>CM069860.1:16534984-17134984 GCA_036172795.1 Pelodytes ibericus
TGCCACATCCAAGACACGATAGAAACATTTCAGATATACTTTGCTCTTGACCTATTCCCTTTCTTGCAGTATTAACAATCAGGTTATAAAAGTAAATTGCAATATATGTTTTTCAATATGGCAGACGTTGTTCCAACTGGGCTACTTTGGCCTGAAGTCTGAAATTCCATTACTCCATTCTCCTGCAATGTAATCGAGTATGAATAAAGCCCACCATGCTTCCATTGGAACTTTGTGAACCATATTTATATGCAAACCCTTCTTGTGATTTAGAATAATCTTTTTCTTTTCTAGTTTGCACCAATGTTGCACCAAAAGGTTTAGAACGCGTTACATATGGAATAGTGACGCAATTTGCATTATCTGTCTCAGCCTCCCATGCAGACAGAGTAATGGTTGCATTATCCCAACAATAAAAATGTACAAACCTTTTTACACAGTCAAAACACACATTAGCAGCCTATATAGTAGGTGCAAACAGCAAAGTAATGGATATTATCTAATTTAATAAGCCCATTGGTATACTGAGTCTGCTGTGCTGCACATAGGCTGCTGTACCCAGTGCTAAGTAATCCCAAAAGGACCTAACGCACCATTGCACCCCTACATTTATCAATTTAAAAATCCTATTCAAAGCAATGAGATTTTTTCCATTGGCAGCTTCCCTAATCTTTCCCATTGCAATTAGGATGCTATACATTAGATGGCTTCCAAATTCTACTAAAACCATTTGATTTTAACTGTTGAAAAAAGTAAATAGCTTCGAAGTGGTTCAATTACTCCCCATATTGCTTACTGATGCAAATGACATTACATCAACATATCTTAATAAACTGGAACCAAGTGTAGCAAACTGTATATGCACAGAACATTGAACAGATTCTTTGATAGGATGTCCTATAGTGCTGGAGAGCATAGTGGTTGGCTTCCAATAAAATATACTTTAATAGCATAAAACTGGCCAAGCAAGGATGCTGTATGGGCTAGGAATTTGGTTATACTGGTGGACAAAGACCTGGCTTTAGAAATTCTGCAAAAAAAAAAAAAAATAATAATAATCCCACATTTTCTAACCGTTTTACCTCTGTTTTAAGGGTAAAAAAAACCCCCCAATAAATTTACAGTTCTTTTTAGAAACACAAATAATCAACAACAGTGAATACCTCTCAATTTCATTAAAATAGCTTTATTTATAGAAGGGGGAAAATTTTTTTATAATATATATGTTAAATTATCTATACTTCCAGGAAAGGGTAAATATTATTTTTTTTTTAACTTTTTTTTTAAATAAAATAAAAAAAAAAAAACCTGAACAGTTTGATAAACAGTGGGAAGACATTTTCAGATGCACACCCTACTTCCTGTAACGTTGTGCTCAGACCTGTAGGAGATTTGAGAAAATAGTAATTAATATAACTGGCAATATTCATTTATGGAAAGCATTTTTAATAATAATAATAATAATAATAATAATACTTAATTATTATTATTATCATTATTATTAAGTACCACTGATTGTTTTACTAGGGGGAGAAATATCCTCAACAAAATTGGCTTTTTTTTTTTTTTTTTTTTACCCCAAACTTCCCAGGAGATGCTACTGTTTGGCTGAAGTAACAGTGTGGGTAGCTATGTTTTGTCACCTGTCAATATTTAACTCCTGTGTGTGATGTGCAATGACTTTTGAGACCACAAAGTAATTTTATTTAGAGGAGACCTTTGCCCTTAACCTTTCCAAGGATGCTTTACTAATAGACTTAGGCTGGCAGGCGAGTCTCTTTTGTATGAAGCCACATAGAAAATTAAATTAATAAAACTGTAAGAATAATATAGTTTTTTTTTTTTTGTTCTTCTTCATTAATATTCATGAGTGGAAAATGGGGGCAAAGGAAATACGGTTTCTGGTTAGTTCTTTAAGGCGTAGGAAGACTAATGATAAGACAAACGTTCTAAAGATGGAGCTGTCGCCATGGGAACCAGTGGAATGTGGACTGCATCACCTTTTAGGCCCATAATTCTACAAAGTATGGAGAACTTCTCTAAGTGAAAGGGGCTCTGTCACCTAAACATTGCTTATACTCTGTGTGTAGGGAAGGGGAAATGATCTATACATTGTGGTTAGAAAATTGCAAGCAGATGCAGAAAACAACAGGAAAAACAGGGTTTAAAGTCTGTGGTTTCTCCTGTTTTGACATCACATGTGACTTCATATGCAAATGAACTAGCTTTTATTGGGAAGTGCAGATCAAGCCAGGTGGTGGTCACAAATAGGAGACGCCACAGACACATTTAAACACATATTTCTCTTATTCTATGCCTTTGAAGGCATCTTCTAACAGATAATAGATAAGTTTGAATCCCTTTTTTTTTTTTTTTTAAATTCTCTACTTTCCCAGTATAAGGAATGTTTAGATTGAACGAGTTCCTTTAAATCCATAAAGTATAAGTATAATACAAATAATAATATTCCAATAAAAAAAAAAAAAAAAATCAATAAATGTTTTACAGTGTTCTCTTTATAAAAAAAAAAAAAAGGAAATACACTTAGTGTATATATTAACTCTGAAGGAAGGGCCCTTGTGACCTCTTAGTAAATATTGTTGAATACCAGAATGGCTGCACTAGGAGAGGAGACTGGGATCTTTCTTATCACTTAATATACAGTTTATTGGTTGTACCTTATTTTATTTTTAATCAAGAGCAGGACAAGATCGGCTTTCCTAAAACTCTTTGACAGTTACCTTCCCATAAGAGAATGGCAAAAAATAAAAATACACCAACCAGGATTTCAAAAGCAGGTTAAAAATCTAGAATAATATGGATTGTTTACTACTTTTTTATTTTCTTTATTGTTATATGACATTATAATCCATCTGTCAGTGCTGGTAAGAAGATCATTTAAATTATTTTTTATAACAATGTAGATGTTTGACTTTCCCATGTGTGTAACTACAGTTTGATTGTTTCAATTGATTCTACAGTATAGCAATACTAAAATCTGAGTAACTGTACACAAATATTACTTTATTAAGTGACTCTATAGAGGTTATTTAGGATTAGCAATCAGCAGGGACATTCTATTGGTTGGCATGGTGACTGCTCCATTTTTAAAGCCCAAGAAAGTCCCACCCCCAATACATAGATCCATTTGTATATGGGGTTATTACATCAAATAGCTCTACTATTAGGAAACGTAAATAAAATAGTCATCCAGAATGTGTTCAAAGTGTGATTACACAAATGTATATGCTTAGTCATAGAAATGAGTCGGGTATACATCTCAAACTTTCCTATTTACTGTGACCACAACCTGGGTTGTAAATTAAGGTTTTTTTTTTTTTTTGTTACAACTGTCCCACAACCAGGTGTGTGGCATGCAAATCTTATGGTTAAATGACAAAATATATTAAAACAAAGTGACAGCAAATAAAAAGTGCTTTGTTTTCAATGCCCTTTTCTAGACTGGCAAACTGTCATTGGCTAACTATATAAATAAATCATATAGGATAGGCTAGATCAGTGATCAGCCTAAGGTTTTGACACTCTATCCATGGCGAGATACAGTCCCCATGGTGCTCAGCCTGCCACCTGCCTGGCTGAGAGCCATGGGAGCTGTAGCTGGAATGCTAAAAGACAGCCAACCACTGATCTAGGACTAAAAGCTATTGCGATGTACTGAAAGGCCTGATAGCGCTTATTTCCCCCCCCCCATCTTTAGTACGTTTGCACTTTAAAGGGTTAACGGCTCTTTGTCAGCCCCCCTAATTTTAATCCACCAATGGGGTGGGCTCACATTGTTCTGATCTGGTAGAAAGTGTTAACTATTATCCGCTTCTAGCTTGACCATCTGCTGTTGTAGAGAATTCAAAACCCCAGAGATCTACTTATATCCACATCGTAAACGAGAAAAGATGTTTTAATTAAGGAAAATCAGGTTAACTTAGCTCTAATTTACAAGCAGCCTGCTTAATGAATTGTCTATGCTGCTCTCTCTTTGTAGAGAGTAAATCTAAGGATCTTTTTTTTTTTTTTTTTTCTCCTGTGCAGTTCAGACACTAATTAACTAAGGAAAAAATTCTGTAGCAACCCCGGTTCCTTTAATAGTTTTTACCTACAGCCAGCTTAGCCATTGCTTATACAAATTGCCAATTAAATTTGATTGATATAATGAAATTGGATTTTATTTTTCACTTACCTTCCCCTCACTAATTTTTCATCACCCATAAAATAAGTTTCATCTTAATGGAAAATGTTATGTTATATAAGTATGTATTTTATATATATATATATATATATATATATATATATATATATATATATATATATATATATATATATATATATATATATATATATATAAAATACATACTTATATAACAACATTTTCCATTAAGATTAAACTTATATATTTAAAATGTTGTATATAGATTCATCTATATAAATTCACAAGGCATATTGTGTAAATACACGCACTCATACAAATGATAGACATCTATCTATATATAGTTAGCCATCTAAATATATAGCTAACTATATACAAGTCTATTTTATATATATATATATATATATATATATATGTATATATATATATATATATATATATATATGTGTGTGTGTGTGTGTGTTTTTACATATATATTGTGTATATGTCTAATTTATATAGATACAAGTGGATCTATATCTACACATATTTATACATACACACACATAATCAAAATATAGCTATATACAAATATACAAACACCCACAGAACTTTATCATCTATGTAGATTTGGGGGGGGGAAATCCTCCACCAAAAGTAGACGCAATCATAAATATAAATTAGCAATGACACGTTAAGTATAAAATTGTAAAAAAAAAAGAAAAAAAAAAAAAAGAAGAAGAAGAAATGTTCAATAAAATACATTAGCAGTTTTCAAAATCCATATTGCTGCCTAATTAAATATGTTGTCCTGTTTATAGGATCTGTGGATAATTATTTGGAGTCATTTAATCTACTCAATTTACACGTTAATTAAAAGAGAACTGGATTATTTTACTCGGGAAGTTTAAGAGGTGAGATAGCGCCGTCTAGAGGGCAAATGTAAATTCACATGTGCTGTGGAGAGAGAAAAAAAAAAAATCAAAACAGTACAAAATGAACAAATGTCATTTAGCACTGCAATGTTACTAATTGAGGAGTTGCTTAATTATTTTGATCCTGCAATTAGGATCTCTATTAAGGAGAATACATCTTGGTACTGATGAGAATCCTAATAGCGCACATCAAGAATGACTATATAGAATTGTATTATTCGAATAGAAATAATCAATGCTAATTAGCCAGCTGAGATCGAGAATCGGGATCTACAATATTGGCTTATTTAAAATGTGCATCCGACCTATTAGTGATTTATTATGCTCCACCAATAACTGCTTCATGATAAATACACATATAGTTTTGCCCTACCGCCTGTCTTGTAATTAAACAATGACTATAATTTACACTTTTCCCATACGAATTAAATTAATCTGAAAAAGGATTTTTGTAAAAATCTATATATTTTTAAAATATTTCTGGAACTAAAAATAAATTAGAATGACCCCACTATTTATATTTTCTTTGTGTAGATTTAAACCTATATAGTTCCTAGCCTCCCTTTTCCCGAGTTATCGAATTCATGCTTGTTACTCTGTATATATACCTTCAGATGTGCATTTGAACTCAACTTGTTGGCGACCAGACAAAGTGAGGGCAGTGATTTAATAATAAAATTATAAACCTCACCACTCTATTGATTCCTAATTGTTTCCCTCCCTTTATCGTTTCCCCCTTTTCAACTCCATCTGTGCTTTTCTTGGGTTTGTGTGTTTTTGTCTTTGTTTAACATTTCGGTATTGACACTTTTTTTTTTTTTCCAGTGGCCACTTCTGCTGCCTTTAGTAATCTCTTCTGCACCATTAAACCTACCCACACAGGGGGCTTCCCCAACAATGAGATGAAATGTGATCGCTCCCCCTTATTGAATGCATTGTGTACCGGTAAATTCCACTTTCTACCAAACCCTTGATTATTTTACTACACATACAGGCACCAGTATAGTTGACTTTCTGTCTGTGCAGATATCCTAACATAATCAATCTACTTTACACTTCAATAAATAATTAATAATGTATTGCAGTGCAATTAAATTAATTATTTCAATATCCTGCCTTCAGTGATTTTACGTTGTAGTCGAACCAGCAATATCAATTCAAATATACTATATATTTAAATATATTATTTAAGTATATTCTTTAAATAATGTACTTTACCTTTCTGGAATATGATTGTATTTTTAACATCTTGCTTTTAAAAACAATATATTATTTTGTAATTATAACTTACACATTTATTTTAAAATAAAATTATTATTTTTTAAATACAAGCCCAATACCAAGGCACATATAATGTCCCCTATGTTATTTTATGACTTCTGTACCTTGATTGTATTGACTTATTATGCATAAAGCATGGTAATGAAATGATTATGATTACAGATTAATATATATTATTACACGGCCGAATGTATTAGAGATGTTCCTAATATTGCATACATTAGCATGTGTGAATGAAATCACCGATCTTTATATCCGTCTATAAATAAAAATGTAATTAGAAAAAAAAATTTGAAGCTCCAATAGGCCTGGAACTCTAGAAGTTAACTAATTATTATTTATTTCCAAATGTCTATACGCAGTAAAGTAATTTTAATTAACAAACCAACTTACCGGATTCTAATCAAAGCAAAAGAAAAACATACAAAAATATAATAAAATAAATGCTAGTGATTGGAATTCAAATGGTTAAACAAAATTCCACCATTGTGCTATGTACCAATATAACTGCTTTTTTTTTTTTTTTTATCCCAGACAGTCAGTATCTGTACTGACACTGAATAATTATACAGTGATTGAGCCTTATAGAAAACTAATGTCATTCTAACAGGTTTAAAATTAGGTAGGTAATTAATTGAGGTAATTTGGGGGAAAGGCATTGTAGGTAATTATTGGCCTCTTACTCTAAACTAACTCAATAGCCAAAGGGCAGTTAGTTTATGGAGAACAGAAATACCCTATTTTACACACTGAAACACCAGCCACTGCTATTATGAAATTATACTAGCAGTTCATTAGTCGAGAGACTGAACACAACAATTCTAATCCTTTTTATGTTATGATATTCCAGTTACCTTTCAGATTGTTTAGTATTTTCAAGACGTACATCAAATGTTTTTAAACAACAAAGTTAAAAATACAATCAAAAGCTGCAAATCATTTTTTTTTTTTTTTTCTCGAATATTTCGATTAAAGACATTTGGAGAGTTTTAATTTAAAAGATAGATTTCAACTTTTAGGTTTTGTGTTTTTTTTTTTTTTTTTTAAGATCTCACATATAATGGCCTTAACCCCAAAATGTAATGTTTTGGAAAATGCATGCTGGGAATTATTAAAAAGAAAAAAATATATGTTTTGGTATACAATGGTTTAATTAATATTTTATAATATTAATAATAATATTTTATACACAATATAGAAAGAAATAACAGTGCACAAAAGCAATCATCACTGAATAACAGAACTGTAAATAAAAATCTAAAGTTTGAAGCATACCATACACTGTATGGACAAAAGTATTGGGACACCTTTACACCTACAGGGATCTTTATGACTTCTCATTAAAAATACATAGACATTCATATGTAGTTGCCCCCCTGGCCCCATTTGCGTCTAACAGCTTCCACTCTTCTGGGAAGGCCTTCCACCAGATCTTGAAGTGTGTCTGTGGGAATTTTTGCCCATTGATCCAGTAGACCATTTGTGAGGTCAGGCACTGATGTTGGATGAGAAGGCCTGGCTCCCAATCTCCATTCCAGTTCATCCCAAAGGTGTTCGATGGGGTTGAGGTCAGGGCTCTGTGCGGGCCCATCAAGATCTTCCACACCAAACTCATCCAACCATGTGTTTATGGACCGTGCTTTGTGCGGTGGGGCAAAGTCATGCTTTAATAGAAAAGGACCTTACCCAAACTGTTCCCGCAAAAGTTGGAAGCATAACATTGTCCAAAATGTCTTGGAATGCTGAAGCATTAAGATTTCCCTTCACTAGAAGTAAGACCAAACTTTACTTCCTCCACCAAACATTACAGTCGACACAAAGCAGTCAGACAGGTAATGATCTCCTGGCATCCGCCAAAGCCAGACTCCCCCATCAGACTACCAAATAGTGAAGTGTGATTCCTCATTCCACAGAACACATTTCTATTGCTCCAGAGTCCAGTAGTGGCGTGCTTTACACCCCTCAATCTGATGCTTGGCTTTGTACTTGGTGATGTGAGGCTTAAATGCAGCTGCTCAGCCGTGAAAACCCATTCCATGACGCTCCTGCTGCACTGGTATTGTGAAAGTCGTTTGTATGAGAGCAATCTGCATGCTGGTGTATGTCTTGGGTGCTGGGGAAAGTGCTGTGAGTGTAATATGAGTGTTGGGGTAAGTCCTGGGTGCAGGGACAAGTCCTTGAGTGAAATATGGGTGCTGAGGTAAGTCAGTATATCCACCTAGTATGTACACTGCCCTGATATGCATACGTATTGCCATGTGCATAGTGTATATATCAGTGTGTGAGATATAACCTTGTGTACATACTGGGGGTATATAATGCTATGTGCAGGGATATATATATATATATACGTTTTATACATAAATAATACACTCTTCAAATGTGTTTTAAAATGCATGGTTTACCCTTTTATGAACAAGTAAATAATGTCGTATTTCTATGGGGCTGGTATACAATTCATTTTTTTTTATTTCTGCCACTGTTGATGGCTAACCTTGGCACTTCAGGTATTTGGGAGCTACATAGCCCATAAGGCTGATTGAGGATAATGGGATAGGTAGCGTCCAAAAATCTGCAGTGCCAAGGTTAGCCATCTCTAATGTAGAGTGTCCATAGCTTTTCATTTACTGGGGACACATGGTAGGTGTGCATCGGAGAAGCATTACAATCATTGCTGCCTGGCAGGATATCCCTGTTACATACACCCCTATTTAAAGGGGACAGTGAGGTAACCATAAGTATATGGGATGCCTCTGAACCAGATACACCCTTAAAAATGAATTAGCCCCATTAATCTGGAAATGAGGAAGCAAGGGTTAAACAAAATATGTCACGGGACTTGTAAATAAACCCCACATGTATCTTAATAGTGTTTACTATTTGCTGTGTCTCACATGTGCCAAATAGTAGAGCTATCGGCTTGAGCGCCTATGTATAAAGCAAACTTCAGGAAAAAAAATCAGGAGTCTGTGCCACAAAGGCTTACAGGGTTGTGACGGCGTTTAGCACAATGTCATTTAATTTGCAAGGTGGACTTTTGAATTTTTTTTTTACATAACCCCCATTGAGTGGTAACTCAACCACACATGCTGCCAAGTGACATGTGCTTGATGCCAATACTGATATTCCTCATTTCTAGCCATGCCTGCAATGGGTCTGGGCGGGTCCATTGGGCACAGACGGCACTTTTAGAATGCCTGCTTCATCCCATCGTGCTCAGTGCATCTAAGAGAGCAGGCCCGCTGGGTGTATAACCTTTAGAGCAGGGGACTGCAGCTTTGGTGGAAAAGACTGTTAGAGAGGCCCTTCCCTGCTATGAGAGGTAATACAGCAGAATGTGGGAGCACATACTGTATTTGCCTTTAAAAAACAACAACAAACTGTGGAAGAGTGGATGTATGTGAGTGTGTGCGTGTGTGCGTGTGACTGTATGTGAGTGTGTGAGTGTGTGCGTGTGACTGTCTGTATGTGAGTGTGTGCATGTGACTGACTGTATGTGAGTGTGTGCGTGTGACTGTCTGTATGTGAGTGTGTGTGCGTGTGACTGTCTGTATGTGAGTGTGTGCGTGTGACTGTCTGTATGTGAGTGTGCTACAAATTTTTACATAACTCTTAAGCCTCAAAATTATTTTGTTTGTGTGTGACAGTGTGCATGTGTATATTTATGTGTGCGTAACAGTGTGCATGTGTGTGTGTGTGTGTGTGTATATATAGTGTGGGCCTATAGGGTCTATGCAATAAAGAGTGAATTGCTGGGAAATGAGACAGGATTAACCTATACAGTGTGCATTGCACAATGCACAGGTAGCATTGCAGATACACTGTGTATATCAAAGGAATGGTTGTACTTGGTAGGGTTAGGCTACAAACAAAGTTTAGGACTATATAGGATATATCTAGATTTTTCCATAATATCTGCCTTTCCCTCAACTTTTATACATTTCTGTACCTAAGTATAACTTACCATAACTCTGTGATGTGTGATTGTACTTAATTGTCCACATATTTTAAAATATACTCTTTTGGACCGGATTGTTTCTATATTGCTTGCATAATCAATACCACACTTTGTTTATCGTGAACATTTTCATGAGTTTTGTAGCTTTCTGTTTTCTTTATCTGTTCTAATTTCTTTTTCTCTATTTCATTGTACAGGATATATATATATATATATATATTGATTTTAATGACTGCCGATAAAGGAGGAAACTTGCCAGGTCTTTTTACTATTTGTTTTAGATTACTGATTAGCACTAAGTTCTGTTTTTATATTGTACTTTGAATATATATGCATGTTATTTCTGTATACTAAGTACTATTTGTTTTTGTATGCCTGAGCGCTTACTGCAAGTTTTACCATAATCTATTGTGTTTTCCCTCTGGGCATTGAGAACTGCTTATGGAAGTTTGTGGCTACAGGTTGAGTTTCCCTTATGCAGAAATCCATTATCCAAAATGATCCGTTATCCAAACTTTTTTGGGGATTTTGGCACAAGTTGCAAATTCCACACACACATGCAAGCACATAACAGTTTATTCGAAGTCCACCCCACTTAAGCTGTGATATAGCCTTTCCATGTATGCCGAGATTCCCCAGTGCCCAGTAGTGTATCTTCAACAAGGCACTCGCCTAGGGCGGCACTTTGCCAACATTTTCGCTCCCTCCCCCACCGTTCAGCAAGCTTTAGTTCCTTTACATAGTAAAGGTTATGGGGGTGATGGGGGCATGTTATGGACATGGTGGGGGTATGTAATGAGAGTGATGGTGGCATCTAATGGGGGTGATAGGGCATTTAGTGTGTATGCAATGTGGGTGAAGGGGGCATGTAATGGGGTGACTGGGCTTTTAATGTGTGTGCAATGTGGGTGATGGGGAATGTTGTGTTTGTGCAACGTGGGTGATGGGGCATGTTGTAGGTGTGCAATGTGGGTGGGGGTGCCCGAATTTTGTCTGCCTGGGGCAGCACAAAACCAAGATACACCACTGCCAGTGCCCACAAAGGGTAATACAATGACACGTGTGCAGACCTGACATGCCAACGGCAGGTTCCCAACGAGGCCTCACATCACAGCTACATCACAGTAACAGTGATGTATGTGCTCTATACAGTATTTCCATTGATTACTGTATTGTTTATTGAGTGCTGAGAGGCTTTAATATATCTTATTGGTGAAAATGATCTGTTATCCAAAATACTTCTGGTCCCAAGTATTTTGGATAAGGGATACTTAACCTGTAGTAGTTTTTGTTTTTTTATATCCTTTCATGTTTAATATTTTTTCCTCTCTTTCTCATGCAGGCTTATACTGAATTCAACACTAGCAGAATATCACCAAATAGGACAATAAACAAGACCGCCATGTTTGGTGAATTAAAGGAAAGCTCTGATTTTTTTGCAATGAATATAAAAGTTAATAAAAAATACAAAAATATATATATTCATTAAGATTTGAATATCTGGATTCTAAATTGTTTTTAATTTATCAGATTTGCCGCTTCTACTGATCCTCCCACTCTATAACTTTTACATTTTCCCTACAAAAGGTAGAATGCGTGCTTGCCCAGGGGTAACCAGTCGAGGTATGTATCCCATCGGAACTACCACTTCCTGCCTGTAGGACTCATCACGACTCATCACGATGAGCTGTGGATCCCACTGCAGAGACTTACAGCGGGATCCCCAGTGTCAGATGAGGCCACTTTGAGCGGCCTCAGTCTGACATCTAGAATGTAGCGACGCTCAAGGTGAGCACCAAATACATTTCACTGAAGCACCGAGTGCCCGAACTTCCATGAAATCGCAAAGTAACGCGGCTTTTCGGCAGGGACTCATAGGTTCTCTAGAGACCCTAATTGGGTCTCTGCTTATGTCTCCCTGACTCAGGAGCACAAAGATGCCAGTTTGCCGCTTTGGTCGTTATGGACCAAAGCCCCATTCAGCCCTAAGGCGTTAATTAATTGATTTGCCTATGAACACAAGTTACTAATAAATAATTATAAATAAAACAATTTTAGTGGGTAATTAACCAAGATAAATGGAAATTTGGTACATTTTGTTATATGCCAACTTGCTGTAAGACCATTCCATTACAGGTTAAGTACCCCGTATCCAAAATTCTTGGGACCAGAAGTATTTTGGATAATGGATCATTTTCACCAATAAGATATATTAATATTAAAGCCTCTCAGCGCTCCTGAAATACAGTAATCAATGCAACTAATGTATAGAGCAAATAAATCACTGTTACTGGGATGTAGCTGTGATGTGAGGCAACGTTGGGAACCTGCCGTTGGCATGTCAGGTCTGCACACTTGTCATCGTATTACCCTTTGTGGCCGTGGGGGAATCCGAGCATGCATGGAAAGGCTATATCACAGCTTGAGGGGGCTGGACGCTGAATAAACTGTTGTGCACTTGTATTCTGACAGGTGTGTGTGGAATTGGCAACTTGTGGCAAAATCTGAAAAAAACATTTTGATATCGGATTTCTGGATAAAGGATACAAACCTTTATACAGAAGAGGAATTTGCTGGCATATTATATATAATAGTAATGACCAAGTATTGAACTCTATAGCTGCCAATTAACAAAGAATCCCTCAACCAGTATGTTTACAATATAGATATTATGATTGGTTCGATTAACCTTTAAAAAAACAAAAGCTGACAGCAGTTTTACATGCCATGTGTAACCTCCGGATGTTGCACTAGTGTAACCTAATGATTTGACTTTAATTAGTAGACTAGGGCAATGGTTTATTTGCCAACTGAAATATGCCTTACCTGAAAAGTCATCCACTTAAAAGGTCAACCCAGCGTGTTTGACTGGACTATTTGGGGTGATACAGGAAATGCTAGAATATTCCTTTAATTGCCTAATTGCATACAATTGGTGATCACACTTCCCGGAATAAATCTCTCAGTTTTCAAGGTCGATCTGCAGCTACCACTATTTATGGAATATTTTGTATTTACTGTTGAGATTATCGTAACTACAACTGGCTTCCCGGTTTATAGAGCTCAGGTGCTGTCCTTGTCCTAAAAATCCCAGTCCTGGGTCATCTGATAGTATTTAACCTGTAAATGCAGGCATTCCTTAGGAATCTGTCGAAAAGGTTCCCGCTTTAGCCCACCTGCTGCTTTTGCTTACTTGCAAGAGGATCCGTGCAGTTTTACTGGGTCATCAGTTCATGAAATACCTGTCAACATTGTGGGACTGTGTCGGGGGACAAAGACATGGCGTCAAAAAGGGCAGTGTTACATGACATCACAGGCTTGAGTTCCAAGACCCATTCTCAACAGTAACATTTTTAGTGAAATATCTAAAATAAGGATAATATCAATCTTATTGTCTTAATTAATTATGTTACATGTATGTATTTATGTATGTTTGTAAACAATCATTGTGGGGGGGGGGGGGGGGGGGAATCACATACTTTTATGAATGTATGGTAGATTTCAACCAAAAATATACTACTTTAGTATTATTAAAAGGACATAAATAGACAAACAAACAAGAAAACAGCCACAATCATAAATATACAGTGTTTTTCTATAGCAGTATCTTCTAATGACCAAAGGAAAGTAACCTCAAACCAGTTCGATAACAAGGAATTCTTAGACAAATAGATATTAATTGTTGATATAATTTCCCAAATCAGGTGATAGGTAAATGCCAATAAAATTATATGAAATCATCTAGTCAAGTGTTACCGTAATTGATGAGTAAATAATGGTATGTCAGCGGATAGACACAAGAGAATTGGTAATGGTGTATAGGACATCGCTGGAGTCTATTGATCCATCACTGTAAACAGTGTAACAGTTGGAATTTATTAGGCTTCTCATCAGCTACAGAATGTATGAGTGGAGGGACTATTAATCTTTCTGGCATGATGCAACATTGCCGCAGACCTGCCATTGGTGGAATAGATACAAATTGCCAGGGTACAGAGACCAACTAGGGATATACCACCTATCCTGGTCAATTGGAGCAAAATGTGCTATGGGTTTGTGCTTCATTTGCACCCCTTGGTGCCAAAAGTAAGTGTAAGGATTTTGAATTAAATGGACCATCATCATCCCAAGTACTAAGCTTACTCAAGGTGGGGGTCACCATTAATATGTTTGATTGTCCATCTCGATTTATTTATCCCACTCCTTTGCTGGTAACAAGAAGCACTGAGAATAAATGAGGTGAGCTCAGGACAGATGACTGAATACATATTATCCCATATTTGTATGCATTCTCCAGTGTCTCAGACACCATAGAATGAGATCTGGACTGAGGGACTGCGGTCCCGAATCTCGCTGCCCTGACGGTCTCTATCTCCCAAAAAGTGGTACAGAGATAGAGCTCAGCGGGACAGAGCCTCCAAGTCGTGACCAGCTCGCACATGTTGGGACAGTAAGTTACTTTTCCTGTCACTGGTTGTGACGTCCATGCAACAATGGCCACCCCATGAGAAAGTTTCTGTTTCTTGCGACCAGCCGGTATTTTTTTCCAACAGGCCGGTAAAAAAAAGGGCAATATTAAGTCTACAGAGGCAATAGCAGAAGTAAAAAAAAAGTGGCAAAGGCTTGATGGTCCGTGGACATTCTATCCTTTGAAGTGAATGGAAGACTGTTGACATCTAGAAACCTTACAAAAGTTAGGCCCGAAAACAAACGGGATTGAGCTGTCTCAATGGCCCATATTTAAACAGAACCTTTAATTGTATTACGCCCCATAAACAATTAAGTTTGAGGCTATTTGTATGCTAATGCACACAGTATTTGGTATTACTGTTCTTTCCTGACCTGATGAAGGGCACATAGCACAAAAAGAACTGTTTGTAAATTTCCCATGTTTGTTGTTAATAGTCTGGCCCTAGGGGAGAAGCTGTAAAAGAGTAATGCAGCTTTACATGGCTTGCAGTTTGTTGTGTTCTCGCATCTCATTACATGTAATCAGGCAAAACTGGATTTGGTTATGTTGCTGCCATGGTCATGTGCAGTGCCAACAATGCAAATTATGGGATTTAATCTTATTTTTTCTTTTTCTTTCTGGAGTGTGACATTATTTAGTTGTACTGCATGCTAATTCAGAATCAATAATGTAGCATCAGCGCTTAAACCTGTGCTATTTGAATATATATTGTTATGAAAGACTGACATCTGGTGGCATTGCATATAACTGCATTGCATATTTACATATTGCATATTACAATATGATTTAAACATGGGTACTAGCCTTTCCCACCACGATAAGAATGTGCCATCTACCAAAAAATATATCTTTTATTTTTACCTTAATTTTTTTTTCTTTTTCTTTAGTCTACCTGACTAGTCACAGGATCACGTATGTGTAGCGCAGTCTGGCTATTCGTAAGAGAAGGGATTTCAAACTTAAACTGTCAGGAAAAAAAAGTTCTGTTTAACCGAAAGATTGCAGTGTAGGAAGTATACGAATAAAGCATCTTATTTGCTCCATCTAGCTCTATTGGGGGCAGACATCTTGGGTCAGATCTACATGAATCTAACCAATACGTCTGAGAGAACTGTACAATCAAAGGGGGATCCATAAGGTATTTTTCTTCCATTATTTATTTCATTTATTTGCATTCGTTTTTTTATTTCTTCAATGAGAGAATAAACCAAAAACAAAGTACCTTGTTGAGTCCTCTGTGCCTGTATAGCTGTGCCAGGTGTCGCCTTTGCAATAAGTCAAATTTTATTGTGAAGTTAAATCCCCGCTAGTTACTCCATGGTCGACTGTAAGTGGTATTACTGGAAAGGAGAACATTTAGGAACCACAGTCACTTAGCCATGATGTGGTAGACCGCGTAGTCACAGAGTGGGGTCAAGGAGTGCGGAGGCGCGTGGTGTGTAAAAGTCGACCAATGGTTCCGCGGATTCCACAGCTGAAGATTCCAAACTTTCCCTGGCATTAAAATCAGCACAAAAACTGTGTGGAGTGAGCTTCATGGAATGGGTTTAACACAATGTATAGATCATTTTAAATCTTTGTTTTATTCTCTACACAGTCCCTTTAAAGGAAAACTAAACCCCCCCCCCCCCCCAAATCTTTTGCTTCTGATATAGCACCAGACTTCCCTAAATGTTGTCTAACACCTGGAGAGAGTCACCAGCCCAACCTTAGATAAGCTGCCAACAAGAACCACTGCTCAAAAGAGTTTTTAATCAGGTAAAGTTGACTGTTTATCTTTTTTAATATACCTTAGGTGTTTAATTATTACAGCTTCAAGACATTTAAAAAAAAACAGGGAAGGAGACAGAGGGATTTAGGTCCAAATTAGTACACTTGTGAGATACACTTGAATGTCATTTAATTGGGTGTATCAATGTTGAATGTAAATAATATATTAAAATGTATTCTTTTGGGCTATAGAACTCCTGTAAATCAGGGAAGAAGCATAAGGTAACATGATTCCTAGTTATCCATGATTAGTATATATAGCTCTAGGAATAGTACATCATGATGATTAACCCTTTTTGTGCTGATCACCAAGCATCTGCAGTGAGTCATAGAAGAGTGAGGTCACGATGTGATGTCATAATGGTCACTGCTGCTGATAACTGAATTGAACATTATTTTTCCTCTCAGACACATCCGGAGCTCTGAAGGAGCTTCAGCATCCGTCCTCGGTTCCATGGTATAGGGATCTATGCCCGACTTGGATGTGTCTGAAGACTTGGAGCTTAACTACCCCATATCTGAGCTATGCAGATTCTAGCATAGGAGGATCTATATGGCAAGGGCAGGTACACAAATAGAACAGATATCTTGTCAGACCTCCCCTGCCCCTGAGCTTGAATACATCAGGATAGATGCAAATGGTGGCATAGTAGCTAGCTATCCATCTTTTCAATAACATCCATGACTAGTGTTGAGCACCATCTAAAAAAGTGAGGTCACGATGTGATGTCATAATGGTCACTGCTGCTGAAAACTGCTTCAACTCTCATTTTCCTCTCAGACACATCCGGAGTTCTGAAGGAGCTTCAGCATCCGTCCTCGGTTCCATGGTATAGGGATCTATGCCCTACTTGGATGTGTCTGAAGACTTGGAGCTTAACTACCCCATATCTGAGCTATGCAGATTCTAGCATAGGAGGATCTATATGGCAAGGGCAGGTACTCGTATAACTTTTATAAAAGTTCGGTGGATCTACAAACATCAAGGCCATTGCTTTGATCCGTGTTTTCTAATTGAGGAGGACCACAGGTGGTCAGTGATGGAGGAAACATCTTAGATCAGTGCAGAAAGAAAAGTCCTGCGCTCACTCCCATCACTGGGCGGCTGGATAAAGGAGAGAGCGCAGGTAACTTGTTTTTCTTTTGTTTTTACTATATATTGGGGCTGATGTGTACTGTAGTCATTGCAGCCGCCCAGTGATGGGAGTGAGCGCAGGACTTTTCTTTATGTATTTGTATCCATTTTTTGTATTACTCAGCCTTGTTACAATGCAGCCGCCCATCCCATGTGTTCCCTATTAAGGGTTAATAATGTATAGGGGTGTAAATAAAAAACACCCCTTTCTGTCTCATTAGAGATTTTTGCCAGAGGCTCAAAGAAGCAAGGGGAATGGTTAGAGTTAGGACCCACCTAGGGGGGTCTGCCTTGACGTTGGCAGGTGGGCTCATCCTCTCATGGCCATTGGAGGTAACAAAAAAACCTCCATTTGTTTTAAAAATACATAGGGATAAAGGAGAGAGAGTAACTTGTTTTTCTTTTCTTTTCTTTTGTTCTTTTATCTTAGATCAGTGGTTTGCAACTGAGGTCTTCTTGCCGGACGGCAAATCCCTGACTACTTTGCTTCTAGAGGGCAATATAGGTGCAGGAGACCATCACCATCTGGAGAGCTACAGTTTGAACCCTCCCTGATCTGTACACTCCTTAAATTAATTTTTGAATTATCTTGTAATTTAATTATATTCTTTAAATTTGGTACTTAATGCCCAGAGGGAAGATTAGTCTGTCAATGACTCTGCACAGGTTTCCTCCACTGGGGTATTTTCCTAATGACTAAGTACTAAATTGGCGCTTGAAAAACTGTAGTTTCAGCGCAACAGAAACTTAAATCTCAGGAGCATCTTAAAATCCATATCCAAATGCAAGTAATATGTTCAAATAAGATCATTTACACCTCTGATGAAGTCTCAGTCTAGAACAACATGCATCAATAGTAAGATCATAAAAGAGTGAGGTCATGATGTGATGTCATAATGGTCACTGCTGCTGATAACTGCTTGAACATTCTTTTTCCTCTCAGACACATCCGGAGCTCTGAAGGAGCTTCAGCATCCGTCCTCGGTTCCATGGTATAGGGATCTATGCCTGATTTGGATGTGTCTCACAGCTTGGAGCTTGACTACCCTATATCTGACCTTGAGCTTTGGAGGTTCTAGCAGGGGAGGTTCTCTTTGGCATGCGCAGCTACTCGTATACCCTTTAGCAAAGATCGGTGCGTCTGCAGTCGCGGTAGCCTTCTAGTTTATTTGCGCTTGCTGTTTCGCGAGGGTCGCGTGTGCGGTGGTTGGGGAGGGTGTAATATGCGCCTTTGCGAGTGATGTTATTTTAGATCAGAGGTTTCCAACTGTGTTCTTCTTGCTGGACTGCAGCTCTCTGAGTTATCTATTACCCAGATGGATCATCAGCTGTAGGGATACAGTTGGACACCCCTGGTCTATACAATCCTTTAATTCATTGTTTTATTAACCTGTAATATAATTATAGTCTCTTTATTTGCCTCTTAATGCCCAGAGGGAAGGGCAGTCCTTCTAGCCATGGTTCCCCAGAGGTTTCCCCCACAGGGGGTTTTTCCTCTCCTGAGCGCTGAAGGATGACTCTCTGTGAGTCCAGAGGTAGCCCATAGCATGACCAGCTTTCTGGTTTAATCTGTGATAATATCCAGGTACCTGCTTGGCTGTTAATTCCCCATCCCATTATCTACAGACTACAAAGTAACTAATTCTGTGAAAAAAAATATAATAAATGTAAAGTTAATTTATATCTTGTCTCATGTTGTTTTTATTTGTCTAAGTGTAATCTATAATAATGGGGGGGGGGGGGGGGGGGGAGGTATGAAATAAAAGGGAAATTAATTGTTACAAACTGAAGTGTGTGGGTTGTTTTTTTTACCAGCCAGACAAACCATACAATTTATTTGGGAAAGGATTTTTGCTAATTAATTAAGGAAGAGGGAATTAGCATGTGGTGTTACAGAGGTAATCTGGATGACAGGCACCTGAGACAGAGATACATATTGGAGTAAAAATACTAATATGGAAAATACTAATATGGTATTAATAAGGGAATAGTGGTACATGTACAGGTACAGCTGGAAGAGTCTCATGAGGAGAGCGGCCTCCTGCTTACACAACCCAAGGAACAAACACTGTGTATGAGATGCTGGATCTTCCAGAGGACTCACTGGACCGAAGGGGGTCAGAGAAGAGGAGAAGGAAACCCCTAGCAACCCCAGGCATCCCAGCTATGCCAAGTTACCATGATCCTTCCCCCACCAATCGTGCATATTATTCATGGTTTATATATTGGGTCAATATGAATGTAAAAGCCTGGCTAGCAGACACAATATCAGAAATATGTTCCATTAATTTTGTGCCATCACACATTTTGGGATTATCCTCCAAATATATCAAACCAACCTAAAACATGAAGACGCTGCCTGCAAATATGAATGGGGAATATATTTAACTTGAGGTTTTACAAGAAAAAAAAAACTTAAGTAAATATGTCAGCAGGCTTCTGGCCCCAATTAATAATACAGATTTCAAAAAATTGGGCAAAGCAATCTGATACATGCTACAATGGCAATTCAGCCTAGTGGAAAGCTGAAGGGGTGTTTTCCAGGATCATTGGACTGGACATTTTTAGGAGGTTAGAGATGCTAGATAAAACACATACTGGTATTAATGTATACCAATTTGTATTTCTGCCTGTTTTTAAATGTATATTTTATTGAGTCAAGAAATATCAAACACAGGAATATAGCATAAACAGTATTCACATATATCAAAATAACAGTGCTGCGAAATTAGTTTTTGCAGTTAATTTTTAGCAAGTAGCCCCCAGACATCCCTTTCTTTGAGTAACTTCTTTGTATTGCCTTTTTACCAGTTAAAGGTATTTTTTCCCCCTTTTTTCATTCCTTCTACTACTAGCATGCTGCTGATCCTACTCCTTCTGTACTTAATATTGTAGTTTGCAAATATCTGATATAAAAAAAAAAAAAGTTTTCAAACTGATCCGTATGTTTTGCTAATTACATATAAAAGGAAAAATGTATTAGAAAATGTAAATTCAAATGAAAACCACAGATATGCACGTTTTAATCAGGGTGTTTATTTACAAGCTGAGAAAGGAGCAGGTAAGGAACCATGTCTCAGTAACACTACACGACAAATCACTGCAAGTGCCCGTTGCCCAGGCGACGCTTCCGGCTTCTTGATCAAGGCGGAGGAGTGCAGTACGTCATAGACTGGCGACGGGGAAAGTGACAAGGCTAGACCGTGCGCGTGACGTCGCCGAGCGACAGAGAGCAATGACAGCGCTGAATAAGCGGTAGAGCGGTCTGGAAGCTTCTGGCCCCGGTGGGAGGAGACACCGGAGGGTGACTGGGCAGCACGGAAGAGTGAGTCAGCATGGGGAGCAAGTATATAAAAGGACGGAGGAGGATAAAGAGCTATAGGCGGACGGACGGTAGGAAGGAGGTAAGCATATTCATGGTGTTAATATAAAGACAGTAAGGGGAGCAAAGTTCTAGAAGTGGCACAATCAGCAAGCACATTACATTGGTTGCCATGGTGATTGCTCCACTTTTTTTTTTTTTTTTAGAACTTTTTGTTGATTTTTTTTTTCATTTACATAATTATGGCATGCTGGTAGAGTGAAGTGGGCTGAGAATGCATAGCCTCCAACTATCCTGCTTTATATGGGACAGTCCTGATTCTGGGGTACCGCACAAAGAGAACTCTGCGATTCCCTGCTATACCTTTTTTTTGTATGATATTCTTACGCCCATTCACCCCACGTAGTCTGTAGATCTCCGCTATGCTTAGTATCTCAAATCTTTTGGCTTATTGCACAAAACTTCCAAAAACAATCACTCTTAGGATTTGTTGAAAAATATAATTGTTTTTATTTGTGGGAACAAAAACAGATTGCTTTTTTCCCCCCACAAAAAAACAACAATATTTTTCAACAAATCCTAGGAGTGATTGTTTTTTGGATGTTTTGTGCAATAAGCCAAAAGATTCGGTCATCTATCCGATTTGAAGTCATCCAAGTTTATGTGTGTGTGTGTGTGTATGTGTATGTGTATGTGTATGTGTGTGTATATATATATATATATATATATATATATATATATATATTTCACACACACATAGCTACTAACGTTCCCATTGTGACCAGGTAAATCCTGACAGGGATACGCATGTCACGCTTTGTTTGTATACATAACCTGACCGACTACACCCACCGTGGTGACGCCAGAATATTGATAAGAATGTCCGTTCCTATGTGAGAGAGCCTCATTTTCTTGTGTATACCTTTTTATATAGGAATCATGGAGGTATCTAATAGATCTTCTTAATGTATACTAATTATGAGCTAGTCACTACTATACAGAAGTTGTTTTTTTTCCCCTACATGTACGTCTAATAAACAAGCACAAGTGAAAAGTTCAGTTTCCCTGTTATGAGAATAATCTCCCATTTAAAGAAGTTTTAAATTTGACAATCGAAAATAAAAGATGTGAACTGGTTTGTAGACAAAAAAAAATAAAATATAAAAAATATTAATTTGCATCTTGAGTGGGCAATGTGGGAAGAGGACAAAGTAAAAAAAAAAAAAAAAAAGTACAGTCTAAGGTAATGTCCCCCGTTCGACGACCGACATTGATAAATACTGCCTTTTCTATATACCTTTTGAAATACACAGCTGTAGAAATCCGATAGTAATTGAGACTGACGTGACTCAGCAATGTAGGATGTGTTTAACATCTCTAGAATTCACTGTGTGAGTAACATCATGTGATCTAATGCCATATTCTATCCTTTTCAACAGTCTTGTTTCATGTAAACCAGTTAGACACTCCCTCTCTGACGTCTAGTAAAATAATGACCAGGCAAAAATAGAAACTGATCCGAACACCTTCAGCTTAATGCAAAGTCCCTGAAATGCACATATCATTAAAGGGAAACTACCACTCACATAAGATGGAACTAGATAATCTGGTCATTTAAACAAGCACCATTAGATACCATTATGTTCATCATATCTTATAATTTACTACAAAGAAATCATAAAATATGATGAAAAAAACCAAAACACTTTTTCTAAATTTGACCTAAAAATAATTTACACAAATACAATCATTAAAAAAAACCCAGTCTAAATAGTTTCTACATTTTGTCCCTGAGTTCAGAAATATACTTGTTTTCATGTTTTTATGCAGTTTTTTGCGAGTTATAAGGCAAAAAAACAAATATAGTGTTTTTTGGGGGTTTTTCTACAGTCACCTTTTTGACACCAACCCGAACCCTAAATTTGACCCCAACTCTAACCCTTCTGCTAACCCTTAATATATTTTAATTTAATTATAACCCTATCCCTTATGCTAACCCTAATTTAATTGTGGTAAATGGTCTGACCGCAGTACCTGTTCAAATCTTGGCAATCCGGCCTTTCTTCCATCTCCTGTCGATAACGGAGTACCGTTAAAATGGGTTATGACAAAATGTATCAGTCGGCTGCCAAATCCGTTCATTAAGAGTGTGTGCCAAAAAGCATCATACTGAGAAAAAAAAAGCACTATATAAAAAAAATAAAATAAAAATACAGCATTTTCAAGACAAAGCACTACAGAGAAAGCTTCCATCCGGATTAAATGGCTTTGTAATCTCGCAAAAGTCCAGATATGTTGGCAAATGGGGATTTATGACTCAAGCAAACATCCTAGTTTAATGGCAGGTTTTTTGTGAGAATGGTCTATAACCTCTTTTTGTAAATATTTTTATTTTATAGGTTAAACCACAGTCAATATACACTTTTGAACGATGGAGCTTCCTGATTTAGGACAGCATTGCTCAGAAAACACATGTAAACAACTAGGTACGTTGGAAGTGTTTTTTTGGGTTTTTGTTTTATTATTCTTTAACCCCTTAGTGACAAGACATTTTGACCTTGACTTTCCCTTGGTGACGAGGGCTGTTTTTACATTTCTGGGGTGTTTGTGTTTGGCTGTAATTTTCTTCTTTCTCACATACTGTACCCACACAAATTATATGTTTGTTTTTATCATCATAATAAGGGCCTTCATTAGCTACCATTATGTTCATCATATCTTATAATTTACTACAAAAAATCATAAAATATGATGAAAAATAAAAAAAACACTTTTTTTTCGAAATTTGACCTAAAAATAATTTACACAAATACAATCATTAAAAAAAACCCAGTCTAAATAGTTTCTACATTTTGTCCCTGAGTTCAGAAATATACTTGTTTCCATGTTTTTTATGCAGTTTTTTGCGAGTTATAAGGCAAAAAACCTAAATAGTGTTTTTGGGTTTTTTTTTCTACAGTGACCTTCTGACACCAACCCGAACCCTTAATTTGACCCCAACTCTATCCCTTCTGCTAACCCTTAATATATTTTAATTTAATTATAACCCTATCCCTTATGCTAACCGTAATTTAATTGTAACCCTAACCACTACTCTAACCCTAGATTTTAGCTAATTAAGTATTTTTTTTATGTTTTTATTGCATTGTTGCTAACTGCCTCTAGGGGCAGTCAAGCAACAGCATTGGAGCGTCGGAAATGAATTTTATTTCACTTCCGAAGCTCTACCCACAAGAGGGCATAACCATATTGCAGGAGCATCCGTGGAGGGATCGTCAGTGCCCCAGAACCAAGATTTTGCTGCTGCCTATTGCCTCCACATCCTGACATGTCCCTCACAGGACATGTCAGGCACGACCATTGTCCGCAACGGGGTTGCCGGCTAGACGTGCCGGACATGTTCCATTGTCGCAAAAGGGTTAAATTATCAGCTTATTTCCCCTGTTACCGTTCACAGTATTATTTTGAAATTGACTATTTATTTTGAAATTATTATTTCTTTTCCATTAGTTGTGGGCATTGCTTACCTTGGAAATTATTTTTTTGACTTCGCTGACAGCCAATCCGCAGGCTTCCATAGAGATTCATGTGGCACAAATGATGTCACTGTAACACATACTTTCTTGCACGTCGGTCTGATTCGGCGGCTCCTCTCTGCAACGCCCTCCACTGGCTTCCCGTCTGCTCGAGGATACAATTTAAAATTCTGTCATTAACCTACAAAGCCCTCCACTCCTCTGCTCCTACGTACATTTCCTCCCTTGTTAACCGCTACTTCCCTACACGACCTTTGCGCTCCTTACAGGGGTTAACACTCTCTTCTAATCTCATCACCACTTCTCACTCGCGTCTCCCAAGATTTCGCCCGAGCTGCCCCCTCTCTCTGGAACTCCCTTCCCCGGAGCATCCAGCTCTCTCCCTCGTTTTCAAACTTTAAAAAGTCCCTCAAAACTCATCTCTTTAGAGAGGCTTACTACCCAACTTAGCTGGAACACACACTCCCTCTTTGACCTATCCCACCTAATGCCTCCCATCCACTCTACTGTTACTACAACTTCAATCCCTCTGACCTCTTCAATCCCTTAATTGTGTCATGGACCCCATTCCCTCTAGATTGTAAGCTTACGAGCAGGGCTCTCTACCTCATGTACCAGTCTGTACTAGTTTGTCTAAATTAGTATGTAGTTCCTTTCTTTGCTCTGTACCAAGCGCTTTGAGAATTGGTGGCGCTGTACAAATAAATGTTAATGTAATGTAATGTAATACCCAGTGCCTCCCCATTAGTTTTGATGGCATTGCTGGGAGTGTGTGGCTGTGAATGTACATCTGTATGTTTAGAATCGGCAGAATAAATCATGGAGGTGGAGCATACTTTTTTTTTTTTTTTTAAATGCTCTGCATATCTGAGCATCCACTATAGGCAACAATGGGTTAAAGTGGATCTTTAACCCACGGAATGCCAAAAGAGTGTAATAGCTATTGTCGGATTCTCCCACAACATTAAGTGTTGAATCAATGCCATTAAAACCTCGCCATACCATTATCTATATCAGCTTCTTATCTCCTTTTTTGTTTTCAGATTTTCTTCCTTTGAAATGCGATGCCTGTGAAGGAGTATTCTGTAAAGACCATTTCACCTATGATCGTCATAAATGTTCCTCAGCCTACAAGAAGGTGTGTTCTCTTTGTAGAAACTTAAAAATCATGTTTTCTCTTTCTCCCTTATGTGGTTGTTTCATAACCTAGCGAAAATAACTACCGTATTTGCTCGAATATAAGAGGGGGGAACAGGAGACAAGGAGGGATAGAGAGAGAAGTTTGGGGGGGGGGGGGGGGGAGACAGCTGGGGGAGAGGGAAAGAGGCCGCATTGGCACAAAAGGAAATAAAAACAAGAAATGCATTTGTATAATATAATTTTTTTTATTAAATATTAAAAAGCAATTTACATTTATACAAGTTAAACTTTTTTTCCTATAGGGTAGTCTTATATTCAGGCTTTTCATTTTTTTCCTAAAGGAATATACAAAGTTTGGGGGGTCGTCTTATAATCAGGGTCGTCTTATAATCGAGCAAATACGGTATTTCCATTATCTTTTATTTTTAAAAAGACAACACCCCCCAAAAAGTGCTTTCTTAAACATGCGTCTGATATAATTAACTTAAAGGGGTCAGTCTATTCCCCAAACTCACTTTAGTGCAAGATGAAGATTACTGCTTGTATAGTGCACAGGCTTTATTTCCAGTGTGATTTATGCAGAATGCCTGCATCAAATCACATTTTTAATAATTAACGCAAGCCCCCCACCCAGCGGTTACTCTGCATGGTGCGGCAGCACTGATTTATATAAACACTGAGGATATAAAGATTTCGCTTCATTAAGTCACTTCCTGTGCTGCTTGAATAGAATACAGTGTGTGGACTGTAATAGACTTGCTCTTGTACACACAGGTGTTTTTACATTTTGTTGGCTCGGTGTCCTCTGTCCTAACCGCCTGGGTCCCCTACTTACAGATTAATTTACTTACATTCTTGCATAAAGATGTCACAAAGGACTCCCCCTGCCTGTCTGCTGTACGTCTCACAAAGGCAATCTACTTCAGAACCTGTTTGTAGGACTATGACAGATCAGCTGACCTGTCTCAGCCAGCACCATCAATCATATCATGACACAGATGGCACCTTAGCACCAATGTTTATTTGGGTCTCTAACATTGATGGTGGTCCTGCAATCCTATGCCGTGTGCCACCTCACATGCTACGGATTACTGAAATAGCTGAATATTCCTATTTTTGTCAGGGTTTCTAGCACAGCCTAGCTGTCCCTTGTCTTAAATAAGCAACTGTCCGGACCCTGTTTTTCTTTTAACCCCTTCATGACGTTAGGGCGTACTATGCCGTCCTGATTTTAAGTGCCTAAAAGTCGTTAGGACGCCATAGTACAGCCTGTGATAAACAGCTCATCAAGGCTTCCCGCGATGAGCTGTTCTCGGATCCCGCTGCAGGCACTTGCAGCGGGATCCCACCTGTCAGATGAGGCCACTTTGAGTGGCCTCAGTCTGACGGGAAATTTAGCCGGTGCTCAAAACGAGCACCAGCTACATTTCTCTAAACCGCGCTGTGTCCGAACTTTCGTGTTCGGGCACGCCTCCGTGACGTCACACATGACATACGGAGGTCTTCCGCTTTTTCCTGCCAGGGACCCACAGGGTCTATTAAGACCCTGATCAGGTCTCTGCCATAGTGCTCCTGGCCAGGAACAAATCGTGACGTTTTGGTGCTTGCGTCGTTTGGGAAGCAAGCCCCATGCTTCACGAAGGGGTTGATATAAGCAGCTTCAGTTAATTTCTAGTGGTCAGTGTCCAATCTGTGTGTCCTTTTTTAGAATGTGCAGGTTCCAGTCTGTCCGCTGTGTGCAGCTCCGGTTCCAGTAAAACGAGGAGAATTACCAGACATCGTGGTGGCAAAACATATGGCTCGAAATTGCCAATCTTCAAATCGAAAGAAGGTAATTGATTTTAGATTAGACGGCGAATTAAAAAAAGTTACGAAAAACCTTTTAAAATACACAATTTGTGTTACTTGGGTGAAAGAATGTAGAGTTGTACACAGGCCAATGAATCCTGCCCATGTTGATGCGTTTTGATGACATCACATGAAGTGCAACTGGCATGTTGAGTTCTGGCAAATGACTGGAAATACACTGTGCTATTTCATCCTTGAATTAGGGAGAGTTACACGAGTTGGTGGGAATAACAGTTTTCCAGATGCACCAGAAACATAATGAAGGGAAATCTTACACACTGAGCATTGAAATACAGCTGTAGGCGGTGTCACTCTTTATTATTTTACATAAAAGGTTTCTACATTGTGTTAGCAGACTTGCATCCACATGCATACATTTTAATTTATTTATAAAGCATTTTGCCATGAAGGGAACGAGTGTCCTGTGGTGTCTCCTCTCGATGACCTCACCTGTGGCTAAAAGTACACAAATCCAATTGAAATGTAATAAATAAATATTTTTAAATATACTCCCAGTTCCTTTAACCCCTTCATGAACCATGGTGCTTGCGTCCCAAGCGACGCACGCACCAAAACGTCACGATTGGTTCTTTGCCACCGATCACAAGGGGATCGGTAGCCAGGAACACTCTCTCGCAGAGGCCCGAGACCTCCGGACGTCACGTGTGACGCGCGTTCGGGCACGGCGCGATTTGGAGAAATGTAGCCGGTGCTCGCTTTGAGCACCGGCTACATTTCCTTTGTCAGACTGAGGCCACTCAAAGTGGCCTCAGATGACAAGTGGGATCCCGCCGCAAGTGCCTGCAGCGGGATCCGAAAACAGCTCATCGCGGTTATTACAGGACGTTTATACAGGACGTGCTATGCCGTCCTAACGACTTTAAGGCACTTAAAGTCAGGACGGCACATACGTCCTAATGTCGGGAAGGGGTTAAGGCAGAAAACGAAGATGTGGCATCCCTCTCAGCGAGAACAGGCAAAAGCTGAAATAGCTGAAGTAACCTAGGAATCACCATTTTTTGCTCGCTTGGACCATTACAGAGGAAACCTCTCCATTACCATATAAGACTGGTCCCACCCATAAGGGAAGTCCAGATCCAAATAGCCTGTCAGGTCTCCTCTGCTCGAAGAATACAGCAACCACAGACGTACGTTTCGGCCTTCATTGGCCTCGTCAGTGTGGTATGGCTGGTATCCCTCTAGGTGCCAGTTCCTTTAACCCTATAATTGCCTGGTATAAGGGCAACATGCCGCATTTGCTGGACATCCTGTTTAGCATAACTTGAGACATTTCTGACCTACTGAAATGTGATCAAGTTGTGAGTGTTTTGTAAGGGCTATTTCTTTTTCTTTTTTTTTTTTTAATCTAATCATTCTGAGTTTCTTTTGTCTCTTGCCTCCAGATTTTCACAAACAAATGCTTGAAAGCCGGATGCAGAAGGAAAGAACTGATGAAGGTCTTATGTGACCAGTGTCACGATAACTTCTGTTTGTCACATCGACATCCTCTTGACCATGACTGCAAGGCCAGCAGTCATCCTCTCTCGAAAGCTGGGTAACGCTTACCGTTTATCTATGCTATCTGTTGGTCACTGTATATTGGTCAAGCATGATATCTCACATGAGATCATAATGCTGACTTTGTTATAATGTGCTTTGTTTTTATTTCTAGACATGCAGCTTTAAACAGATCCTTAAAGGCTTCGGAAAAACAAAATAATCCCCAAGCCAATGTTTTCATCACAGCGCCCAGAATCGTGCAGTCTAGAAACACATTGCAACAGCCGAGGTAATGGGAAAATTCCAATGAAGTGATTTTAGAATATAAACACACCCTCCGTTATTATTGTAACCGGCTCCCTGGGTAACTCCATCAGACCTCTCTCCTCGAGCTGTTATTCTGCGTGGCTAGCAGACCCCCTCTGTCTGGTCCCCATAGCCCAGTATACCTCTGGACTCAGTGTCACTGTTTTTTGAGGTGATCCCTGTGGAGCGGTCCCAAACCCCACATATTCCCGGATCTCTCTCTACGCATTGTTTCCCTCATCCCCAAAAGACTGACATGATCAGATGCTTAGGGAAGAAGCAGTAGACCTCCGCAGTTTGGGCAGATGCCACACGTTAGCGATCCACCCAAGAGACCATATTGCTATCCCCCGATAGGGTGCGGGCTGGGTAGCAGGGCTCTGGGAAGGAGAAAATGTATTAGGGGATTTGGTAGCATGAAAAGCCCCTTTTGAGGAAGTGTGTTGGCTGAACAGTTTGTGCAGCCCTGCTTCCCTTGACAAGTACCTTATCCTTTTTTAATTTTTGTTTGATCCGTTTGAGCTTCTAACATAACATTGGTTCAACTAAGATCCATCAGAGGAGGGCTGGCAAGGGAGTCAGCGGAGGGCTGGGGTTGCACCACTATTTTACTTCTAAACAACCTTCAAAAAAAATGTATAAAGTAATAGAATCAAAATCCGAAAAAAGGATACAGTGCTGCAGGGCAAATAATCTCTGTTATAACCAATCACAGCAAACATATGCCGCTGGTGGCAAAGCCTATTGGTTTTGTCACAGGCATTTAGGATTGGTCAAAGGCAAAGGGGGTTAACTGTAAGCGGTCAACTGAGTGCTTGTTACTTCTGAAGCTGAATTGATCGATACAACCTGGGAAATATGAATCATCTAAATGTGTATCTCCCTTTCTTTTTTTTTTTTTTTTAAGCTTGAAGCTTCCAGACTATGAAAGACCCAGTGCATCAATGGGGGACATCAACAATGGCTTGGTAAGAAACCTGCACCGGGCATCCTGCTGTGATTAGGACGTTATTGCGACGTGCAATACATTACAAACTGATTCTATATTAACCCCTTCGTGACGTTAGGACGTACTATGCCGTCCTGACTTTAAGTGCCTTAAAGTCGTTAGGACGGCATAGTACGTCCTGTACTAAACAGCTCATCGTGGCTCCCCGCGATGAGCTGTTTTCGGATCCCGCTGCAGGCACTTACAGCGGGATCCCACCTGTCATCTGAAGTCACTTTGAGTGGCCTCAGTCCGACAGGGAAAATGTAGCCGGTGCTCGCTTTTACATTTCTCAAAATCGCGCTGTGCCCGAACTTCCGGGTTCGGGCACGCCTCCGTGACGTCACACGTGACGTCCGGAGGTCTCGCGATATTTTGGCAGGGACCCACAGGGTCTATTAAGACCCTGATCGGGTCTCTGCCAGAGTGTTCCTGGCTACCGATCACCTTGTGATCGGTGGCCAGGAACAATTTGTGACGTTTTGGTGCTTGCGTCGTTTGGGACGCAAGCACCATGCGTCACGAAGGAGTTAAAGAGAATCTGCACTTACACACGTACTACAGGTCATTTTCACACTTGGGTCATTTCAACAATTAGCATCGAACAATAATCAGCTACAGTTTGAAACCATCAAAAAAAGCAAAATATGAATATATTGCACATGCATTTTTTTTTTTTTTATGTTGATTTGGGCTCCAGTGCATCCTCTTCACATGTTACCTGGTGGTGGTGATCTGCACCCAGCCAGGCATTCATTGACACAAACCCCTCGGGAGCCAATGTGGTGTACACGAGCGACTGTCGCGTGAACCAGGAGAGGCACGTTATATATTATAATATACTAGACCTTAAACCTGTTAAATTAACGGGCGCTAAAACATGGGTGGGGGTGGGACATAAGGGCAAGCACCCTGGTGAGGGGGGGAGCCTTGAGGGCTGCCTCATCTTGATGGGAGTTGTGATCCTCCTCCTGTATTATTGATGCAGCAGGGGGATCACAACTCCCATCAAGATGAGGCAGCCCTCAAGGCTCCCCCCTCGCCAGGGTGCTTGCCCCTATGTTGCCCCCTTATGTCCCCCCCACCGTGGGGCACATGCGCAGTATCGCAATCCCACGGACACAGGGACTGGACGCAGAGACACATCACACCATAGCGTCCCTGTTGCCCTAGCAACGTCGGGGACATGCGCAGACCCGCCGCTTCAAGTTTCGGACAGCCGTTGGGACTTGGAGCGCAGAGACTTCGTGAGGCCGGGCGAAACTTGAAGCGGCGGGTCTGCGCATGTCCCCGACGTTGCTAGGGCAACAGGGACGCTATGGTGCGATGTGTCTCTGCGTCCAGTCCCTGTGTCCGTGAGCGTCCCTGTTGCCCTAGCAACGTCGAAGTCTCTGCGCTCCAAGTCCCAACGGCTGTCCGTGGGGCACATGCGCAGTAGCGCAATCCCACGGTCACGGGGACTGGACGCAGAGACACTTCAACTTCATTATAGAGGATAGTATATATTATAATATCACTGTCTATTAATGTACCTGCCATCTGACTACCAAGTGTATAATTAAATTTGGAGTATGGTCTACCAGAATCCCTTTTAAATTGAATAATACCTGGAATCTTCATTCACCAGCTGTTCAATCTAACTGGTTTTGTAATCCGTTACTTTATTGTGTTGACAAACTATATGGTAGTAATCTACCATATACCTACTAGTAATCCAGGCACTTGAACCGCCATTCCTAGCGGAATTGTGATGTCCGTTCCGAGATCTCATTTACCGTACACATTAAGGAATTCATTGCATGTCATGACCGAACAGGAAACCAGAAAGCAGTGATGATTCTTACAAGAACTTAATCTGCCAGTGTATTTGGTCCTTTATGTATTTTAACAGTGTGATAATTATTTTGTTAGTTATTTATGTCTGTGTAGATCATGCTTTCCCCTCTCCACTTTGGTTAGAGTGAAGACAAAGCTCTACAGAAGGCCTTGGAATTGTCTTTGCTGGATGCTGGAATACGAGATACTTTAACTCTGCGGTACGTTAGATGGTTTTAGAAGAACATAATATTTTTTGTCTATCTATTATCTAGGATAGCCCTATGCCTATATCATCCTGTCTTTCTTCCAGGCCTTACATGTTGGGATCTTTACCCTTTCCTGGTTTTATCCTTCAACCCATGAACCAGTTTAGTAGCCCTTCTCTGAACTCTCTCCAAAGTATCAATATCCTTCTGGAGATACGGTCTCCAGTACTGCGTAGAATACTCCAAGTGAGGTCTCGCCAGTGCTCTGTACAATGGCATGAGCACTTCCCTCTCCCTATATAACTTTGGACTCCTAACTGCTGTAGATTCGCAGGGTCCCAATGTCTGGGTTGGCTGTCTGCTGGGAAGATCACCAAAATCCGGTGCATGTAGTGTGCTAACAATTCCATAGTTATATACGAGGGTGATCTTCCATAATACACAACCTGGTTCGTTCTGTTACCTTGGAACTGACTGCATGTTGAGCTTAGAACAAAACTAGTCATCAATCATGTAATGATTGGGCTATCAACCTAATGCAAGGCATCCCAGCCACGGAGAATAAATATTGCTCTTGCACAACATTGTCAAATAGACTTTGGAGCTTGCGTGTAGTGGGTGGATATATTCCAGCGACCTTCTGAACCACTTTGTGTAACTACACTTACCAGGAACAGAGTGATGGGAGCATAATCTAATTACTGTTTGTATATGGCCACTCTAAAGGTGGCACCTTCGGGGTACAGTTTTGGTTCTTAACTCCGTGGTATAAAAGCCTTTAAGCAGAGCCCTAACCTATGACCCCTGCAATACCACATTATTGGAAATCTAAATTGCATACTAATTAAAGCAATTATGATTTAATTACTGAGCTATATTGACATCTTTTTGATACATTACAGCCTTCAAGAAGAAGAAGATGATGAGGAACAAGCTGATTCTCTAGAGGTCACGCAAGAGGGCCACAAACATTTTCGACAAAAGAGCATTAAAGCCACAGGTGAAATGAACTCTGCGTGGCGCCCAGTATCGAGTTTGCTTATATTTGCCTAATTAAAACTACCACCTATAGAACTTTTTCTTCTCTGTTTTCGCAAACTGTAAATATTATTTGCATTGTAACAGTGATTCCTATTGAATGATACTGATTTTTACCTGTACATATTAAAAGGCAGATTGTATTTTTAGTGATGGAATAAACTTCTTCTATATTTTTAATGTGTTGGTTTTTGTGTATCTGTTGTTTGAGTCTCCTCAACACCGAAACAAACACTAGTTGGCTAATTTTATTCTGCGTTTAGACACATTAAGGTTAAAAAATAGAGATAACGGGGGTAACCTATGAAAAACAATTCTGTTAAAGGCCTAAAAATAAGAAAAGCGCTAGGGAGACCACTAAATCACTCCTGATTTGTTTACTTTTATAAAACGTAGAAGGAAAACCTTACAGAAGAATGTTTATCTTCTCTTGATCTTACTTACCCAGATCATATTCGTAATCTCATACGCAGTCAGAGAAGATGAGTGGCTGCAATGTTTTCATTTGCCACTAGGTGGGACCATTGGAACATAACATTTACATTATCATGCATGCAGAAAGATCAAAGCAGTCCTGTGTTGCATGTACCATAAAGAAATGTAGGCTTCTCCCTGGAAAACCATAATGCAGTGCAGGTATTAGAATCCTATTCCAAAAGAGGAAAAAAAAAAAAGTGTTCTAACTGAAATGCCATTCATTCTACAATTTAAAAATAAAATAAAAAAATACAGTAGTTTATAGCAGATGTGTGTGTGTGTGTGTGTGTGTGTGTGTACATATATATAACATAAAAATATGGCTGCTGAAACTGATGCATGCAGACCCGCTTCCTCCCTGGCGGGACCCCATAATTCTTACCGTACTTGCCACATGGTGGAATGATGTCCATTTTTGATTTTTTTTTTTTCTTAGTTGGACCACCCCTCCACATATGTCATCAATAACAAACTGGAACCCTGCAATGGCTGTGCAGCTATTAACCAATAGGTCACTCTAATTAAAGTTGTACTTTTTTCTTTCCTTTTGCAACGCTAAAAATGATTGGTAAAATAATGTTTCATTCAAAGATTGCATTAAGCGTCAGCATTTTAAATAGAAATGCTTTAACAAACAAATACATATAAAGTATCATATTGAGTCCTCCTCCTTTGTATGCCTCTCCCAGGAGGCAGACATGTTTAGAATCATGGGTCTAATCTTCCTTCATCAGAACATTCTAAACAACATGCCTGCCCCCTCAGTAGAACTAACTATGCAGAACAAAGGCAGCTCAATAAAGCAGCGTATTTGCTCGAAGATGAGACGACCCTGATTATAAGACGACCCCCCAAACTTTGGATATAAATAGAGGTTTGACTTTAAGACTGAGATCCTGTATCCTCCTCGCAGACATCCTCCGCTGCTGCTTGGTACTTCCGTCAGGATTTCTGGAGGTCATGTGACCTGTTGGCGGTCCGTCATAGAAGATGGAAACGTCGGGCAGCATCGGATCCACTAGCTGCCCCCACTAGCCACCAGGGATACTGGCAGCAAGGCCAGGAGGGGGGAGGAGCAAGTCCGGTGATGATTGATGATATGATGCTATCAAAATGATATGATGTCATGATGATGTCATGGAGGAATGAAAGCAGCATTGGCTAAGTCTGGGGGGTATATAGCTGTGTGAGGGCATGCTTTTGCTCAGTCTGGGGGAGTAGATGTTTGTGTGGGGGGGGGAAGCATTGGCTAAGTTTGTAGGGCAGATGTCAGTGGGGGATGCATTGGCACTGTCTGGGGGGAAAAGTGCAGGATAGGCTATGTCTGCGGGGTAGATAGCTGGGTGTGGAGGATGCATTGGCCTTGTCTGTAGGTGCAGATGGTAGTGTGAGCGATGCATTGGCTAAGTCTGGTGGGAAGGGGGCAGCATTGGTTAAGTCTGGGGGACAGCTGGCAGTGTGGGGAGGGATGCATTGGCTCAGTCTGGGGGAAGTAGATGTCTGTGTGGGGGCAGCATTGGCTAATTCTGGAGGGCATATAGCAGTAGGGGATGCATTAGCTAAGTTGGGGAGAGTGCTGTTTGAGGGATGCATTGTCTGGGAATGCATGGGGCAGCATTGGCTAAGTTCGTTGGCAGCTGGTATTGTGGGGGGATGCATTGGCTAAGCCTGGAGTGCATATGGATGTGGGGGATGGCTGTGTGTGGGGTATGCATTGGCTCAGTGTGAGGAAGCCAATGTCAGTGTGGGGGATGCATTGGCTAAGTCTGGATGGATAGGGGCAGCATTGACTAAGTCAGAGAGGCAGATGACAAGGTGTTGGGGATGTATTGGCTCAGTCTTGGGGGGGATGGCAGTGTCGGGGGTGCATTCGCTAAGTCTGGGGGAAACGGGGATTATTGGCTCAGTTTTGGGGGCAGATAGCAAAGTGGGGAGGGATGCACTGGCTCAGTCTTGGGGGGGATGGCAGTGTCGGGGGTGCATTCGCTAAGTCTGGGGGGAACAGAGATTATTGGCTCAGTTTTGGGGGCAGATAGCAGAGTGGGGAGGGATGCACTGGCTCAGTCTGGGGTGGAGCAAATGGATGTGTTGGGAGATGCATTGGCTAAGTCTGGAGGGCAGATGTCTGTTTGGGTGTTGCATTGGTTAAGTCTAGGGGACAGATGACAGTGTGGGGATGCACTGACTAAGTCTGGCGGGCAGATGGCTGTGTGGGGATGCATTGTCTAAGTCTGTAGGGAAGATGGCTGTGTGGGCGGATACATTGGTTGAGTCTGGGGAGGGCAGATGCCTGTGTTGAGGGCAGCATTGGCTAAGTCTGGGGAGCAGCTGGCAGTGATGGGGGATGCATTGGCTAAGTTTGGGCATGCAGATGGTAGGGTGGGGAGGGATGCATTGGCCAATTCTGGGGTGTAGATGCCTGGGCATGGGGGATTCATTGGCTCAGTGTGGGGGGTGCAGGTGGCTGTGTGGGGGGTGCATTGGCTAAGTCGTAAGTGAAGATGGCTGTAGGGGGATGACTGTATGGAGGGATGCATTGGCTCAGTTTGGGGGTAATTCGGCAGTGTGGGATGATGCATTGTCTCAGTCCGGGGGGCAGATAGCAGTGTGGAGGGGATACATTGGCTAAGTCTGGGGGGGAAGATGACTGTGGGGGGTGCATTGGTTTAGTCTGGTGGTGCATTAGCTCAGTCTGAGGGGCAGGTGGCTGTGTGGGGGGATGCATTGTCTAAGTCTGTGGGGGAAGATAGCAGTGTGGTGAGTGATGCATTGGCTCATTCTGGGGGGTAGATGGCTGGGTGTGGAGGATGCATTGGCTCAGTGTGGTGTGTGCAGATGGCAGTGTTGGGGATGCATTGGCTAATTATGGGGGCAGATGGCTGTGTGTGGGAATGCATTGGATCAGTCTGGGGGGAAGATGGTAGTGGAGGGATTCATTGGCTATGTCTGGGGGCAAATGGCAGTCTGGGGTAATGCATTTGTGAAGTCTGGGGGCAGATGGCAGTGTGGGAGGATTCATTTGCCTTGTCTGGGGACCAGATGGCTGTGTGGGGGGCAGAATTGGCTAAGTCTGGGTTCATATTGCAGTGGGGGGGGGGATGCATTGGCTTAGTCTGGGGGCAGATGGCAGTGGGGGGGGGGGGGGGGGGTCCATTGGCTCTGTGTAGGGTCCAGATGGCTGAGTTGAGCGATGCATTGGCTTAGTCTGGGGGCAGATGCTGAATCTGTCTCTTCAATCACTGCTGAGATTCACCTCAGTTTGTTTGCTCGGTCACTTCTATTGTCAATCGATATATTTTGTTGTTTTATCATACAATTTTAGCTGTTGCAATTAGTATACTGTTTGCATACTGTTTATACTTACATTTTATTTCCCAATATGTATTTTTATGGGCAATATTTACTAATGAATTTGTTTCACGTAGTATTGGGGGCAGCCAGCAGTGTGTGTTGGATGCATTGGCTCAGCCTGGAGCAGCAAATGGCAGTGTGGGGAGGGATGCATTGTCTAATTCTGGGGGTTAGATGGCTGGGTGTGGGGGATTCATTGGCTCAGTGTGGGGGGTGCAGATAGCTATGTTGGGGTATGCATTGGCTGGGGGGCAGGTAGTTGTGTGGGGTGAATGCATTGACTAAGTCTTAGGGGCAGATGACTGTGTTGGGGGAAGCATTGACTAAATCTGGAGGGCAGATGTCAGTGGGGGGTGCATTGGCTAAGGCTGGGAGGGCAAGGGGCAGCACTGGCTAAGTTTGGGTCAGTTGGCATTGTGGGGGATGCATTGGCTATGTCTGGAGTGCAGATGGCTGTGGGGGTGGCTTTGTGGAGGGATGCATTGGCTTAGTCCAGGGAGGCAGATGGCTGAGTTGGGGGAATGCATTTGATAAGTCTGGGGGACAGATAGCTGTGTTGGGGGATGCATTGACTCAGTCTGGGGTTGCAACATAGTCTTGGGGGCACGGGGTAACATTTGCAAAATCTGGGAGGGAAGGTGGCAACATTGGCAAAGTCTGGGAGGGCAGGGGGCATCATTTTCCAAGTCTGGTGGGGCAGGGTGCAGCATTGGCCAAGTCTGGGGGTAGCTTTGACAATGTCTGGGGGTAGATAGCTGTCTCGGGCGCAGAGGGCTTCTTTGGCTAAGCCTGGGTATAGATTTTTCTGTTGTGGAATGCATTGGCCAATTCAGGGGGGCAGATGGCTGTATGAGGGGGGGATACATTGGCTCAGTCTGGGGACAGATGGCAGTGTTGGGGGATGCATTGGCTAAGTCTGGGGACAGATGGCTGTGTGGGGGGATGCACTGGCTCAGTCTGGTGACAGAAGGCACTGTGAGGAGAAACATTGGCTAGTCTGGGGCTGATGGCTGTGTGGGGGAATTCCATTATCATCTTGAGGGAAGATGTATATAAGGACAGTACTGAACATGTGGAACCATTGTGGGTGGAGATAGTCAGTGGGGATAGACCTGCCCAGAAATGATTAATGGGTATTTGCAGGGCCGGCGCCACCGTGAGGCTGCTCAGGCAGCCGCCTTAGGGCACCGCAGTGACAGGGGTGCCAGCCCTGGAGTAAAAAAAATGCCGGTAGAGGCACCGGCTGGGGAGATGATCTCCCCTCACCAGCCCTCTACACGGCCGCTGTGGAGCAGCCTGGGAGGGGGCGGATCTCACCAGGTGCGAGGTCCGCTCCCTCCCCTTGAAGCAGAGCGGCGCCTGCTTCGGGGAGCCGAGCAGCCTGAGCTCTGTGTGACAGAGCTCAGTAAGTGCTGCTCATGCTCCCCGTGTTTAGAGATAATGCAGGGCATCGGATTTCCGATGGCTGTGTAGGGGAGAGGTCCCCCCACACTGTCATCTGCCCCCCCCCCCCCCGACTGAGAAAATGCATCCTCTACCCCCCACACTGAGAAAATGCATCCCCAACACTGCCACCTGTCCCCAGACTTGCCAATGCATCCATCCACACAGCCATATGCGCCCCCCCCCCCCCCCAGACTATACAGAACATAACATTATGACCACCTGCCTAATATTGTGCAGATCCCCCTTTGACACCAAAACAGCCCTGCCCCATTGAGGCATGGACTCCACTAGACCTCTGTAGGTGTACTGTGGTATCTGGCACCAAGACATTAACAGAAGATCCTTTAAGTCCAGTAAGTTTGCCTAGCACCTCCCACAGATGTCCGACTGGATTGAGATCTGGGGAATTTGAAAACCTTGAACTCATTGTTGTGTTCCTCAAACCATTTATTCTTTGTGGCCTTGGCATTATTCTGCTGAAAGAGGCCAATGCCAACAGGGAATACCGTTTCCATGAAAAGATGTACATGGTCTGCAACAATGCTTATGTAGGTGGTACATGTCAAAGTAACACATGAATGGTAGGACCCAAGGTTTCCCAGCAGAACATTCCACATAATGTTATGGTTGATTGGTGTATCTATTAAGAAGTCTGCTACTTTTGGTTTTGGTAATGTCAAGGTTCTGCATGATTTCAGTGGTTATTGGGTGCTAAAGCCAGCAGTATCCATGTGTTTGTTCAGTTTCGATATGGTGGTTTTATGCATGATCTGCTTTAATACCCTAGTCTAGTCTCATACTTGTAAACTTGCAGTGTTTAATACAAAGACAAACTTAGATGCTCTCCCTCATATTAGTTAAAACCATACACCTCCTACCCATATATTTGCTTGAACTCTTGGCACAGATTATGATGTTGAACTTGCGGTGCTTGGCCAGGTCTTGTTGCCTGACAACTTTCTGGATCAAATCCTTCTCCTATGGGCAGGGTGACCAAATTTGAAAGAAACACGATACCTATTAGTCTCCCCCCTCATGTTTGCCATCTTTCTCACTCCTTTCCCATTATGTATGTCGTCTGTCTCACTCCTCTCCCCCTCATGTCTGCCATCTCTCTCACTTCTCTCCCCCTCATGTCTGCCATCTCTCTTACTCCTCTCCCCCTCATGTCTGCTTTCTCTCTCACTCATTAGTCTCCCCCCTAATGTTTCCCATCTTTCTCACTTCTCTCCCATCATGTATGTCGTCTGTCTCACTCCTCTCCCCCTCACGTATGCCGTCTCTCTCACTTCTCTCCCCCTCCTGTCTGGCGTCTCTCTCACTCCTCTCCCCCTCATGTCTGCCTTCTCTCTCACTCCTCTCCCCTCATGTCTGCCTTCTCTCTCACTTCTCTCCCCTCCTGTCTGCTGTCTCTCTCACTCCTCTCCCCCATGTCTGCCATCTCACTCCTCTCCCCCTCATGTCTGCCGTCTCTCACACCTCTCTCCTCCCCCATCTGCTGTCTCCCCCCCACACCCCTCCTGCGATGCTCTGAATCATTACTAGCTGGGAAAGCATGGGGCAGCAAGAACTAAGGTATGTGTTCACACATAGACCGGAAGCTGCCTGTTCCCAAATTCAAACCCATGACTATCTATGGCCACACCCTAGAGGAGAGCCCTAAAAGATAGAAGGAACAGGGAGAAGACACTGGGGTACCCAAAACCTTACAGTGCACATCCTAACATCATGTTGGAACTAGCAAGTTGTCAGGGTTTATTGGACTATGAATGGCTAGATGCCATTAAAGATGGCCAATAACCATTCATAAAATCAGTACCTCCCAAGTATTTATTTTTAACATAAACTATCTCAGTTACTAAAACATGAACGTTTATTAACATACACTAATTATAGAAAATAACACGATAATAATAATAATACAGTGATTGAACTTAATACACTACATTAAAAAAAAACCTTTGATCAACAGTACTAGAAATGCAAATTAAAGTGTCTGGAGCACTAAAAAAAATGTGTGAAAATATATATAAAGAAATTGTGAAAAAGTATTGCAATCAAATGATACTCTTAAACCAGATTTTCTTCCAAGATCTTTCTGAAGTCAACTTGAAATGACGAGTCACTAATGCAAAACAAAAATTGAAAACAAATAGTGCTCTCTGTGGAAAACAGCTGCAATTGATTTAAACAGCAGGAAGCACACTTACAAATTAAAGAGCAACTAATATGCTCATTTGGTTTTTTTTTTTTAATTTTTCTCCCTTTCTAGAATACATTAAATTTTTATTTCTCTTTCTTTTAAATTCTTGCTTAATGGGCTAAAATTAGTGTCCTTATCTTACATCATCCATGTACTTTCTGCTTCTTCTCATTTATCTTGTTAGATCGTTCCCCTCCATCCATCCTCATTCATCCTTCCTTTCACCTCCTCTCACATACATATGATCTCGCAATCTCTTTCTAGACTCTCCCTTAAGTTTTTCTTCTAAATCCCTTTTGAGGTTCTCTACCTTCTTCCTGAAGCCCTTATCTTCTACCGTCTTCCTATTTACCAATCACTGTCGATTTTCCATATATCCATTATTTGGTTATGTTTGTCCAACGCCCCTATCTTATTATAATGCATTCTTCCCCATATGAGTGGAGAAAAGGGTCCTCGGAAACTTAGTCTTCCCTTGGTGCCGGTAGTGTGGAAATAACAGGTCCACAGGAGAAATCACTACTAGAGTTGAGCGGACACCTGGATGTTCGGGTTCGGCAGGTTTAAAAAGACATTCGGTTTATAGATTTACCGGTTTATGGAATACATGTAATGCTATTGGCTTTCTATAAACCGAAATAGAGTACCTATTCTTATGAATGGGGACTCTATTTCGGTTTATAGAAAGCCCATAGCATTACATACAATGTAATCTCCGAACCCCGAACTCAAACCCGAACATACAGTCAAATGTCCGTGTTCGGGTCCAGGGTCCAAAAAGCGTAATGTTCGGTACGAACCCGAACAGTGCGGTTTGGGTTCGCTCAACACTAATCACTACGTATTTCGTCCTCTGCGTTTGGACTTCATCAAGGTGCATAACGGCCGGTTCTTTATTATTAAATAGTCCCCATGCGTACACTCCTACTTCTTGCCATGCCAATGAACTACCTTCAACTGTTAATGTGTAATTTGCATATCAAGCCACAGATGATGTCATAAACAGGAGACACCACAGGCAGATTTTTTTTTTTTGCTGTCTATGACGTCACCTGTGACTTGATGTGCCAATGAATGAACATTGAATCAATACGCTAATGACACACTTACTATTAAAAGTATTTAATTTGCATATCAAGTCACAGGTGATGTCACAAACAGGAGAAAACACAGGCAGATTTTAAAATGCTCTTAAATGTATATAATCATATACTATTCGAACAACGTATACAGTATAAAGGATATTTAGGTTACCATGTCTGCTGCAAGGTTATTTCATGGACCTTCTTCATAAAGCAATACACTTTTTTTTTTTTTTTACCTCTCTCCGTTTAGTTTTAAACACTGACCTATTGTATTCTAATTACTTCTCTTTTGATACAGGATTATCCATTCATGCAATGAAAATAATCACTTGCGTAAATAAAGTCCAGAGCGGACCAAAAAAAAAACCAGTTGTGGAACCGATATCCACGATATCATACTAAGTAAACTTGATGTGTATCTTAAAGGATAAACATGGGTTTACTCTCAGCTGTGTCTCAAAGCTGAGACACAGCCAGTCTGGAGGTCTGGATCGGCAGAATGCGCGGTCCTCTTTCTGTTAGCGGAGACAAAGGCCCTAGTTTTTCCATATAGAACCAGCAGAGGGGATCTAGTTACTGATTCCATGTAAAAAAACAAGGGTCAATCGCTGCGCTGGCAGAGAAAGCCAGTCGTCGACCAGACTGGGCTGTTGGTTTCTCAGGGAAGCATGGCAGCTGCCGATAAACTGGCATCTACTGTCAAAAGTACATATCGGTTTATCCGCATACTAGAGACGGTCAACTCTTTCCCTTGTGCATCCATATTATTTGAAAAATAAAGTTTAGCAATCCTTTAAACATATCAGCAGCTTGTAATAGAGATTACCATTATTTCTTTAAGTCATTTTATTGACCTACAAACAATGGAGCGCTGTCAGGTGATAGATCCCCTTTAATCAGGGGTGTATTTTGATTTTGTACTGCCTGCAGGGGCTGGGGAGCATGTAATGCCACCAGCACCCCCCTTACATGCACCCAGCACCCCATTACATGTCCGTATCACCCCATTACATTCCTATCACCCACATTGCACACACATTACATGCCCTCATCACCCTAAATTACATGCCCTCATCACCCCAAATTACCCCAAATTACATGTCAGCATCACCCCCATTACATGCTCCAGTAGCCCATTACATGCCCCTATCACCGCCATTACATGCCCCCATCACCGCCATTACATGCCCCATCACCCCATTACATGCTCCCCAGCACCCCCATTACATGCCCCCAGCACCCCCATTACATGCCCCCATCACCCTATTACATGCTCCCCAGCACCCCCATTACATGCCCCCAGCACCCCCATTACATGCCCCAGCACCCCCATTACATACCCCTACCACCTCCATTACATACCCCATCACCTCCATTACATTCCCCAATTACATGCCCCCAGCACCCCATTAGATGCCCACATCACCTCCATCAAATGCCCCCAGAACGCCCATTACATGCCCCCATCACCTCGATTGCATAACCCTACCACCTCCATTACATACCCCAATTACATGCTGCCAGCATTACATACCCCAATAACATGCACGCAAGTGTCCATACATATACAAATTGAAGATAAAGCTGTGATCTTACTCTCACAATACGCTTATAATATAGTTTAGCAAATAAACAAAGTCTAGTGATTCAAACCACAGTCTCTCCCGGGGAGACAAGAAAGAGTATTTGGTAATTATTTACCTGTATCTTTCTTCGTTCCAAGGAACGAAGTTTATATAGTTTGGTAGAAATTACAAAGAAACATAGATTATAATGCAGATATATGATATCTACATAAAAAAGTGTTTTCCTTGTTTGACTTTCAGGATGGTCTGCAAAATGAACAACAAAAGATTAGAAGATTAAGTCAATACGGGAGGGTCGATTAGATGAAGAATATAGTCTGTTCCAAAAACCAATGGATGAGCCAACAGTGAGAAAAAGAAAAACGTAAAAATACAACAAACAACAGTAGTAAGAGATATTGTTGCTATTATCTATAGGGGCAGGAAAGGGGGAGTAATTTAAAGAGGGTGATGATAAACATCTTTAGAAGGACTCTGCCACCTAAATATAGTTTATGTGTGAATGTAAAGAATACAAAATAATCGTAATGTTTACATTTGAAGCCACAGCATGATGCCATCGACAGGAGACACAACAGACACTTGCCCGGCACATCACGCAAAAACGTGCAATTAGTAACAATTGATGTGCCTGCCATGTCATGCGCTGCAACGGGCATAGGCAATGGTTATGTCCTATGCCCAGGCAGTGTTGCTGCAATGCCTCAATATCGAGGCATCCAGCAACAATTACATTTATCCCCAGGGTGCAATGTAAAATCTTGTAGTTTTACATTGAAAATAATTTTACAGTGAGTGGGAGGGTACAGGAGGCAGGCTTTGCTCACCCTGCAGGAGGCGCGTACCTGCCAGACACCACACTGGCTCTCACTTCTGCCACGAAGGGCTGCTACAGCACTGCTACGTCAGACTAGCGCTGAGTGCACCATTCAAATTGTCTCATTACAGGAAGACATTGGTTTGATTAGTCCTATTTTTAAACCTGCCTTAATAGAATTTGAGGACAGGATTACAAAGCACTAACGCAAATCATCTCTGCTTTTTAAAAAATTCCGTAAGAAAAACTCTGCCAATTCACGCTGAACCATGTCCAAACAAAGCTAACCAAATATTTAGACTTCCAACGCTATAAATATTTATATTTCTAATGCACGCAGCACCAAGGGTCCCTACTAACAGACATCCGCTTGGATCATATTTGCAGCTCATTTATGAACCCTAGCGCTCAAGCCACTGGCAAGAGCTCCTGCACATGAAATGTGTACGTTTTAACCCAAGACGGGGAGCCGCGATGAGCTGTTTAACACAGCACGCACTATGGCGTCCTTACGACTTTTAGGCACTTAAAATCAGGACGGCATAGTACGTCCTAACGTCCTGAAGGGGTTAATTGGTGGTCTCTTGCTAATGACCTCATCTTGTGTACAGTTCAGTTTTTCCCCCCCCTACATTCACCTTAAGTGATTCATGTTGGTAATCCACCTGGTGTCTTGTTTTTACTTACATTAAAACGTTTCGGTTTATTAATATCAACCACACTGTTCAGAGGAACAGAGCAACAGCTGTGCGAAAAGAATTAATCTGGGGAAGCCCCGGAGCGCACCTGTTTTTACACTCCCTCTCCCTCTTCCCATTCCTTTTATAAGCTTTGGTACTGCGCCGCCATCTTGCCTCTTTCACTGTGGTTTTGAAAACTAGCTGGCGACAGCGCTGAGATGTTAAAGAGATATAAAAGTTAGAAGGCAAACGGTGTTAGAACAAATTTTTTTAGATTTTAATAATAGTATAAACAATACCTCCCTGACGCGTTTTGACAACAGGCTTTCTTAGAGCATGGACAATACAAGCCCTAGAGGAGAAAAAGAGAAAAGAAAGGAAAGGTAAAAAAAAAGTGGGGGGTGAGACTTGCATAGGACTAGGTGACTTCACATGCAGAGGTGGGTGGTAATGGTTATGACATAGTGAATTACATCAAATAGTGAGATACATGTAGCGTCTTTGTCAGTGGTGTATCTTGGTTTTGTGCTGCCCTAGGCAGACAAAATTCAGGCACCCATCACAAGAAGTGTGCTTTAACACCCTTTGGTAACGTGCCGCCCTCTGGCAAAGTGCCGCCCTAGGCGAGTGTCTGGTTTGCCTCGTGGAAGATACACTACTGGTCTTTGTACTGAACTAGAGACTGGAGGAGTGCAAGTCAATAAATACAGTTTATTTTAAATTCTACTGTTCTTCATAATGTTGTCCTCTCTATATCACACAGTTAAGTTTGCCATAGACGGTTACATCAAACGGTCAAATATATGCACTTATCTAAATTGTACCAGGTTGGGTCCCCATATTGTTATTGACAACCTATTTGTAGAAAAAAAAAACATTGTAGTAATTGCGTTCATTACAACAACATGTATAAAGGCTTAATCGTAAAGAATCCAAAGCGGCACACACCCCTCCTATATTCCCATAATTTCCTATTTCATATTACATCAATATTTATTTATATAGTGTCAGCATTTTACTATCATAGAGGGGGACTACATACTAAGTTAAATGAACAAGAACAGACTGAGACAGAGTCCCTCTCATCAGCTTACAATCTAGAGGGAGTGGGGGACAGGAGACGGATGAAGTAATGAAGTGGTCAAAAAGGAAACAGAGGCAAACTGAGCATAGAAGGGAACTATATATTAAGTTATACAAACTAGAGCAGGCTGGTACAGAGTCATAACTGGAAACTAATGCGAACCTTGTTTAGAAAGTTGTCCTGGGCTTCCTACACCCGCACTCCCACAACATGTCCCACTACTTGTCACAGCCAATGCCATGCAGTGCCACCTATTCTCCACTTTTCACGGGACCAATTTTGTCCAACATCACTTCCCACAGTGCTCTCCTCCATACTCCGCCTATCTGATGCAGCAGCTCTCTGGCCCAGCTTGTGCCTTTCTGTGCCCTGTGTGCAAACTGGTGAGAACAGACAGGAGGAGCATGTGAGACAGAAACCTTGTTTTACTGTCGCGAAAAACTCATACTGTTTCACCCATGTATAGTTCATTTTCAATCATTTTCTGTGCTCTACATGCACAGTAAAAACAATGTTTAGGTGATACAGTCCCTTTAAGCAATGTTTAGGTAATGTAGTCCCTTTAAGCAATGTTTAGGTGATGGAGTCCCTTTAAGCAATGTTTAGGTGATGCAATCCCTTTAAGCAATGTTTAGGTGATGCAGTCCCATTAAGTAATGTTTAGGTGATGCAGTCCCTTTAAGCAATGTTTAAGTGATGCAGTCCCTTTAAGTAATGTTTAGTTGATGCAGTACCTTTAAGCACTGTTTAGGTGATGCAGACTCTTAAAGCAAGGTTTAGGTGATGCAGTCCCTTCAAGCAATGTTTAGGTGATGCAGTCTCTTTCAGCAATGTTTAGGTGAGGCAGTCCCTTTAAGCAATGTTTAGGTGACCCAGTCCCTTTAAGCAATGTTTAGGGGACCCAGTCCCTTTAAGCAGTGTTTAGGTAATGCAGTCCCTTTAAGCAATGTTTAGTTGATGCAGTCCCTTTAAGCAATGTTTAGGTGACCCAGTCCCTTTAAGCAATGTTTAGGTGATGCAGTCCCTTTAAGCAATGTTTAGGTGATGCAGTCCCTTTAAGCAATGTTTAGGTAATGTAGTCCCTTTAAGCAATGTTTAGGTGATGCAGCCCCTTTAAGCAATGTTTAGGTGATGCAGTCCCTTTAAGCAATGTTTAGGTAATGTAGTCCCTTTAAGCAATGTTTAGGTGATGCAGCCCCTTTAAGCAATGTTTAGATGATGCAGTCCCTTTAAGCAATGTTTAGGTGATACAGTCCCTTTAAGCAAGGTTTAGGTGATGCAGTCCCTTTAAGCAATGTTTAGGTAATGTAGTCCCTTTAAGCAATGTTTAGGTGATGCAGCCCCTTTAAGCAATGTTTAGGTGATGCAGTCCCTTTAAGCAATGTTTAGGTGATGCAGTCCCTTTAAGTAATGTTTAGTTAATGCAGTACCTTTAAGCACTGTTTAGGTGATGCAGACTCTTAAAGCAAGGTTTAGGTGATGCAGTCCCTTCAAGCAATGTTTAGGTGATGCAGTCTCTTTCAGCAATGTTTAGGTGATGCAGTCCCTTTAAGCAATGTTTACGTGACCCAGTCCCTTTAAGCAATGTTTAGGGGACCATGTCCCTTTAAGCAATGTTTAGGTAATGCAGTCCCTTTAAGCAATGTTTAGTTGATGCAGTCCCTTTAAGCAATGTTTAAGTGATGCAGTCCCTTTAAGCAATGTTTAGGTGACCCAGTCCCTTTAAGCAATGTTTAGGTGATGCAGTCCCTTTAAGCAATGTTTATGTGATGCAGTCCCTTTAAGCAATGTTTAGGTAATGTAGTCCCTTTAAGCAATGTTTACGTGACCCAGTCCCTTTAAGCAATGTTTAGGGGACCATGTCCCTTTAAGCAATGTTTAGGTAATGCAGTCCCTTTAAGCAATGTTTAGTTGATGCAGTCCCTTTAAGCAATGTTTAAGTGATGCAGTCCCTTTAAGCAATGTTTACGTGACCCAGTCCCTTTAAGCAATGTTTAGGGGACCATGTCCCTTTAAGCAATGTTTAGGTAATGCAGTCCCTTTAAGCAATGTTTAGTTGATGCAGTCCCTTTAAGCAATGTTTAAGTGATGCAGTCCCTTTAAGCAATGTTTAGGTGACCCAGTCCCTTTAAGCAATGTTTAGGTGATACAGTCCCTTTAAGCAAGGTTTAGATGATGCAGTCCCTTTAAGCAATGTTTAGGTGACCCAGTCCCTTTAAGCAATGTTTAGGTGATGCAGTCTCTTTAAGCAATGTTTAGATGATGCAATCCCTTTAAGCAATGTTTAGGTGATGCAGTCCCATTAAGTAATGTTTAGGTGATGCAGTCCCTTTAAGCAATGTTTAAGTGATGCAGTCCCTTTAAGTAATGTTTAGTTGATGCAGTACCTTTAAGCACTGTTTAGGTGATGCAGACTCTTAAAGCAAGGTTTAGGTGATGCAGTCCCTTCAAGCAATGTTTAGGTGATGCAGTCTCTTTCAGCAATGTTTAGGTGATGCAGTCCCTTTAAGCAATGTTTAGGTGACCCAGTCCCTTTAAGCAATGTTTAGGGGACCCAGTCCCTTTAAGCAATGTTTAGGTAATGCAGTCCCTTTAAGCAATGTTTAGTTGATGCAATCCCTTTAAGCAATGTTTAGTTGATGCAGTCCCTTTAAGCAATGTTTAAGTGATGCAGTCCCTTTAAGCAATGTTTAGGTGACCCAGTCCCTTTAAGCAATGTTTAGGTGATGCAGTCCCTTTAAGCAATGTTTATGTGATGTAGTCCCTTTAAGCAATGTTTAGGTGATGCAGCCCCTTTAAGCAATGTTTAGGTGATGCAGTCCCTTTAAGCAATGTTTAGGTGATACAGTCCCTTTAAGCAAGGTTTAGATGATGTAGTCCCTTTAAGCAATGTTTAGGTGACCCAGTCCCTTTAAGAAATGTTTAGGTGATGCAGTCCCTTTAAGCAATGTTTAGGTGATGTAGTCCTTTTAAGCAATGTTTAGGTGATGCAGTCCCTTTAAGCAATGTTTAGGTGATGCAGCCCCTTTAAGCAATTTTTAGGTGATGCAGTCCCTTTAAACAATGTTTAGGTGATGCAGCCCCTTTAAGCAATTTTTAGGTGATGCAGTCCCTTTAAACAATGTTTAGGTGATGCAGTCCCTTCAAGATGTTGTTTTGGATTCCATTACATTTCACACATTTTAATTAATTAATTTTTAACACATTAATTTTCCCATGGTTTGAAATGTAAGATTGCCAAACCACATGTCCAACTGAACGTATGTCCCAATGGGAGTTGGTGTTTTTGTGTGTTTTTTTTTTTGCAGTAGCTTCTGTTCGTTTGAATAACTGCGAATGCAAAAGGAAACATGTTCCATCGCAGGATAATGTGTACTGTGGCAAGTTTTCAGCAGATGCAAATACTTACCAGGTACAATAGATAAAGAATGACTCAAAATAAACGATAATTAGATATTTAACCTTGTGTTTGCCATGTGGCAAGAACAGGGCCAAGCCTCGAGTCACAGACGCCTGGGTGCAGGAATTTACAATGTATTTAATATATGTGCTATTCATTTATTTGTTACTTGAAAACATTTTGCTGGTCTTCTGTAGTTGTACATTGAAAACTATTTAATGGGGGAACCTTAAATTCAATGATAGGACTGCACGTTATTCTTGGGAAATAGGTGTTGGGAAAATATCTGGGGGGTTTTTGGGGGGTTGTGTCTTTTAACTGGGTCCCATCTGATGGTGGAAACGAAGATCTCTCTCTGCAGGCGGAGAAAGATGACCGTACAAGGCAGACCCCCCCATCAGATTTACAGGGCAGCCCCCATCGCAAATTGGCTAAGCACATGCTGACAAGAAGCCCCTGTGATGAGCTTGCAGCATGTATGTAAATGTTATGCAACTAAGAGGTTGAATTTTAAAACAGACTAGACTTGTTTATTCTCCTCTGTGGATTTCCTGTCTAGGGAATTTATTTTTTAAATCTGTGCAAGCAGGGAAACATAGAAGAAGTAAACTTTTTAGTGGCTCTATAATGAGGATAAAGTGGCATGTACTTTTGATAGAAAACAGGTTGCCTGGACTAGTGGAGATAGAGACCCTTGTTTCTTTATCAGAACAGGACATCTTAAAGGACAAGCAATACAAAAAAGGTTATACTTAATTGAAATTTTGAACCAATTGTAGGTATTTTAAATTAAAAATGCTTTAATGATAGAATATACATTAAAGTAAGTTATTGAGCCCTCTTTGTTACGTATAGATCTACCAGGGGGCAGACATCTTGGGTGATATGTTCATGCATCTGACACAAGATTCTAAACAACATGTCATCCCCCAGACAGCGCTATACAACAGATAGTATACTCTATTTGTATTCTTTGTATTCTTTCATTAAAAGGATTTCTATTTCAAATTAATAAATACTTTTGTTTTAAATGGTGAGGAATTTAACCCATTAATTTTTTTATGGTCCAATTTTTTTTTGGTGATGCATGGGGGGCGCATGCACCATGCATCACCAAGGGGTTAAAAGGGATTCCTCCCCCCCCCCCCCCCCCCCCAATTCCAGTACTTGGTCTTCTCCTCGGTATTCTTTCACCTGTACAATCAGACCTCCCTCTACTACTGCTGGTATAGTCCTGGCTGATTATAGACAGTTTAGTGGCATTTTGGGTTTCTATATATAGTGAGTGAACTGTCTGGGCCCTCTAACCATCCCACTGCTATATTTAAAACAAACGTTTTACACAGAACTTAAAATACACCCATCTACTTTCCATCTACTTCTCAGAGTCAAAATGATGTTCTACTGAAAGGTTCCCAAAGTTTATGGGCCTCAAAGATCATTTGGCATAGACAGGGCGCATAACTGTGAAACAAAGCGGATGGGTAATGGAAGTAATTTTTTGCACAAATATGTAGCACTTTAAAGAGACTACGTCACCTAAAATAAAAAAAATATATATATATAGATACACAGACACATTGTATTTTAACAGTATTACAAACAAAAAAATTAAGTTCTCACATTGGTCTGTCTGGCTCTTGTCTCGCCATTTGCTTATGTAGATTGTAAATTTGGTGAGCCATCAGTCCCACCTGTGTTTTCAGTTCCGTGTTTTGCCTCTAGAGTGGACTCTTGGTTTTCCAGTTTGGACACGTCGTGATGGACAGTCGCCATATCAGTTTTTAAGGCCTCTCTGAGGTCTCGCAGCAGAATCTGAATGTCCTTTTTTCAGATTGGGGCATCGTCTCTACCACGTACCATCAGTAGAGTAACTTTCTTGGCGCCTGAGATCGTATATATATATATATTTTTTTTTTTTTTTTATTTTTTTTTTATTTTTTTTTATTTTTAATGTGTTTTACCAGGAAGAATACATTGAGATTTCTCTCATTTTCAAGTATGTCCTGGGGACCCAGTCCAGAATAGAGTTACACATTTAACAGTAGATTCAAACATAAATACATACATATATTAAACAAGTTGGAAGGAGAACATACAGGGTAAATCATTATTGATACAAAAAAGGAACAACATGTACATTATACGAAAGAGTTTGTAAACTAATAACAGGTCTGTTTTGTGGATTTGGGAGATACTTATTTTCAGGGATTTTAGACTAGATGATGATTTGGCAGAAACAGGAAGGCTGATTCCACATATGAGGAGCTCTGAAAGAGAACGCACCTCGACCTTGAATTGAACCGTACATTGAGGTCAATCTTGTCGGGACTAAATACCATCTGTTCATTAGTTTGAAATGTGTCTCTGCCAGTGTTAGGCAGTGGATACGTTTAGTGACGTTACTTAGTGAATTACGCCAAGTATTTGTGTCTATTGTACAGTTCAGTTCACTTTCCCATTTGTTCTTTTGAGGATATGTCTGTGGTCTGCATTTTAATTTTATTAAATCTAATGATTTGGATAGAGTTTTTTTGGGAAATTTTTTTACTTGTTGCCATCTTTTTAGCAGTTGATTAGTAATGGTATTTCCTTGTAAGTTTGGGTTGTTGTATTTCTTCCCTATGGTTTCCCAAATTAAAAGAGAAAGATCTTGTGATACTTGTTCTACCTCGTACCAACCTTCCGATTTTGAGTTCAAGTGGTGCATCCTGCTCACATGTGCCGTTATATTTGCAAAGTAAATGTTTTTAACTATCGGGAAGAATAGGCCGCCGCTTTCTTTTTTTTGGGATAATAATATTTGGTTAATTCTTGGGTTTTTTCCCTTCCATATATAGGTGGTAATGCTAGATTGTAGCATTGCCAACCATTCATCTGGTATATTTAGTGGGAGCATGGAAAATAGGTAATTCCACTTCGGTATAATATATGAGTTGACTACATGGATTCTTCCCCACCATGATAGTATTAGATTTTTCCAGCGTTTTATTAGTTGATTAGTTGTTTTTAAAAGCTCCATAAAGTTAAACTGCATTAATGATTGTACGTCTCGAGTTATAGAGATGCCTAGATATTTAAAATTTTCTTTTGCCCAAATAAATTTATATTTATGCGATAGGATTTCTCTTTCGTTTGTTGGTAAGAAAAGGGCCAGTAGAATTGATTTGGCCTCATTCATCTTATAGCTCGAGATTTTACTGAATGTTTCAAATTCCTGCATTAACGATTTTAGGGAAAGAGAAGGATTTGTTATCGAGATTAGGATGTCATCAGCGTATAGACTCAGCTTAAGTTCTCTTGTGCTTGTTATGTAGCCTGTAATGTTGGAGTTATTTCTAATACTAATTGCTAGGGGCATAGGCGTGCGCACGGGGTGTGCCGGGTGTGCCTGGGCACACCCTAATCCGTGCAGGGCCGTCTTTAACGCGGGGCAAACGGGGCAGCTGCCCTGGGCCCATTTACTCCTGGGGGGCCCCAAGGCAGCTGTCCCGTGGGCCCCCAGCCCCTGCTGCCGCGTTCACAGCGCATTGCGCTTGTGAACGCTTTTTTCCGGCAAGCCGCATCCGATGGATGCGACGGCCGGAAAAAAAAAAAAAAAAACTGACGCCGGATGTGACGTCGCGTCACATCCGGTTTCGGTTTCTGTTTCCCTCCTCCGTGCAAGAGGGAAGACTGCACGGAGGAGACATCCGGCGGGGGACACGGAGCAGTGAAGTGTAAGTACGGGGGGGGGGGGGGTGTCTGGCTGGCACAATATTCCTGGTATCTGACTGGCACTATATTACTGGGTATCTGATTGGCACAATATTACTGGGTATCTGATTGGCACTATATTACTGGGTATCTGATTGGCACTATATTACTGGGTATCTGATTGGCACAATATTACTGGGTATCTGATTGGCACTATATTACTGGGTATCTGATTGGCACTATATTCCTGGTATATGATTGGCACAATATTACTGGGTATCTGATTGGCACAATATTCCTGGTATGATTGGCACAATATTACTGGGCATCTGATTGGCACTATATTACTGGGTATCTGATTGGCACAATATTACTGGGCATCTGATTGGCACTATATTACTGGGCATCTGATTGGCACTATATTACTGGGTATCTGATTGGCACTATATTACTGGGTATCTGATTGGCACTATATTACTTGGCATCTGATTGGCACTATATTACTGGGTATCTGATTGGCACTATATTACTGGGCATCTGATTGGCACTATATTACTGGGTATCTGGCACTATATTACTGGGTATCTGATTGGCACTATATTACTTGGCATCTGACTGGCACTATATTACTGGGTATCTGATTGGCACTATATTACTTGGCATCTGATTGGCACTATATTACTGGGCATATGATTGGCACTATATTACTGGGTATCTGATTGGCACTATATTACTGTGTATCTGACTGGCACTATATTACTTGGCATCTGATTGGCACTATATTACTGGGCATCTGATTGGCACTATATTCCTGGGCTCTGACTGGCACACTATTACAGGCATCTGACTGGCATAATATTACAGGCATCTGACTGGCATAATATTACAGGCATCTGACTGGCACAATATTACAGGCATCTGACTGGCACAATATTCCTGGCCTCTGACTGCACACTATTACAGGCATCTGACTGGCATAATATTACAGGCATCTGACAGGCACCATATTCCTGGGCTCTGACAGGCACAATATTCCTGGTATCTGACTGGCACAATATTATTGGTATCTGACTGGCACAATATTATTGGTATCTGACTGGCACAATATTATTGGTATCTGACTGGCACAATATTACTGGCATCTGACTGGCACATTATTACTGGGCTCTGACTGGCACACTATTGCAGGCATCTGACTGGCACAATATTGCAGGCATCTGACTGGCACAATATTACTAGGCTCTGACTGGCACAATATTACTGGGCTCTGACTGGCACAATATTACTGGCATCCGAAAGTTACAATATTACTGGCATCTGAATGGCACAACAATTATGGCATATGTGTGTGTGTGTGTGTGGGGGGGGGGGGGGTAACATCGCGATGGATGGCGGGATTGCATGCAGGGGAGGGGGCAGGATCCAGGGGGCCCAAGCAAATGCTTGCCCAGGGTCCAATCACTATTAAAGACGGCCCTGCCTCCGTGCTGCACTGCCGTCTGCCGCCCGAGTTTGTCTCCTAATCCGATCCTTCACTATGCGAGCGGAAGCGCCGCATAGTGAAGGACGGACTTTCTCCTCCCTCAGACCTCCCCTGTAATGTACGGGTTCGCGTACACGCGTTCCGTGACGTCACGCAGAGGCGGAGTCACGGCAACGCAAGGGTGAGGCCCAGCCGCAGTGCCAGAGGAGAGGGTGCAGAGCGGAGCACAGGCACATCGTTTTTTCCCAGGAGGGGTTCTGGGGCGGCCGGCTGGCTGTTAAACTTTAAGTAAGTGTTTTTTTAAGTTAAAAAATGTGAAATGTTTGTTTACATTGCTAAATGCTTAATTAATAAAAAAAAAGTTTTAATACAGTTTTTAAATGTTTGTTTATATTGATAATTATATGAATGCGGGTCTGTATGTAAGTATGCAGAGTGCATTTGTGTATGTGTGTGTGTGTGTGTGTATAGATATATAGATAGATATATATCTATCTATATATCTATACACACACACGTGTGCGGCGTGTGTGTTTGTGCTTTAGGGTGCACACCCTAATGCAATAGGCTGCGCACGCCTATAGCTAGGGGTTCTATTGCCATGATATATAGTATCGGTGAGAGAGGGCAGCCTTGGCGAGTGCCGTTATTTAACTTGAACCATTTTGAGCTAATATTTGGACCCAATGTTTTTGCTGTTGGATTTTTATACAAGGACATTATTGCTGATAGAAGCCATCCGTTCACTCCAAATTTTTGTATCGTTTTTTCCATATAGGCCCATCCAACCCTATCAAATGCTTTTTCGGCGTCGACTGTTAGTATAATGGTTGGGATTTGTTTCTTAGACACAGAGTCTATGATATTGATAATTCTTCTAGAAATGTTACTAGCTAGTCTTTCAGGTACGAAACCAATTTGGTCTGGGTGTATGATATCCTGTAGAACCGGGTTGAGTCTTGTTGCCAAGATGGACGCAAAAATTTTGATATCTACATTTAGTAACGAGATTGGTCTGTAACTTTTTACGTGGGATCTTTGTCTGGTTTTAATATTGGAAGAATATTTGCTCTGGTCATTTCTTCTGGGAATTTTCCTTTACTCACTATACTGTTGAACATAGACATCATATGTAGAGATATTTGTTGTTTAAAAGTTTTATAGAAGAAATTACTATATCCATCTGGACCAGGGGCTTTATATTTTACCAGTCGGTTTATTTGATCTTCTACCTCGGTGATATTGATATTTAGGTTGAATTTCTCGTTCTGTATCTTTGAAATTTTGGGGGTTTTTATAGTCTCCAGATATGTGTCTATTTGGTCTGCATTAATATTTGTCGGGATGTTGTATAATGATTCGTAATATTTATTAAAGTAATTTCCTATTTTTTCTGGGGTCATATAGGTATTATTTTTTTCTATTAATTTGGTGACCTTCTTGTCTGCTCTTTTTTTTCTCAATTTATTCGTTAACATTTTATCTGTTTTATCTGTTTTATTACCAGTAGAATTTTAATTTTAATTTTTCCATGTTCTTAAGAGCTTTTTCTGTAAGTCTTTGTTTAATTTTCTCTTGTACTTCCATCAGTTCTTTGCATCTCAACTCTGTTGGATTTTTTTTGTTTTCCCTCGATAAGAGTTCATATTTAATGTGTAGTTTGGCCAGGTCTGGGCCTCTCTGTTTCCTCAACCTGCTATTCATTTGGATTAGATAGCCTCTCATTACCGCCTTAAAAGTGCACCAATTGTTTTCATAGGAAGTATCGTTCGGATTGTTTTCTTTAAAAATTTTTATCGTAAGGGTCTTAATTTCTTCTCTGAACTTTTCATCGTGGATCAAGTAGTCGTTGATTTTCCATTCTCTTTTAGAATTATAAGCTGATTTAAGTTTGATTTTATTTATGCTGTGATCAGACCATGTGTTATGCATTATTTCGGTGTCTAAGGTCCTCTCTATTACTTGGTGGTCTCCCCAAATCATATCTATACGAGAGTAAGAATGATGGACACGCGAGAGTTGCGTGAAATCCCTCTCGTCCGGATGATTGACTCTCCAAATATCGTACAAGTCAAATTTGTTCAAAGTCTTATTTAGGGCTTTTGACTGTTTTTGCGTTCTTCTATCTATTGATCTACCTGTTGGCAGTTTCTTGTCTAACTTTGGATCAAGTACGCAGTTAAAGTCTCCTGCCACTATATTGTAGCTGCTCTTTACAGAGTCTACTTTATCCAGGATTTTGTTCAGTAGACAGATCGGTGTGACATTTGGCAAATATATGTTTGTAAAAGTATATGTAATTTGGTCAATGTCGCAGATCACTATCATGTATCTGCCTTCTGGGTCCAAGTATTCGTATCTAATTTCCAACTGGATTTGGGCTGAGAAAATTATAGCTACTCCTTTTTTCTTTTTAGTTTTGTCAGAGGCATGGATTATTGTGGGAAATTTGTTACCACCCCACTGTGGCTTTTCAAATTGTCTCCAATGTGTTTCTTGTAAGAAACAAATATCGATATGTTCTTTTTGTAGGTAATTATATATTATGGACCTTTTGGTTGGAGAATTTGCTCCCTGTGCATTGACTGATATTAGCTTAAGCATGTCTCTTTTTCCACAACCCCTTTATGACTCCTCCTCCCACCCCTCTCCATGCCGACGGACAAACAGACAAGTAACAGAACACACAGGTAACAAAACATAGAACCCTCGCAATGAGGACTTCTCCCTATTTTCTTTTTGGGGTAGCTCTGGATTTTGGTCCAGGGCTGCTCCTGTCGCACTAAGCCCATCTTAGTGCGTAACCTATGCCTATATTCCAGGCATCAAGTGAAGGGGGGTTTTGGCCTTAGCATAATTCTTGAATTTGTACCATCACCATTTCCTAATGCAATATCCAGTCAGGGGAAATTGGGGGGGGGGGGGGGGGGGGAATATATATATGTTTACAGTAGTGGTAGAGCTATAAAGTGTATTTTAGTGAGAGGAGTTTGAGCGTGGCTAGTGTAAACCGAGAGAGAGAGAAAAAAAAAATATATGTTTACAGTAGTGGTAGAGCTATAAAGTGTATTTTAGTGAGAGGAGTTTGAGCGTGGCTAGTGTAAACCGAGAGAGAGAGAAAAAAAAAAAAAGGGGTGAGTTATAATGGGGAAAGTAAGAATGTAACTAGTGTGTACGGTGAGTGTATAAATAAGACAAGGGGAGGGGAGGAAAGGTAAAAGGGGGAAGGAGAGCAGAGGAAGAATGAGAGAAGAGGGGAAGAGAAAAAAAACAAGGTTAAAGTAGTGTGATTATATTGACAAAAATGTGAATAGGACTCGAGTGTACGGTGAGGGTAAAAAAAAAAAAAAAAGGGTGAGATTGCAGTAATGGTGCGCTGTGGGGTGGGTTTAATGGAAAAAAGTGTGAGCGTGGCTGGTGAAAACAGAGAGAAAGAGAAAAAGAAGGAAATGCAGGGTGGAATGCAGGTGTTGGTGTGGAGTGGATTTAAGCGTAGATAAGTGAGGGAGTGACTGATGTGTGCAGTGAGAGTGGAGAGAGAGGGGTGGAGAAAGTAGAGAGGATTAATTTGATAGAAAGACGGGAAATAATTGTGGATAGAGATATACAGATATGTATCTTAGCTGAGGGGGGAAGAAATAGAGAGAGAGAGGGAAAAATTTTTTTAAAAAAATGGGGAGCCGTTGGGTAAGGGAGTGGTGGAGCTGAGTGGGGGAGGGATCCTTAAGAGAGTAGAGGGATAGGGGGTGTGTGTCACAGAAGTTAGCCCAAATATTAATAGCGTGTTTCTAGGTGTGGTGATAAGGGATAATGGAGGTGCAACGGTGAATAAAAAGAGGGACACAGTCTACTAAAGATAGTGGGGGAAGGGCTGATATAGGTGATGGGGGGGAAAGAAAAAAAAAATAAGAAAAAAAAAATATTACCACTTTGCTGCTGCTATTATTCCCCCATTCCCCTTGGCCTTCCTCGTCTTTGATACCTTACTTTATTCTAGGATCATTTTATTTATTTTGATTTTCCAGCCATGTTTTCAGGCTCTTATGATCTTCAAATCTGTAATGATTTTCGTTCCATATAACTGTCAGGGATGAGTGTAGACTCCAGAGGTATTTGATATTTTTTTGGCGCAGTACCAAAAGAGAGTCCGAACTGAAAGATCTTGAAAGATCTGAATCTCTTTGTATGGAGGAGGGAGTATTGGTTTAAATCGTGTGGCTTTCAGTATTTTTTCTTTGAAGGAGAAAGAGTGGAATTTTACCATGACATCTCTTGGTGTATTTTCTGGGAGGCTTTTTGGTTTGTACAGTCTATGGCATCTTTCCATTATTATCTCATGATCTTTGGTTCCTATGTCCAGGGACTTATAGAGGCCCACGAGGAAATCCAGTAGCTGCTCTGGAGCTATTTCTTCTGGAATGTCCCTTAACTTTGTTTCCACTTTAATCACTTTATCCTTCAGGGCCTTATTTTCTGATTTTAAGAATGTTACATCTGTGTCTAACGCCATCAGTTTCTCCTCACATTTAACGGTCTTTTCCACTAGATCTTTAATTTCAGTTTTTAACTACAGGGCACTACTGTTTATTTCTAACTTGATTTGTTTTAGTAGTTCCTCTAGTTGGGTTGTGAAGAAGGCTTGAGTGACCATGTTTGGTTCTTCAAAGTCTTCTCCACCTTCTGAATTGTAGGCAGGGGAGACATTTGTTTTTTCAATAGGGTTATCTCCTTTGTCTTTGCTCATAGCTGGAGTAAAGAAGGCAGAGGTTCTCCTAGCTACCTTTTCTTCTTTTTTGTCTTTTTTTTGCTGGCCCTTTTTCATTATGACCGTGTTTGTAAAGTCCTTTATTTTTTCTCCTTTCCCTCTTCTCCCCTTTTATTTCTTAATTTTTCTCCCTTCCCTTCCTCCTTTAGCCCCTCTCCCACCTCCTTTCCCTCTCTCTCTCTCCTCCTCACTCTAGTTTGGTATTCACTTAAGTTTTCAGTCCGATCTGGTCTGTGCTTTTTTTTTGTTTTTGTATCTTTTCTTTTTTTTTTTTTTTCCTTTTTTCTCCCTTTTTTTAACTATGTATGATTTTCGTTTTATAGAAGCTTTAAGAGACTTTTTATATCTTTAGTTGGCTGTATAGTGGGTTCCCAGTTTGGGGAAGTGGGTGATTAAATTTTTTACAAAGCTATACATGAGGATATATAGATCAGAGTGTTTTGGAGAGTGAGGGGAGGAATGGAATATTGGTCCTCTATTAAGGATAGCAATTTTGGATAGGTGTTTCCTGTGTGGAGCAAGTCTTTTACTAGGTAGTAGGTTTGTTTCAGTGTAATTTGCCGCTCTCTTTTCTCCACTTCACCACCTAACCTCCCTCTCTCTCTTTACTTTCCTTTCTAATTAGTAACACTTAATTTGTATAGTTCCAATGTGCTTGAGATGTTTGGTTGGAGGGGTGTACTCACGATTAGTTGACAAGCTGGCAGCTTGTTAGCATCGGGCAGATTGGTGTCCCCTCTAGCATGTATGGTTTTACCTTGTGTTTTCCAGTCTGTTTCTCCGGATGTTCGGGAGACCCGGTCCGGAGCCCACCACCTGCAGTGACACAACGGCGTCCGCAGCGTCTCCGGAAAGAAAATCACCTTCTATTCGTTCGTCTCTGCTGATCCTCGCTCGCTAGGCGTCCCGTCTTTCACCTCCTGGCGTGAACGCGCTACGTGTTGCGTGTCCCGCCCATCTTGTAAAAGGATCAGTTTTTAAACATCATTCCATCATTTTTATGTTTTACATATTCTTTCAATATACATGAAAATGCTCTTATTCTCCTTCTTAGTTTTACATCGAGAAAAAATGAAAATGAAAAATATTTCTGGATCTCTCTTTCCTTAGAAAGCTCCATCATGGGCAGAAAGCTCCCTCATGGGCAGAAAGCTCCCTCATGGGCAGGCTTGTTGTTTAGAATCTCAAGGTCATCTCTTCGTTCATCGCTCCAAAGATGTCCGCCCCCTGATTGAACTTTACAAGCAAAGTTGGCTCAATAAAGGACTTTATTTGTATTCTTTCATTTAATTATTTCAATTTAATATGCCTTTTTAAATTGCACAGTTACACCGATGAACGTTATACAAGCCAATAAAAGAATTTTAATTTGACATGAAAAATAAATAGATTTTAATCGGATTGGAAAATCCTTATCTTTTATATTATATTTGTATAAAATCAGAAAACCAAAGCTACCCCTCCAACACACGCAAGATCAGTTTTCATGATACAAAAAGAAAAAAATATGTGACAAGTTATCTTTTGTATATTTAAACCAAAGGCCGAAATTAGATATTATTATTAGATTAGATCGAGCACCCAATAGTAGGCGAAATGCGTTGTGCGAATCAGACGGAATGGGACCTTTCCAGAGTGTGGACCAGATCGGTGTTACTGTGTTTTTTTCTTCAATATCGTTCGGAGGAGCTGACAGTTCTCCTAAACACCCACATCGCTGCTCTGCAAGTCTCCCTTTGCCGGTTTTTCGATTTTGTGCGAATTTTATATGTTCATATGTCATGTTTTTAATGAAAGCCTTTCATGTTTGGAGGCCAGTAAAGTGTTCTTTACCTATAAGTAGAGTTGAGCGGACTCCTGGATGTTCGGGTTCGGCCGAACTTTGGAAAAAAGTCCGGGTTCGGGGTCGAACTTGACCCCGAACTTGACCCCGAACCCGAAGTCAATGGGGACCCGAACTTTTGGCCACTAAAATGCCTCTAAAAAAGTCCTGGAAAGGGCTAGAAGGCTGCAAAATGAAGTAAAATGTGGGTGTGTGTCCCCATTCATACGAATAGGTCAATTGACCTATTCTTATGAATGGGGACTCTATTTCGGTTTATAGAATAACAAAAGCATTACATGTATTCCATAAACCGAAAGTCTATAAACCGAACGACATTCGGTTTATAGACTTTCGGTTTATAGAATAGCAATAGCATTACATGTATTCTATAAACCAAAAGTCTATAAACCGAATGTCGTATTTTCTTATGGGGACTCTATTTCGGTTTATAGAAAGCCAATAGCATTACATACAATGTAATCGCCGAACCCCGAACTCCAACACGGACATACAGTGAAATGTCCGTGTTCGGGTCCGGGGTCCAAAAACCGTAATGTTCGGTAAGAACCCGAACAGTGCGGTTCGGGTTCGCTCAACACTACCAATAAGCTGTACTATATCTTCCCCTCTCTCCCCACATACTTTCAGGCTCCTATTGAGTTTCAAGCCCAGAAGATCCACAGAGGGATTTTATTCCCACAAAGCATTTTACACTAGCGCCAGTTTTTTTTTGTTTTATTCCACTAGAGTTATTTTCACCCATCTATATTCTATATATATTTTTTCACGTTCACACATGCTTTTGTGTTTTTTTTCTGTTTTTCAATATATATATATATATATCTAGTAACCGATAACTATCGGAAAGAGGAGAATTGAAAACTTTCACGACAATGTCCGAACATGGAAAATGGTGCAATTGCGACATTTACACAATGATCAGCACCATTGCCACTTTCCTGGAAGCCTCAAAAATGAGGCTATCCATGACAGAAAAAAACAAATGAGCGACAGGACTGACCCATGGGTGTTGGTTTAAAATGAAAGGCCAGTGGCCAGTCATTGAGCGCAAGAAAGAGAATATTGGCTTGATATGCAAATTAACTGGTTTTTTTTTTTATGGGAAATGTGGTGATGTCATAAGCAGCAGACTCCAGACACATTAAAAAACACATTTTTTTTCCTCCTAATTTGCTTACAGTTTTTCCATTTTATTCTCTACAGTCCCAGTAAAGACCACATTTAGGTGATACAGTACCTTTAAATAGAAAAAAAATAAGTTTGTTTCTTTAATGGCTGTAATAAGTAAATACTCTTCCCCAGCAGCACTTGGAAGACTGTTCTGACATAACAGATACAGACAGAATACCTCTCCAACTTGCTTTTAGAGAGATGGCCAACTCAGGAAAACAAAAAAAGGAATAGTTTCTAAATGTTGTCCCGAGTTCAGAAATATGCATGTTTCCATATTTTTCTGCATTGTTTTGCGAGTTATGGGGCAAAAAACAAAAATAGTGTTTTTTGTTTTTTTTCCTATGTTGACCTTTTGACCCAAACCCTAAATTTAACCCTATCGCTAAATTTAACCACAACTCTAACCCTTATGCTATCCCGTAATATATTTTAATTTAATTTTAACCCTATCCCTTATGCTAAAAATTATTTAATTTTAACCCTAACAGCTAATCTAACTTTAATCCTAGTTTTAAGATAATTATATCTTTTTTTTTTCCATTGCACTTCAGAAGCTCTGACCACAAGAGGGCATAGCCACAGCGATCGTGGGTGCCTCAGAGAGCAAATTTCGGTGCTGGCTATGGTTTCGACATCGAGGCAATAGACCAGCACCGTTAGAGCGATTTTTACGTTCGTTGATTGCGGAAACCGCTTGTTTCATTGCGGACGTGTCAGGCACGTCCATTGTCGGAAACAGAGTTCCTGGCTGGACGTGCCTGCCACGTCCATTGTCGCGAAGTTCATTGGATTGTGTCTGTGCGGGTATCCATCCTACCTACTGCCGGGCTGCACTTTGCATGCTCTTTCTACAGCATGTGGAACAAATATGTGTCTCTGGAAACATGGCCGTTGTTGGCAACTATGCTATATGAATATGAGTTTGCCACAGTAAGTTTGGATTTCCAGCACAGACGTGAGTGCCATCTTTCACTTATTTATGTCTATCTTAAGAAAGCCCTTCTCATGGCAACAATAACCATATATAATATGTGTGGGTACAAGAAAAGAGAGGAAAATTACAGCTAAACACAAACACTGCAGAAGTGTAAAAATATCCTGCATCATGAAGGGGTTAAAGACAGTCATTATAATAAAACATTATTCTGTGCTGGTTTATTTGATACATGTTTGCTCACAGGACAACCAGATAGAAATATAGAAACATAGAATGTGTCGGCAGATAGTCTGCCTCATTTTTTTTTTTTGAGTACTTTTATTAGTCCCCCGTTCCCGGTCTTATAGCTAGGATAGCCTTGTGTCTATCCCACGCATGCTTAAAATCCTTGACTGTGTTTACCTCTACCACTTCTGCTGGCAGGCTATTCCATACATCCACTACCCTCTCAGTAAAGTAATACTTCCTGATATTACTTTTAAATCGTTGCCCCTCTAATTTAAGACTATGTCCTCTAGTTGTGGTAGTTTTTCTTCTTTTAAATATACTCTCTTCCTTTACTGTGTTGATTCCCTTTATGTATTTAAATGTTTCTATCATATCACCCCTGTTACGTCTTTCCTCCAAGCTATACATGTTAAGATGCTTTAACCTTTCCTGGTAAGTTTTATCCTTCAACCCATGAACCAGTTTAGTAGCCCTTCTCTGAACTTTCTCCAAAGTATCAATATCCTTCTGGAGATACGGTCTCCAGTACTGCGTACAATACTCCAAGTGAGGTCTCACCAGTGCTCTGTACAATGGCATGAGCACTTCCCTCTTCCTACTGCTAATACCTCTCCCTATGCAACCAAGCATTCTGCTAGCATTTCCTGCTGCTCTATTGCATTGCCTACCTACCTTCAAGTCCTCTGAAATTATTACTCCTAAATCCCTTTCCTCAGATGTTGAGGTTAGGACTGTACCAAATAGTCTATATTCTGCTTTTGGGTTTTTACGCTGGCAGGATATTCCAGTCAGATCTGATTAAAATAGTTTCTGGGCGATGGTCATATGTTCTTGAGCTGGAAGCTGAACCTAAGGAAGCTACCAAGCACGGCTATGGTTCAAATAAGAAAATGCAGATTTATGTATAGAGGCAGTGCTTTAAAATGTAAAAAAAAAAAAATCTGGATCCAATTGGATGATCTCTGACACTCTCCCTGCCGAGTATAACAGATCCAGTGCGCAGGAAAAGGAGGTCACTTATGACAATCTGAGAGAGTCAAGCTGTTTGGGAAAAAGATGGCACAGGAAAGCTATTTGGGGACACAAATGGCATTGGCAAGTCAGTGGGGAGCCGGGGAAAATTTTGCACTGGGACCCTGTGGCTTGTAGTTACACCGTGACTTGTGATGTTATTACATGGTTGATAAACAGGTGACATATCTATTATAGCGGGTTGTGGGTTGTTACAATGCGGCAGCTTTGACTGGACCCACGCAGAAGTGATAAAGAGTTCTATACCATTAGAGATATTCTGATCTCTTATGCTAGACTGCCGGGAAGTGTAACATGGTGCTGTGTCTAAGAGGCACCCTGGGGAAAAAAATTATTTTAATTTATGTATATATATTCGGAATGTGTATAAGAGCTTGGATACTAGGAAAAAGGATTCAGTAAAGAAACAATAGAGGTTGAAATCTTATGAAGTGGGGTTGAATCTGATAATGGGGGTGTTTCATTCTGTCAGTGAAGTATTTACAAACATACAATATAAAAAACAAAACACAAAAGAACGAAGCCGCACACAACAGTTACATTACATGGCAATGAACAACAAAAGCAGATGGAAAAAATAATGTGAATAACATAAGCTTCACTAAGAAACACACAAGAAGATAACTCTTCATTTACACAGGATGTAAGACAGCTGAACAAAACCGAATGTTTCTATCATGCAAAATGTTTCAATATACCACATTTGCTCAAATATAAGATGGCCCTGATTATAAGACGACCCCCCAAATGTTGAATATTCAGTAAGGAAAAAATAAAAGGCCTGAATATAAGGCTACAGTAAAAAAAAAAAAAAGCTTTACTTGTAAATATTGATGTGATTTTCATATTTAATACAAATTTTGATGAAAAAAAAATGTATTTCTTGTTTTTATTTGACAATCAGCCCCCCCCCCCTGACTTATCCAATGTATCCCCCCAGCAAGCCACCTGCCCACAACCAATGCATCCCCACGCCCACAAAGGGTAATACAATGGCATGTGTGCAGGCCTGACACCCAGTGGTGTATCTTGATTTTGTGCTGCCCTAGGCAGACAAAATCCGGGCACCCCCCTACCCAAGCTGCACACCCACGTTACACACCTAAGACATGCCCCATCATTCAGACTCACATCAAGCTCACACTCCCATCACACTCAGTCACACACTCCTACTCCCATCACACACACTCCGACTCCCATCACACTCAGTCACACACACTGTCTCCCATCACACACACTCTGACTCCCATCACACTCAGTCACACACACTGTCTCCCATCACACACACTCTGACTCCCATCACACTCAGTCACACACACACACACACAGTCTCCCATCAGCACTTACCTTTCCTTGGTGGCTAGTGGCAGGCAGCATGCTGCCTGTTCGGCTTCCCGGCGATTGTGCCGACAGGTCACGTGACCGGGCGCGCGTATGACGTAAGCGCGCCGGTCACGTGACTGTCGGCACTTCCGTGTCGGCACACTGCACGGGGAGCCGAACAGGCAGCACGGAGGTTTCTCTGTGCTGCCTGTTCAGCTCCCCGTGCAGCCTGGCAGGCAGAGCGTTGGTGAGGGGGGATCTTCCGATCCCCTCTCACCTCCGTCTCTGCCTGCAGGCGCGGTCTTTTTTTTTTTTAAAGGGCCGCGTTTTTTTTTACATTTTTATTTTTTTCAGTGCTGGGGGGCGCTGCCGCCCCCCAAAATTTGCCGCCTGAGCATGCATGGAAAGGCTATATCACAGCTTAAGGGGGCTAGACACTGAATAAAGTGCTGGTTGCTTGCATTCTGAGAGGTGTGTGTGGAATTTGCATCCCTACTAAATCCCCACCCAAAAAAATAAAATAAATTGAGATGGGGGATACAGAGATATTCAACCTGTACTTATCTATCAATATTCTTTCAAAAAATATAAATGAACCTTAAAACAAAAAAAAAAGAAGGAAAAAAAAAACACACATTAAACATTAGTCACAGCAAGAGTTAATAACATTACAAGAAGCATAGTAGAGGCAGATTTCCAAAAGGGTTAAGAAAGGCCTGATTATTTACATATCAATCCAGCCCACAGCATAGTGTCAGTGCTGGGAAACTGTCATTGTGTTAACTACAGGGAAAGTAAGTAAGTGAGTAGAAGTGGGCAGGACCTGAGCTTTGGGCAAAGAGGAAATAAACGCAGACAGAGCAAGGAGCATTGATGGACTATGATGAAGACACGTTACGACTGCAAGAGGTGACACTCTTCTACAACAGACAGACCCCAACGCAAGTGACCTGCTATGGAAGATCACCACCATGTAAGGGAACCATTCTGATCTTGGAATAAAATGTATATCATTGCAAAAATAATGTACACTGTAGTGTAGTAGATCAAGGGAACAGGAAGGATTTTTTTTTTTAATGTTAATGTCAATTTTTAAAGAGCCCAGTTACTATGACTGAGAAGACCCCCTTTACAAACTGCTAACACGTCCAACGTTTGTCTTTTTTTTTTTTTAATTTATTTATTTTTTAAGTAAATACACTTCTGGAATACGTCCAAATAGACTTGTAGGGGGATCATAGATTATTATGTTCTGTCCCTTTTAGGGATCCAGTATGGTGTAGGTTGCTGAGCAATCTGGCAGCAAAAAGGGTTAAATGTATTCTTGCTATACACACATACTGGTGTTGTGAGTTATATATCATAGTGCTGTATATATATGGACCAGTATGCCATTTAGCCCCTCTAGCTGTCACCCCCACACAGAGATAAAGATGAAACATATTGGTCATTGGACATATAGGATCTAGTAAGATCCAATTGATCCCTTTTCTCTCACTGTACATACTGGAATCCTTATTTTGGCCACTCCTTGATACTACTGGCAAACTGCACACACTAGGGAAGAAAGGAAGGAATTAAAGAGAAAGTAACATCTCATGTTGAAATAGATTTTTTTTTTTTTTGTAGAGATTGTCATGTCTAAAAAACAAAGGGGGGGGGGGGGGAATTCCCAGGATGCATTCACATGCTGTGAAGTCAGAATGAATTGTCATTTCAAGATCTCAGGGGCACTGAGTTTATCCCAATATCCCCATGAGATAGGACGGTGTGCTTTAAGCAGAATTGTATGGAAAATGTGTTTATGGCATATCTGCTGTTTGCGATGTCACCGTTGGCTTGATATACAAATTAAAAATTGACAAGTGAAAAATAGTTCATTTGCATATAAGGGGGCTGGGAGGGCAAAAAGGCTGGGGGTGTAATCCTCCGCCCACTGTATACCACATACAACATTTCAAATGGCCAACAAGGGACACTTTTATTTTTGTGGGAGTGGCTGTGGGTGGGCCTGTACCGGAACACTTTCAGTGACTTTTATGGCCAATTGGCAGCTATTTATGTCATTTGATAAGTCATTTCGAACAAAGAATAATTAAGTATTTTATTTACACAAATGAATACTAAAACACCTTTACTGCAATTTAAATACAATTTATTGGGAGATTTATTGCGGTGGAGCTGTGCGCTACAGTCATACAAATTAAAAATTCTCAGCACTGAGAATAAAGAGGGACAATAGAGAAGGAAAGAGGGACATTTGGCTGTAAAATAGGGACTGTCCCTCCTAAATTCAGACACTTTGGAGGTATGGTATCTGACTGGGACAATATTACTGGGCTCTGAGTGGCACAATATTACTGGTATCTGCAGAAAGAAAAGTCCTGCGCTCACTCCCATCACTGGGCGGCTGCAATGACTACAGTACACATCAGCCCCAATATATAGTAAAAACAAAAGAAAAACAAGTTACCTGCGCTCTCTCCTTTATCCCTATGTATTTTTAAAACAAATGGAGGTTTTTTAGTTACCTCCAATGGCCATGAGAGGATGAGCCCACCTGCCAACGGTGTATATGGTATCTGAATGGCACAATATTCCTGGTATCTGACTGGGACAATATTACTGGGCTCTGAGTGGGACAATATTCCTGGTATCTGACTGGCACAATATTCCTGGTATCTATAATTATACAATTGTCACCTCGTGGGGCTCCTGTGTGTTGCATAATTAATGGCGGTCCCATGTGTGCATAATTATGGGGGTCTAGGACACTTCTTCGCCGCATCTTCACCGCTGACAGTTCAGCGCGGCAGTTAGAACGCTGAACTGTCAGCAATGAAGTATAACGCGGCCGTTTCACCGCGGCTGCAGCTATGTAAGAGCTGACAGTTCAGCGCTGAACTGTCAGCTCTTACAAATCTAAAAGTAAAAGTAAAATAACCCCCCTAATAAATGATTCCCCCCCCCAATAGTAACACTAAACCCCAATACTGACACTAAAATTAACCCCAATACTAAAATTAACCCCCTAAACCCTAATACTAACCCCCGACCCCTAATACTACCCCCGACCCCTAATACTAAAGTTAACCCCCTAAACCCCAATACTAACCCTAATACTAACCCCCGAACCCTAATACTAACCCTAATACTACCCCCCGACCCCTAATACTAAAGTTAACCCTCTAAACCCCAATACTAACCCTAATACTAACCCCCGACCCCTAATACTAAAGTTAACCCCCTAAACCCTAATACTAACCCCGACCCCTAATAGTAAAATTAACCCCTAACACTAAACACTAAACCTAATTCTAACCCCCCTAAACCCTAATTCTAAACCAACTAAAATCGGTAAAATACTTACCTTTAGCGATGAAATGTCCCGCGATGAAATCTCCAGCGACGATCTGTCTTGTGCTGTAGACTCGGCGGTGAAGCGGCTGCGCGGAAGCAGCCGCGATGAAGTGTCCCATCCCCTAATTATGGAGCGCTTGTGTGTGGCATATTTATTGGGCTCCATGTGTGGCGTAATTAAGGGACTCTTTTGTGTGGCATAATTAATTGAGCAGAGGTGAAGCACAGTTTATGGGGCTCTGGTGTGGCATAGTTATGGGGCTCCTGTGTGTGGTATAGTTATGGGGCTCTGGTGTGGCATAGTTATGGGGCTCCTGTGTGTGGTATAGTTATGGGGCTCCTGTGTGTGGCATAGTTATGGGGCTCCTGTGTGTGGCATAGTTATGGGGCTCCTGTGTGTGGCATAGTTATGGGGCTCCTGTGTGTGGTATAGTTATGGGGCTCCTGTGTGTGGCATAGTTAATAGGCCATCTAACTGGCATTACTAAGGAATCTGTTTGGCATTGTATTGGAGGAAATCCAGGGGGGTGACACCATGAGTTTCCGCACCGGGTGACACCAACCCTAGTGACGCCCCTGGATATGAGTATAAACAAAAAAAACAAAAATCACTATTTCTCTTACCTCATGGTTTTTCTCACTTTACTTGTTTGTTATATATGTGTCATTTTATTAATTACTAATACAAGTTATGTCTTAATTCATCCAGATTCCACATACATGTACATATATTTCTTGCCTAGTTTTTGGGTTAACCCCTAGTGGAAGTTTCTCTACTTTGTGTTAAAGCTATATCATATACCTGTGTTGTGGGTGTATATAAGGCATAGTGGAAATTAGCTTGGCTGCTCTTCTAAGAGCTGCTTTTCAAAGAGTATATTTACTCACTGGTGAGACCTCACTTGGAGTATTGTACGCAGTACTGGAGATATTGGTTCTTTGGAGAGAGTTCAGAGAAGGGCTACTAAACTGGTTCATGGGTTGAAGGATAAAACTTACCAGGAAAGGTTAAAGCATCTTAACATGTATAGCTTTGAGGAAAGACGTAACAGGGGGGATATGATAGAAACATTTAAATACATAAAGGGAATCAACACAGTAAAGGAAGAGAGTATATTTAAAAGAAGAAAAACTACCACAACTAGAGGACATAGTCTTAAATTAGAGGGGCAACGATTTAAAAGTAATATCAGGAAGTATTACTTTACTGAGAGGGTAGTGGATGTATGGAATAGCCTGCCAGCAGAAGTGGTAGAGGTAAACACAGTCAATAATTTTAATCATGCGTGGGATAGACACAAGGCTATCCTAGCTATAGGACCAGGAACGGGGGACTAATAAAAGTACTCCAAAAAAATTGGCCAGACTAGATGGACCGAATGGTTCTTATCTGCCGACACATTCTATGTTTCTATGTTTCTATCAGAGATGCTTTATTTACATTGTTATTGTTTTTAAGTAGCAGCACACCTGTCTCTCATAACCAGGATACGCCCCGGTATGGTATACCGGTGGTGGTGGACCACATTCAAATCTTTTATACATTTCTGAAACCCTGGTTGGATCTAGGATGGGTCTAGTAACTACTCTTTGCATGACCTTTTATTATTGAGAGAGTGACTTGCAGACTTGCAGGTAGTGCTATAAATTGCAGCATCATATGATAAAAGAGCACTATAGTTTATGTTTAACTTGCAAGTACTAACCCTTTGAATATATGTCATGCAGATTAGTGGTTTGACTATCTTCTTTACACACATTCGGGTTTTGTATGTCCAGTGCAGTGCAAACATGTTTTAAATTACAATCTAATAATCTATTTATTGTCAATAGGAGATTTCTGTTAAATTCTGATTGTCTACTGCTTATGTTCTGAGATATTACCCACTATATATATGTTGAGTATCCCTTATCCGAAATGCTCGGGACCGGCAACATTTCAGATAAAGGATACTTACGGATAACAGATCATTTCGGCAGCACCAGTACAAAAAATGATCTACATTACCTAAATTCAATGTGAGCCACTTTCTCACATTGGATTCAGGTAATATAGATACGTTCCAGCAGTGGTGCTGGTGAGATGATCTGTCCGTCACATGTAGTCCCTCCCACCCATTGTAGTGCTCTGGGAACTACATTTCCCATGAGCGCCGGCTCTTAATTTAGGAGCTTCACCGCTGGACGCCAAAGAGGTGAGTTTCCCTTATCCAAATTGACCCACATCCGAATTTTTAATTTTTTAATTTTATTTTGGGTCATTTCATTTTTTTGGATCTTCGGATAATGGATACCTATGTGTGTAATATACATTATATATATATATTTAAAGGTTCTCTTTAACCAATTATTTTTTTGTAATACCAGGCAAGTGTGTTTATTTTTTTTAAAGAAGAAAGAAACCAAAATAATATTATACATAGTGCACTCCATGTGTGTTTTCCAGTGTGTTTTTAATATCTGACTCAAGCCCTCCCCAGTGATTACTCTGCATGTTTACTGCAGGTGCGGCAGCAATGATTATATAGACACTGAGGATATAACGTTTTCTTGTTTCATTTAGTCACTTCCTGTGCTCCTCATATTGAATACATTGTGCCTCTAAGTGTCCTTCCTCTTCTACACAGTAGGATATCTTAGCAGTACAACACAATGTCTGATGAAAGCACTAGAGAGATGGGAAATTTCATAAATTTGAATGGAATTATTCTCATTGGTTCCTGCAGCCAAAAAGAAAAGGAAGTGACTTTTACTCGGCTAGTGTGGGCAGTCCTGGTTTCTTGCAAACTGCTGTAATTTTTGCAATTTCATATAGCTGTAAGTATTTTATATGTTAAGCAATGCAAAATGTAAAACATGCATTTTAAAGTACTTTGAAAACACATATTTGGAAGATGCATTTTGGGCACCAGTCCCTTTAACTGCGGCTAGATATGCACATGAACTGTTTTCAATGGGGGAGGGAAGGGGCAACAGACACGAGGCATGGGATGAGGGGGGGGGGGGGGGGGGGGGAGAGAGACACCAGAAAGAAAGGTGAGAAAGTGAGACAGAGATAACAGATATAGGGGCAGTGAGAAAGACATTGATGGCATGGGGGAGAGAAAGACACACATACATTGATGGCATGGGGAGAGCGAGACAGACAGATGGCATAGCAGGAGAGAGAGACAGACATGGTTGGTATGGGGAGAGAAGGACAGACAGGGATGGCATAGAGGGATAGCGAGATAGACATTGAGTGATTGAGTGTTTGGCCGCATGTGACATTGTATGTGTTACACTGTGTGTACGCGTGGCTGCATCTGATATTGCATGTGTGTGTTCATGTGCCTGCATATGTATAGTAACATAGTAACATAAGTTAAAAAAAGACACAAGTCCATTAAGTTCAATCCTTCTACCTATCACTCCAGCTTTTGATCCAAAAGAAGGCAAGAACCCCTAAGTATGTGACACTGAAAGTGTAAATGCCTTGGGGCAGCAAGAGGCGCACAATATATGTTCGCCTAGGGAGGCAAAAAGTCTTGCATCCCCCTGAGTGGGGGGTAGCCATAAAAAATCAAGGAGGGAATACAACTACCTTTATTTATTAATTGATTACCTTGTGAACCCAGCTCTGCGTGGCTGCATAGGATATAAGCAATAAAACAGTGGGCCTAGATTTCTGTAAGCTTCAGCCTTGGCTCAGTTTTTCTGAGTTTTGAAATTGAAACAGGAAGAAAACTAGTGTTATAAAGCACATACAAAATAAAAAAAAATGTTTCAACAATCCATGTGTTCATCCTATATTTGGCAGTCTGCTACGATTACTGTAAAATATTACAAATGTATTGTTTTAAATGGACTGTAATATATAGAAACAAGGCCTTTAGGACCGTGCTTCTTAAACCTGTTTATATATGTAATGTGTCTGGTGTGGTTCCCTAATGATTAGGGAACCACACCAGGTGTTTTGCATATTCCTATTTAAACACAACTCGGTAATCCCTAAATCTTGGACCAGTGATGGGTCCTTGAGGACAGCTTTAAGCAGCACTACTTTAGGATACTTTTGTACACAGTATGCTCACTTAAATTCCATGCATGCAGTCAGCAGGGACATGCCATTGGTTTACCCCGCTTTTAGAACTTTTGTCATTTTATACACAGCCTTTGTTGTTTTCTTTCATTGTCCACACATAGAGATCTGAAACCTTTTTCATAGCCTATTCTGAGGACTTTATTTTCCAGTCTGTCATCTGCCACCCGGCCTAGATTTTTATATATTTATTTTTTTCATCTGTAATCCAAGAAGGGTAGTGGAAACCCAAAGGTCCTTTGACTATGATAGATGACACGGTCTCAATTTAAAAACAGCCCGGCAATATGTATTTCTGTTAGACTTGTGTGGCAGTGTGGTCACTAGACTTGGCTGCTGCCGAAATTCTCGTTTTCGGTTCGGCCAAACCGAATTTCGTCCATTTCAGATGAAATCTATCCGTTTATTTCCTTTTCGGGAATTCCGTTTCGGATGAATGGAATTGTGGCGAAAGTTATCGGCTCAGGAAACTCCGATTTTCAATGAGATAATCTGAGCTGCGCGTTTCGGACCCATTCAGGTCAATTTGATTAAATTTGGGCCCATCGGCCGAAATGATGATTTGATTCGGCATGAAAATCGGGCAATGTGAAAGTATTGGGAAATACATGACTGTATAAGAAATTCTAGCCTTGACGTGATACGACTGGTAATTTTAGGTGTCCAGGATGTCTAACTTGACCCTTGGTTCATGTTTCTAAGAAACGAAGGGCCGTTTCCTTGCAAAAGAGGAAATCCCTTACTAGTGAGCAACCCGTGGCACACGTTCTCTAAACCTACTACACATCCTGATAACTTGCCAATTAACCCTTGTTATACATTATGTTGTGTTGAACTTTACATGGAATGCTTTTCTGCAGAAATAGAGCTTTTTTTTTGGGGGGGGGGGGGGGGGTTGTTATGTATGTGTTAAATTATTATTTTTACTTCTTTCTCGTTTGGTTTACTTTTTTTCTTTTTTAAGGAAATGTATGGGTTTATTTCGATGCCACAATTACACTTAGAAATCAGAATTTATTATGACATTTTAAAAATTGTCTACGCCCCTTGTTTATATATATATATGATGGGCCAGGAATATGATGTGTCCTTAGAGGGTTAACAGAGAGACACTTACGTTCCACCTCTTTCTAAAAAAAATCCCAAAAATAAAGTCAGTGAGTGGACCTAACCAATAGAAAAATCTCAGGCGGTTGCCAGATTCACCCCCCCCCCCCCCCCACCAGCAAGAATCTCTTGCATCATCGACAAAGGGGCGTCATCGAAAAAGCAGGTTAGAATGTTCAGAGTTCTCAAGGCGTGTAGAGTAGATTTACATCTGGTTCACATTATCAACGCACAAGAGCGCTTAACCATTAGTATTCCCAATTCAGACAAGCCTACTTTTCACATTCACTCTTCCTTCCTAGGGTGGTTACAGACGCTTGTTCAGATAATGACGACCTGGCTGTATTTAAAGGTATCAGAAAAATGAGTTCGATAAAGACCTCATTGTAATTTCAAATGTCCTCTTTATGCACCGGGTGCTCGTCTTTCTGTGCATTTTTCTGATTATTGAGGATTGGGGTGAAGATCCTGACCTAGCACCGAAACTTACTGGGTGTACCGTCTTACTACAATACTTTTTTTGTATTTAAAGGTATGTCATACTGGGAGGTGACCTCGTTGGGTCACTCGGGTGGGACATCCACTCTTACCGACACAACACCGAAAAGGTAAAACTCGAACAAAGTTGGCGGACGTTAACATGTGCAACATCACGCCACCAGAGATTATGCATGTGTTCACCACCTCGCAACAGATACTCCCGTATTGACCACCTCTGCATTTCACATCTAGTCTGGTCAACATCCATAGGGAACATCACACGGAGCGATCATGTCCCTGTCACCATGAACATAGCCTTTTCTTCATTAACCCAGAAGAAAAATAATTGGCTCAATGATACTCGTCAAAAACACCACCACACTTCCGACGTTATCGGCTACCATAACCGATTATCTAACTGGAAATGAAAAAAAAAAGAACCAAATAACATGTAACTCTTGGCTTTACGTGACTACACCAATTTTTTTTATTAGATAAGCACTGTATACTTCATTTTTTTATGCAATGTTATTAGCTAGAAAAATAAATGCAGCATAGCGGCCAGGCTTCCCCAGCTGGTATTTACAGAAAACAGAAACGGCTGCTGCTGCAATGGCACAAACACAACACCACTTCTGGCAGTAGAAAAATGTTATTTGCGGTATAAGGTGGTATAATGTATCTGTTTGTTAAGCAGGCCAAATTATTATTTTTTCGTTGTTGTGACTAGGGTTGCCACCTGGCCGGTATTTTACTGGCAGGCTGGTAAAAAAATTGGCTGGACCCCGATGTCAAGTCTATGGAGGTACCAGTATGGCCTGTATTTTTTTGGGGAAGAAAAGGTGGCAACCTTAGTTGTGGCCGGGGGCATTTAGGATTTTACATATTCACCCACACTGAGATGTGAACTGACGTGTGTGCAGGCAGTTTAATAATAGTTTGTGCGCTCTACTTGTGGTTGTACGGTTGTTTATGGAGGAGACCATTTCTCTGGAGCTGAATGGGAAACATGTTTCGAACTCTGTACTAGGCTAAGACGGGGCAGAGCAGGGCTGGCAAGGGGGCAATCGAGACCTGGACCCCTCTCTAACCTGACTCAGTGTCAACATATCTGTCTTAAACTAAGACAAAGTGGGTGAAATGGGACACTTCTAACAGTGTAATTGATAATAATGATAATGGTACCCACACATAAATCCACAGCGGCTCCCTAGTACTCCTTATAGTGCTTGAACAGTGAATCCGCTTATATTTTGGAATAGCGCAGAGTCAAATGTTTGAAAATAGACAGCACTTCATAGTGTAGTAAATATCAATCGATTTATAATATAAAATGGTGTCGTGTCGAGCATTAAATGATATATGGCATAAAACAGAGGAGCCATATTGTGGCATAAAACATAAGTGAGCATCAAATGATTCAAGAAATCCAGGAATTATTCCAAATAATCTTTTAGACTCTTTATAGAAAGAAGAAGCAGCATAGAGTAATATCGCAGAGTGAACTAAAGTGCAGGTGGAGCAAGGAACAGGGTGTGATGGCTCATTAAGTGACCGTAAATAGATTCCAAGTGCATCAAAAGTCCCCACAATGGTAGAAAATGCCAGTCCGAGAGTCTCAACGCATTTCAGTTGGTGAAAGTCCCAGCTTCTTGACAGAGCCTGTTTTCCGGGACTTCCATCCAAAGAAACGCGTTGAGGGTCTCTGGCTTTTTCCACCACTGGGCTAACCCTTTTGCTGCACTTGGACATCATGTACATGCTGGTTTTGCTCACTTAGTGAACCATCACAGGAATTTTGCCCACGTGTGAATAATGTCTAGAGAGACTCACCAGTTTACCCACACTTGTTATGCGTTCCAATTCCGGCATTTAAGATTTTGGAAACCCTAGACAAACTATGAGGTCACACATGGGACAGGGACTTTTTGTTCTTCTCCTTTCAGTTTAAATCAACTTGCATTAATCTGGTTTGTTCAAAATTCCCACACCTGCAGACGGTGTGAAGTCATCACTCTGAGTGATGAAACCTTCAGTACTTTGTAGGTGGGGAAGTTGAGTGTAACCTCAGTAATATATTTTAAGTTTATCACTTAAAAGAAAGGTTATGTGGATGAAAAATAACTGTCAGGAAGTCGTGTTTTTGGCGCAGCGACTTTGGTTTCACATTTGCATCAATCTAATTTTAGACTTTTTTGTTTTATTATCTTCCCACTTCGCGGTGTCTAGAAGGTTCATTGTTAAAAGAATTGTGTATTCTACTGTGAAATGAAAAATGCAATGTATTGAATTGGTCAGCCAAAGGGTGTGCTTAACTAGTAAAGTATGTGGGCATGTGTCCGGGGCCCACCATCGCAGGGGCCTTCACAGAAAAGATCAGTTTTATACTGTAGGAAATCTAAATGGACAAGAAAGTTGGGAAACTTAGCGAATTGGTGAAAAAGAGAGCTTCGGGACAGGTGTTTCTTTTATATTAACTGTTACTTTCTGTAATGATATTCTGATTAGTAATATTTTTACAAAACCTGGAATGCTGCAATGAACTTATTTAAAACTGCCCCCCCTAACCAGAGAGTGGAGGGATCAGAGATGCTCTGACCAAACTGATTGTATCTGTTGGATCTCTGTAAAACTAACTGATTTACTGCTGAGAACATTTCTTAAATACCCTGTGTTTTTCTTAACTGTTAACTATGTTATGTAATTAGGAATTTGGTTTTAGCCTCATTTATTCCCTGAGGAAGGGACCTAGCAACTTGGTCTTGAAAGCTTGCAATCAGTATAAATGGTATTATTTTAACTTGTTTGCTGCTAACATAACCGGGATTACATACTGAATTCTTGTTATGTTCTAACTAGAGTATTTGCAGAAGGGGATGGGACTCTTCATCGCGGCTGCTTCCGCGCAGCCGCTTCACCGCCGACTCTACAGTACAAGACAGATCGTCGCTGGAGATTTCATCGCGGGACATTTCATCGCTAAAGGTAAGTATTTTACTGATTTTAGTTTGTTTAGAATTAGGGTTTAGGGGGTTTAGGGGGTTAACTTTAGTATTAGGGGTTGGGGGTTAGTATTAGGGTAAGTATTAGGGTTAGTATTAGGGGGTTAACTTTAGTATTAGGGGTCGGGGGTTAGTATTAGGGTTTAGGGGTTTAATTTTAGTATTGGGGTTCATTTTAGTGTCAGTATTGGGGTTTAGTGTTTAGTGTTACTATTGGGGGGGGAATCATTTATTGGGGGAGTTATTTTAGTTTTACTTTTAGATTTGGAAGAGCGGACCGTTCAGCACTGAACTGTCAGCTCTTACATAGCTGCAGCCGCGGTGAAACGGCCGCGTTATACTTCATTGCTGACAGTTCAGCGTTCTAACTGCCGCGCTGAACTGTCAGCGATGAAGATGCGGCGAAGAAGTGTCCTAGACCCTTTGCAGAAGTTCTCATGCAGATAATGCTACGCTTCCTGGGTTGCGTAATCTGCTATGTAACCTGCCACACCATGAATTTTCAGTAAAAGTTTGAAGGTGATCAAATAATGGTTAGTGTGACATGCTAATTCCATGCATGATTCAGACATAAGAATGTGTCATATAAAAAGATACAATATTACAAAAGACAGGTCTCGACAGCCATGGACCAGGCTGGAGCAGAAGCACCCCTCCCACGGGATAGAAGTACTTTCCCCTCCCCTTAAAAAATTAAAAATAAAATTAAAAACAGAGCTTGTGCGTGTGTATGTTTCTGACTGTATGTATGCATCTGTCTCTATGTGTGTGCGTGTGTATAGGTATGTGACTGGCTGTGTCTCTGTGTGGATATGTATTTGTCTGACTGTGTCTCTGATGTATATGTATGTGGCTGACTGTGTCTGTGTGTGTATATGTATGTGGCTGCCTGTGTGTCTGTGTGTGCATGTATGTGGCTGACTGTGTGTGTGTGTATGGTTGCGTGAAAGTGCCATTGTGTGGCTCCTAGATTTTTTTTCAGCTGGCTCCTAAACTAAATGAAATTTGTCAAGCCCTGAATTAAGAAATATAAAAACATGTTAAAGAAGGATATAAAATGTATATACAGTTGTGGTTATGGCAGGGCTTGACAAATGTCATGTGTAGGAGCCAGACAACGGCACATCACAAAATCATAAACGCACGGAGACAGTCACATACACCCACCTCACATACACAGCCAGTTACATTCACACACGCCACATACACAGCCAGTTACATTCACACATGCCACATACACAGCCAGTTACATTGACACACGCCACATACACAGCCAGTTACATTGACACATGCCACATACACAGCCAGTTACATTCACACACACCACATACACAGCCAGTTACATTCACACACACCACATACACAACCAGTTACATTCACACACGCCACATACACAGCCAGTTACATTGACACACGCCACATACACAGTCAGTTACATTCACACACACCACATACACGGCCAGTTACATTCACACACACCACATACACAGCCAGTTACATTCACACATACATACACAGCCAGTTACATTAACACATACACACACAGCCAGTTACATTCACACATACACACACAGCCAGTTACATTCACACATACACAGCAGGTTACATTCACACATACATACACAGCCAGTTACATTAACACATACACACACAGCCAGTTACATTCACACATACATACACAGCCAGTTACATTCACACATACATCCACAGCCAGTTACATTCACACACACCACAGCCAGTTATATTCACACACACCACAGCCAGTTACATTCACACACACCACAGCCAGTTACATTCACACACACCACATACACAGCAAGTTACATTCACACATACATACACAGCCAGTTACATTCACACATACATACACAGCCAGTTACATTCACACATACATACACACACACACACACAGACCACATACACAGCCAGTTACATTCACTCATACATTCACACAGACCACATACACAGCCAGTTACATTCACGCATACATACACACAGACCACAAACACAGGGGTTTGTCGAGCCCTGGGTTATGGGCTTCGGAAATTAGAGGGTGTCAGATGTGCCATTTAGTTATAGTAGTGACTTGCTTTTAAGGACAGCTGAGAAAATATAATATAAAGAAAAATAATAATATATCTGATTAGACCCATTTGCTCTGTGTAGCTCTATCAGGGAGCAGACATTTTGTTTAGAATGTTGGGTTAGATATTCCATTATTTGACCCAAGATTCTACACACCCGTAAGAGTCTATTCATTTTTTGTTGGTTGAACCAGTAGAGAGTCAAGGTTGAGGTTATGTGGTGGGGGCAGACCCAGGCAGTATCATAAGGTCTACACATAGGAGTGGCAAAAAGCAAACAAGAAGACAGACGGTGTAGGCGAGGCTAGTCATCATGTATGCTAATTAAAGGCAGCTGCTTAGTGGAAGGTGCTGCACTAGGTATGGGGACACTTTTTCTCTTATTTGTAAATAAACAAGAATTTTATGGCCACCTAACATACAGTTATCATGTCCCCTCAACTCTGCCGCTGTGTCCTGGAGGTCTGCACATGCACAGTACAAAGGGTAGCCACCTATTCTTTAAACACAATACTGGCAATGCTATTGCCTCCATGGACTTTAACACTGGCCTTAAGCTAATTATTTACTGGCCTGCTGGTAAAATACCAGCTTGGTGGCAACCCTAGCAGTAATGCTTGTCATCCATTGCTCTCACTGGACATGCTCCCAGCATTTACAGGACTTGCCCCCAGCACCCACTGCTCTCACAGGACTTGCCCCCAGCACCCATTGCTCTCACAGGATCTGCCCCCAGCACCCATTGCTCTCACAGGACGCGCACCCATTGCACTTACAGGACTTGCCCCCCAGAACCCATTGCTCTCACTGGACATGCCCCCAGCAGTTACAGGACTTGTCCCCTGCATCCATTGCTCTCACAGGATTTGCCCTCTGCATCCATTGCTCTCACAGGACTTGCCCTCTGCATCCATTGCTCTCACAGGACTTGCCCCCTGCATCCATTGCTCTCACAGGACTTGCCCTCTGCATCCATTGCTCTCACAGGACTTGCCCCCAGCACCCATTGCACTTACAGGACTTGCCCCCTGCATCCATTGAGTTCACAGCACTTGCCCCCTGCATCCATTGCTCTCACACGACTTTCCCCCAGCACTCATTGCACTTACAGGACTTGACCCCAGCACCCATTGCACTTACAGGACTTGCCCCCCAGAACCCATTTTACACACATGACTTGCCCCCAGCACATATTTCACACACAGTACTTGCCCCTCAGCACCCATTGCACTCCCAGGACTTGTTGCTAGCACGTATTTCAGTCATAAGACTTGTCCACAGCACCCATTACACTCACAGGACTTGCCCCCCCCCCCCCCCCCAAACACTTATTGCAGTCACAGGACTTACCATCAGCGCGATGATTGGATTCACAGGAGTCACACCCAGCTCCTTGCGCTTGCTCTGGTGAAAAAAATCTACCCCCAAATCTCAGACATTATGTCAAATTTAAACCTAGCCTTGACAAAACGCCAAGCTTTGGCACAAAACGCATAGGCGTTGGATACACTGGGTTAGGGGATCACTGACTGGCATATGGCTGCTTTTTTATTGGTAATAAACCTTTTTTGCAGCCTTTTCTGTGTTCCATTGGACAGACATTTAAGTTCTCAAAAAGAGAACATATCTGGGGGAAAGAGGACGGATGGTAACTGTACAGTAGTATTATTGTAAATACTGTATAGAGCTAATAAATTACTGTTACTGTGATGTGTACAAGAAACAAGAGAGAAACACACTGCGCCCAATTGTGGTGGAAACAGCTGCAGCAAATTCTACCAGTGTCTCACTCCTGGCAATAAACAAATCAAAACAACACACAAGTGAAAACGTGCGCTGTGACCCAACACTTCAAAACACACAACTCAGGAAAAATAAATAATAAATTGTTACCCTAAATCAGCCTTAAAGTAAATCAGCTCAATATTCAATCCGAAGGGAAAAAAATAAAACAAACAGAACAGAAATAATATAGTGTAGTATATCACATAAAAGTGCTGATAACAAATAATAAGTGAGAACACACTCACATCTTCCTGAGCAGAGATCTGCTCAGTCTATACAGCATCCAGGGAGCCCACCAAGGGGTTAAAGATCCAACAGGTTCACAGAGGAATCCTAGGCAGCTTATTCAGGGTAGCAGACCCAGAAGGTACTCCCAGCAGTAGTATAAGAGAGGGTAAGGAGGAGACTATTTAGCTTCAACGATTTTAATACCAATAAAAACATATAAAAAATCTTACATTCAAAGATCCACTTGAACAGTACATATATAGAGTCCCAGTAGCAGTCTCCTCTTGTCCACAACGCGTTTCACCCCCAAAGTAGGGCTTTTTCACTTGTTCTGTTTTGTTTTATTTTTTTCCCTTCGGATTGAATATTGAGCTGATTTACTTTAAGGCTGATTTACTTTAAGGGTAACAATTTATTATTTATTTTTCCTGAGTTGTGTGTTTTGAAGTGTTGGGTCACAGCGCACGTTTTCACTTGTGTGTTGTTACTGTGATGTAGCTGTGATGTGAGGCATCGCTGGGAACCTGCCGTTGGCGTGTCAGGCCTGCACATGTGTCATTGTATAACACTTTGTGGGTGTGGGGGAATCCAAGCATGCATGGAAAGGATATATCTTAGCTTAAGGGGGCTGCACACTGAATAAACTGTTGTGTGCTCGCATTCTGACAGGGGTGTGGAACTCAAGTGACCCTATGTTTCTTGCAATCCACAGGCCTCACTGAAGCCTTATTGAAAGGAAGATGATGGTGAAGTTCCTGGTAATGATGAATAATGTGGAAATATCTTTCTTTTGTCTTCTACTTTTTTGGGGTGTTCACTGCAATGGTAAGTGTTCATTGTCTGGACCAACCTCTCGCTTAGGGAAACGGGGCAGAACTGTTGCTATGGCACAGCAGTAACTATTTAAAACTTTGTACATAGCTTTTTTTTTTTAAAGATAGGACTAGTTAAGGAACAAACTGATTTCTTTTCATTTTCTTTAAATATTTTTTTGGGGGCAACGTAGGCCGGAGCTGCCCGTTTAAAGTCCTACAAAATTATTTAAAAGAGCAATAAAGGGAAAACAAAACATTATGACAACATCAGATCAGACAACACCAGAGCAACGTAGGAAGTGCTGCAATAATATGTAATGCTACATTAGGTCCTTTCAAACCACATATTTGTGGTGGAGAATGTGACTGGTCGGACTTCCTGTAATGTCCTAACTAGTCTCTGTTTTGTTCAGGGATGCCGAAAAACCGTGGTCGGACTGAGCAGTTTAATTGTTTGACCTGATGGGGGCCAACTGGACCTCCCAATGCTCTTTCTCTCTCTTTGAGTTGTACCAGCTGGCTCTGATAGGTGCCCACTGATATAAACTGGTACGGGATTGTGGCTGAGTAATCTATTCTGAGATACGACCCTATACATTTACTCACAGGGAAGCCTAGTGGCAGCCAGCCAGCCAGAGGATAAAATGGCACATACTCTCAATCTGAGTATAACTCTCAGAACACCAACTAATGATGTCATCACAAGCGGAACCCACTCTTGCGCCTCAGATGCTCACAATGTATTCGTATAGCACCAACAATTTACGTAGCACTTGGTACAGAGCAAAGAAGTGAACTACATACTACATCAGGGAAAATAAAAATGTCGGTGCGCTAAGCTAGCAGTATAAACTGCTTTGTGTGCCCACTAGATAGGAGGTGAGAGTAGGTTCTCGCCCTACTGAGAGTGTGCCTTGACGTGGCGGGTGAGCTTAATTATGCTTTGGCCAATTCATAGAACCAAAACCTCTCATTTATGTTATATTTATATATTTGTTGCCAACTTTATTAGGGTGAGAAGGGCAGACAGTTTGTTGTGTACATACTTCATCAGACGAACCAAGATTGATACACACATTAGAGAGCACTGCTCGCATGCGTACAATCTAGAGTGAGTGTGGGACTGGAGACACTAAGGTTATTGATAAGGTTAAAGGGGAACTCGGTGGTAGTAACAGTATTTGGGCACAGATGGAGATAGTTGGGTGTGACCAGAGGTTAATTAATATGTCTGCTTGCAGGATAAGTAGTAGGGTTCCTTAAAAAAGTGTGTTTTTAGGGACTATTTGTAGGTTGAAAATGAGGTAGAGAGCTGGATGCTCTGCGGAAGTGAGTTGTAGAGAAAGAGGGCAGCTCGCATAAAGCTTGGCCTGTGTGAATGGGAGAGGTAACGGGTTGGAGGAAACTTGAGGAATGAAGCAGTCATTCAGGATAGTATCGATTAATGAGGAAGGCAATGCAGGCAGAGGCCAAGGAGTGACGTCTAAGACAGTTCATCATGCGAGAAGTTGCGGTGAAGCGGCTTCGTAGAAGCAGCTGCAATGAACTGTCCCATCCCCAAGGAACAAAGGGTTTTGCAAGTTAAAGATAGAATTTTCTCCTAGAACAGATAAGAAGCCAGTGAAATGCTTTGCAGAGCCGAGCAGCTGACATGGAGCAACGAGTGAGAAAGATAAGTCTGGAATGTGGATTTTGATTAGATTGCAGGGGAGATAGATGACTCCGAGGCCAGTGACGAGAGTATTACAGTAGTTGAGACGAGAAATCACAAGCAAGTGCATTGAGGAATGGGCCAATGTTCCTTAGGTGCAAGCAACAGGATTTGACCAGAGACTGAACATAGGGGACCAAGGAGACAGACCACCCCAAGACATTGGGCTGGTCAGTGGGTACAATTGCAGCATCTTCAACTGTAACTGGGAAGTTTTAAGTATTGAGATGGCCGTCAGACAGTGCCGGTCACGTGACATGCACCATCATGCTAAAGAATCAAGGAACAAGTGTGCAAAACATGTTGAGCCCCAGGTGGCATGGCCTTAAGGCCAATGTCAAGACTATGGCGGCAGTAACATGGCCTTTTTTGGAGAAAAAAGGTGGCAACCCTAGTCCCAGATAACTTAGAGCTGCACCACTTCTCTCTACAGATTTCTAATATTCCTATTCAGTATTAAGCAGCGGCTTAAAGGCATAATATATACATCAATGGTATTTCTCAGCCTATTGTTTTCAATTACTTAAAAGGTCTATTTTTTTTTTTAAGAGGGATTGGGTATTTTGTACTGTTATACACTGATGGGTTTGAGCCATGCCTATGGTTTGAGCCAAGCCCAAACATGTCACTATAATGTAGGCTAAATATTTAAATACTGAAACCATAATTCTCCAGATCCCGAGAGAGTCTGATAATGCACCCACGGCCTCAGGCAGCCAGAAGCGAAACTATGCAAGATTCCATGAATTAATGTCTTCCCAAGAGTTTGGAATCAACCCACAGACAGAAAAAATGAGTTGTGACTCCTACATGGTTACATAGTAGTCTGGGTTAAAAAAAAAGACGCTCGTCCAGCAAATTCGACCATTTTGTTCTAATCATTGTTAACCGCCATTGGTCCAAAAGATGGCAAAAAAAAACGCTTTTTACAGCAATTTAGAATTCTGCTTTTAATGGGGGAAAAAAATCCTTCTCGACTTCAGAAGACAATCTGATTTTCTCCTTGGTTCAACAAGCACGGAATCTTTGTGATCTTCGAAAGCACCTTCTGGTTCCGCCAGAGTCATAGCTACCTCTAAACGTCTCAATTGTCAGTGCATGTCAACGTGAGACAAAAGCACTTGTTCCGATCATGAACACTTCTGAGAGAGTGCTGTGCTCTCATTAAAGTCTCTTGTTTTCTAATCCTCTAGGTCACACCGATTCCCCCTTTCAAAACTTCAATTGTATCAATGATTACGAAACATATTGTGTTTGCTCATGGGAAGTCAATCTTACATCAAACCTAAACTGCAGTAATGATTTCTTGCTACACTATAGAGACCTCCTCGCTAAGTAAGTTGGTTTATTTTTATTTTCTGTGCTAGTGGTTGTATCATATTGTTATTCATCGATTTGCATGGCTAGCACAAATACTTTGGCTAGCACAAATACTTTGGGTAGCATAAATACTTTGGCTAGCGTAAATACTTTGGCTATACTTTTTTCATCTTTGGGAAACTATCTGCTAAATGGGGAACTGCAAAAGTCAGGCCAAAATAGCCTGTTGTGTTGAACTGTTCCATCTGGTGGCCATCTATACTACTCAACTGGTGATCACCAGCTCCCTATGTTAAAGTTCTCCATTTTGGACCACCCCATTACTGGCAGTAAACCCGTTACCTTGATCTGATATATCGTTAAATGTTTGAAATCCTTTATTGGTATTGAGGTACAGTTCCATTTATAACAACTGACTAATTCCGTTTGTTCTTATCGTATTGGAGTCTGGGACGAGTGAAGTGAATTATTAACCATGGCTGTAGCAGCCACACTCTGGTTTTGGTGTCGGGACAGTTGCAAATTTGCTGGTCCAGGGGAGCAAATTCTCCATATATTTAACCACCAGAGGATTTACAAATTTGCTACAATTTATCCAAAGTCATGCATGAGTCTTTACCTATGAGAAAAAGTCTTCTGGACGAAGACATCCCATATGATGTATATTTACAGTATATTTGTTATGTAGAACAAGTGTGCTTTTGTATGTGTATATTAAGTTATTTTAATTTCCCAATTTTGATTTTTTTTTTTTAGGTTATGAAGGGTGATATATCAAGGGTGTTTATTGGGTGAGAGTTCATCACTGTATGCCAAAACACTGTATCTACAGAGTAAAAGCCTAATTGTTACAGTGCAGACGGAGCTTTATTGCGGGGGGGGGGGGGGGGGGCTAACCCTTTCTTTTTTCGGATTACTGTATGTTGCTCAGTGGAAGCACTTGGAGGATCTGAGTGTCCTGGATAGCTTTGTGTAAATTTACCCCCAAAAAAAGAGCATAGCCCGGGGATTGTGTGGAATATACGGGAGGGGAGTGAGAAACATCTACTGCAATGCCAAATTCATTGATGACTAGGATACAATAGGGCTCACAATGCAAAAAGGGGGCGTGAGACCTTGATGAGAATTAGGAGAGAGGCATGACCTCAGATTGAGTTGGGGTATCTAACATTAGTGCTTCTCCCCCTTTTTTTTATGTAAGGTTGACCTTGGATTCACTTTGGGTTGACCTTGGATTCACTTTGGGTTGACCTTGGATTCACTTTGGGTCGGCCTTGTCCAAACTTTGACAAACTTCTGTCGGATGTAGGAGCTAGAGAGACATATTTAGGAGCCATGAGCAAAGTTACTTTCAGATACGCCAATATGATTTACACTGAGACAAAGACACGAGTAACATACTAACACTATGACTCCCTGGTTTGTCAAACCCTGTTGTAACCTCTTGTATTAAAGGGACATTACATCTTGTTTGTACTGTGGACACAGAGGATTAAAAAAAATATATATATTAAGAATGATCCTATACATTGTGCAAACTGAATTTCAAGCAAAGGCATAAATTAAGAGCAACATATGTCTCCTGTTTTATGACCTTGGGGCTTGATGCAAATTACACATTAAGCATTGAAAAGGCCGTTTATTGGCATAATATACTGCACAGCCAAGTGATGTCATAACCAGGAGACAATTTAGACCTTTTTAAAACCACGCTTTCTCTTAATATATGTATTTGATATAATTAACTTTTTATTTTCTAAATTTACAGTGTTATATTTAAGAGACAGAGTCCTTTTGATAGGAGGATGCAAGCATATGTCTCTTTAATTTTATATAGATATTGTGTTATTTATCTTCTGGTTTTTTTTTGCAGTGATATTTGTACCCCGGAATCCATTCAGACATTTGACCCCGGTTTACCCCAGACATGTATCTGTCACCTGAAAGATGTGTACTTCATAGCCTCTGTCAGCTACGATTTAACACTGCAGTGCCAAGGAGAACTTGTCCTCAACCAGTCCTTCTCCCTTTGGAACACGGGTAACTCTCTCACTTGTTTCTACATATTACACTGGCCGCTGTGCATTGGAACGTCGATCAGGCAAGAGTTTCTGTTCGAACAAGTTATCAGAATGGGACAAGTGCTAGAAAAATGCAGACATCAGTCCCGTGTGTATGAGTGGCTATTTGGGGAAACTACATATAAACTAGCGTTGTACGGAAAAAAAACAGGTTGCACAAGCGCTTTCAATGGTTAATATTGTAATGCTGCAATCTCCTGTGAACCATTACCAAGTGCTCACAATGTGTGATAGTGGTAAACAAGAGGAGTGTTGCACTGTTTAACCCCTTTCTGCTTCTAGGACGTTCTATTGCCAATTTTTAGTGCCCAAAAGCTTGTAGGACGGCATAGAACGTCCTGAGTTTAACAGGTCATCGTGGCTCCCCTAGAAAAAGGAAAAAAGTGACACTAACACAAACAATAATGTGAATCAGTGAAAAATAAATAAACAATACTCCTCCTCTGGCACTGCAGCACCCACTTAAGTGATCCTCGAGCACTTAATACATGTAGAAAAAGGGGAGACTGAGGCGCATGTACCGGGAAGAGAGAAAATAAATATAATAGTGCAATACTGCGAAAAACACTTGAAAATATTGGAAGGGCTGGGGAATACACTCACAAACGAATTTGTCATTCAGGCTCATCAAGGTAGTGGAAAATTCAGTTTTAATCCGTACATCTAGAAAACATATTAAAAACCATAGCGCAGTAACCTTAACACATGTAAGGTGATTAAAAACAAATACACGTACAAAAGAAAAACCACAGTAAAGTGCAAACTTGCGTAAGAGTAAGTCTCTTTCCTGCTGCCACCAGGATGGAACACTTCAGTGCAGCTCTTAGATGACTTGAATCCGGTCTTTTCTCAACGCGTTTCGCCGGCTGTATCGCAGGCTTCCTCAGGAGATAAGTTGTATGTGCAACAGTGTGCAAAAGTAAAAGTAAAAATCGTGGCTCCCCGCCATAAGCTGTGCTGCGGATCCCCCGGCTACATTGTACTAAAAGGTGGCGTGCTCCAATTTCCGTGTTCTGGATGTTCAAGCCTAGATGAGCCTTCACACATCGTCACTTGCTCACTGGCCTGTCAGCAAGTAGGTTTTGCAAGCTAGAAAAAAAAGTATAGGTGAATGTGCATTTGAGAATGTGAAGGTTAATAGTGAATGTGAACAGTTAGAAAGATTGACAGTGAAGTAGGCAATGGTTGACAAGAGGGCCATGCCAGTGCCTCAGAGGAGTTGCTTAAGATGTCGGCACTGGAGTAGGAGAAGGAGTATAGAACACACTGAAGATGCATAGGTAAGTTGATTGTTCCAGCATATTTGACTAGGACATAAGGTAAGTATTCGGTGAGCCCTTCAAATTTATATTATAATATATGTGAGCTTATCTCTATGTGCATTTGTTTTTTTATCTGATCTGCTCACTTTCGACGTCTGTGTTATGATCTTGTGCTAAATATCTTTCCTTTACCATTTACAGTGAAACCCAAAACTCCATCCAATGTCACTGTTGACGTAAGTGATTTGGACAATATCCTCGTGCAGTGGGACACTGGTTATAGCAAGGAGACTCTTCTGACGAAGACATTGAATTATGAGCTAGATTTTATCTCCAAGCAAGATAAAAAAACGGTAAAACATTCATCCACAGATTGTGATGGGTGAGATTAGATGGGTTACTGATTGTGAGCGTGGGACTTAACTGGCAATTCAACATTGTGAAGGGGTTTAGGCCTCTACGAATCACGGGGTGGCACAAAGACAAGATGTCTGGTTTTACTTCACCTATAAAAGGGGTGGGCACATAAACAAAAAGGTAGGGTGGAGGATGCGGTCCAACACGAGCCCTAAATAGGTTAAGGAGGCTCAGATATCCAAAACCAATTATTGGGTCATAACAGAGCCAGCAGAGGGGACCTTATCTATGTCTCCTTTGCTGATCCCATTTAGGGTCGATCTCTCTGTGGTAGCAGAGACAGCCAGTCACACGCCAGACCGGGCTGCCTGATTCCCATGGAACCTGCCTGTCAGAGGATAAACCGGCCTGTACTGTCAAAAGTACACGCCAGTTCATCCTCACAATAGGAACAACTACATTTTCTCTTGTGCTTCTACATGTTTAAAAAAACTTCTTATATTTTCATGTACACTTACATATATATATATATATATACAGAGTACTATAGTTAGTAGAGGTATCCTCCCCCAGCTTTTATTATTTACACACAGTACATTAGTGGCTATAATAAAAGATTCATTGTTAGATAATCCAGAAAGGCTGCTGACATATTGTCACTGCAAACAACACACTCATCAATATGTAAAATAACATTGATCCATTATTTATGTACGCAAACAAGCCATTGTGTTATATCATCAGAAAGGATAATAACTAGTGTTGAGCGAACCCGAACCGCACTGTTCGGGTTCGTACCGAACATTACGGTTTTTGGACCCCGGACCCGAACACGGACATTCCACCGTATGTCCGTGTTGGAGTTCGGGGTTCAGTGATTACATTGTATGTAATGCTATTGGCTTTCTATAAACCAACACAGAGTCCCCATTCATAAGAAATTCTTATGAATGGGGACTCTATTTCGATTTATAGAAAGCCAATAGTATTACATGTATTCCATAAGCTGGAAGTCTATCAACCGAACGACATTCGGTTAATAGACTTTCGGTTTATAGAATAGCAATAGCATTACATGTATTCTATAAAACGAAAATCTATAGGTCAATTGAACCCACATTTTACTTAATTTTGCAGCCCTATAGCCCTTTCCAGAACTTTTTTAGAGGCATTTTAGTAGCCAAAAGTTTGGGTCCCCATTAACTTCAATGGGGTTCGAGTTCGGGGTCAAGTTCGTCTCCAAACCCGGACTTTTTTCCGAAGTTCGGCCGAACCCGAACATCCAGGTGTCCGCTCAACTCTAATAATAACTTCTATTATTAAACGATAACCAAATATTGTGTATTTTATAACGTTATACCCCAAAAGCCAAATATGATCCACATATGATACATTTATTCTCCTATCTGAAATGTAGCAAAATCTATACGGATGAAGAATCTATAGTGATATACACAAAATGACAGAAAGTAAAGTAAACCTCCAAAAAGATTTAAGGGTCTACTGAATAAAGAGACGATTACAGGGAATTGAGACAGGAATTTCAAACTTTAGGCCAAAATAGTTGAGTTGGAAAAACTCCCTACTGATTCCTAATGGGATTTTGGTGCCCATTTAAAAAAAAAAAAGTCTCTCTCTTTGCCAAGAAAGTTCTGATGTTACCACCTCTAGGTCCCGTTGAAACAGATACATTTCTGAATTCTCTATTCCAGGTGATCAATGCCACCCTAAGCCAAGTGGAGACGCACTATGAGATCAGCAAGAGGCGGTTGAAACGGAGTCGCGATTACTGGGTGAAAGTCAGATCTATAACCAATCATAAGGATTACGCTGGCACTTGGAGCGACTGGAGTGACGCGGCAGAGTGGCATAATGGTAAGTGTTATTACTGCGGGCCATTCAGTGGGCAAGTTATACACCCCACCCGTCCCAGTATACATGGGGCCGTCTCTATTCAGGACTGATATCTCGGGGCGATGATGGTCATTCTAGTATTAGAATGAATACTACACATGCACAGAGGTTGCTGATGTACCCATACTAACGGAATGCTATACTGTGTCGCCATTCTTACCTGGCTAACTATTCACGGATAGGAATTTTCATGTAGCATCCTTAGCGTCTGGATAACTATAGACTGACGGTAGCTATACTATGCCACCACGACCGAGATGGACATACTCGGTAGAGCGTGCAGCAGAGTGTGTCCTTGCCTAAGTTGCTTTAAGGTCACAAACATCTACAGTGCCATGGTTAGCCAGCACTATTCTACAATTCCCCTACACTTTTGTTTGCGTTTTCCGCACTGGCCTCTGTAGGACCACCATGATCTGGATTGAGACACAACATGCACGTGGCACATATATATTACGGACACATGTACTGGGACACCTGACCAATACACCAACATGCACTCTACATACATACATACATTGTCAGCTATGAATTCAGCAGAGCATTGGTGACTTTTACGCCTCAGCACTCGGTGACCACGTTATGTGACTTTCTGTGGTCTTTCCCTTCGTGGCTGACTTGCTGCTGCTCCTAAATGCTTCCACTTCCCAATAATACCACTTATAGTTGACCGTGGAATATCTAGCAAGGGGGAAATTTCACGAACTGACTTACTGCGAAGGAGGCCTCCTACCACAGTACCACGCTTGAATTCACGGAACTTTTTTTTTCCACAAATGCTTGTAAATGCCGACTGCATGGCTAGGGGCTTGATTTTATACACCGGTGTCAGTGGTTTTGATTGAAACACCTGCATTCAATCATTAAGTGGTGCGTCCCAATACTTTTGTCCACATAGTGAAGAATTATCAAGGAATTCAACAGAGAATGTAAAAGAAACAAAAACTCTCAAAAAATAAAATAAATAAAGAGATTAAAAAAAAATAACTCAACAACAAAAAAAACGAGAAGTGCTAGAACAAGATGTGACGCTTGGAAACTTTTTGTCATGTCCAGGAGATAAGTGAGGAAATGCTGTTTAATCAGAATTGACAAAACGTAAAAGATAAAGGGGAGAGGTTTTGTACTATCGCCCCTTAATTCTACATAATCCTTATTGGTTTGCTGATTTTAATGTACAAAATGTACCGTACTCGGCAATGTAAATGAAAACTTACAGACTAGATCATTTTAAAATTAGTTGCAATCTATTGATTTATATTATCAGAAATAAGTTTACAAACTCCCAATATATTTAGTTTTTAGATTTATTAGCATGTATTTTAGCAACACAACTGTTCGCAGTGCTGTACAATATAACATATAACTTGACATGCAGAATAAAAAGATATTAAGGGCTTGGGCACTGTTGATACACAGAAGCTGGGGCAAGGTGAACCCACAAGCCTTAACCTTCCACCTTTTTGTCATTTTGCCCTATAATGCTGCTAAAAAAATACTCGAAACCGAGAGTTACTTTTCGAAAGTGGCTTTAATGTTGTTAAAACAATCAACTCTCAGAGCTTAGCTTGCTGCTTACTACCAGAGTGGGCAGATAAAGCACTTACTGCTTATAAGCAATATGTTAGGGTCCTTCTTTGGAGTCTACTCACTCCTAGTGCACTCTTATCTTTTGGGGGGGGGGGGGGCATAGAAATGGGGTAAAGAGATACTGAAGGAGATAGAACCATCTATCTGCCTTCACAAAATAATTTGCCACTGGTAGACTCTGGATCTGCCCCTTGAGTGAGTGTTAGCAAAAGGGCCCTGTTCAATAACAGGCAAGATGTTCATAAGATGTGAACAGTAGTTTTATGATGTGTTTAAATTTCAACATATGGGTGAAGAAATACAGATTACACCATGTCAGAAGAAACTAAACTGTCGGAATTCGCATCAGTTTCATAGAATATTGGAAATTGCTTCATCTCAAAGCGGTTCACTGTTTAACAAGAGATTAAACACCCTGGAACCACATAGAACACTGTGGTTGTGATGATGGCTTGATCGTTATATTGCATGATATGGGATTACAGTAGAATTAGAAGACGATCCATAATGCTGTCTCTAGCATGGATTGAAGAGGTGGACCTTGGATCCTAGGGTCTTCTAGCCTAGCATGGTGAACCACCGTAGCTGGTTGTTCTAGATTCAGAGAGAGAACGTGGCTGGGCGGGGCGAAGGAGAGAATTATCTTGTATTTATCCTTTAAATTCATTTTAAAGGAGCTCCAGCAGGCATTTCATTTGATTCTCATATGTACACAATCCAAGTTTACTCTATATACTTTATTTTTTAAATGTTGCCCCTAGGTAAAAGCAGTGCAAGATATTAGTCAGATACCAAGATTTCTCTGCAAAACTCTGCCTTGTGCCCTAATTTCAGCAAGGGCTGCATATTAATCTATTATTCCCTAACCGTTCAGAGCTTGTCTTGTCTTCTTTATAAAATGCCATCGTCCACCAAACTAATGATGTATATTAAAATAATGTCAGCATTTTGCAAAGGTTACCGGTCCACTTAATAGCTCAATAGTTCATCATGTACACACTCTCATTCATATCAGGCTTGCCAAGGTATAGCATACCCCAAAAATACTTTTAAACATTCCTTTTCATTTATTTTGGAAGGCTAATGGAACAAATGCGGTTTGTATTTTTTTTGGTCATTTGTATTTTTTACAATATATGATGTTGATAGAAAATAAGTATATAGAAAATAGCATGCTGTACTTTGGTTCTGTCTGTTGAATCAGGCTGCAGGCTCAGGACAATGGCTAGGGTGACCACTATCTCCCAGGGGTTGAGCCCCTGGCCTTGAGCAGCCACAAGCAGAGGTCTTTGCACTCCTCCATAGTTGCCAACATCGGCCACGTTTCCAGGGACACATATTTGTTCCATATGCTGCAGAAAGAGCATGCTAAGTGCAGCCCGGCAGGATGAAGGATGGATATACGCACAGACACAGTCCAATGAATTAATCAGGGTGGAGATCTCATAGGACCTACCTTTAATCGATGAATGTCTTATTCATAGATTAAATCAGAAGGTTCCTTTTTGTGTTGTGTCCCTTTATCGCTCCTGGAACCAAACATGGTAAGATTTAAGATTAGTGCAGCTGATTTGGTGCAAGACACCAAAACATGGATAAAGGATGCTCTTTAACCCCTTAAAGACAAATAGTTTTTGTTAAGGATAAGTATGGTTTTCTTTTGATGTCACATTTTATTCTTATAACTTAGAATTACATATGATTTTTAAAAATAAATGTCCCAGTCGGCCAGGACTGTCATGTGTCTTTTTTAGGGTTGATAAAATTACATTGTCAAAGAAATACTCAAATAAAACATGTTTTACACATTTATTACAGGTGCAGTACCTGTAATAATAGTTTAATATAAATATTCTCTGAAAAATTATAACCTTTATTCTCCAGATTATAACCTTTCCGAAAATGAACTTCTGTCGATAATTATCCCAGTGGTCAGCGTGTCGATCTTAGTATTGATTGTATTAAGCCATTTCTCCATTAAAGCGTAAGTATTGCATTTAAACAAAGGCAGGGTAATGTTAGCAAAAGGGTTTTTCATAATATTATGTGCTGCTTTATTGGTTGAAGAAAAATAGAAGAGAGGAAGGATATGATAGAAACATTTAAATACTTAGAGAGGTTTTCACAAAGTTCAGTCAGAAAGCTGCTGAGGAACTGTAAATACATAGTTGAGAACAATCTCGAATTTGCACTTTTTTGTTTTGGTCCTGTTCGTAACATTTTGGACATAGATATTGCCTGTGCGCAGTGCATAGCTGTTGGATATTTATATTTGGTTTTGTCACAAGCAAATTTGTTGAATCAGGCTGCAGGAGCTGGCTGAGGACAATGGCTAGGGTGACCACTATCTCCCAGGGGTTGAGCCCCTGGCCTTGAGCAGCCTCCAGCAGAGGTCTTTGCACTCTTCCACAGTTGTCAACATCGGCCATGTTTCCAGGGACAAATATTTGTTCCACATGCTGCAGAAAGAGCATGCAAAGTGTTGGATATTCGGTAAAGCTCTACAGAAATAAAGTGCGTAGCGTCATATCACCTGGAAAACATGCAGATTGCTATGCAGTTTTTATTACCACAAGTAACCGTGAACAGTAAAATCTGCAAATAGCACCACCTACTACAGAACATTAAATAAGACATGCTATATACGCACAAATGTTGTAGCAAATAGAATATATATACACCGTGTTCTAACAATAGCATGGTGGTTAAACTCACTGTAGCTTTTCTTTCTTTCTTTACAGTTGTAAGAAGAGATGGTTGGATAAGATCCCAGACCCAGCAAAAAGTAACCTCCACCTGCCTAAGGTAAGACCAGTGGAGTGGAGGTGCCAGGCACGTCATGCAGATCGGATCGCGGTATGCCTGCCTGTATATCGAGGCATTCCGGCCATGTCTGCAGAGTCCCCAGATACACATCCGGTTAGTGCGATGTGAATGGCTTTGACGGCTTTAGTCTCTCCCATCCCTAAAGCAATCGTAGGGCAGATTGAAACTAATTACACTAATTGCCCTGTCCAGCAAGCTCCCTTTTCCCCAGACCCCCAGAATTCCAGCACAACAACAGCTTTCAAGAAAGTCCGGTGGAGGGGGGGGGGGTCAATTGATTTTATATATATCTATAAAGAAATTTACAAGGAAGGATACACCGACATTACTCAAGTATGTCCTGGGGAGATGTAGGTCCAGGTCAATGTTAAATGTTATCAACCAAATGTAAACCGATACAACAAACCTGATAACCAAATTCCAGGCATAGAAAACACATGGGAGTCTATTCACTTGAGAGTAACCAGGATGCTAAACATTTTTCCAGTTCGACAAGTTAGCCTAAATTTTACCAAACATACCTTCCTATTTTTGTGAATGAACCCTATCACATGGCCTTTAAAATGTCCCCTACCGCCCAAAAGTTTGGCGCCACTTAGAAATGTCCTTGTTTTCCATGAAAACTATACATCAGATGAGTTGCGAAATGAAGAGGAAATACAGTCAAGACGCTGGCAAGGTTACAAATAATGACTGATGGGTCTATTCACTAACGTTCGACTTTGGTGGTCGACATTCTTTTTGAGACCAAGTCAGATTTGGCACCTTAGAAACTTAGATTTCTTAGACTTAGGAAAAAAAACTATTGAAAGTAATGGGAGGCGAAATGTTAGAAGCTATTTTTGAGACAAAGTCAACCTCTGCACCCCTGTTTGACTATATATAATATATATACTGACACAGCTGAAAACTATTGTGCTGATTTATAGAATTCTTAAAACCGGCCTTCTTTAGAATCTAAATCATTATTTTTATCCTTGGTGCACCCCCAACATAATTTAGTCATGTTAAAGTGCAGGCCAGGGGCAATTGTCCCCCTTGCCAGTCTGTCACATACACACATTCACAGACTCAAGCCAGCAGTTTTTGTTTTCGGTTAGAAAAAAAAAGCAATCTCTTTATATCTATATCTGTCCCCCCCCCCCCCTGTTGTTTTACCTATAATCTCAGGGAGTAAGGGCTAGTTAAGCCCGAAACGAGTCAAGCTTTTTTCCCATTCGCACAATTGTTTCCTCTTTGTTTGGTTCCACCATTTAAATACATTTTTGATACCTACTCAACTAGTGCCGACCCGTCTGTTTGTACAGGGAGGTCGGATGCCTGCTGACCAGCATGGTCTGTGCCTCCATCCCTGGCACAAACTACCTCAAGCTCGGCTCCTGCTTCAAGCTGAGCGCTGGGATGTCACATGACACCCAGTGCTCAGACCCGGAAGCACTGAGCGCCAGGGGGAGGAGCAGGGAGTCTGTAAAGATGCACAGACATTACGCCCCATTCACTGCACTCCAAGCCTTACCTGCAGTGTCACTAGGGGACCACACGTTGGGGAGAAAAACAATTCGCTGCCCCCTGTAAAGTGCCACGATTATAGGGCTGACTCTGCGTACAGCCATCTGTGTCCTGCGGGGATGGGGAAAATGGGGCACTTGACCTGAAAAATGTCTCATGACTTTGTGCTGAAGGTTGGAGTTATTCCTTAACTTCCTGCTCGGGGAGGTCCTTATGCTCATTTGCCCCCCGAGTGCCATATTATGTGACATCCTGACTCATTCAGAGATATAGCAGCACGGGGAAAGAAGAGGAGGTCCATGTTGATGCTGTAATTACAGACTCTTGGTCAACCAGGGCCTCCACAGATTGTCACAATCACAAAAAAAAAAAGTATACCCTTCTCGTAGGTGGGGGTCCGAGATGGGTATATGTGGGTTTCTTTATGATTATATGACAAAAAAATTAAAAAGCTTATGCTCTCCTTGTAGCTTTTTTATTGCTTTCATCATATTCCACAATTCTTATTAGGATGTTTACCTAGTCATATCTATTTTATTTAGAAAACCTTGTCGAAGCCAAGCCCAGATTCTGACCCTTCAAAACAGATGAGGAAACCACAAAATACAAAAAGACTCTGGTAAGTACTTACCCTCTACTTGTAGAAAAAAAGGAAAATTCTAATTTAAAAAGTTTTTTTAACATAAATAAAACAAAAACAATATTGGATTTCAGTGATTTTTTTTTTAATTTGAAGATTTATAAATCTATGCCATTTTTTTGCAAAATGCTAATTTACAGTTTTATGGTTGCAAAAAAAACAAACAAAACAACCTTTTTTTCATTTTCAATAGACACCAAAGGGATTCAGTCACCCAAATATTGATTATACTGCAAATGTAATATTGTAGTATAGGTTGAAACTAGTCCATCAAGTTCAGCCCTTCTACCTATCATTCCTGCTTTTGATCCCAAAAAAAAAAAACCCCCAAAGCTATTTCAAATTTTGCCTTTATGACTCCAAAAGACAAGGAGAGTTCTCCTTGGATCAAGAAGCTCTAAAATAGTATTGCAAAACACAGTTAGGTGCACAACTCACAAAGACTAAGCCCAAGTAGAACAGTTACCAAAAAGCACCACAGTATGGTTCCTCAACACCCAAGAAAAACAGAATAAAAAATAATAGTGTGAGACATACAGAAAAAGTGGATCTATTCGAATAATGGCTATAAGTCACAATTAAAACACCAATGTAATAATAATATTGGAAAATATTAATTAAAAGATTACAAAGGTTGAGATACAATAAAAACTAATACTTATATTGTATATCATATCACATAAAAAGCATATTTTTGTTCTTAATATAATTATTTGCTGCCAATTCTGTTAATCGATTAATAGTTGGCATATATTTAAATATATATATTTTTCATCCTTTTATCAACATTCATAGTGTAGACAATGTTTCTATTAAGGTGAGTCTCTTTAGCACAAATATATATATTTCCTTTTTAAGTCAAGGGAACATATTTTAGAAAAAAGAACTTACAATTTTATTTTATCCAATGCCTTTAATTATCTAATAATAATTATTTAAGATATCAAAGGCAATTCTAGCGGGTAACTATATCAATAGTTTGTATATGTTGGTATAATGTTAAAGTCCATTTAAGAATTAACTACTCGTTTTCATTTATTTTTCTATGGTAGTAACTGGCTTTACAAGCTGATCTTCAAAGTTCGCAATAGGCATGAAGAAGATATCTGGGTGAGCACCGAGAAAAGCATACCACTCTCCTATGGGTTCCAAAAGCCACTACATGCAGTCCTTATTCCAGAAACTGCAGCACTTGAAAGTCTGTTTGAAATATATTATTTGGAAGATGAAAAACATATGTCAATCAGCGACATAAGGGAGGGTGATTTGGAAGACAGTGGTGGACTTCAGACATCGGAATTAGACTCGTCGGTGAAAAACACGTTGCTGAACATTTTTACAGAAAGTGATTTTATAGTCGAAGGATCCATGATCGGTGACCTTGAGAGCTGTGAAAGTCGAAACTCGCCTTCATTTTGGGATGGATTCTCCGGTTTCAGAGAAATTTGGCAAAAAGAAAAGTCACCTGTGGAACCATGTGAAACCTCCGAGTCTGGTTACCAGAGTTATGAGTGTGATAATTCCCCAGTGGATGTGCCAAATAAATCAGGGGAGACAGAACTTTTTAATCGCGTACAGTGCTCTGGGAGTTGCGATGGATCACAACCTTCCATACGGTCTACAAACCATCTGAAGAACTCCTCGAATAATGTTCTTCAAGCTGACCCATGCATGGATACAGGGTATAGCAATTTTGCTAGTGTAGTGTCTAGTTCACAAGACCATAGTACTTGTACAATAAGTCCTACCTGTACGAAGCCAACTTCAGCTTCTAGTTTTGATCCTTTCTTGGAGAACTCTTTTGGTAATCAAAACAATCAATTACAATCGTACATGCTTGCTATGGACAGGTCCAGTAAAGACAACTCCATGATATTGGTGGACAGGAGACCCCATAACATGTATTATCAGTTTACTTTGAAGTCAAAACCAGACCCATTCGTTGATGTGCACCCCAGTAATTTAACACTTACCCAAGAGTGCTCTGCATATCAATGTTTTTCCACGGCAATGGAGCAAGAGAAACCATCCACCGGCTGCCTTGTTGGGCCTATCAACTGCACTGTGCAAGATACTGGGTATAAATCGTTTAATTGTCTTTTAAATGAGAACCCAACAGATACTGACAATGGCTGTTGTCTTTATGACATGGACATTTCACAGAGTAAATCTTCTGAAAACAATACTAACCTCTCAAGTATTGATTTCTTCAGCAACTTGATGGATGCAGATCGTGTTGAAACCATATTGAACTTCGGGGATGTTGCCGTAAATAAACTATGTTTTGGCTTCCCAAATTTCGACTTTTCTAAGCCCTGTCTTGACGACGGGAAATGTCGGGAAATGACTGACTCTCATGCATCTGAGGAACATGGCTCACTCAATCGAAGCAGGCACGATGGAAACCCAACAATTGAAATACAAAATAACACTAAGGTGGCCCCGCAAGATGAAATTAAGGGGGGTCTTCCGTATGCCCTGACATTTGACATATCTAAACATATGTGCAATATCTCCGATCTGAATGGGCATAACAAATCTCTGAGCAAATTAAAGTCAAAAAGCTTGCCAGACATTACCATTTGCACCGATCTCTTTCCAACCAGTACCGGCAAATCCGGTCTGAAAGGTGTTCAGGATGAACCTCTTCCTGAACCAGAATACCACCATATGAAGTTTGAAAACAAGTCCTATTTTGCCCATCCCTCTTGTTTAAGGAGCATACTCAGCGAGGCGCAAGACGATTCCAGTGACATAGCGAGTAACTTACTTGTGCATTACAAATTCCTTGACAAGGATGGTAATTCATACATGAAACTGGCACTTTCCAGTCTTCAGAACTTGGAGGGCATTTTTGAATTGGATGTTGGGGTCGACAAAGTGTCCGCACAGGATACCAGTGTTCTTGACAAAGTCTGTGAAGGACCATAGAACATCTTTACATTTCCCATTACAAAGTCCCCCATGAACAATGTTATTGCGTACTACTCCTGCTTCGATATGTATAAGGACTTATAAAAATAATATTTACTGTCTTTGCTCAAAGACAAGGTTTTATCAGAGCAAATGTTCTTAAAAAGTCCCCTGGACCCTTCTAGCATGCTGCCAATGGATGTCTGTGGTCAGTGCACAGACATCCTCCCATGCTGCCCAACAATTCTGCTGGGTTTTCTGAGACACAACGCCAGGGTCACGTGACCTCCTGCCATTGCGCCTCAGAAGTGTCGGGCAGCATTGGAGGATGTCTGTGTTCACCAAACAGTGCATAGTCTACCTCCAGATGCCTCACTAGACACCAGGGAGTGTCTTGGTTGTTCATTGGCAAGTATGTGGGTGCAGTGGCATTTGCTGGGGTGCAATATTTTGCTATGGGGCAATAATGAAAAGTGAGCAGAAAAACTGGAATAAAGAGGTAAAACAGTTTACATCTGAAGAAAAATATGCTTTTATAACTTTTTTTCTTATAGAGTCGCCTTAATATTTAAGCATTTTTTCCCCCCATCAAAATTAAGATCCAAAGTTTGAGGGGGGGTCATCTGATAATTAGTCGTGTTTTATTAAAGCAAATACAATATCTTTTGTAATAGAGCAATATGAGACAGGAGCTTTGAGGATTTAGAATGTATTTTCACTAATTAAATTGTACACTTATCACTCAACCTTGAGATGAACTTTATGATTGTATGTAAATGCATACAATATATAGGCTGTTGCTGGCAGTCGATATTTAGCACCTTGTATTTCATGTTTGTGTGGTAATGTAGTGTGTCTTTTATATGTTAAAATATAAGACTGATGTCAAAAGCTGGAGCCGTGTTACATTTGTGGCAGGGAGAAGAACAGGTCCCGGAGCTTCTAGGGGCTGCAGACAGTCAGGCACCCAAAGCAGCTTGCCCAGCTCCTGGGGACTCTCACTATTATAGAAGGAATGGTAGGCAGCCTGGGGATTCGCTACAACCAAAAGTAGCTGATTGGTTGCCACAAACCCAGTACATTGAGTAGGCGCGCCCCTGATTGGCTAAGAGTTTAGAGGTACGTAGGCACCTCTCTGATTGGCCAAAAGTTTAAAGACCCAAGATAAAAGGGTTTAAAGGGCTGAAACCACTCACACCTAGGGTTTCATTGGTTCCTCTTCTCCTGCCTTCCTTCTGATTGGTGCCTGACAGTTCAAGTACCAAATTTGATTGTGTTAACCAGCTAATGCGTTTAAGTTCCCATCTTCAATTAAATATTATCTCATCTCTGTCTGTATAAATATAAAGTCTGCTCTGTATTAAATTGTATTTCAATTGCTGATCAAGAGCACCGAGTCCTGTGTACTCCCTCATCCCACCCAATTATAGGCACAGATTCTCTTAATCTCCCATATTTAAAAAAAAATCAAAGCATTAAAAAAAAAAAAAAACAAGTAACAATTTAGAGAAGAAGCACAAACTATTCCCTCTATTTACTTTTCCTCTCTTCGGCCTACTAGAAACCTTACATTTTCTGAAGCCTATTTTTAAACTCTCACCTCCCCCAATTTGTTGTTTATTTAGCTCTCTCTATTGGGGGGGGGGGGGGGGGGGACTGGATTTGACACTGATGTTGGGGCTTAAGCAAGTGTCCACATTAGTCGGATAGCCTACACATCTGCGACAAATTTGAATAGATAAAATATCACTATTTGTATTGGGATACCATGTTATTTTTGAATGACAGGTACACTTTGTAATACTAGCATTAAATATATAATATTTAATAATATAAATAATAATAATATTTAATACCAGTAATAAAGGGACACCTAAACTATAGACAGAGTAATGTTGCTATGCCTTTACATACTGGTTCTTTATCCAGATTTCAGACTTATGATGTTACTTATTATGTCAAATGATACTGTTCTAAATGGAACAAATAAAACATGCAACACGCATTATCAATAACTCCTTTCTGGGGACCACGTTCTGGATTCAAACTAAATCTCAACATGCATTTTTATAAAGTGCCCTGCAGGTGGCAGCACAGTACCACAAAACATTTCACAGACTTAATCCCTAGGTCACTTAAGGAGAGGCAATAAAAGCCATTTAAGGTATGGTGGGGTACATCAACTTTATAGGTGGACCCCTTGGTAGAGAAGATGGCAATACCAAAGGAAATTAAATAAATAGCTGGTAGTGTACAGTACCACAGTGCAGCCTTGAATAATACTGTATTTTGTTTTCTTTGGCTGGCTGAGCATCATGTGAGCTATAGTCCACAATGGTGTAACAGAACCTAATTTGCTGGACTACTTGTAACAACTAATGCTTTGTCCACTGATGATGTTGTAGTCCATTAGTAGCAGCTGGTCCCAAGACCCAGGACCCAAGAGGTCAGTTTTTGACTCTGAATAGGTATCTGGGGACAAGCACAATGAAGAAACCTTTAGTTTTAAATGTAAGGATTGCAGGTGAGCTACAACATGGGCAAATGAAAAAGCTCACCCCCTCCCTGCATAAAGCAGAAAAGAAAAATATAACAGTGTAATATGTCTTTAAAAAAATAATAATATGGTAATTCAGTAAAAAAAAAAAGACATCTATTTTTCCCAATGCAAATGCAATCTTGAGCAAATCTGAGAGACGACTTGCAGGGTAACTGAGCATGTCTTTGGTCCGTTTTCCTCTGCCTGCTGTCCTGATTTGGCCTCTGTGGTAGGTGAAGGTAACACATTCTCACCCAAAGGCAAACCCGGCCTACAAACTTGCTGGCAAGATTGGTAAGTAAACCGGTGCAGGGTTTGTGGTTACAGTTGCGCTGGTTTAGCCGATGACAAATGGGGCACAGCAAGTAACACATGAGAATCGGCACTCTAAAAACCATATGAAATGGGGATTAAATGGAATAGCCAAAATATACACGAATAGTGGGAATGCACTAGGCACGATTCGCGTTCAACAACGCTTAGTCATAAACGCTTTAAGTGCATTCATTCCCACTGTGATGGCCATGTTACATGTTTATGCTAGTTTGGTGGTCTTATACACAGATATCACTTAAATAGCAATATATGGATACACCCTGTTCCAAATTATTATGCAAATTCTATTTAAGTGTCACAAAGATTAAATATTTTGTTTTTCAGTTTAACTCATGGATGGCATTGTGTCTCAGGGCTCTTTTGATCACTGAAAACAATTTCGGACACCTGTGATAATTAGATTGCCAGGTGAGCCCAAATTAAGGAAAAACTACTAAAGGAGGGTGTTCCACATTATTAAGCAGAGCACCATTTTCATGCAATATGGGGAAGAAAAAGGATCTCTCTGTTGCCGAAAAGAGTGAAATAGTTCAATGCCTTGGTCGAGGTATGAAAACATTAGATATTTCACGAAAACGTAAGCGTGATCATCGCACTATTAAGAGATTTGTGGCTGATTCAGAGCACAGAAGGGTTCGTGCAGATAAAGGCACATTGAGGAAGATTTCTGCCAGATCCATGCATCGGATCAAGAGAGCAGCTGCTAAAATACCATTACATAGCAGCAAACAGATATTTGAAGCTGCTGGTGCCTCTGGAGTCCCACCAGGGGCGGATCCAGAGTCTGATCTCGGGAGGGGCACATGTCCGTCTGTCTTTTCCTCTCTCCCTTGTCCGTCTGTCTTATCCTCTCTCCCATGTCCGTCTGTCTTATCCTCTCTCCCATGTCCGTCTGTCTTTTCCTCTCTCCCTTGTCCGTCTGTCTTATCCTCTCTCCCATGTCTGTCTGTCTTATCCTCTCTCCCATGTCCGTCTGTCTTTTCCTCTCTCTCATGTCCTTCTGTCACGCTCCTCTCCCTTCCCATGTCTGTCGCACTCCTCTCACTCCCCGTGTCCCTCTGTCTCTCTTCCTTCCATGCCCGTTTCTCTCCTCTTCCTTCCCATGTCCGTCTATGTATCCTCTTCTTTCCCATGTCCATCTGTCTCTTCTCTCATTTCCCATCTCTCTGTCTCTCCCTCCTCTACCATCCCATTTATGTCTCTCTCTTCTCCCTTCCTATTTATGTCTCTCTCCTCTCCCTTCCCATGTCTGTATGTCTCCTCTCCCCTTCCCATATCTGTCTGTCTCTCCTCTGCCATCCCATATTTGTCTGTCTCTCCTCTGCGAACCCATGTCTGTCTGTCTCTCCTCTACCATCCCATTTATGTCTCTCTCTTCTCCCTTCCCATGTATGGCTCTCTCAGCCAATTTGCCCAATAATATGCCAGTGTTAGTTGCCATTTAATATGCCCCAGGCAATTTGCCCAATAATATGCCAGTGTTAGTTGCCATTTAATATGCCCCAGCCAATTTGCCCAATAATATTCCAGTGTTATTTTCCATTTAATATGCCCCAGCCAATTTGCCCAATAATATTCCAGTGTTATTTGCCATTTAATATGCCCCTACCAATTTGCTCAATAATATGCCTGTGTTAGTTGCCATTTAATATGCCCCTGCCAATTTGCTCAATAATATGCCAGTGTTATTTGCCATTTAATATGCCCCTGCCAATTTGCTCAATAATATGCCTGTGTTAGTTGCCATTTAATATGCCCCAACCAATTTGTCCAATAATATTCCAGTGTTATTTGCCATTTAATATGCCCCTGACAATTTCCCCAATAATATGCCAGTGTTATTTGCCATTTAATGTGCCCCTGCCAATTTGCCCAATAATATGCTAGTGTTATTTGCCATGTAATATGCCCCAGCCAATTTGCCCAGTAATATGCCAATGTTATTTGCCATTTAATATGCCCCTGCCAATTTCCCCAGTAATATGCCAGTGTTATTTGCCATTTAATATGCCCCTGCCAATTTGCCCAGTAATATGCCAGTGTTATTTGCCATTTAATATGCCCCAGCCAATTTGCCCAGTAATATGCCAGTTATTTGCCATTTAATATCCCCTGCCAATTCGCCCAGTAATATGCCAGTTATTTGCCATTTTATATGCCCCTGCCAATTTGCCCAGTAATATGCCAGTTATTTGCCATTTTATATGCCCCAGCCAATTTGCCCAGTAATATGCCAGTTATTTGCCATTTAATATCCCCAGCCAATTTTCCCAGTAATATGCCAGTTATTTGCCATTTAATATCCCCTGCCAATTTGCCCAGTAATATGCCAGTTATTTGCCATTTAATATCCCCAGCCAATTTGCCCAGTAATATGCCAGTTATTTGCCATTTAATATCCCCAGCCAATTTGCCCAGTAATATGCCAGTTATTTGCCATTTAATATCCCCAGCCAATTTGCCCAGTAATATGCCAGTTATTTGCCATTTAATATCCCCAGCCAATTTGCCCAGTAATATGCCAGTTATTTGCCATTTAATATCCCCAGCCAATTTGCCCAGTAATATGCCAGTTATTTGCCATTTAATATCCCCAGCCAATTTGCCCAGTAATATGCCAGTTATTTGCCATTTAATATCCCCTGCCAATTTGCCCAGTAATATGCCAGTTATTTGCCATTTAATATCCCCAGCCAATTTGCCCAGTAATATGCCAGTTATATGCCATTTTATATGCCCCTGCCTCTTTCCCCAGTACATCCCCCCATCTCCCCAGCACTTACCTTATCCCCTGGTGGCTAGTGGCAGGCAGCATGGTCTTCTCCATGCTGCCTGTTCGTCTCACAGATGGTTGTGCCGACAGGTCACGTGACCCGGCGCGCGTATGACGTCAGCGCGCCGGTCACGTGACCTGTCGGCACTTCCGTGTCGGCACACTGCACGGGGAGCCGAACAGGCAGCACGGAGGTTTCTCTGTGCTGCCTGTTCGGCTCTCTGTGCAGCCTGCCGGCAGGCAGGGAAGGTGAGGGGGATCTTACAATCCCTTCTCACCTCAGTCTCTGCCTGCAAGCGTGTTTTTTTTGTTTTTTTTAAGTGTCTTTTTTTTTTCTTTTCTCTCTTCTCGGGGGGGGGGGGGCAATTGCCCCGTTGCCCCCCCCCTGGATCCGCCACTGAGTCCCACGGACATCAAGGTGTAGAGTCCTCCAGAGTCTTGCAACTGTGGATAAACCTTCTATTCGGCCACCTCTAACCAATGCTCACAAGCAGAAACGGCTGCATTGGGCAGAAAAATACATGAAGACTAATTTTCAAACAGTCCTGTTCACTGATGAGTGCCGTGCAACCCTGGATGGTCCAGATGGATGGAGTAGTGGATGGTTGGTGGATGGCCACTCTGTTCCAACAAGGCTGCGACGTCAGCAAGGTGGTGGTGGAGTCATGTTTTGGGCCGGAATCATGGGAAGAGAGCTGGTCGGCCCCTTTAGGGTCTGCGAAGGACTAAAGATGACCTCTGCAAAGTATGTGGAGTTTCTGACTGATAACTTTCTTCCCTGGTACAGAAGGAAGAACTATGCTTTCCGTAATAAAATCATCTTCATGCATGACAATGCACCATCTCATGCTGCAAAGAATACCTCTGCATCAATGGCTGCTATGGGGATAAAAGGAGAGAATGTCATGGTGTGGCCACCATCCTCCCCTGACCTCAATCCTATTAAGAACCTTTGGAGCATCCTCAAGCAAAAGATCTATGAGGGTGGGAGGCAGTTTACATCCAAACAGCAGCTCTGGGAGGCTATTCTGACATCTTGCAAACAAAATATCATTTGCATAATAATTTGGAACAGGGTTTATGTGTGCCTGTGTGTATATATATATATATGTACATATTTGTTTATATCGGTTTATATGCATTCTATATGCCAGGTTGCAGGTGAGACCTGTGGTCTAAGCAACAGTATCTCCGGGTAAGCATACTGGCCATTGTTCAAGGCTGGACTGTACACAACATGGATTCTGACAGCTAGAAGACTGTTATGTCACCTGTAAGAACCATTATTACTACAGAAAAGCTTTACTAACAGGAGCCTCCATGTAAAGAGATTAGTAGGAAAGAGATTTCAGAACTCTCTTGATGCTTGAAGAAGCACATCATCTCAAAGCGTTCTTCTGGCGCCGTAACATCGAAGTATCAGCTTTCCTTTATTAATACTTTTCATTTACCTTCTTTTACTTGAATAGAGTTAACTGTTCTTGTTTCTATTAATAGATGGAGCATAGGAACATTATTTATTTGTATCAGTTAAATTAGATATCGCTGTAGTGTTATCATTAAACTTTGTTATGTTTTATAACCTACTCAAGTGTTTGGCTATTCTGTTATTTGGTTATTGAATATGACTCGTTAAAAACACCTTGTGGTTTGGTGTAATTGTTGTATTGTTACATTTAACCATTTATAAATTTGTTGTTGAGGTAATGCTATTGTGATTTGTTTTTATGAGTAACCATGGGAGCCAAACTGTATGAAGGGTTATTCATTTAGGTGTTGACTATTGGCCATGGTGAATGAAACGAATGGCGAAACGCGTCACATACGCGTCTCTCTTTGTTTAAAGGTCGGAAAATCTTCCAAAATTTCAGATTAACATTTCTTAATGGATTCTTTTAAATTCTTTTTTTTAAATCTGTTGCTGGAAAGGATAGGATTCAGGAGCTAGAATGGCTTTCTGTGAAGCAAAGTAGAAATTCAGAGAATCTGCCTCAGTGAGTTCAGAAAACAGGGCAGAAATATCTGGGGCTAAAGCAACCCATGAGTGAGGTTTAAGAAAAGGCGCCTATAAGGTAGTTGATTGTGGGTGGATTCCGGTGTTGAAAATGCTAGGGGCATCAGTTCTCCTTGCACAGCCAATAGAAAAAATTGCAGTCCAGCAAGAAAGTGCAATAAATATAGAGAAAAATGTGTTTTAAATGCGTTGGTGATATCTGCTGTTTTGTATGTTGAGTCACAGGTGATGTCATAAACGGTAGACACCACCTTTTCAGCCTCTCTCAGTGCATATGTTAATACCTCCCATCGTTTCAAAATGGCCAAAGAGAGACAATTTTGTTTTTTGGGGGCAGAGTGGCTGAAAAGGCAGTTATGGGTGGGGGCATTTTAGGTGACTTTGTGGCAAGTTCAGAGCTGTTTATGAAATTTGGTAACGTCTGCGCTTTGGGAAAAAAAAAAACGTAGGTTTCAGAGATTAAAAGATAATTATATGCATATGACTTGATTAAAAGCCGAGGAAAAGGTTTTAGCCAAAACGTATCTGACTTGTTTTTGTGCCCATACCTTTTGTTTCTACTCAGTAAGTCATTATGTGTATACTTGGTCACTATATTTCTATTAATTGATTTGTATCTTTTGCTGTATTCATTATTCTATAGACTTACATATGTTTGGATCATGTGTTCCTCAAACCATTCATGAACCATTTTTTCTTTGTGGCAGGGAACATTATCCTGCTGGAAGAGGCCAATGCCATCAGGGAATACCTTTTATATGAAAGGGTGTACATGGTCTGTGACAATGCTTAGGTAGATGGTACATCTCAAAGTAACATCCACAATGGCAGAACATTGCCATTGCCCGTGGCCCGGGCCCTTCTGTTCTCCATGAATTGTTTGGGAGGACTTGTTTGAGGCGATTGCTTAATATCTTGGCAAATAAGCATCCCAGTTGTTGCTCAGGGACCTTTGTGTAATATTGTTATGTGTGCCTCCAAAGTTTGTGGTGGTAGTTCGGCTAGTTTATATGCAGAGATGTGGGGTAAGAATATCTTGGAATACTTTATAGTAGGCTGGGCCAGGACTTGTTGCAGAGGTTGCATTCTTTAATAGCTTCTGCTAATTCTCCAACTATGATTGGGGTTTGAAAATTCTTCCATGATTTTGTGTTTTGTGTTTTTAGTTAGATGTGCGGTGATCTTCTCCTGCTCCTTCTTTTTTGGGTCAGTTTGGGATATGTTATACAGTGTTTAATAGCATTGTCTAAAAGTATCTGCTTTGTTCAGTTTTTTGTAATATTGTATTATTATGTGATTTTATTTTAGATATGAAAGAGAGACCTCTTTTTTAGGGTCATTTCTGCGGTAACCGTAAAGACTCCATCTGGCGCGCAGGAGCCCTCAAGGTCACATTAGGGCTGAGGTGTTTTGGGCATGTATAGCGGTCAGTAACCCATCTCCCTTGCTCTCAACCCCCCTGTTTGCACAGGCGGAGGTTAAGGTTTGGTGGCAACACACCTACCAATACTCATTTGCGGCGCCTCCATTGTGCTATGGTGGGTTCAGGAGAGATGGCAGTGGGCTGAAGCCATCCAAAAATGCCTTCCATTCCTCGAAGCAGAGCTCTGACAAGTCTCCCGGATTCCTTGCAGACTGACTTACGTATAGCCCCATGCAAAGGGTCATGGGCTTCAGTAATTTACACTGTTGTAGGGTTACCCAGACAATGTCGGGGGGTGCTCTTGTATTTAATCGTCTGGCTCTTCCATGCCATTCTGAGCACCTCTTATTTTATTGAGTACAAGTGGGCATTAGATAATATCCCTAGAGGTAGTGTTATGTACATTCTATTGGCGTAGCGCCCTCTGTGCCCTGTCTAGTGTGATATTAGAGGTAGGGTCATGGTTCAAAATGCTATTGAAAATGTCTGTTACCAGTTTTGGAGTGTCTTCAGGTCCAGCTGTTTCGGGCACTACGAGCACGCGCATGTTTTTCCTGTGGCCGTAATTGTCTATATCAATGATGTGCAGCGTAAGTTGGAGAGTGAGCTTTTTCTGCTCTTTGAGCTGGCAAGTGATGTCTGTCATGCCTGCCTTTGCCCTTGTTGCCTCAGGCAGGGCTGGCCTTAAGTGTTCCTGCCTTATGGGGTCCATCCACATGGAGCCCCCCCACCCTCATGTCTGTCTCCTCTCCCTCCTCATGCCTGTCTCTATCCTCTCCCTACATGTATGTGTCTCTCCCTTCCCATGTTTGTCCCTTTTAATCTTCACTGCCATGTCTGTTTCTCTCCAACTCTCCCATATCTGTTCTCTCTCTCTCCTCCCCCCTCATATATTTTCTCTCTCCCCCGCGTATCTGTTCTCTCTTACTTTTCTCTCCCATATCTGTTCTCTCTCCCCTTCCGCCACCAAATCTGTTCTCTCTCCCCCTCATCTCTCACCCCTAAGGCAGGCCCTGGACTCAGGTCTTCTTTGACCTCAGCTACCTTGTCTCTAATTGCAGCCATAATCTGATCTCAGTCGTAGAAAAGTCCCATCTAACTTGTGTAGTGAAGGTGTTAAATTCCCTTTTTAGTTGTGCTGTCTCACTTGGTCATGGAGAAGCTCCAATAACATATATTCCCGTTCTTTCCCAGTCTCCTGTTCAGATCAGGGTTTAACCCCATCAGGCCTATCGTTACCACATCGGGAGTTAATTTGCTTTTTTTTAAGACAAGTTTTAACTTTTGAAATTAGAAAACAACATCTCCAAAACTTCTAATATTAGCGCTTGGATTTCTAATATTTAGTCAAACTGCATGTGGGGTCTGTCCAATAAAATGACCACTTCAATGACATAGAAAAGTAAAAAGGCATGCTACAAGTGAAATGGTTAATGATAACTGTTTTACAATAAGTGTTCTGCATTTATACTAAAAGTACAAGAACTATACACAGAGAATTACTCACTCCAACTACACCAAAAATAGGTCATTAAATCATTTGATCCAATGTTTGGTTTACAAGTTACATTCAAAACACCATTTATTTCCTTCCGCTCTTCCTAAGAGACAGGAACACTACAGTGATCGTACCAAGCTCGGAGTTTTGGCTTTGGCTTTGGAATATTAGAGAATCTGTTCGGATAGTACTGACATCACGACATCATTCATTAGTTTGCAATCCAATCTTGGCCACACATGCAGAGCGTATTCAGTTCAAGTAAATGAAGTACATTTTACATGACAAATATTTTCACAACTCCGTCTAGTGCATAGTTGTCAACTTTTCTTGGAGGGCCCTGGGGAAGGGGGGGGGGGGGGGGGAAAGAAGGGCAGAGCCTAAAGGTAACCCGACAGCATTGAGCTACAGGCTGTCTGGTACAGAGACAGGGTATCTGGAGCACATAACCGGTTAAAACACAATACACTGTGCTAATGTAGTGACAGACCCAATCTGATGGGACAAGAGCCAAAAAAGCAAGACTGTACCGGCAAATCCGGGACTCTTGGCAGCTATGCTAGTGACAAAGGTAAATAAAATCATCTTGAAGGGCGGAATAGTGCTGCTGCTTCTCTAGCAGGATGTCCATGAGATAATCTTTCTAGATCTAGCTAATTGCTAGGGTTCCCCCTCAAATTGGTAATGTTATTTAATGTGTAATTTAGCTGACGAAGTAACCAAACAAGCAAAGACTGGCCGCTCACCAGTGTGACTGCCAATCCAGGCACTTCAGTAAAATTAAAATCTTTATTCCAAATTCTTTCAAATCTGAAACAGCAGCAGCCATTGCGGGACACCCATGACTCTGCTGTGAGTAACCACCTGACGCGTTTCGTCGTAAACCAAACTCGGAAACGAAATCACAGGAACGGCTCTCAGGAGGCTCAATCACGTAGGAAAAACGTGCTTTGTTCCGAAGGTGCAATGTTGCCAAAAAAAAAAAAGTGTAAAATGACACAACAGAAAGTCGTGATGGTGTATAGCTAATCAGACAGTAGTTTGACGCGTTTCACACTATGTGCACTTAGTCATAAGCTAAATTCACACGGTGATTTCATTATTTAAATAGCGTCCCAACAGTGACATCAAAAACAATGAGGGCCAATCCTCTCCGTGCAATATTAACCGGTCATTAGATATTTAGTAGGTGTGTCAAGGGGGGGGGGAGGACACTTTTGATAGACAATCATAATTCTATGCATGGGAATTTAAAAACGATCAACATGAGAGAAGGGATGAGCAGTTTTATAACAGTGTATATAAGTAATATTATAGGGAATAAGTTAAAAGCCATGCCTATTTTCAGAATACTGTAATATCAAGTATTTAATTAGCTCATGGATATGATAAATATATGATGAACTGCCCCCCTATATTATGTATTTCATAGTATACAAAAATAACATATATCCCCGTCTCTATTTATCCAGTTCATACTGTGAGCCATTTTCAAACATATTTGATATTCATTGAAAAATCCATTGTAAACCAAACCCACCTTTCATTGATACATAGAAATGGAGGGACCCAAACCAGTCCCTCCTTTTGTAACCCCTAAATCGCGGACTGATAGGGAGCGTGAGGACTGGGTTGGGAACCACTGGTATTGGTCACGAGGTTCTTATCCGGAACCTCAAGTCCTTGTATGTCCTTTTATGGTTATGGAACAGGGGCGTACCTAGAGCATTTGGCACCCGGGGCGGACCCCGAGTGTGGCACCCCCCCCCCCCCCCCACAATAAAAATGCAAGAAAACACCCACAATTTTTTCAATGTTTGAAAATTGTACAATTATAGTTACCAGGAATAGTGTGCCAGTCAGATACCAGTAATATTGTGCCAGTCAGATACCAGTAATATTGTGCCACTCAGAGCCCAGTAATAGTGTGCCACTCAGAGCCCAGTAAGTGTGCCAGTCAGATACCAGGAATATTGTAACAGTCAGAGCCCAGTAATATAGTGCCAGTCAGTGCCCAGGAATATTGTGCCAGTCAGTGCCCAGGAATATTGTGCCAGTCAGTGCCCAGTAATAGTGTGCCACTCAGAGCCCAGGATAAGTGTGCCAGTCAAATGCCCAGTAATATTGTGCCAGTCAGTGCCCATGAATATTATGCCAGTCAGATGCCAATTAATTTTGTGCCAGTCAGTGCCCAGGAATATTGTGCCAGTCAGTGCCCAGTAATAGTGTGCCAGTCAGTGCCCAGTAATAGTGTGCCAGTCAGAGCCCAGTAATAGTGTGCCAGTCAGATACCAGGAATATTGTAACAGTCAGAGCCCAGTAATAGTGTGCCAGTCAGATACCAGGAATATTGTAACAGTCAGAGCCCAGTAATATAGTGCCAGTCAGTGCCCATGAATATTATGCCAGTCAGATGCCAATTAATTTTGTGCCAGTCAGTGCCCAGGAATATTGTGCCAGTCAGTGCCCAGTAATAGTGTGCCAGTCAGTGCCCAGTAATAGTGTGCCAGTCAGAGCCCAGTAATAGTGTGCCAGTCAGATACCAGGAATATTGTAACAGTCAGAGCCCAGTAATATAGTTCCAGCCAGAGCCCAGTAATATAGTGCCAGTCAGAGCCCAGTAATATAGTGCCAGCCAGAGCCCAGTAATATAGTGCCAGCCAGAGCCCAGTAATATTGTGCCACTCAGAGCCCAGTAATATAGTGCCAGCCAGAACCCAGTAATATAGTGCCAGCCAGAACCCAGTAATATAGTGCCAGCCAGAGCCCAGTAATATAGTGCCAGTCAGAGCCCAGTAATATAGTGCCAGCCAGAACCCAGTAATATAGTGCCAGCCAGAACCCAGTAATATAGTGCCAGTCAGAGCCCAGTAATATAGTGCCAGCCAGAGCCCAGTAATATAGTGCCAGTCAGAGCCCAGTAATATAGTGCCAGCCAGAACCCAGTAATATAGTGCCAGCCAGAACCCAGTAATATAGTGCCAGTCAGAGCCAAGTAATATAGTGCCAGCCAGAACCCAGTAATATTGTGCCAGCCAGAGCCCAGTAATATAGTGCCAGCCAGAGCCCAGTAATATAGTGCCAGCCAGAACCCAGTAATATAGTGCCAGTCAGAGCCCAGTAATATAGTGCCAGCCAGAACCCAGTAATATAGTGCCAGTCAGAACCCAGTAATATAGTGCCAGCCAGAGCCCAGTAATATAGTGCCAGCCAGAACCCAGTAATATAGTGCCAGCCAGAGCCCAGTAATATAGTGCCAGCCAGAGCCCAGTAATATAGTGCCAGTCAGAGCCCAGTAATATTGTGCCAGCCAGAACCCAGTAATATAGTGCCAGTCAGAACCCATTAATATAGTGCCAGCCAGAGCCCAGTAATATAGTGCCAGTCAGAACCCAGTAATATAGTGCCAGCCAGAGCCCAGTAATATAGTGCCAGTCAGAACCCAGTAATATAGTGCCAGTCAGAACCCAGTAATATAGTGCCAGCCAGAGCCCAGTAATATAGTGCCAGTCAGAACCCAGTAATATAGTGCCAGCCAGAACCCAGTAATATAGTGCCAGCCCCCCATCACTTACCAAATCGCTGCTTCTCCCGGACGGACGACTCCTCCGTGCAGTCTTCCCTCCTGCACATAGGAGGGAAACACAGTCGCCGGATGTGACGTATCGCTGTGATTTTTTTCTTTTTTTCCCCCCGGCGGCCGCATCCAGAGGATTCGGCCGCCTGAAAAAAAAAAAAAAAAAAGGTAAGCAGTGCGGGGGGTGCCGGCAGCACCGGTGGCACCCCCTAGTCAGTGGCACCCGGGGCGGGCCGCCCCCCCCGCCCCCCCCTCGGGACGCCACTGTTATGGAATAAGAATTCTGGGAACCAGGTAATGTAACAATCCGATATCAGCGACTATCCAGTGGACACTTGTAATGTTTGTGTTGTCTGAATAGTATATTGGGTTTGGTATTTGATTGACTGTAACTGTATCTAATATAAAACAATATTTGAGTGTGACTATTACAAATGGGTCTGGGAGAATTTAAATTGGAATTAAATAACTAAAGTAAAAAAAAGTTTTTCCGAAATAAAAGTCCATATTCAGATGAAGATTAACCTTTCAAGAGATGTAGGTTTTTTTATTAGACCTATGCAGTCTATACTGTGAAAAGCACAATCGGCTTCTGAGATCTCCTGCTATAACTGTGGATTTTGATCTCTTCAGAGACCACTGAGAAAGCAACAATGTTGCATCCACAGAGATGCTCTCCTCACAGCACAGCTGGCAGATTTGCTAAATGGATCTTCCTTAGTGTTAACATTTCTGCAGTAAAAGTTTAATGAATCAGCAATCACAAGTGATAACAAGAATATTCAAAAGGCATTGTACTCATGAACATGTTTTGTTGTTATCCCCTCTTTAAGAAAAGATATGTTTGCATGCAAATGTGTAGTGATCTTTAATGGTGGCTACCGCTGATTATACTATTAATATAAATGTGAAAGGTGACATCAGGCTAGAAGATACACTAATTCTTTTATCAACACAGGGAATAATAAAGCATGCAAATAAAAAAATGTCTTTGCTGTTGCCTGGTGAATATTTATAACCCCATTTGTGTCCTTATTTACCAACCATAATGAAAGGACAAAGTCCAAAACATGTCCTCAAAAGTAAACACATATGGACATTAGAGATGGGTTATGAATTGTTAACCAAGTGCAATATTACTTCTGTGCCAATGTGGATTATTGTGAAGAGTATTTTGGTTTTGGGCTGCCCTAGGCCTGACTAAACTCGTGAACCCCCCTAACACCATATTCAACTTTTTATATATGTATTTCTTTCCCTCCTCTGCAACCACACTGCACCCAGGACTTACCCAGACTCATATTGCACTCACAGGACTTGCCACAGCATCCAGATTGTGCTAACAGTACGTACCACAGCATCCAGACTGCACTCATAGGACTAACTCCAGCACCCAGATTGAGCTCAGAATTTTCCCGAGCACCTGGATTGAACTCACAGACTTCGCCCCAGCACCCAGATTTGCACGCAGGACTTACCCCAGCACCCAGATTTGCACACAGGAGTTACCTCAGCACCCAGATTTGCACACAGGAGTTACCTCAGAACCCAGGTTTGCTAAAACATAAGCGCTGATCCTATAAACAGGGGAAACTCCCACTCTAAACTCAACGATATCATTTAAAGAAACAGGGTTAATTACTCTCTACCCCATAATCTGTATTGTAAATAAGTGCCCATAATATGATCATTATTCCTATAACAAATAGCATCAATAAAAACATTCCATGAAACAAATAATACAAATAATGAGAAAGCACTAGCGATGAGCAAAAGTCAGAGACTGATTAGCGTTCATGCTTGGCAATGAAGAATGGAGGCTGCCAGTCAGTGGATATAGGGGGATGTGTGCATTTTATTCTTGTAATAGGACCACTGAAAGATAAAAGTGTCTTTTCCCCCAAAAATGTAAAATAACAATTACAAATTTGTGTCAGTTCACCAAGTTAGATTTACTTCTCAATGTCATTCATGCATCCGTCCAAGATCAAACTAATTTGAACCCTAGTGACCCTGGGGCAGAAGATGGGAGGCATGCCAGCCTGGAGCGCCTCCCAATGAAAAGGCGGGTCTGAAGGAATTTCCCTTCCCTCTGGAAATTCCTTCAGACCCCGTTTTTCATTAAGAGGAGCTATAGGCTGGCATGCCTCTCAACCTCTGCCCTGGATGACTTGGACAGAGGGGGCGGGGCTTGAGAGGTTGAGCGTCAGCACTAGTGCAGGATGTATTCTCCAGTGTCGCGGACACCGTAGAATACAGTCAGGACCAAAAGCGTAAACCAGAACCAGTTGTGCGATCTGGACTGGTCAGGGAGACCAATGGAAGTGAGTAGCTGAATTAGGTGTGTGTCCCTTGAATATCTCAAGCAGGATAAATACAACCACCACTAAAATGTAATATATTGACACGTGAACTGCATAAATCAGCTAATGAAAGGGCTGGTCCAACTACAGTACCCAAAAAAGTATTTTTATGTAAGTGCTGCATTATTTAAACAAATGGTTATCTTACATGGATATGAAAGAACCATGTGCCCAGCTCACCCTTTCTGAAGTCACAGGTATAAGACAGGAGCTCAGTATGGTCTATTCATGAAACAGTGAAGAGTGGGGAATTGACAAGAGAAAGGCAAAACACAAAACTTTGTTTTATTTATGCTTCCAAATTAGCGAATAATGCCTGATTATTTCCAATTCCCGTGTTAGCTCATCACTGTTTAATTTTTAATTAATAGATCCCATGGAGTCAGAAAAGGGAGACTTGCGCTTCAGTGTTGTATTTCTGCCCAGGCTTAGGGAAGCAGCACACTGACAGTAGAGACAGCGTTACCATTCTTATTGGTACATCATCCATCACTGCCTTACACATCCTGCACAGACATCTGGGCTACCCCTACTACATCACCAGGGCACATGGTGTTGTGGAAAGGTATGCGGGGGCTTCTGGCTCTATGGACAGGAATATAGGGGTAAGGTATATGGGAGCAATCTGGTGTAGTGCTTATGTGAGGAAGGGATGCAGAATGGGGAGGACTGGGTGCAACAAATGAGGGTTGGGGGGAATATGAGTTTAGTCAGGCCGAGGGCAGAACAAACTTTTATAGATAAACTTTCTCTGGAAAATGAATCCAGCGTGCACTTATCCAGCCTATAACATGCAAGTCTAGAGTGCAAAATCAACAAAGGAACAGCTAAACCTTTAGCAATAAAGTAGAAAAATAAATTTATTGGCTACATTTAATTGATTTGCTTCCTTTTTAAGTAAATCACTTTAATCAGTGTGTCTACAATTATCTTTTTTATGTGTTTGTATCACCCAAGCAATGTTTTTTAGTATAACTGTGGATCACCCCATAGTTAAACCTGACATTGTGTGTCTTATTTGCTCAGGATATTGAAATTCTACAAATGCTATATTAATTTGGTAGCACACACTATCCAAGAGTTAATCCTTCAGCGCAGATGCAGTTTTATTGGTACCTTCTCTCTTGTCCCAGCCCCGAAAGTCTGTGTACTAAATGATTACAGAAAAAGAGAGAGAAATGGGAGGGCAGTGCTGTCTTCGAAAGCCAAGAGGAACTCTGTACAGCAAGACTCACATTCGGGGCGTATTCAAAGCATGTGCAGGTTATGAGAACAAAGGGGAGACGAGCTCTCTACATTCCTCGGAACCAAGGTAATACAGATAATAATGTAAGTTTATTCAATTTATTTTTATGGCTAAAGGTTTAAGGAAAAACAATTGCCCCTAAAGAATGTCAAAAGATGCCCCGGAGGAGCAGAACAGATTGGGTTGGAACTTGGAACTGGGATTTCTAAAATTCTGCTGCTCAAGAAATCGAATATAATAAACAGGCGAGGGCAATAAAGTTCCTATTTTACTAATTACGTGGCATTATTTTGCTGGTCTTCCTAGGGGTGAAAGCATTAAACGCGTTTCTGTAAACAGAAGCGACTAATGGAAGTGATATGCTTGCAGTGTATTTACTTTCCTATGTGTTTATTGAGCAGTTAGATAAGCTAAGTGGCTGCATTAATACAGTATGCTTGATGGTCACTACGGAGAGAGAATATAGGTATCTTGAATCCGCCTCCAATTTTAACATAACGAACCAAGGCAAATTTCTTAACAGAGAGTTGTGTGGATCACTAGAGCAAGGGGTTCTGGGAAGTTGATTGACTATGGTTTTCATGGGTTATCTATATATTTAAATGTACTTGTGGTGAGGATGAGCATAATCTTTACCCTCTATCCACTGGTATACCAATAACAAAGCAATCCTTGCTATTAAATATGAATGTACCTTTAGGAAAGTGTTCATTGATGAGCCAAAAACACAAACATTATTTTAATAATTGGAAAGACATTTTAATTTTGTTTTACATTTTTTATTACTAATTATTATTTATGGTGGGGATTTCCTTATTATGGGTGAGATTATTGTAGGGAAGTCTAGGCTCTACGCATGGTGCCCAGGCTTCCAGTATGGGGTAGTACTGCTGCGTAGGGGTATTGCTAGGTTTTGTACATGATTTGGTATACTTCATGAAACAATTTAAAGAGGGGTTAATCCAAATTAACCAAATATAAGTGCACTTTAGCTCCCCTACTTTAACATATATACATTGATATATACATAGCCTATAGGAACACAATAGAACTTCTCCAGGAACATTCCATTTGTTACCATGGTGATTGGAATCTTGACCCATAATTGTACTTTATACATACAACCTTAGGTATCCATCATGTATACACACACAAAAAAATGTGATAGTGGGTGATCATAATATCCCCAGGACATGAAAATGAGAAATAATCCTTATCCCATTTTAATTACCTGCAATTCTCTTTTTCTTTGAGTAGACCCTTAAATGTCCATAAACAAGCTTTCCCTATGCATTTGTCTAAGGCATATAAGTCCATAATACACAAGAGGTATCCACTGTGGTTTGTCATTGTGGTTTTAATAAACAAAATAAATAAACTATGGCTTTAATCCACAGGCCTCACTGATGTCTGATCAATATGAAGAGCATGAGAGATTTCCAGACGGGGTTAAAGATAAGCTTCCCAGGCTTTCTTGTATGGTGCAACCTGTCCTGTTATGGTAGGTCGCATGCTTTAGATAAGACACACCTGGGGATATAAACCGATTACTGCCTTGGAGCCAACAGTCTAGTGTTTTCCAGCTGTCCACTTTAAGTAGAAAACATACGCTGCCAGGCTCTGTGTGTTTTGTATAGGCATTTCTCATCATACAGGATGGCTATGGTTCTGGTTGTTGGGTCTCGTTGGGTAGGATTTAGGGTGTGGTCAGACCAGGGATACGTGCTTGACAAGGTCTGTGAAGGTTCTGTAGAACATCACGAAAGTGTCCATGGCAAAATCTATAAACAGAAGTGGTGTGTACTGTATGTCCCTGATCACACAGATCTCTGCTCTCTGCCTTTTATCCCAGACAATGAAGATGCTGGGATATGAACATGGCTGGGAGCTTTTCCTCTGGCTCAGATTTTATAAGGTCAGCCTATTACTGAGGTCAACCCTGCCCATCGTTTGGGGTCAAGACCCTTTTACAGTTCTGCACGATTCCTTATCCCACCTACGACCCCCCCCCCCCCCCTTTTGTTCTCAGAGAAAGGTCTCCAGACAATTGTTTCATATCCTAGTGACTTAGATTCAGAGATCTTCCTCTGCTAGACGTCACATTTGGGATAGCAGGATAAGTTTGGAGTCCAGGTGCAGGGACAATTACACACTGGTTGCTGCTTTTACCCAGGGGTTTAGCCCCTAGCATTGACCTTTTTACGACACAGGCAGTAACCATTCTAGATGCGATCTAGAGTCAATTTTCTAAACAACAAACTGTAAGTGCATCACGAAGGGGTGATCTAGAGCAGTGTTTTTCAACCTTTTTTGGGCAAAGGCACACTTGTTTCATGGAAAAAAATCACGAGGCACACCACCATTAGAAAATGTTAAAAAATGTAACTCTGTGCCTATATTGACTATATATAAAGTAATTCTCTTGAATAGGAATCAAATAAACACAAAGAAAGTATTTTATAATTACTTTATTATGAAATAGTAAGTAAACAGAAATATGAAAAATATATAAAATTATTGTGCCAGTAAGATACCAGTAATATTGTGCCACTCAGAGCCCAGTAATATTGTGCCAGTCAGATACCAGGAATATTGTGTCATTCAGAGCCCAGTAATAGTGTGCCAGTCAGATGCCTGTAATATTTTGCCAGTCAGAGCCCAGTAATAGTGTGCCAGTCAGAATCCAGCAATATTGTGCCACTCAGAACCCAGTAATATTGTGCCACTCAGAGCCCAGGAATATTGTACCATTCAGAGCCCAGTAATATTGTGCCACTCAGAACCCAGTAATATTGTGCCACTCAGAACCCAGTAATATTGTTCCACTCAGAGCCCAGGAATATTGTACCATTCAGAGCCCAGTAATATTGTGCCACTCGGAACCCAGTAATATTGTGCCAATCATAGCCCAGTAATATTGTGCCAATCATAGCCCAAAAATATTGTGCCACTCAGAACCCAGTAATATTGTGCCAATCATAGCCCAAGAATATTGTGCCACTCAGAACCCAGTAATATTGTGCCAATCATAGCCCAAGAATATTGTGCCACTCAGAACCCAGTAATATTGTGCCAATCATAGCCCAAGAATATTGTGCCACTCAGAACCCAGTAATATTGTGCCAATCATAGCCCAAGAATATTGTGCCACTCAGAACCCAGTAATATTGTGCCAATCATAGCCCAAGAATATTGTGCCACTCAGAACCCAGTAATATTGTGCCACTCAGAACCCAGTAATATTGTGCCACTCAGAACCCAGTAATATTGTGCCAATCAGAACCCAGTAATATTGTGCCAATCATAGCCCAAGAATATTGTGCCAATCATAGCTTAAGAATATTGTGCCACTCAGAACCCAGTAATATTGTGCCAATCATAGACCAAGAATATTGTGCCACTCAGAACCCAGTAATACCCACACACACCTAGACACCCTGACACACACACACACACACACACACACACACCTAGACACCCATACACAGTCACACTTTTTTTTTTTTTTACTTACCTTACACTTGGTCCGACATCCAGGACCTTCTGCCGGATGTCCGTCCACCTGACATCCGGCAAGCAGCTGACACAGCGCGACGGGGGTGGAGCTTGCACCCGTCGCGCTGTGATCTCTATGGCCAGGAGGAGAGGCTAGGGAGCGAGCTCCCTATAGCAGCCTCTCCTCCCGATCGGCCCTCACCCCCGCGTGAGGTTAATCCTCCGATTCTGGGACTATGTTCCAGACGGAGGAAAGCTCACCGGGGATTTTTTTTTATTTTTTATGGCACACCAGCCATTACGGCACACCAGGCAACATCTGTGCAGCGGAACAGTGGTTGAAAAACACTGATCTAGAGAGTACCCTCCATGGAAATTCTTGTGTTTGGGGCAGGCACAATCAAGGTACAAATTCCTAGGGTAAAAGGCGAATCAGTATTAGGAGTAAAGCAAAAAGCATTATCAGTAACAATACGGGCTAATAAATGAATACCCCTGCACAGGATACTTGGAGGAGAGGGTTTGAATAGGGAGGTAATTATCCAAATACAGCTGAAGTTCCATTCCGTGGCTGGGATATCAGGTTGACATATCCTTACTGCCAGCAAGAACAAAGACAGGGGGTAGTTGTGATGGGGTTTCTGACTCTATGCAGATCATGGCACTAGACCACCACTAGAAGGTGATAAATCCCAAAAGACTTTAGATTCAAGATTCTCAAGAACTTCGAAACCTGCCTTACTGCCAATAACTAGTCCGTTGTTTTTCTCAGTCCTGGTGTCAGAGACTCCGCAGATTCCATATTTTTGATCCAAGTCTCTAGAATAACATTCCACTCCGTAGTTTTTTTGTGTTTTTTTTTTTTTACATCAGGTTTATGAAATATGTTTTTAAGCTTTAGATTGTTTTAATAAATATGCTGTCTACAATTGTAATAGTCTCCGTCCGTTGCTGCCAGCATAGTACTTACATGATGACGCCACCTGTAACTGCTGGGTCTGTTTTCCTTCAACACCGCTTTGTTGGCTCCACTAAAGGCTATCTTTTGGGGGGGATTTTTTTTACACTATTCTGTGGCACGGTACAATGCTTACTTATTGAGGATACCATCCGCTGAGAAAATCTCTTCCTCCATCTTAGTAATTAACTAGTTATAAAGAAACCTAGCTCTGCTCTACAGCTTGATTTTAATTAAAATGCTAATACCTAATTAGGTTCACCACAGTTCAGTGCCTAATTGTGCCACAGCTACCATCCAGCTGCTGCTAAACTACCCATCCCACAATCCCCCAACTCCCTTTAATATTTCAAGAGAAACATGGTAGTTGTAGTTCAGAAACAGCTGAATGGCCAGAGATAAACCCATAGGACACAGTCAATAGAAGCCACAGCCATGTTTCGTAAAAAGAATTAAAAAAAAGGTGGACTGCCTTGGATCAACCACTTCATGATGTATGGTGCTTCCTTCCTAGAAGACGGAACCACCAAAAAGCAGGGATTTTTTGTTCCTGGCCCAGCGTGATTGGTTGCCAGGCCCAACGTGATCATTTGCTAGATACACAGTGGACGAAACCAATCAGGTTCTTAACAGGCCCTGTGGATCCCTGCCGAAAAGTCACTTGTGATGATGCGGAAAGCGTCCCCAAACCATGGCGCTTTTTAGTAAAATGCAGATGGCGCTCACATTTAGTGTCAGTTACATTTTCCTTGTCAGACTGAGGCCACTCAAAGCGGCCACATCTGACGGGGGATTCCTCTGCAGATACCTGCGGTGGCATCTGAAGCACAGCTCATCGAAAGGAACCACAAGTCAAGGACGTTCTATGCCATCATAACCAGGGCCGATCCTGGGCGGGTGCGCGGGGTGCACCGCGCCCAGGCGCCTTTTAACTTAAAAATATGGGGGCGCCTTGTCTGGGGCTGGCATGCAGAGCAGGCGCTGCTATCAATATAATTGACAGCAGCACGAGCTCTCATGCCGGGCGCCTTGTTCCTGCCTCGTGATCCTCCTCCATTGTAACGGAGGTGGACATAAGTAACATACCAATCATGCTGTCGAACATGGAGGTGTGGCCAGTATCTGATTGGCTCCGGTAACTGCACCTCCGTTGATTTAGTCCCGCCGGGGGGGGGTTTAAAAAAAAAAGAAATTAAATCTGTGTGTGTATGGGTGTCTATGTGTGTAAGGGTGTCTATGTGTGTAAGGGTGTCTATGTGTGTGTGTAAGGGTGTGGGTGTGTATATGTGTGTGTAATGGTGCGTGTAAGGGTGTCTATTTGTGTATGGTGTGTGTGTAAGGGTGTCTGTATGTAAAGGTGTTCTTGTGTGTGTGTGTAAGAGTGTCTCTGTGTTTGTGTGTGTAAGAGTGTCTGTGTGTGATGACACATTTATTTGTCAGAAAGTCATGTTAATGACAGATACAAAGGAGCAAGGGATATTATGAGACTATTGATTAACCTTTTTCTGGTAAATGGTCTATGCAACCTACACAAAATCTTGTACGCTCCTTAGCTGAAATCATGGGAATTTGCTCACATATAAGTGTCTGTGTGTCAGGGGCGGATCCAGAGTCTGATCTCGGGAGGGGCACATGTCCGTCTGTCTTTTCCTCTCTCCCTTGTCCGTCTGTCTTATCCTCTCTCCCATGTCTGTCTGTCTTATCCTCTCTCCCATGTCCGTCTGTCTTTTCCTCTCTCTTATGTCCTTCTGTCACGCTCCTCTCCCTTCCCATGTCTGTCGCACTCCTCTCACTCCCCGTGTCCCTCTGTCTCTCTTCCTTCCATGCCCGTTTCTCTCCTCTTCCTTCCCATGTCCGTCTATGTATCCTCTTCTTTCCCATGTCCATCTGTCTCTTCTCTCATTTCCCATCTCTCTGTCTCTCCCTCCTCTACCATCCCATTTATGTCTCTCTCTTCTCCCTTCCTATTTATGTCTCTCTCCTCTCCCTTCCCATGTCTGTTTGTCTCCTCTCCCCTTCCCATATCTGTCTGTCTCTCCTCTGCCATCCCATATTTGTCTGTCTCTCCTCTGCGAACCCATGTCTGTCTGTCTCTCCTCTACCATCCCATTTATGTCTCTCTCTTCTCCCTTCCCATGTATGGCTCTCTCAGCCAATTTGCCCAATAATATGCCAGTGTTAGTTGCCATTTAATATGCCCCAGGCAATTTGCCCAATAATATGCCAGTGTTAGTTGCCATTTAATATGCCCCAGCCAATTTGCCCAATAATATTCCAGTGTTATTTTCCATTTAATATGCCCCAGCCAATTTGCCCAATAATATTTCAGTGTTATTTGCCATTTAATATGCCCCTACCAATTTTCCCAATAATATGCCAGTGTTATTTGCCATTTAATATGCCCCTGCCAATTTGCTCAATAATATGCCTGTGTTAGTTGCCATTTAATATGCCCCAACCAATTTGTCCAATAATATTCCAGTGTTATTTGCCATTTAATATGCCCCTGACAATTGTCCCAATATGCCAATGTTATTTGCCATTTAATATGCCCCTGACAATTTTCCCAGTAATATGCCAGTGTTATTTGCCATTTAATATGCCCCAGCCAATTTGCCCAGTAATATGCCAGTTATTTGCTATTTAATATCCCCTGCCAATTCGCCCAGTAATATGCCAGTTATTTGCCATTTTATATGCCCCTGCCAATTTGCCCAGTAATATGCCAGTTATTTGCCATTTTATATGCCCCAGCCAATTTTCCCAGTAATATGCCAGTTATTTGCCATTTAATATCCCCTGCCAATTTGCCCAGTAATATGCCAGTTATTTGCCATTTTATATGCCCCTGCCAATTTGCCCAGTAATATGCCAGTTATTTGCCATTTTATATGCCCCAGCCAATTTGCCCAGTAATATGCCAGTTATTTGCCATTTAATATCCCCAGCCAATTTGCCCAGTAATATGCCAGTTATTTGCCATTTAATATCCCCAGCCAATTTGCCCAGTAATATGCCAGTTATTTGCCATTTAATATCCCCAGCCAATTTGCCCAGTAATATGCCAGTTATTTGCCATTTAATATGCCCCAGCCAATTTGCCCAGTAATATGCCAGTTATTTGCCATTTAATATCCCCAGCCAATTTGCCCAGTAATATGCCAGTTATTTGCCATTTAATATCCCCAGCCAATTTGCCCAGTAATATGCCAGTTATTTGCCATTTAATATGCCCCAGCCAATTTGCCCAGTAATATGCCAATGTTATTTGCCATTTAATATCCCCAGCCAATTTGCCCAGTAAAATGCCAGTGTTTCCTATAATTAATATGCCCCTGCCTCTTTCCCCAGTACATCCCCCCATCTCCCCAGCACTTACCTTATCCCCTGGTGGCTAGTGGCAGGCATCATTGTCTTCCCCACACCATACACAAATAGACACCCTTACACGCACCATTACACACACATATACACACCCTTACACACACACATAGACACCCTTACACACATAGACACCCTTACACACATAGACACCCTTACACACATAGACACCCTTACACACATAGACACCCATACACACACAGATTTAATTTCTTTTTTTTTTAAACCCCCCCCCCCCCCGGCGGGACTAAATCAACGGAGGTGCAGTTACCGGAGCCAATCAGATACTGGCCACACCTCTATGTTCGACAGCATGATTGGTATGTTACTTATGTCCACCTCCGTTACAATGGAGGAGGATCACGAGGCAGGAACAAGGCGCCCGGCATGAGAGCTCGTGCTGCTGTCAATTATATTGATAGCAGCGCCTGCTCTGCATTCCATGTGAACGCTTTTTTCCGGCAAGCCGCATCCGATGGATGCGACGGCCGAAAAAAAAAAAAAAAAAACTGACGCCGGATGTGACGTCGCGTAACTGTTTCCCTCCTCCGTGCAAGAGGGAAGACTGCACGGAGGAGACATCCGGCGGGGGACACGGAGCAGATTCATGTAAGTACTAGGGAAGGAGGGGGGGGGGAGGAGGTTTAACTGGCACTATATTACTGGGTTCTGGCTGGCACTATATTACTGGGTTCTGGCTGGCACTATATTACTGGGTTCTGGCTGGCACTATATTACTGGGTTCTGGCTGGCACTATATTACTGGGTTCTGATTGGCACTATATTACTGAGTTCTGGCTGGCACTATATTACTGGGTTCTGACTGGCACTATATTACTGGGTTCTGGCTGGCACTATATTACTGGGCTCTGGCTGGCACTATATTACTGGGTTCTGGCTGGCACTATATTACTGGGTTCTGACTGGCACTATATTACTGGGCTCTGGCTGACACTATATTACTGGGTTCTGACTGGCACTATATTACTGGGTTCTGGCTGGCACTATATTACTGGGTTCTGGCTGGCACTATATTACTGGGTTCTGATTGGCACTATATTACTGAGTTCTGGCTGGCACTATATTACTGGGTTCTGACTGGCACTATATTACTGGGTTCTGGCTGGCACTATATTACTGGGCTCTGGCTGGCACTATATTACTGGGTTCTGGCTGGCACTATATTACTGGGTTCTGGCTGGCACTATATTACTGGGTTCTGGCTGGCACTATATTACTGGGTTCTGATTGGCACTATATTACTGAGTTCTGGCTGGCACTATATTACTGGGTTCTGACTGGCACTATATTACTGGGTTCTGGCTGGCACTATATTACTGGGCTCTGGCTGGCACTATATTACTGGGTTCTGGCTGGCACTATATTACTGGGTTCTGACTGGCACTATATTACTGGGCTCTGGCTGACACTATATTACTGGGTTCTGACTGGCACTATATTACTGGGTTCTGATTGGCACTATATTACTGAGTTCTGGCTGGCACTATATTACTGGGTTCTGACTGGCACTATATTACTGGGTTCTGGCTGGCACTATATTACTGGGCTCTGGCTGGCACTATATTACTGGGTTCTGGCTGGCACTATATTACTGGGTTCTGACTGGCACTATATTACTGGGCTCTGGCTGGCACTATATTACTGGGTTCTGACTGGCACTATATTACTGGGTTCTGGCTGGCACTATATTACAGGGTTCTGGCTGGCACTATATTACTGGGCTCTGGCTGGCACTATATTACTGGGCTCTGGCTGGCACTATATTACTGGGCTCTGGCTGGCACTATATTACTGGGTTCTGGCTGGCACTATATTACTGGGTTCTGGCTGGCACTATATTACAGGGTTCTGGCTGGCACTATATTACTGGGCTCTGGCTGGCACTATATTACTGGGTTCTGGCTGGCACTATATTACTGGGTTCTGACTGGCACTATATTACTGGGCTCTGGCTGGCACTATATTACTGGGTTCTGGCTGGCACTATATTACTGGGTTCTGACTGGCACTATATTACTGGGTTCTGGCTGGCACTATATTACTGGGTTCTGGCTGGCACTATATTACTGGGCTCTGGCTGGCACTATATTACTGGGTTCTGGCTGGCACTATATTACTGGGTTCTGACTGGCACTATATTACTGGGTTCTGACTGGCACTATATTACAGGGTTCTGGCTGGCACTTTATTACTGGGCTCTGGCTGGCACTATATTACTGGGTTCTGGCTGGCACTATATTACTGGGTTCTGACTGGCACTATATTACTGGGTTCTGGCTGGCACTATATTACTGGGTTCTGGCTGGCACTATATTACTGGGTTCTGATTGGCACTATATTACTGGGTTCTGACTGGCACTATATTACTGGGTTCTGGCTGGCACTATATTACTGGGCTCTGGCTGGCACTATATTACTGGGTTCTGGCTGGCACTATATTACTGGGCTCTGGCTGGCACTATATTACTGGGTTCTGACTGGCACTATATTACTGGGTTCTGGCTGGCACTATATTACTGGGCTCTGGCTGGCACTATATTACTGGGTTCTGGCTGGCACTATATTACTGGGTTCTGACTGGCACTATATTACTGGGCTCTGGCTGGCACTATATTACTGGGTTCTGGCTGGCACTATATTACTGGGTTCTGACTGGCACTATATTACTGGGTTCTGACTGGCACTATATTACTGGGTTCTGACTGTCACTATATTACTGGGTTCTGGCTGGCACTATATTACTGGGTTCTGACTGGCACTATATTACTGGGTTCTGGCTGGCACTATATTACTGGGCTCTGGCTGGCACTATATTACTGGGTTCTGGCTGGCACTATATTACTGGGTTCTGACTGGCACTATATTACTGGGCTCTGGCTGGCACTATATTACTGGGTTCTGGCTGGCACTATATTACTGGGTTCTGACTGGCACTATATTACTGGGTTCTGGCTGGCACTATATTACTGGGTTCTGGCTGGCACTATATTACTGGGTTCTGGCTGGCACTATATTACTGGGTTCTGACTGGCACTATATTACTGGGTTCTGGCTGGCACTATATTACTGGGCTCTGGCTGGCACTATATTACTGGGTTCTGGCTGGCACTATATTACTGGGTTCTGGCTGGCACTATATTACTGGGCTCTGGCTGGCACTATATTACTGGGTTCTGGCTGGCACTATATTACTGGGTTCTGACTGGCACTATATTACTGGGTTCTGGCTGGCACTATATTACTGGGCTCTGGCTGGCACTATATTACTGGGTTCTGGCTGGCACTATATTACTGGGCTCTGACTGGCACTATATTACTGGGCTCTGGCTGGCACTATATTACTGGGTTCTGGCTGGCACTATATTACTGGGTTCTGACTGGCACTATATTACTGGGTTCTGGCTGGCACTATATTACTGGGTTCTGGCTGGCACTATATTACTGGGTTCTGACTGGCACTATATTACTGGGTTCTGACTGGCACTATATTACTGGGCTCTGGCTGGCACTATATTACTGGGTTCTGGCTGGCACTATATTACTGGGCTCTGGCTGGCACTATATTACTGGGTTCTGGCTGGCACTATATTACTGGGTTCTGACTGGCACAATATTACAGGCATCTGACTGGCACAATATTACAGGCATCTGACTGGCACAATATTACAGGCATCTGACTGGCACAATATTCCTGGGCTCTGACTGGCACAATATTCTTGGTATCTGACTGGCACAATATTCTTGGTATCTGACTGGCACAATATTCCTGGGTTCTGACTGGCACAATATTCCTGGGCTCTGAATGGCACTATTACAGGCATCTGACTGGCACAATATTACTGGGCTCTGAATGGTACAATATTACTGGGCTCTGACTGGCACAATAATACTGCGCTCTGAATGGCACAATATTACTGGCATCTGTATGGCACAACAATTATGGCATATGTGTGTGGGTGTGGGGGGGGGGTTAACATCGCGATGGATGACGGGATTGCATGCAGGGGAGGGGGCAGGGTCCAGGGGGCCCAAGCAAATGCTTGCCCAGGGTCCAATCACTATTAAAGACGGCCCTGAGCATACTTGCCAACCCGGGACAATCCTGCAACGTTTTCGATCCTGGGACTGTCCCGGGAGAATCAGCTCTGCAGTGATCACGGAGGTCACCTGATCACATGACTTCATCGCACGACGTCATGTGATCATGCGCACGGCTTGTGCGCGTCCTCCACAAGTCACACAGCCCCACACTGGGAGGAACGAGGTAGGAACAGTGACTGTGTCACTGCCAATAATGTACCGTTTTTCTTTTTATCATGGCAGCTTCGGAACGTGATTGATTATTGCAGCTCTTAGGGGCATTTAAAAAATGTCTCTTAGAGCTGCAATAATCAATGACTTCCGAAGCTGCCATAATAACATGTCTCTTAAATCTGCCAATGACTTCTACTAATGATGAGATGATCAAAAAATGAGGGCAAAAAAAAAACCCTGGCAAATGAATGTGGGCAACAAAAAACCTGGCAAATGAATGTGGGGAAAAAAAAAAAACCCTGGTAAATGAATTTGGGCAAAAAAAAAAACCCTGGCAAATCAATGTGGGCAAAAAAAAAAAACCCTGGCAAATGAATGTGGGCAACAAAAAACCTGGCAAATGAATGTGGGAAAAAAAAAAAAACCCTGGTAAATGAATTTGGGCAAAAAAAAAAACCCTGGCAAATCAATGTGGGCAAAAAAAAAAAACCCTGGCAAATGAATGTGGGCAAAAAAAACCCTGGCAAATGAATGTGGGCAAAAAAAACCCTGACAAATGAATTTGGGCAAAAAAAACACTGGCAAATGAATGTGGATAAAATAAAACTGACAAATGAATGGGCAAGATAATGTAATTAATAAGTAATTATTGTAAGAGGCACAGAAAAACCTGGAACGGAAATGCACACCTTCCCTGCAATGAGATATAGCTTTGATCCCTGCTATTGATCTACATTTTTTTTAAATGTATTTTTTAAGATAAAAAAAAAACTGCTCACTTGAATGTGTGTATGTATGAGTGTATGTGACAGACTGTGTGTATGTATGAGTATATGTGATAGACTGTATGTATGTATGAGTGTATGTGACAGACTATGGATGTATGTATGTATGAGTGTATGTGACAGACTATGTATGTATGTATGTATGTATGTATGTATGAGTGTGTGTGTGTGACAGACTGTATGAGGGAGTGTGACAGACTGTATGAGTGTGTGTGACTGACTGTGTGAGTTTGTGTGTCTGTGACTGACTGTATGAGTTTGTGTGTCTGTGACTGACTGTATGAGTTTGTGTGTATATATGACTGACTATGAGTGTGTGTGTCTGTGACAGACTGTATGTATGAGTGTGTGTGTCTATGTGACTGACTCTGAGTGTATGTGTCTATGTTACAGACTGTATGTATGAGTGTGTGTGTGTGTCTGACAGACTGCATGTATGTATGAGTGTGTGTCTGCGACAGACTCTATGTATGTATGTATGAGTGTGTCTGTGAACGACTGTATGTATGAGTGTGTGTGTGTCTGACAGATTGTATGTATGTGTGAGTGTGTGCCTGGCAGACTGTATGTATGTATGTATGTATGAGTGTGTTTCTATGTGACAGTATGTATATGTGTGACAGGCTGTATGTATGAGTATATGTGTCTATGTGACTGACTGTATATGACTGCATGTGATTGTGTGTATGTGCTGTTGTCTGGCTCCTAGATTTTTTTCCTGGCTCCTAAAACTTAGTTAAGGTTGTCAAGCCCTGGTATAAATTTTACTAGTTATATACATATATTTGGGGTCCACCTTAAGCTTTTGGAAATATTTAATATTTTACAGTTTATTTTCTGGTCAGAAATGTAATGTTTGTTTGCTGAGAGGGTAGTGGATGCATGGAATAGTCTTCCAGTAGAAGTGGTAGAGGTTAATACAGTGAAGGAGTTTAAGCATGCATGGGATAGGTATAAGGCTATCCTAGATATAATATAAGGTCAGGGACTAATGAAAGGATTACATTACTGAGAGGGTAATGGATGCATGGAATAGTCTTCCAGTAGAAGTGGTAGAGGTCAATGCAGTGAAGGAGTTTAAGCATGCATGGGATAGGTATAAGGCTATCCTAGATATAAGATAAGGCCAGGGACCAATGAAAGTATTACTATACTGAGAGGGTAGTGGATGCATGGAATAGCCTTCCAGTAGAAGTGGTAGAGGTTAATACAGTGAAGGAGTTTAAGCATGCATGGGATAGGTATAAGGCTATCCTAGATATAAGATAAGGTCAGGGACTAATGAAAGTATTACTTTACTGAGAGGGTAGTGGATACATGGAATGGCATTCCAGCAGAAGTGGTAGGTTCATACTGATGTATGTTTTATGGTGTACACACAGCTCGCTGACTATATTTCATGTAACAGTGATAAAATGCACCTGCCTGATGTAGATGTTGTGCTGTGAATGTATCTGTTGTATACCAAGGATCCTGGTAATGTTGGTGGGAACTTGGTAATATAATATACACTGTGACAAGCTTTATTTTTACTGCTGCTATACCCGGCGAGCAAAAATGCTGTCCCCCCCAGATTTGTGGGGGTTCCTACACCCATGCATGGGATGGGAGAGGAGAGACAGAGAGATGGGAAATGAGAGAAGAGACAGATGGACATGGGAAAGAAGAGGATACATAGACGGACATGGGAAGGAAGAGGAGAGAAACGGGCATGGAAGGAAGAGAGACAGAGGGACACGGGGAGTGAGAGGAGTGCGACAGACATGGGAAGGGAGAGGAGCGTGACAGAAGGACATGAGAGAGAGGAAAAGACAGACGGACATGGGAGAGAGGATAAGACAGACGGACATGGGAGAGAGGATAAGACAGACGGACATGGGAGAGAGGATAAGACAGACGGACATGGGAGAGAGGATAAGACAGACGGACAAGGGAGAGAGGAAAAGACAGACGGACATGTGCCCCTCCCGAGATCAGACTCTGGATCCGCCCCTGCTGGGAGTGTCATTTATAAAAAACAGATTGTAGAATTTCACATTGACACAATGTAATATTTAGAAGATAAGTTTACAACCTAATAAATCTAAATAAAGATATATAAAAGAGTATAAAAATGTGTCTGGAAGTAACTGGGTATATGTGAGTGTGTGCCTTGAAGTGATTGTGTATATGTGAGTGTGTGTATCTCACTGTGTCACTGTGTGTATGTGTGTATCTGTGCGTGGTCACTCTTGCCTCCCCCACCCCTAAATATATTGCTGGAGAGTTGACACAAACTACAAAAATAAACAAACCCAGTCAGACACCGATTGAGCCACCTAGACCCAGGTATATGAATGTTATTATATTTAAACGTAGTATTTTTACTTTCCTTTAATGCCAAGGTGGTGGGTGAACCCAGATTTACAGTCCTGGACTGACTTAATGGATACCTCAATATTAATGTGATGGGAGGTTGCCATGTGGTGCCTTCTCCATCCATTTAATTAATAGGACATAATACTATTGAGCAAAGTTTCTTAGGGATTAACTAGTTAATTTGTCATGTAGCATGTACTAAATAATACTGTTGCATATCTGAGAGAGCATGTGTTTAATCATGGTTATTCATATTGAATGTGATAACCAAATGTGAAAATAAATATAATATGAGATGATAGTATTGTTTTTTTTTTCACACTTGATTAGCACATTCAGTACGAATAATAATGATTAACCATTTTCTCCCACTGAGTCTCTACTTCTCTTTTTTTTTTTAATAATTTATAATAACCATTTGGTATTTTAATTTATATTTCATGAACACATTTGTAAAGGGGAGGAGTTAATAAGATAGCCACGCCCCAACATGGGGGCGCCAAAAATAAATCCTGCACCAAGGCGCTCGTGACCCTAGGATCGGCCCTGATCCTAACATCTTTTGGGCACTGTTTGGGAATTAAGATGGCACAGAACATCCTAACGTCACGAAGGGGTTGAGTGCTACATTTCTAAAGGTGATAAAAGTGCTTTGCAACAAGGCAATAAAAACTGTCAAAGTCTACAAGGCTCAGTAGCAACAAATTACAAATAAAAATGTAACCCACTTTTTAAATCCTTACCAGAGCACAAATGTGCATTCTTTTTTTTTATAATGGGCTATTAAGTCCTTTAAAAATCCAATGAATGGAACAGTTGCTAGTTTGCTATATTTCTATTAAGTGTAAATACATGCAATAATAAATATAGTACACTCAAAGATACTGATTACCAGTACTCAAAAATAGATATTTTCCATCGCTTTGTGTTTTTTAATTATAAAGATATCAAACTACATACAACAAAAATATATATCAAACCTACCTAAAGACCTGACAGCTCGTACATTCTAGATGTTTGACAACCAACGAATAAGACCAATATGTTGCAACACATTCTCTCGAGGGGTGACCTACTCCTTACTATTTCCTCGATCTATATTTCTTCCAGGATTTCTCCTGACCCAAGTTTCTCAATACAAATAAAGCATTCAATTCCTGTATTTTTCATTTCTTTTTAATATACACTTCTCCATCTTCCATTGATATGTCAACTGGGGGAGTATCAGGGTCCCAGGGTATCTGTAACTTTGTTTTCCAATTTCTGGCTATTGTTATAATTTTACTCAAAATAACACGAAGTGCAATTATTTTCTGTGTTGTCATCATTGGCGGCCAGTTCATACATAAAAGAAAAACGACGGAATCAAGATTTAGCTACATTCCAATCAATTTCTGTATTTTATGCCTAATTCCAACCCATGTCTGGTTAACCTTCTTGCAGTCCCACAAAATATGTACATATTTTCCCACCTCTCTCTCACACCTCCAGCATAATGGGGAGGTACCAGGATACATTATTGTGATTTTACTTGGTACCAAATATGTTCTATTAATCATTTTATAAAATGTTTCAGTCAATGTCCGGCTTCATTGATCATTTTGAGGGATTTATACCATTACACCTGTGCCAAAGGTTGTTCCATTTCAGTTTTCCACTGATTTAAAGCCAGAATTTCTTTCTGTTATTTTATATTGGATAAATGTTAGTATGTCCCTTATTCTTTTGGTTTTACCATCTCTTTCAAAAATAAAATTCAATAATTCCAATAATAATTTTAACATTTGGCATTGCAAGTTTTCTGATCATTCTACCCAGCACATCCACAGGTTTGTTATATTTAATTCATAATCTGAGATCTTACTGAATTCTTCTATCAGAAGGATTTTCTAATATCATCAAAACATCATCGGCATACATACTTCATTTTAACTCCAGGTCTACGTAGTGAAAGCCTCTTATTTTTTTCATGATCTCTTATCATTTTTGCCAATGGTTCTAAGGACAGGGTATAGAGGAAGGGGAGAGTGGGCATCCTTGCCTTGTATTTTTCCATCCCTTTTAATGTTGCAAAATGTTATTTTTCTCTTTTTTTCCCCACAGCTCTTCATGTTACAAATTTGGATTGCTTTAATGATTATGAAACTGAAATGGATTGCTTTTGGGATGTGCATGATGCTACAAGTAATTGCAGTCATGATTTTCTTCTGAGGTACACAGTCGCTCCTCTAGAACCAAGCGAGTGAGTACCATATTTTTCTGAAAGCCCTTGAAAGACAAAATAGTGATGTCACAGCTAGATCCAAGGTCAGACTTCCTATAGCACATAGTAAGACAATTCTTTTCCAGAGGATACTGCAGTTAACTTCTTAAGTGCACTGGGTAGATGCAGTGGCGTAGCGTGGGGGGTGCAGGGGGGGCCGGCCGCACCGGGCGCAATATCTGGGGGGGCGCACTAGCCCTATGCGGCCGCGTGGCCGCCAGGGCCGTCTTTAACGCGGGGCAAACGGGGCAGCTGCCCTGGGCCCATTTACTCCTGGGGGGCCCCAAGGCAGCTGTCCCGTGGGCCCCCAGCCCCTGCTGCCGCGTTCACAGCGCATTGCGCTTGTGAACGCTTTTTTCCGGCAAGCCGCATCCGATGGATGCGACGGCCGAAAAAAAAAAAAAAAAACTGACGCCGGATGTGACGTCGCGTCACATCCGGTGTCTGCTTCCCTCCTCCGTGCAAGAGGGAAGACTGCACGGAGGAGACATCCGGCGGGGGACACGGAGCAGCTTCATGTAAGTACGGGGGGGGGGGGGGGGCTGGCACAATATTCCTGGTATCTGACTGGCACTATATTACTGGGCATCTGATTGGCACAATATTACTGGGTATCTGATTGGCACTATATTACTGGGTATCTGATTGGCACAATATTACTGGGAATCTGATTGGCACTATATTACTGGGTATCTGATTGGCACTATATTACTGGGTATCTGATTGGCACAATATTACTGGGAATCTGATTGGCACTATATTACTGGGTATCTGATTGGCACTATATTACTGGGTATCAGAATGGCACTATATTACTGGGCATCTGATTGGCACAATATTACTGGGTATCTGATTGGCACTATATTACTGGGTATCTGATTGGCACAATATTACTGGGAATCTGATTGGCACTATATTACTGGGTATCTGACTGGCACAATATTACTGGGTATCTGATTGGCACTATATTACTGGGTATCTGATTGGCACAATATTACTGGGTATCTGATTGGCACTATATTACTGGGTATCTGAATGGCACTATATTACTGGGTATCTGATTGGCACAATATTACTGAGCATCTGATTGGCACAATATTACTGGGTATCTGACTGGCACTATATTACTGGGTATCTGATTGGCACTATATTACTGGGTATCTGATTGGCACAATATTACTGGGTATCTGATTGGCACTATATTACTGGGTATCTGAATGGCACAATATTACTGGGCATCTGATTGGCACAATATTACTGGGCATCTGATTGGCACAATATTACTGGGTATCTGATTGGCACAATATTACTGAGCATCTGATTGGCACAATATTACTGGGTATCTGACTGGCACAATATTACTGGGTATCTGATTGGCACTATATTACTGGGTATCTGATTGGCACAATATTACTGGGTATCTGATTGGCACTATATTACTGGGTATCTGAATGGCACAATATTACTGGGCATCTGATTGGCACAATATTACTGGGCATCTGATTGGCACAATATTACTGGGTATCTGACTGGCACTATATTACTGGGTATCTGATTGGCACAATATTACTGGGCATCTGATTGGCACAATATTACTGGGTATCTGACTGGCACTATATTACTGGGTATCTGATTGGCACAATATTACTGGGTATCTGATTGGCACAATATTACTGGGTATCTGATTGGCACTATATTACTGGGTATCTGAATGGCACTATATTACTGGGTATCTGATTGGCACAATATTACTGGGCATCTGATTGGCACTATATTACTTGGCATCTGATTGGCACTATATTACTGGGTATCTGATTGGCACTATATTACTTGGCATCTTATTGGCACTATATTACTGGGCATCTGACTGGCACTATATTACTGGGCATCTGGCTGGCACAATAATACTGGGCATCTGACTGGCACAATAATACTGGGCATCTGACTGGCACTATATTACTGGGCATCTGGCTGGCACAATAATACTGGGCATCTGACTGGCACAATAATACTGGGCATCTGACTGGCACTATATTACTGGGCATCTGGCTGGCACAATAATACTGGGCATCTGGCTGGCATAATATTACAGGCATCTGGCTGGCACTATATTACTGGGCTCTGACTGGCACAATATTACAGGCATCTGACTGGCATAATATTACAGGCATCTGACTGGCACAATATTACAGGCCTCTGACTGGCACAATATTCCTGGCCTCTGACTGGCACACTATTACAAGCATCTGACTGGCATAATATTACAGGCATCTGACTGGCATAATATTACAGGCATCTGACTGGCACAATATTACAGGCATCTGACTGGCACAATATTCCTGGCCTCTGACTGCACACTATTACAGGCATCTGACTGGCATAATATTACAGGCATCTGACAGGCACCATATTCCTGGGCTCTGACAGGCACAATATTCCTGGGCTCTGACAGGCACAATATTCCTGGTATCTGACTGGCACAATATTATTGGTATCTGACTGGCACAATATTACTGGTATCTGACTGGCACATTATTACTGGGCTCTGACTGGCACAATATTGCAGGCATCTGACTGGCACAATATTGCAGGCATCTGACTGGCACAATATTACTAGGCTCTGACTGGCACAATATTACTGGGCTCTGACTGGCACAATATTACTGGCATCCGAAAGTTACAATATTACTGGCATCTGAATGGCACAACAATTATGGCATATGTGTGTGTGTGTGTGGGGGGGGGGGGGGGGGGTAACATTAGAGGTACAGGATTGAGGAAGTTGGCTCCATCTAGCCCAGTCTTGGATCATCTCCAGGGTATGGTTCCATTTTGATGTTTAGTTTTTGTTCTTGATATTGTTTGTCGTTTACGATGGTTGTGAGACGACATATAATAGAATGGCCCATGCTAGGTTACTACATGTGTATATTTGTATTCATAGACCTGCTGAAAATGTGGAGAATGTGTGTAATGCATGTTCGCTCTCAATAAAGTGTTGGAAAATAAACTTGTATTTAGATGCATTTTACTTTAATTACATAAGTATTTTCATAACAAACAATACATGTGCTTGGGGGGTAAGGGTTTCTTTAACTAATCTAGTAGAAGAGACTCGAGTGCTAAAATCCACGGGTTAGGGGGCGCAAATTACTTGCCTTGCCCCGGGTGCTGACAACCCACGCTACGCCACTGGGTAGATGTACCCTTTGGAGTATATGAAGGATTACTTGTCATCCTAAAGAAACTGTTTGATCCTGCCACATACCTCTGAGGTAGCCCCTAGCAGGGCAAAATGCCTCAGGTTGATATTGAAAGATTGATGTTGGACAGATATATAACAAATCGCAGCCATCTATCTTTGTGATAATCATGTTCTGGAGCACATTGATTGTCAATTATTATCATTGGTTATTATTAAATTGGTTAGTAAAACTTAGCTGTAAAACAAATAGTAAATCTGAAATGGCTCTAATCCATCTGAGCATGGACCATGGCCATACCTGACAAATCTCAAGGTCATTGCCAAATCTCAATGTCATTGCCAAATCTCAAGGACACTTGATATAGTAAATATACGATATAGTAATTTATATAATAAATACTAGTTTTTTTTTTTTTTTGCCGTCTGTTTTTAGTGATTCACTATGTGTTCCTGAAACCATGCCGTTTTATGGATCCAGTTCATCTACCAAATGTATCTGCCAGATGAATGTCCCTTATGTCGTGGCAGCTGTGGTCTACACGGTACAGGTGGAATCCCATGGGATGTCCATGCAGAACGCAACTATCATCCTTCCACAAAAAGGTAATTCATAGATATCTTCTTAAATGAATCAATGCAAGTTTTACACGCATTTATGTTATTCCCAGGATAAAATGGCCCATGGCATAAAAGGAAGACATGGGCACGGCGAGGAGACATGAGTCCTATAATAAAGCAGTGAAAAATATTTGTGAAAGCCCTTGCCCAACCCCTGTATAGCCAGTCCTTGTCTACCGAATCTAACTCCTTTCTCTTCTGTTGCTAGGCAGGAAGAAGGCGTAGAGGGAGAATTGCCTAAAAAAAGTTCCCAAAACCGCCCTAGGTCATGTCCATATTACCATACATAATAGATCAAATACAATGTATAAAAGTCAAGCTCATAATAATTCATAAAAATTTGCGATTTTTATAGCGCTTTTCTCCCTGTGAGGCTCAGAGCACTCTACAATATATAAACAGACATATTGATGGCCAGATGAGCTAATGGAATGCCTGATAAAACCTGAGCAAGGTAAAGAGTTCCAGATTGTGGGGGCAGCATGGCTTAATGCCTGGGAACCTGAGTTTGTCTGTATTCTGAGCACTGACTGGAGGGATTCATCTGCTGACCGAAGTGAGCGAGATGGTATACAGGGTGTCAGGAGCTCTTTCAGGTACTGTGGGCCTTAATTGTTGAAAGCTTTGAAGGTCAGCAGGTCAATTGTTATAATATGGGCACCATTTAATTGGGAGCCAATGCAAGGAGTGGAGAACAGGTGTCATGTGACACAAGCGCGTTTGATTGGTCGATAGTCTAGCTGCTGTATTTTGTACTATCTGTAGGCGATGGAGTCCTTTTTGCATTGGAGAACTTTTCCCAACTCCCCTACTTTGGCCTTAAGATTGAAAATTCCCATCTCAATTCTCCCTTTAATTCTCTTTTTTATTGAGTAGACTCTTAGGTTGCTCCAGAGAAACATCTCAAGGACACTTATCCAAGGCTGGATTTAAATTCGTGTCACATATGTGGTTTTTAGTGTTAACTGGAAACAGCTTCATCATACAGACTCTATGGGGATTATGTATAAAGCACCAAAGTTCTAAAAGTGATCAAATCCGCAGGAATATTCCATTGGTTTCGGTGGTGGCCAGACTACTTTGCTTCACAATTGACCTTTATACATAACCCCCTTTAAGTTTACTGTGATACAAAATCAGTTACATATGAACATAGAAACATAGAATGTGTCGGCAGATAACAACCATTCGGTCCATCTAGTCTGCCCAATTTTCTAAATACTTTTATTAGTCCCCCGTTCCCGGTCTTATATCTAGGATAGCCTTGTGCCTATCCCACACATGCTAAAACTCCTTCACTGTGTTTACCTCTGCCACTTCTGCTGGAAGGCTATTCCATACATCCACTACCCTCTCAGTAAAGTAATACTTTCATTAGTCCCTGACCTTATCTTATATCTAGGATAGCCTTGTGCCTATCCCACGCATGCTACTCCTTCACTGTGTTTACCTCTAGCACTTCCGTTGGAAGGCTATTCCATACATCCACTACCCTCTCAGTAAAGTAATACTTCCTGATATTACTTTTAAATCGTTGCCCCTCTAATTTTAGACTATGTCCTCTAGTTGTGGTAGTTTTTCTTCTTTTAAATATACTCTCTTCCTTTACTGTGTTGATTCCCTTTATGTATATAAATGTTTCTATCATATCCCCCCCTGTTACGTCTTTCCTCCAAGCTATACATGTTAAGATGCTTTAACCTTTCCTGGTAAGTTAAAGTATCTGTGTATCCACCTGCTCTATACATTATCTCCCCAATTTCCAGATTCTACAGCAGTCAGGGCTCCGTGGCATCTTGGGGCCTACTGATTGTAATGATTGCCCCTCTCTCTGTTATGTACTCTATACAGTCAAGCCAAGGGCACCGCGCAATGTTACAGTGGACCTCAGTGAAACAGACAACGTCATTGTGCGATGGGACACTGGATATTCCCAGACAAGCTTGCTGCACAACAAACTGGTTTTCCAGGTCCGTCTTTCCTGCAGGACAGACCCGAATGAGGTAACGACTTGCAGATATGTTCGATCATGATGCCGTTTCAACAGAGACTCTTTGTGCAAGTTTAAAAAAATTGATCTCTCAGTGCAATGTCTTAATGACGGAGCTCTGACAAAATGGCACCCTGAAGTGTTGGGCCAATTTTAACTTTATTGCAAAACATGATTTAAACCCTTAAGTTATTGTTTTTTGCTGGTCATCAGCAGACCAACGATGGGAACATAAAAATAAAAGCGTAAAACACACAATAGTGCTCACTTTGTAAAATGCATGTGTCGTTACAGACAGGGAGTCAAATGGGAACTCACATGCCTGTGAGCCGTACACTGCTCCTATTGGAATCATCACATGTATTTTCATTGTTTTATTAATGGGTCCAAAAATTAAGAAAGAACTAAAACTGTTTTGATCAGGCCACTTTTACCTGCTCCCCTGCCGAATCTAGATTGCATATAAACTTCCTCAATTAATTCATTGATTTACCTCCAAAAACCTATAAATTAAACATGCAGCATAAAAATGGCTGATCATACTACTGTATGCTTAGAATCCTTCAGATACAGACAGTAGGTGGAGTTAAGCTAGGGCCTATTCAGCGTAATAGCATGGTATTATAATATTAAACACGTATCTGCAAACACCAGTCAGTAGACCTGTTTTTTTCCCACAGAAATCCCCCAATTTAAAGTGCTATCATCACTGAAATGACCAGCTATCAAAAATAAGGTCAACAATCACATGTTGCGCCTCAATATCTAGTTTATACATAGACCCCCATGAAGAATATGTACACTGTTGTGGACAGCTGTATCATCCTTGATAGGACTCCTCAGCCAAAATAGCTGTCCATGGGTTTTGACCTTTGTAAGGGAGTCAGTTAAGCTTGAAGTCTTCTGCTGGGCACAAAGTATTGCATATGGCAAAGCATAGTGCCAAACAAACAGATTGTGGTATTTTGCACTCTCTAATCTGGTAAATTTCCATTTTCAGATGAGAAATATTACGCTTAGTCAAGTGGAACCGCATTACAAAATTAACAAAAGACAACTGAATCCGGAATGTGGTGATTACGTGGCAAAAGTGAGGTCGAGACCAGATAATAAGAGCTATAGTGGCACCTGGAGTGAGTGGAGCCATGCAACTCCATGGCACAATGGTAAGACCTGGAGGAAGCTAGAGAATGAGATATTCCTTGAGAACAAGGGTGTCAAACAAGCCGGCCAGTTGACTGTAAGATGTGGCCCAGCTAATTTAACTACCAACGCTGTCATCAACTCTATAAATATGTTGTTTATAGATTGTAAGCTTGCGCGCAGGACTCAGTCTGCCCGGGTTTGTCTTATTTAGTATGTAGTCCCCCTCTATACATTGTACCTAGCACTATACAGTATAAATAAATATTAATGTAATGTTTTGTTTGAATACAATTGGTTTAACCCTATGTAACGAGAAGGCTAGGCAGCCCATGGTGCTTGTGTCCCAGACAATGCAAGCAGCAAAACGGCACTTTTTGTTCTTGGCTACTGATCACCTTGTAACACAATGGCAGAGACCTGGTCAGGGTCTTACTAGACCATGTAGGCCCCTGCCGAAAAATCTCGATACCTCCCGAAGCGTGCCCGAACCTGGAATTGTTGACGACTGAGCTGGCCAGTGTCTGACGAGATGTGACAGCTTTGCAACACAAGACAGACATGGTGGAGACAGAGGTGGCCAAGATAAAGAAATAATACTGTGAGCAGAAATAACAAGGGACAAGCATAGCGAAGCAAATCTGCAAATCACATCGCCCGATGATTTTTATAGGTATCCAGGCACGCCATACAAATGTAAGAGTCCGTGGTGTCCTGGTGGCGGCTGGGCCCGCCGAACCTTGATGGATACATGATAAAACTGCTTGCCCACATACTGCAGATCAGCAAGATCATATGATACTCAACTCTTTCAGGGAGAGCAAAGCACTGAGAGCCCACCAGACTGCATCACCCCCGTCTACACTGGCCAAAATGAAGGCAAATTACCGTCGGTGGAAAGTATGGACAACACTCCAGATGTCCGAGAGGCCCTGGTGCTCCCACAGATGGAGAGGCTCCAGCATCTGCTCCTTGACCTAAAAAAAGGAATGCCTGTTGCATCAAAACAGGACTAATCAAAATATTTACTTTATCGACTCATTACAGTTGCTGACCCACTAGACCAACTTATTCAATTCATATTGACCTTGTGTTTTTTTTCCGTTCTTTTTATATATTTAATGACTTGTCTTTCCTTCTTCATGTATTGATGTTCACGCATAAATTAACCACAAATAGCTATACAAATCTGAGCACTTTGAAAAAAAAAAACAAGTGAATATGAACAATTATAAGCAAATCAAAGAATACTATATATTTTTGTTTTGACTTATATGGTCAGTTTTTGGTTAAACGTAATACTGCATATTAGTTCATCAGGTTATAACATGGCTGTATCTTCTGTCTACAGATTATGTCTCGAACTATCATCAAGCAAAGATCTTTGCCATAGTTCCTAGCATTGTGATTGTCTTGGCTGTTGTAGCATGCTATCTTTGCACCGTCAAGTAAGTGTACTTTGTTAAATCCCTGCAAATACATGATGATTGTTGACAGGATTTGCCGGTGTCTACCCAGAATCCCTTGCAGTGGTGGTAGAACTGTGATTGTGTGATATCTCTAGGAAAAGCAGGCCTTCTGTCTTGTTTGGTGTGTGTAGATTCGTGTTTGATAATGCCTCAGCTTCCCACTGATATTTTTAAATGGGTTGTTTTGCAGAAACATGGTGGCTCAAAACATGGAGCAATTTGCAGGCACCATATTGGAGAGCAGCATACTCCTCCAATATGGCTGCTGCCCTCTTGTGGGTAGAGCGTCGGAAGTGAAAACAAATTCACTTCCGTTGCCCTGATGCTGTTGCTAGACTGCCCCTAGAGGCAGTCAGCAACATTGCAATGAAAAAGACTTAATTAGCTAAAATCTAGGGTTAGGGTTAGAATAATGGTTAGGGTTACAGTTACATTAGGGTTAGCATAAGTGATAGGGTTACAATTAAATTAAAATGAGAATACATTAAGGGCATAAGGGTTGGAGTTAGAGTTAGATTTAGGGTTATGGTTAAATTTAGGGTTTGGATTTTGAAAATGGTAATAAAACAAAAAACACTATTTTTGGTTATTGCCCTATAAATAGCAAAAAACAAAACATAATAAAAACATGGAAACAATCATATTTTTAAACTTGTGAAAAAAAATTGAAACTATTTAGACATGGTCTTTTTTACCGATTTTTACTTGTATAAATAATTTTTTAGGTCAAAGTTGGAAAAAGTTTTTTTTCCTATGATATTTTATGATTATTTTTGTAGTAAGTTATAAGATATGATGAATATAATGGTATCTAATGAAAGCCCTACTTATGGTGATAAAAACAATATATAATTTGTGTGGGCACAGGATGTGAGAAAGAAGAAAATTACAGCTAAACACAAACACCCCAGAAATGTAAAAACAGCCCATGTCACCAAGGGAGACACAAGGTCAAAAGGTCATGTCACTAAGGGATTAAGTACCAAAACATTACTCCAAGTGTAGCCAATGCCAGCATATAGCAAGAGGTAACAACCTACATGGTTCTATGACTTACCGCGGGCTACACACATCCCTACCACTCACAATAGAACACTGAAGCAACAACCTACAAATCTGTTAATTTATATTTGTTACCATTAAAGGACTGAAGGTGAGGTTTTGGGTGGGGCTTTATCAGAATATTTTCAGCGACTTTATGGCCAATTGGTATCTATTTATGTAATTTGGTCAGTCATTTAGAACAATAATTAAGCACTTTATTTACACAAATGAATGTAAAAATATTTAATGTGAGTTTTATTGCTCTGTGATACTGTTGTACAAACCAACAATTCTGAGCTCCCAGATAAGAGGGAGCATAGTGGAGGAAAGAGGGACAGGGGTCTTAGGATGCAAAATGGAGGCTGTGCCCAGGGCTGTCTTTTGACCTGTGTGGGCCCCATGGCAAAGCAAGCCAATGGGGGCCCCATGGCCCCTCCCCTCAACTGGCCCATAACCCCGCCCATAACAACATGACCCCACCCATAACAACATGATCCCACCTACAATGAATGTGCATCAACAAAAAATCACCCAAGATTTTGTAGATTAATTGTTACGTTATTTATTAATTGTGTATATTAAACAATTAATCATCAGAAAGTTGGTTTAGAAACAAACATTGCAACATATATATGGCAATGACAACTGCTGGCCTATAATGCAGTTCTGTTACACTGAAAGATTACATAAAGCAAAGACATTAAAAATAGAATGTTGTAATGGAAGAATATAAAGAAAGCACCAAGATCTCCTTGCTCCATTTAGTGCCACTAGGGAGCAGATTCGGTGGCATCTAGTGGATACGGCTGCCGAAAAAAGTAAAAATAAAAAAAATTATAATTTTTTTTAAATAATCGCACAGGGCTCCCTAGAACTCGGGGCTCCTGGGCAATCGCCACAATGCCCATGCGGAAAGACGCCACTGGCTGTGCCTCTTAAATAGGGACAGTTTGGAGGTATGGCAAAGTAGTGAGTCATATTATTTAATATAAACATGCAATTATCCACACTTCATTTTAACACACTCATGGAGGGCACAAAGGTTATGGTCTTCTAGTTTGTAGAGATTGCCTTTCTAGGAAGTGTACGATAATTTGCCCATCTTAAAGCGACAACATGGAGGCAACACAGAACGGATCCATGCCTGGGGGTAACACCATAGTAGCTAAACGCCTGGTTCCTAGCATTTAAATCAATCATGATTTGTACATCTGCTACATCTGCTAAGCTTTCGGAGTGGGCTGAGTAGTCCATTTTATTTTTATACATACAGTATCATCAACGTGATGATGTGTCTTAATAAATCACTATTGGTTTATTAAGTAGAAGTCTCGCCTTCGATGCTTACGTGTCCTTTAAAAATGCAATTTTACCAAATTATTTATTTGCAGATATAAGAAACAATGGTGGGACAGAGTTCCAGATCCTGGAAAAAGCAGCTTGGGCACAAAATTGGTTAGTATAATGAATGCAGAGATGCCCCATTTCCTTTTTTTTTTTTTAATTTCCCTCCAATATGGCTGCTCCCCTCTTGTGGGTAGAGCATCAGAAGTGCCTCCAGAGTGCAGTCAGCAACACTACAAAATTAAAGACTTAATTAGCTAAAAATCTGGTGTTAGGGTTAGAATAATGGTTAGGGTTACAATTAAATTAGGGTTAGCATAAGAGTTAGGGTTAAATTTAGGGTTTGGGTAAGAGTCAAAAGGTCACTGTAGAAAAAAAATACTTTTTTTGGTTTTTGCCCTATAACTCCCAGAAAAACATGGAAACAAGCATAATTTTGAACTCGGGACAAAATTTAGAAACTATTTAGACGGGGTCTTTTTTAATGATTTTATTTGTGTGAATTATTTTAAGTCAAAGTTTTTTTCATCGTATTTTATGATTTTGTTTGTAGTAAATTATAAGATATGATGAATATAATGGTATCTAATGAAAGATAAAAAAAAACAACCTATAATTTGTGTGGGTACAGTATGTGAGAGAGAAGAAAAATACAGCTAAACACAAACACCACAGAAATGTCAAAACAGCCCTTGTCACCAAGGAAAAGACAAGGTCAAAAGGACATAATCAATGTTGTAGCATGTCTCTGAACCCCTTCTAGTTCTGTTATGTACTTCTTTGTACTGGTGCTCAAAATTGCATTAGTCCTATATGTTAAATAAACGATTATTAAAACATAATTTCAGAAGTGACTTAATTAGCAGAACAGGCCTACGTTATTCAAAGTTTTAGAATTCTGGCAATCCTTTCTCTTTAGAGACACTGACATCGCAGCAGTCTAAATAAAGAAATCCATATCTGTGATAATACATTGAAGAATCTTTGGCAGATGTGAAAGCAAAATCTAGATATTGTAAAATAGGCACATTATAAAATAAACATATATTATGCAGGTAATGCAGAATAACAAAGGCTCTAACAGAATAACAAAGGCTCTGCAGTTGCCTAAACAGAAAAAAAGCAAATCAAACATTTGTCTTCCTACCTATCTTTCATATTCAAAACGATATAGTGAATAAGATACTAAACACCAACTGAGTTGCAAACAGGAATGATTGCTTCATGTTGCACCACCATCTGGCGCGCAGATATATCGCAGATTTGCACAAAGGGTGGGGAGGATGTTATCAAAAAAGGGGGTTGGCCCCGCAAAACATAGGGGAAAGTTTAACATACATTCCTAAATGCTGATGTACAGACTAAGCAGATCAGTACAGATGTACAACATAACAACTTACTATTACAAAAAAGTAAAACAATTTTTATTATATATATGAATAGATATTTGAAAGTTACTGTAGGTAAACCAGTTAATTAAAAATATTTAAATAGAAATGTGTTCATGAAATAATAGAAATAAGGTTGCTTACTGAACACTCTTTGCTCCGTATACCTCTGTTGGTGGTGGACATGTTGTTTAGAATCTTGGGTCAGATCTTCCTCCATTCTACCCACGATTCTTTTACAATATGTATCAGGACCCTGATAAAAAAGGCTCTTTCTTATTTTCTTTCATTAACACATTTCTTTCTAAATAGTCTGCGTTTCCAATAGTCTGCGTTTTCCAAAATGATACCCCTTCGTCTGCAGTTTTATCAGATACCCTTCCCAAGTTATAGCCATGTACCTGGTGCACAGAAAATACATACAATGTGAACAGTGCGCTTCCCAAGAACACTACACACTCGTATTTACCCTATACGTGGAGGCAATCCTCTCCGTGGTATGCAAAGGGAAAAAAAATAGAAAACTCTTATAGTGTAATATATTTATAGACCGAAAAGTGATATAAGTGTATAGACGTAGATACACTCACATTTTACTGAGCAGTATCCTGCTCAGTCTATAGGGTATTCGGGAGCCCCTCGTGGGGTCCTGGATAAAATAGGATTCCAAACTAGCTCCAAACTCAGGTAGATATGGTAGAACAGGAGAGGAAGGAGATATATTCTCAGTAAAAAAAACACTTTTAATGATACACAAATAAATATAAAATCTTACATAAAAACAGACAGCATCCAGCTCATAAAGTGCAGGGAGTCCCAGTTTTTTAAGGTGCAAAGTGTTCCTGTAGATTGCTCCTTCTCCATACACAACGCGTTTCTCCTTTAAAATAGGCTTTATCAAGTGAAAGTATAGCTTTGTTGGGATGTTTAGGCATTAACACTTTTTTTTTTAGTTTATTGGATTCAATTCTTGCCAAGGAATTAGATTCTCCATCCCATAGCACTGAAAGGGATAAATAAACACGTGTAACTAAGGGACAGATGATGAGAATATTAATCACATTCTTCCAAACGGAAAGTCTAAATGTTTATATATCTTGTGTCTACGCTTTTCCTTCAGCTTCCAATATCAGACATCAATTCTAATGTCTGGCCACGAGCATCCAAACTGCAAACTGCAAAACCAGCTCAGTAAGTAACCATACCCAATTGAATTTTGTTTTACCTCCTATAATTAAGTAGTTCATTCACTAACTAACCTTGGTTAGACTGCCTGGACTTGACCACCTTGCAGAAAAAAAAATCCTGGTACTAATTTTGGTGCAACAATTGTTGGGCTCATTTAACTGTAATCGGAGCTGATCAGAGGAAGCTCTGGAAAATCTGAGGGTCTACCCGAAATAAGCAAGAGCAGTGTTGATAGGCAAATTTCTAAATTTTCAGAATTTTGGCCACTCAGTGTAGCTGATTTCCATCCACATTTTGTTCAGGGAAATCCTTCAGAACTCCCCTGAAATTGGATCAAACAGAAGAATTCAGGGCATTTTAAATTGCCAGTTATTAACTGGGAGCCATTTGGTCAGCTCTCAGTCCCAGTGGTGTATCTTGATTTTGTGCTGCCCTAGGCAGACAAAATCCGGGCACCCCCCTACCCAAGCTGCACACCCACGTTACACACCTAAGACATGCCCCATCATTCAGACTCACATCAAGCTCACACTCCCATCACACTCAGTCACACACTCCTACTCCCATCACACTCAGTCACACACTCCTACTCCCATCACGCACACTCTGACTCCCATCACACTCAGTCACACACACTGTCTCCCATCACACACACTCTGACTCCCATCACACTCAGTCACACACACTGTCTCCTATCACACACACTCTGACTTCCATCACACTCAGTCACACACAGTCTCCCATCACACACACTCTGACTCCCATCACACTCAGTCACACACAGTCTCCCATCACACACACTCTGACTCCCATCACACTCAGTCACACACAGTCTCCCATCACACACACTCTGACTCCCATCACACTCAGTCACACACTGTCTCCCATCACACACACTCTGATTCCCATCACACTCAGTCACACACACACACACACAGTCTCCCATCACACACACTCTGACTCCCATCACACTCAGTCACACACACTGTCTCCCATCACACACACTCTGACTCCCATCACACTCAGTCACTCACACACACACACACACACACACACACACACAGTCTCCCATCAGCACTTACCTTTCCCTGGCAGGCAGGTCCCTCCATGCTGCCTGTTCGGCTTCCCGGCGATTGTGCCGACAGGTCACGTGACCGGGCGCGCGACCGGGCACTTCCGTGTCGGCACACTGCACGGGGAGCCGAACAGGCAGCACGGAGGTTTCTCTGTGCTGCCTGTTCGGCTCCCCGTGCAGCCTGGCAGGCAGAGCGATGGTGAGGGGGGATCTTCCGATCCCCTCTCACCTCCGTCTCTGCCTGCAAGCGCGGTGGGGTTTTTGTTTTTTTAAAGGGCCGGATTTTTTATTTTTATTTATTTTTTATTTTTTTTCAGTGCAAAATTTGCCGCCATAGGCATCCGCCTAGGATGCCTCGCGGTAAATACAGCACTGCTCAGTCCCATTTATTATTAGTGAAGGGTCAGGGCTAGTTGTACTGGCCCACCATGAGATAAGTACCTTATCTTTGCTTGCATTGCTCACAGTGGACATTTTCTTATAAATCTTGGGTCAGATCTTCATTTATCTGACGTAAAATGAAGGAATATCTGATCTACACCAACAACAAAAAAGCAACCGTTTAAAGTATTTAGGTCCATAAAATAATTGTGCACAATCGCTGGGTCATGCAGTGTTGTGTGTCCCCACATTGGCTTGGTCACGCCTCTCCTGTATTCCAGGAGTGGAACCAGGTTGGGAATACTTAGACAGTTTTCCTTTTAGATAGAATTAACAAAGAAGTTGGTCCAGGGTCACTATCTCATGCTATGCTTCTTTGTTTTACATACAGATAGGCATTTTTAGTTTGAAGTGGTAAACATTGAGGAAGAACCCACAAGCGCGTAAGCAGATGTTTACATACATATAGCAAACCATATTGTTTGGAACAAACGTTGGTTGCTTGGTAGAAGAGCAATACAAGCCAAGTTGAAGTTAGGCGATCCATTAGATATTTTAATTTGGATCCTTGTTCGTCTATCCATCCTGGTTGATCTGGTCCATAGGTAGACAGCATTATCTACGGTTATTTTAAACAGACTTTTCTTTAAAAGCAGATTTTGTCTTATTTGCATTTTCTCATTCACAGTGCCATGCATTTCAAAAAGTTCTTCAAATCCACAGACGTCGAGCTCGGCGATACATACTGCAAAATCTCAGGAAGCCAAAGTCTCCGACCATTTTTTCTTATTCCAGAGTATGCAGCGCTCGAAAGAGACTTTGACATATTACCTCTGGAGACTGAAGAAATTCTCTCAGCAACTGATAGCAATCAAAGCAAAGTAGATGAAGATGGAGGAAGCGGGCCATTGGAATGGGACTTTTCTATCAATAACATGTTCCTTGATATCTTAGGAAAAAGTTCATTCGTGGATGAACCTCACAAGTCAGAAACCGAGGGTTCATCTTTTCTCCCAGTATCCTGGCCCATGGAAACTAGTCACAAAGAAGATTCCTCTCTTACCAATGTAAAAGTATTCTCTAAAGCAGATTTTTCGATTTATCCCATTTTTAATTTGCCAGTATTGTTTCAAAAAAAGTCAGGGCATCCTGACCCCCATGTCGTATCACGTGGCCAAGAGGGGTCATCATCCCACACGTCGGTAGAAAACCAATACAAAAACTACCCAGGTGTTATAGGTATGGACACAGGATACACCAGTTTTGCAAATACCGTGTCCATTACAGAAGACAGGACAATGTTTGGCAAAGGGAAGAGAAATCTACTGATGTCCACATGTGGTATGAACCCATGCACTAGAAGCTGTTGTCTCAAAATGGCATATATTAGTTCTGGAAAGACTGGGAAAGATTCAGAGCAGTGCTCCATTTCGAATACACGTGAAGATAAAACTGCACAATATAAAGTACCTGAATTTTATACCTTTCAAGGGTTCTCTGGATATCAGCATTATGCTGAAGCTGTTCAACAAGAGAAAACGTCGACAAGTTGGCCACTAGCACATACAGAGTGTGCAGGACTAGATTCGGGGTACAAATCCTTTAATGCAGTGCTGTATGAAACACATGGCACTCCCGAATACCAACATTATTCTGAAGCTATGAAACAAAAGATATCTTCAGTGCTTGACTTGGGATATAACTCCTTTGAAGTTCTTCTACACCAGAGCACAAAGGGTGGTGACAATGGTCTCCATGATGTTGGCATGGGTTCCCACCAAGGTACATCTTCTTATGATGCTTCTGAGATTTCAAATAGAAGTAACGGAGAATCTGGTGATGGAACAAGAGTGTATTTCGAGGATGCTGAAGTAAATAAACCTTCATTAGGTTTTCAAACCTCTGAATTAACCGAATCCTTTTTTAATGATGGCGAAAGTACAAAGATTGTCAATTACACCAGATGTACTCCCAGGCAAAACGAGGTTGGGATAAGCAGTACCGATATCACTGTCGGGACCTCTCAAGATAAAACTAAAGGGGACATTCCTTTTGCTCTGACATTTGACATATCTAAGCCCTTGTGGACTGTTGCCGACCTGTACGGCCGTAACAATCGGCTGAAGAGAACGTTGGGAGATGTTACTGTGAAAGACAAGACGGACACTATCTTCTCAGTCTCTCCTGATAGCAAAAAAACGAATCTTTCAGCATCGCCACTAAAAACTGCCCGTGGTCAGTTTCCGTCCACAGAAGTACTTACTCAGTCCAAGTACCAGCAGATTAAATTTGATAACATGTCCTATTTTATCCATCATATCCTGGACCAGGAAGGAAACTCTTACATGAAGGTTGTAGCCTTAGTATAAACTCTGATCCTAACAGGGGTTTTACATGTTACAAGTAAGCTTACAAAAATATCAGTAGACAATAATGTAAATTGAACATATCCCCATCTATTTATAATGTGTGTAAAATATGTAAATAAAACTGAGTTAAATTCCTTTACTATCATGTGCTCTCACATGTTGGTGCCCGATATAACACTAAATGTACATTTACTACAATAGCATGCCTGGGACCAGAGCTAATGCTATACTAATGGTCATTCACTGACTTTGTGATTACATCACTGGATACTAGCAGCGCCACCCAGTGATGTCATTGCGGAGGTGTCTCCCAGGAGCACAGTTAGAGCAAAAACTCCTTTAACTCCTCCTACTTCCATACATTCCATGCATACGTATGTATGGCTCGGCCATTTCTTTGAGGGACACATCATGTGTTCAGGGGGGGGAATCGTTCATTAAAAGGGACTATATCACCTAAACATTTGTTTTTACTGTGAATGTAGAGAATAAAGTGATTGAAAATGATCTATACATTGCAAAAGTGCAAGCCAATGCCTAAATTAGGAGAAAAATGTGTTTTAGAAATGTCTGTGGAGTCTCTCACTTATGACATCCCCTGTGGCTTGATATGCAAATGACTGGTTTTCAATGGAAAATGTGTAATTTGCATATCAATCCACAGGTGATGTCATAAGCAGGAGACACTACGTGTTCCACATGCTGCAGAAAGAGCATGCAAAGTGCAGCCCGGCAGTATGTAGGATGGATATACACACAAACACAATCCATTTAATTAATCATGGTAGGTCCTATGAGATCTCCACCCTGATTAATTAATTGGATTCTGTCTGTGCGTATATCCATCCTACATACTGCCGGGCTGCACTTTGCATGATCTTTCTGCAGCATGTGGAACAAATATGTGTCCCTGGGAACATGGCTGATGTTGGCAACTATGGTAGTTGCTATGGGAGGTTCTCCTTGACTTATTAACCAGTTCCCCATTGATACACTTGCGTTCTGTATTCTGCAGTGGAGCACATAACAGTTATATGTGCCCAGGACAACAGTGTCAACCCTCCGTGTACTCTTGAAGTTTAATTTAAAGAAAGTGTAGCCCGGCAGGTACCTAAGCTTTGTAACATGATAGGCGCAGCCGTAATCAATTAAAAAAAAAGAATGTATTATACATATACTTTCGGCTACCAAGTTATTAATATCTAGGAATTGGAATTCAATAAAAGTAACCCTTTTGGTATGCAATTAAAGGCCAGCTACTATTTCAATTGAAAATGGAAAAAGGGATATCTTACCAGTTCAACACTAGAGGGGAAACATCTAAGAAATGGAAACAGTGGATAGAAAAGTTGTGCAATCAAACCGCTGGAGCCAGGGCTGGCCTCAGGGGTGTGCGACCTGTGCGAGCGCCACGGTGGAGGCCCACACAGGGCGCCAGAACACTTTAGGCCGGCCCTGGCCGGAGCCTAAAAACAGTAATAACGCAAGAGGTTTTCAGTGATGTATAAATGTCTAGGTTATATGTGAATAAGGTGCGTTGCAAAATATAATAAAGTAGCAACAGTTAAGCTTGGTAAGGAACTAAGCAGGTCAGACATAAAATGGCATTGCACCTTAAATAGTTTTGTCTAGAGGTGATAGAAATGTAATAGAATGAGGGGAATATTGGGAGATTAAATATTATTACTACTGAGCACTTTCACTGAAAAGTCTATTTAACTGAAATAGACAAACAGGGAAAGATTTTCCCTGTACAATATTTGGGAATGTAAAATCTGTTAAGTTTGATCCTAAATCCGTACTGAAAACTGCACCTCACACTGTTTGTTAGTCAATTGTTTGTATTGTCAATTTTACTTAAAAAGAAATAAAAATATTTATTAAAAAAAAAAAAAACCATGATGGGTGCAGGACGTTTGTTAGACTCAGGCCAAACTTTGCAACTGTTGTTGATTACGAAAAGACAAATCTTTTTTCCCCATGTGAATCCAGCTGGGACCTGGCTTCTAAAAGAAAAATAAACATTTCTCATACGATTTAACACGAGTGTTGAAACTGCAGTGTTAACCGTAGAAGAATTGACTTATCGGATTTCATGGCAAATTTCATATTGAATGCCAGCACGAATGTGAAACGGTGAGGTCTGCTCACTAGGAAGGTGAATTACGGGGGAACTGATAAGAGAAATGCAAATGAGCTGGTGAAATAATCCAATATGCCTATTTTTCTAACTCACCACTATTCACTGTTTAGTCTTGCCTGGTGCAAAACCTATGTTTCCCCCATTTTTCTATGTAAAAACAATGCCTTCTCTGTCCCCAAACAGCTTTCCTGTGTCATTTATGTCCACAAACAGTTTGCAACAAAAATAAGTGTTGGAGTACTTATAGAGCTATAAATGTATTAAAAAAAAAATACAAAACCCCCACCGTCCTGGGCTGCAATAGGCAAATGCTGTTGCTTCCTTCTCAACATAGTGGTGGTAATCTGAAAACTATTTTCGACTGTTGTAACCAGGATACTCCCACTCTCTACCTCCCAGGGTACAAAGTTCTCTACTTATGCAATTACACCTGCTTGATCCGCAGTTATTTGATTACAGCCATTTATCATGCGCAGCTATTACGCACCTTGCCCTTGACAACAGATCTGTTTTTTGTTTTTTTAAAACCTATTTATTTAATAACACTGAAAAGAACATACAGAAACATGCCAGAAACCCCAAAGTTATTCTGCTGTCCAGTATATCCACATCTGAGAAATAAGAGGTACTTCATACATGTACCGTGACCTATGGTTGGTTGAGACGGAATGTAGGTGGTGTACAAGGTGGGCACCAGCAACATTCTCCAAAGGAGCACGGTGCAAATATCAATCTCTAAATAACACCACGGAGATAGTTTGGGCAAAGGAACAAGGGAAGTTACTTTAAACAGTTGTGGGCCCTCTTTGTAAATAGCTCTTCCTTACTTGAGCACCACATATGCTAGGCCAATGATGGGTAACCTTGGCACTGCAGAGTTCTGTTCTTGAATTTCACATCACATCATTCTCTGTTAGTTCGCCAGGAAGCTTACAAAGTGATGGGTTACCTTGGCACTGTACATGTTTGTGAACTGCATATCCCATAATTGTCGGTTAGTCTCGATGCTTGCACAGTGATGGGTAACCTTGGCACTAAAGCTGTTTGTGAATTGCATCTCACATAATTTTCTGTTAGCCTTGAAGCTTGCACAGTGATGGGTAACCTTGGCACGACCTCTGTTTGGGAACTACATATTCCATGATGTTCAGTAGCCAAACCTTGGCACCATGCCAGTCCCTAATTACCAAGCTGGAACGGTATGGAAATGTTTTATTCAACTGAAGTTGAGCTCTACTGATTCATACCAGTGCATGTAGACAGATCTGCTAAGCACTAGGTGTTCTGTGTATCCAGTCTTCTGTTATGTTTATCATCATTAGAATTACTGATCTGACAGCAAACAAGGGATCTGTTTGTTTTTTTGCATGTGATGTGAAAGACTTGGAAAGAACCCATGAAATTCACTGTAGCAATTTGTTACTAGTTTACTTGGTTACTTATTGTAGGTTTTTATGTTTTTAAATTACTGCAAACTTCTAATCAGAATGCTGTTGGCTTTTCAGGATAATGATATTTTATGTTGTTGCACCTGGCTTGGATTATTAAATTATTATTAATTATTTATTAATAAATGAACAGGTTTCTGTGTTGGTATTTTCAAATGATTGGGCTTCCCTGGTCTGAAGAAGGATGGAATCCTATTGATATGGATTGTGTGAAACATTGTGTATTTCGATTTGTTAGCACATGTTGGCCTAATGTCGTGTCCTAGGTGTGTGTGTCAATATGTTAGCACTAGGGGATAAAGTGTATGGCTTTTAATTGGGTCCAGTGCAGAATTAGAGGTAAGGTTTGTGATCAGTGTTAGAGATTAAGGATAGCATGAAGAAAGCTTTAGGGTTAGGGCTAAGGATTGGGATGAGAGGTTAAAGTGACAAACATTGCTCATCCTGTGTATAGAATAAAATAAATGTGAAATATTATCTCTACAATGTTCTAGCAATAGCATAAAATATAATGTTTTAAACATGTCTCCTGTATATGACATAGCTTTTATTTGAGAGGCATTTTCCATTTCATTTGCATATCAAGCCACAAATGTCATAAACAGGATACATTTCAAATATGCATGTTTTTTATTTTATGTGTTTGCTTGCAATTTTGCGAACACAATGGGGTCTATTCACTAAAGGGGGAATAACAGGAGAGTTGAAATGAACATGTCATCTGACCATTTGAACTATACATTGCGCAGCCACAAACCTGGTGACCTTCCCCCCCCCTGCTAAACAAACTCACCAGGATTGTCCCTGCACAATGTGTAGCTAAACTGGTGAGATTTAATGTCCATCTCCCCTCATTTCACCTTTTAGTGCATAGCCCCCCAATGTATGGATACGTTTTTTTGTAATTCTCTACATTCGCAGTATAAACAAGGTTTAGGTCGACCATGTCCCTTGAAAAATAGAGTTGGCTTTCGAATTAGGGTTAAGGCAGGGGTAGGCAACTCCGGATGTTGTGGACTACATCTCCCATAATGCTCTTACGGCCGTAATGCTGGCAAAGCATCAAGGGAACTGTAGTCCGTAACATATGGAATGCCGAAGGTTTTCTAGTCCTCTCGGTGAGGAGAAGGGTTGGAGAGCTTCAGACCCGTTGTCTAGGACACTTCTTCGCCGCATCTTCATCGCTGACAGTTCAGCGCGGCAGTTAGAACGCTGAACTGTCAGCAATGAAGAATAACCCGGCCGTTTCACCGCGGCTGCAGCTATGTAAGAGCTGACAGTTCAGCGCTGAACGGTCCGCTCTTCCAAATCTAAAAGTAAAACTAAAATAACCCCCCTAATAAATGATCCCCCCCCCAATAGTAACACTAAACTAAACCCCAATACTAACACTAAAATTAACCCCAATACTAAAATTAACCCCCTAAACCCTAATACTAACCCTAATACTAACCCCCGACCCCTAATACTAAAGTTAACCCCCTAAACCCCAATACTAACCCTAATACTAACCCCCGACCCCTTATACTAAAGTTAACCCCCTAAACCCTAATACTAACCCTAATACTAACCCCCGACCCCTAATACTAAAATTAACCCCCTAAACCCTACTACTAACCCTAATATTAACCCCCGACCCCTAATAGTAAAATTAACCCCTAACACTAAACACTAAACCTAATTCTAACCCCCTAAACCCTAATTCTAAACAAACTAAAATCGGTAAAATACTTACCTTTAGCGATGAAATGTCCCGCGATGAAATCTCCAGCGACGATCTGTCTTGTGCTGTAGAGTCGGCGGTGAAGCGGCTGCGCGGAAGCAGCCGCGATGAATTGTCCCATCCCCGTCTGCTACTGCTCATCCGAATGTCGACATCATATCACACAACATATAGATGTCTATTATTTAAGGCACATAATATTCTTTAATAATAATTACCCAGATGGCTCAGAGGATCATGTGGTTGAGTGTGGGACAGAGCAGAGGTTTCTTGTTAAGAAAACATATGTGGAGCAAAGCGAGAGGACAAGTGAGTAAGAGTTACTTGTTTATTTTACACATGTTGTCTGCTATTTTTTTTTAGAAGCCAGAGTTGTTTTAAGGAATTTGGCAGAGGATTTGATTGATTGGGGTAAGTTATTCCATGTTTGTAGAAGGAAGAAGAGAGGGGGTTTGTGACGTTACAATATGGCATTACTATGTTCATAAAAAAATAAATGAATCCCCTTATCTGTGTAATGTCACATGATCGGGGGGGGGGGGTCACATGACCCCATCACGCGACCTCGCTGCCACTCATTACAGCCAGCATCACCCAGCCTGCAACCATCTGGGAAGCTTACTTCAGGTAAGTCTTGAGTGCAGAATAGGTTCTGGAGTAAGTCTTGAGTGCAAAGTGGGCTTGGGGGCAAGTCCTGAGTGAAATGTGGATTCTGGGGCAAGTCCTGAGTGTAATGTGGATTCTGGGGCAAGTCCGGAGTGTAATGTGGCTTCTGGGGCAAGTCCTGAGTGTAATGTGGTTTCTGGGGCAATTACTGAGTGTAATATGGGTTCTGTGGCAATTCCTGAGTGCAAAGTTGGTTCTGGGGCAACTTCTCAGTGCAAAGTGGGTTCTGGGGCACTTCCTGAGTGCAAAGTGGGTTCTGGGGCAATTCCTGAGTGCAAAGTGGGTTTGGGGGCGATTCCTGAGTGCAACGTGGTTTCTGGGGCAATTCCTGAGCGCAAAGTAGGTTCTGGGTCAAGTACTGAGTGCAAACTGGGGCAGTTCCTGAGTGTAACGTGGGTCCTGGCACAATACCTGAGTGCAAAGTGGGTTCTAGCGCAATTCCTGAGTGTAATGTGGGTTCTAGCGCAATTCCTGAGTGTAATATGGGTTCTAGTGCAATTTCTGAGTGTAATGTGGGTTCTAGCGCAATTCCTGAGTGTAATGTGTTCGATGTTATGTTTGCATGTGCTTTTTCAGTGGCTCTATACCTGCAATGCTATGTTGGCCTGTGTTATTTTTTTAATCTATACCTGCATATACATGGTATATATGTCTTATTAATTTGATCTATATGTGCCATGTTGTTTTCTACGTGTTGTATTTTTTCTCTACACCTAAATTAGCGGGTTTGTATAGGGTATTCAAATGATCTACATCTGCTATACTGGTTTTGCATGTGTTTTTCATAATTTATTTGTTACAAAGATTTTCTTCCTCTTTTTTGTTGTTGTTGATGTTTAGATGACTTTTGCATTGGAGGGGCGGGGGGATGCCATCAGGGCCGGCCTTAGGGGTGTGCGACCTGTGCGGCGCCCGCCCGGCCGGTAGATAGAAAAAAAAAAAGTAAAAAAAAAAAAAAAAGCCGGTAGAGGCACTGGCTGGGGGAGATCAAAAGATCCCCCCTCACCAGCCCTCTGCTCGGCATTCTCTGCTTGGTCCGGGGAGGGGGCGGAGCTAACCGGCACAGCGGTGTAGCTCCGCCCCCACCCCGGGAAGCAGAGCAGCATCTGCTTCACGAGGAGCCCCGGGCAGCATGAGATAGTGCTGCTCGGCTCCCCATGCCTGCATTAAGCATGGGTAGCCGAGCAGCACAAAGTCTGTCTGCCCGGGGCTCCCCGTAATGCAGACTGTGCTCTGCTTCCCGGGGTGGGGGCGGAGCTACACCGCTGTGCCGGTTAGCTCCGCCCCCTCCCTGGAGCCACCTTTTCAGGCAAAGGAAACGGGGGGAGAGAGACAGAACAGGGGTTAGGGGGGAGAGAGACAGAACAGGGGTTAGGGGGGAGAGACAGAACAGGGGGGGGGGAGAGAGAGACAGACAGAAGAGGGGTTAGGGGGGGAGAGACAGAACAGGGGGAGGGGAGAGAGAGACAGACAGAACAGGGGCAGGGGGGGAGAGACAGAACAGGGGCAGGGGGGAGAGAGAGAGAACAGGGAGAGGGGGGAGAGAGAGAACAGGGGGAGGGGGAGAGAGAGAGAACAGGGGGAGGGGGAGAGAGAGAGAACAGCGGGAGGGGGGAGAGAGAGAGAACAGGGAGAGGGGGGAGAGAGAGAACAGGGCTAGAGAGAGAGAACAGGGAGAGGGGGGAGAGACAGAACAGGGGCAGGGGGGAGAGAGAGAGAACAGGGAGAGGGGGGAGAGAGAGAACAGGGGGAGGGGGAGAGAGAGAGAACAGCGGGAGGGGGGAGAGAGAGAGAACAGGGAGGGGGGGGGAGAGAGAGAACAGGGAGAGGGGGGAGAGAGAGAACAGGGCTAGAGAGAGAGAACAGGGGGAGGGGGGAGAGACAGAACAGGGGAGGGGTGGGAGAGAGACAGACAGAAAAGGGGCAGGGGGTAGAGACAGAACTGGGGGAGAGAGAGAGACAGAACAGGGGACGGGGAGAGAGACAGAACAGGGGACGGGGGGGAGAGAGACAGAACAGGGGACGGGGGGATAGAGACAGAACAGGGGACGGGGGGAGAGAGACAGAATAGGGGATGGGGGGTAAGAGACAAAACAGAGGGAGAGAGAGAGAGACAGACATGGCAAGGAAGAGGAAAGGGACAAACATGGGAAGGGAGAGAGACACAAACATAGGGGGGCGAAAGAGACGGGGGGGGGGCGCCACGGGGGAAGCCCGCACAGGGCGCCGGAACACTTAAGGCCGGCCCTGGATGCCATAGAGGTGCACCTGAAAACCTAAGGCCAGCCCTGCCTGTGCGCTCATGCAAGCGGTCACACAATTTAGTACTTATATAGCGTGTTTGTGATATGTAAAAACGCATGAGACTGACTTCCCAAGAAGTCTGGAAGTTTTTAAGATTTTATAAAGGGGTATAAACTGAGCATTTAAAAAAAACAAACTGCCGGTACAATCTGTGCCCTGGTTGCAAGCTAGGTGCTCTGGCAGGTCCTGTGGGTGCAGTCTCTGTTTTATAGCTAGACTAGTGGGTGCCAGCTGGGTGCTCTGGCTAGACCTGTGTATTGACTGGGTGCTCTGGAAAGACCTTTGGGCTGTGCATTGGGCAAGTCCGTGGGTGCAATCTGGGTAGAATCTAAATGCGCTGGCTAACATCTGGGTGCACTCACTATAGGTGCTCTGACAAGACCTGTGGAATTAATCGAGATGCTCTGGCAAGACCTGTGGTTGCAAGTTTGGTTTTGGGGGTAATCGGATGCTCTAAGAAGACCTGTTGCATTTTTACATGCTTTGGAAAAACAGGTGTGTGCAGTCTGGGTTGCTTTGGAAAGACCTGTGGGTGCAGTCTGGGTACTCTGGCAAGACTTGTGGGTGCAATCTGGGTACTCTGGCAAGACTTATGGGCAATGGTGTATCTTCGCTTTGTGCTGATCTAGGCAGACAAAATTCGGGCACCCCACCACCCATGTTGCACACCTATGCCCCATCGCACACATTAAATGCCAAATCACCCCATTACATGCCCCAATCATCTACATTGCATACACACTAAATGCCCCACCACCCTGATTAACTGGAAGGAGCTAAAGCTTGCTGAACGGTGGGGTAAGGAGTGAAAATGTTTGATTTGATGTGCTTTAACACCCTCTGGAAAAGTGCCGCCCTAGGCGAGTGCCTCGTTTGTCTTGTGGTAGATACACTACTGCTTATGGGTGCAATCTGGGTACAATCTAGATGCTCTGGCATACCTGTGGGTGCACTATAAGTGCTCTGACAATACCTTTGGGTTCAATCGAGATGCCCTGGAAAGACCTGTGGTTGAAAGCTGGGTGCTCTTGGCAGCCCTAAGTGTGTGATCTGTCTGCTTGGCCAGTCCTGTGTGTGTAATCGTGGTGTTCTGAAAAGTCTTGTGGGTGCAATCTGGGTGTTGTGGCAACTTATGTGTGGGCAATAGTGAAAGGATGGCAGGAGAATTGAAGTGAAGGGGAGCAGGGAAAGGAAAAAAAAACAAGGAATACCTTTTTTCAAAATAATTTTAATTATTCTGATAACTATACTTTTCCACCACCTGGCAGTGTGTTTCACTGGAGGTTATGCATAGAAAGCTCTACATTGATTACCTTTAATCAATGTAATTTTTCAATTGTTCATTACAATACAATTTCCCTATTCTGAACAAATAAATAATAGTGATGTGCTATGGGTCTGGCATAATTATTTAATGTGTAGTGAGCGGTTGAAATTAATTATATAATATACACCATAATAAGTAGGCGGATCTGAATTATAATTATGTAGGCCGAGAGGGCGGAGCTTTGGGGAGTGGGTGTGGCACATCTTTAAGTAAGTAATTGATAGCTATGGTGCCCAGAAACAGTTTTCAAATGTTGGCAACTATGCTTCATGCAGGAGAAGCTGACCAGGTTTGGTCCAATGCATACTTTCAGCCCATCACCCTCTTAGCAGACAGTCTTTAAGGCAATATTTGAGCTCCGGTGCAGTTACCCCATTCTGTTAGGCCCTAAATGAATTCCAACAACCACCCCTCAGCTGCGTCACGCATCAACCATTCTGAGAAGATTCCAGGAATATGTGCAGAAAAAATATACATAAAAAAATAAATAAAAGTCGAAATAAATAAATTACCTGAGGATCACTCCAATGTGGCAACGTTTCGGGCCCGACTCCAATGTGGCAACGTTTCGGGCCCGACTCCAATGTGGCAACGTTTCGTACCGACTCCAATGTGGCAACATTTCGACCAAATGGGTCTTTGTCAAACCATGGCCTCATCTGACAGGTGGGATCCCACTGCAAGTGCCTGCAGCGGGATCCGAAAACAGCTCATCGCGATGAGCTGTTTAGTACAGGACGTACTATGCCGTCCTAACGACTTTAAGGCACTTAAAGTCAGGACGGCATAGAACGTCCTAACGTCACGAAGGGGTTAAAGGGACCGTCTGGTGCCCAAAATGCATTTTCCAAATATTACTAAATATATTCCCAAACCCTACCATTATAATAGACACTTAATTCTGAATTAAAAAAAAAAAAAAATTCAAACCTAGGGATGGATAACTTGCCTCATTACACAATAATAATAATAATTTGCATTTATTCTTTTTTTATGGATGGAATAATGGATTAGCATTGAACTTTTTTTACCCCTTCTTGTCACATATCCCAAGCCCATACAGCAGTCAACTTAGAACATGTAGTACTTGTTACTGCTCTATTGCCAACATAAACGTGTAGTCAGGTTCAATGTATAAAATAACTTTATAATTATAAACTCTGTGACCCACTTAATGCTACACAGTGAATGCAAATGCTTACAATAGTCTGTTGCAGCATTCATGAACACAAAGCCCACAGATAAAAAGGGAAAACAAACAACAACCAACACAGTACTGAAAGAAAATACTAGGTGAATATATATATATATGGAATACACTGCTATCGCCTGCTCCGGGGGTTCGCTGCTGTGCTTGCGGATTTCTTGTTCCGAGAGCGTATGGTTTCGTTTTGGGACGTAGAAGGTTTTTGTGAGTTTTGCGAGTCGGTCGGGTTTAAGTCTGTGTGAAAAATAGGGGGAAAAAAAGTTTTAGGGTTAATACGATTCTGAATAATAGAAAGAACGCACATTTCATACTGGTCTGCTTTTTCAAAGCAAAAAAAAACATCAAAAATTGAAATTCTAAGTTTATATAAATAAAGATTAGTGTAAAATACATTTAACCTTATTTACTCTTGTAGCATTATGGATTATATTTTTATATATGACCTAAATCCATGTATATTCCATAAAATATTTTAGATAATAAAGACAAAATGTTATTTCTTCCAAATCTCTCTTTTTTTTTTTTTTATTGTATTCTCAACTAGAAAAGCTACAATATCTGGGGTAATTGTATGAAGTGTTCTTGCCTCCACCAGTAGTCTACAACTGGAGTGGGTGGAGTAACTGGGTGGAGCGGCTTGAGTAACTGGTGTGTGGTTGGAGTGGCTGGAGTAACTGTGGAAAGGTTGGAGTGCGGTAGCCATCTTCAAACGGTCGTATTTTAAAAACTATAAATCCTACAGCGAAGAGCTTTATATTGTGAGAATCACAAGGCCCAGACCTACATTTTGATGCATAGTATGTCTCTGAAATATTAAAAATGAAGGCACAGTCGCAGTTTAGATATTGCCCTTCAAATTTGAGGTGGTTAGAGTGAAGTTTCAATGAATGTCAATGGACGGCATGAGTTGCAAACAAATGGTCATATTGTGAAAACTATCAGGACTATGGCTTAGCCGTGGACATGTTTAGTGGCAGCAGGGATAGCTGAACGTTTTGATATAAGATTTGTGTAGGTGGGCTTGAAAATGAGGGAGTGGTGGCAGTTTAGAAATCATGTCCTGATTTTTCAGCTCCCACTCTAGTTTTGAACATTCCGCCATTCATTCCTATGGGACCCATTTCGCCACAAAAACGACTATATTTCGTGAACCATTTGGTGAAACGTTCCACAAAGTAATAGCACACCAATCGGGAACAATCCGCACGTTTCGGTATATTACTGTCTATGTAGTGTAAAAACTGTGGGAGGAGTTAGGGTGGTAAATTTGGTTATAATAAGAATATATATGTGAGATAATATTAAGTGGTCTTGCTATGCAAGAACACTTAATTATTAATAAAATATAAATAAAGAGAGAAACCTGTCCGACACTATAGAGGTAATAGGAGTACCGCAGTGGTTACAGTGTCAGCCAATCAGTGAGGGGGACCACCCAGCACGTCTGTTGGGTCCTACTCTCTCGGTTCTCACATGCTATCACCACAAGGAACCCAATTAAGACCCTCTGGTTGCTAGCATGTGAAAAACGAAGGCCTCTCACTACAGTAGCAGATTCAGCCATGATGCTGTCTAGAAAGCATCATGTCTGCCGGTGAGAAGATAGCTTAGACAGTATAGATGTTTATCGTCATACTCGGACCAATAGTTTAGTGTATTTTTAAGGGTCAAAGTTCTGTAAGTGGAACAAACACAATAATCCCCCACCCCGCAAATAACAGAATGCCCCCATTGTTAAAGAACACAATCAGGGGTATGGGGGGCGGGTGGGGAAGAAAAAACAACTGCTTGTCCACGGACTATAGTGGTAGCCTAATCTACTTGTCCTGATATCAAAAATAATTTTAATCAAAACCATATTTAAAAGGGTCTGTATCGCCTAAACATTCCTTATACTGTGAATGTAGAAAATAAAAGAGAATTGAAAATGATCTATACACTATGTTAGCAGAACTGCAAGAAAATGCCTAAATTAGGAGAAAAACATTTTTAAAATGTGTCTGTGGAGTCTACTGCTGATGACATCAGCTAATTACATTTCCCATTGAAAAACATTACATGGACAGTCACTTACCCATACAAGCATCTAGTCACATTCAGTAGCATTATAACTGAATGAGACAGCGGTCCTATTTTTACTTAAAAAAATATAAGCCATTGCGGGGGAGGGGAGCAATTCTGCTGCAGAGGGGTCTGTTCCTCCTTCACAGGCACAGACCATCTCCTCTTATAACCCTGTTGAGTGCGGGATGTCACGTGACACCCAGTGCTCAGACACTAGAGTGTGTTGCGTGAGAGGGCGGAGCTTGCAGTCTTTGCAACGAGCACAGACTTTACTCCCTTGCGTTGTGCAAAAAAAAAAAAGCGGCAGGGGGGGCCATGTGGATGACAGCTCTAGTTTACTGGCACCCAGGATTTGTCCAGCCACACTAAAAATAAAAAAAACAGGGCTAAATGTCAAAAACAAACAAAAAAAAACCTTCCCTGGCACCCAGAACTGCATGTCCCTGACAATAACTACAGAACAATAACTAAAATCAACCTACGGGGTATCTCATGACACCACTCTTCATTACAGTTAGGGCAATGAGGATCAGCATTCCCTTTAAAGTATTTCTCCACACATGGTAAGTGAATGGAGACCCCGCAGGTTTCACACATCTGGCTCTGGAATGAGAAATGGAGGCAGATATTAAATCAACACATTAAATCATAAAATAAATAGGCAAAAATAAAAGAAGTACCCAATACCTAAACACAAAATGCAGTTACACCTGAAAAAAAAATAGTTTTAGATAAGTACTGCATCATCTAAAATAAAAAAAGAACTGTGTTACACACACACACACAAGAGAAAAAGAACTGTGTTTCACACTCACACACAAAAGAAAAAGAACTGCGTTACACACACACACACACACAAAAGAAAAAGAACTGAGTTACACACACACAAGAAAAAGAACGGTGTTACACACACACAAAAGAAAAAGAACGGTGTTACACACACACGAAAGAAAAAGAACTGTGTTACACACACACGAAAGAAAAAGAACTGTGTTACACACACACAAAAGAAAAAGAACTGTGTTACACACACACAAAAGAAAAAGAACTGTGTTACACACACACAAAAGAAAAAGAACTGTGTTACACACACACAAAAGAAAAAGAACTGTGTTACACACACACAAAAGAAAAAGAACTGTGTTACACACACACAAAAGAAAAAGAACTGTGTTACACACACAAAAGAAAAAGAACTGTGTTACACACACACACGAAAGAAAAAGAACTGTTACACACACACACACGAAAGAAAAAGAACTGTTACACACACACGAAAGAAAAAGAACTGTGTTACACACACACACAAAAGAAAAAGAACTGTGTTACACACACACACAAAAGAAAAAGAACTGTGTTACACACACACAAAAGAAAAAGAACTGTGTTACACACACACACACACACAAAAGAAAAATAACTGTGTTACACACACCAAGCACGATTTACAAACTTAAAACACTGGTCTCCAATGGTTTGAACACTGACCGAGACATGTCTTTTTACGACGTTTAATCCAGAAGATGTATATCTTAGGTGTTTTTTTTATTAGTTTTGTAAATTTTTAGTCTTTTATGTCCTTCATCTTCCACTTCATCTTCAATTAACAATTTTATTCACTTATATCCATTTTTACTTTTATGTTGGAATGGGATTCCCTTTATCCTTATAATAAATATCATTGTTTATGTAATTTGTAAGTGTTCGTATTTCCTTGCACGCTGGACTTGCACTTTAAATCTGACTCCTCTTCTGAATGGCGAAAAAAAAAGGGAAAAACCTCAACATTGTGTATACAGTAATTGTAGAGGATAAAAATGATAAATGATCTATACAATGGATTCACAAATTTGCAAACAAATGCATCAATTAAGATCAAAATGTGTTTTAAATGTGTCTTGCGTCTCCTGCGTATGACATCACCTTGAGGCTTGATATGCAAATTACACATTTCCCACTGAAAAGTAATTAATTTGTCCCAAATCTAAATGAGGGTTTTTATGACATTTTGTTCTTACGTAACAAGTTTGTTTGCATACATAGGATTATTATATTATGATTACAAATAAACTTTAGGAAAAAAAAGTAGTTCATTTGGATACCAAGCCAGAGGTGATGTCATAGACATGTTTAAACCAAATTTTCTTCTCCTAATTTACCTGCAATTCTGCTGATGCAATGTATAGATCATGTTGTATTCTCTGCATTTACAATATAAGCGAAGTTGAGTCCCTTTGAGGTCAGTATGCATCCGTATATACAGAAACTAGTCTTTGGAACGCGTTGGTCGCTCTTCTGGTCCGGCACTGATGTGCACTGGATATACTACCAAGTAGACATGTGCATTCGTTTTCGGACTAATGCATTTTCGTCCGAAAATAGCATATTCGTCCATTAGTCCGAAAAACGAATAACGAAAATGCTAAGCTAACGAAAGCCGAATGAACGAATGGTTAATAAACGAAAATAATTCGTTCATTCGTCCATTCATAATACTATTGCATTCTATAAGCCGAAATAGAGTCGGTTTATAAAATACAATAGCATAGTACACTTACATTCCATAAACAGACATAATGAACGACTTTCGGTTTATGGAATGCATGTAAGTCTATTGGCATTCTATTAACCGAAAGTTCGGTTTATAGAATAGCAATAGGATTACATGTATTCCATAAGCCGAAAGTCTATAAACCGAACTGTCGGTTTATAGACTTTCGGCTTATAGAAAACATGTAGTACTATTGCCTTTCTATGAACCGAACGAGAGCCCCATTCATAAGAATTTCTTATGAATGGGGCTCTCGTTCGGTTTATAGAAAGCCAATAGTATTACACGTATTCTATAAAACGAACGTATAAAACGAAACGAAACGAAAATAATGAACGAATTTCATCTGAAACGAATGCAGTAATGAACGAAATTCGTTTTAGACTAAATAAATAACATTTTCGTCCGAATGGACGAAAACGAAACGAAAATGTTAGTTTTGCACATGTCTACTACCAAGCTGGAAGGCAGGCACCATTAGGACAGATAATCAGAAGTGCTTGTCAGTTCTGTGGTTAAAATAAAACAAAATTATTGCCGATTTCTCCTGAGGAAGCTGGAACTAATTGGTCTGGCGAAACGCACAGGGAGGCATTTAATATCTCTGAAACCACGGACTGATGTGCATTGTGGACTCACAGTATCTATACGTCATTCACTTAGTTATCTTGTGAGCTGCTGCTAATTGTGGGCATCTTTTCATCTTGTGTCCCACCCTTTTTTTGTAGTTTTTTTGGAATTAAGTTTTCAAAGTCAGGACATATTTCTGCACAAGCTCATTATTATACAAATATATTTGAAATGGCTGTTGAATCCTGAAATATATATATTTATAAAACTTAGTTAGAGAGGGATTAAACCCTAACAAAAGAAAAAGAATTGCCATATAAAAAGCTCCTGCTCCTGGTCTAACATTTGGAAAAATCAACTTACTTATAAGTCTTTAGCATATTCTGTGCTCCTTCATATACCACAGTGCCGACATCTTGTGTCTGTCTCATGGTCTGTCGGCTCCTTCCCACTAGTGTTATACTTTATAGTTGTCTATAAGTGAGCATTCACACTATGGTCTACTTCTTAAATGTTCAAAATAGCTCTTAAATTGAGTCCTGCTCCTGTCATGCTTCCTTATGGCTCACATTAGCAGCCATAGACATTTTTAGTTCCACTCACACATACTTTTCTCCCCCTCATTGTATGACTGACAAGCAGACAAGCCACAAGAAGTTAACAATGGTCGCCAGACCAGGCCAGTGAAGCAGCACCTTCACTAAATGGTTTCTCCCAAGTCTTTGATTTTGGGATATCTTTTGCATAGTACTATGCAAAAAAACAATTCAAAAAGGGATACATGCCATTTCCTATACAAGACATATTTTGGGGTTTACTCCCACTTTAAAGGGTGTCAGGTCATTCTTGAGGTGAAGTGGCGTTACAGGATTGTATCTGAGCTGAGAGTTACCTGAATCGCTATCCCATGGCACATATTGCAAATTTTAACCAACTCTCGGTAAGTATTCTGTATATAGTGCTCCATCTCCATTATACAGCGAGTGTGAAGCGTATACTCGCCTTCCCTCTGAAATCAAAAGAAAATTACATTTTAATAGGATGCAAAATATTTTTCTTTCTTAATTGATAGACCAATTTAAAATACTTTTCGGAAAGTTTGTATGATGTACCATTTACAAGATATTAAAAGTTGACTGAAGCATTTATCATCTACATGGATTGCTTTATTCACAAAAGGTGTTACATTCTCACATTTGTCTTCCAAAAGATGATAAACTTTTTTTTTTGTTTTTACAGGGTACATTGTATCATTTTTTGAAGATTTTTATGAAATTAACTTTACAAGTTGCAGAAACGTGTTTCGATAAAACTTTAATATCTTGGGAACTATATATGCAAATGGTTAGTTGCTTAGTTCGTCAGTTTGTGCAAACTCTTACTGATAAAAATAAAAGGTTACAAAACCTCATACTGTAAAGAAATAAATATAACAAACTTTTGATTAATATGAAAAGTAAATAATGAAATTCACGTGGGGTTATTCGGTAAAGGTGAGTTGCAGGTGAGATGAACATTAAGAGAAAAATATTTTTTAAAAGGACATCTATACTTTTCCCCACTTGTGCTTCTAACATAGGATTCAAAGCAATAATAACTGCTTCCATAGGACTCACCTCACCTACTCTTGGTAATCTAGTCCTCGGCATTTGTTTGGACGAGAGACCCTCATTTTTTCTCATTGGATTAGGAGAGGGGATCTCCTATGCTGACCCCATTTCAAACGGAGTTTAAAGATCCCTTCTTAATTCCCTGCAATTCTCTATGTGTTGGGTAGACCTTTACATGTTACAGATTAGCACATGTATTATGACTAGACACAAACCTCCACAAACCATTTGTCCTGCACAAAGTTTTGCAGCAGCTGTTCCACCTCTTTCTTCTTCATCTTTTTGGTCTGAAGCTGATCAGCCAGGTTCAGAATATTGGTGGAAGATGCGAAGCCAGTGTCCGATATTACAATTAAATCCAGCTGTACACAAACAAAGATATACACATTAAAATATGTTTTATATGCCTGGGAAAATGCAAGGGGGTAGCGCTGGGGTACAGCACCTCCCCCGGTGGTGTGCCAAATAACTTACAGATTTTCTGAACAACTCCAGTTCATTTTCAGCAAAATCGGAAGCCAGTTTAGTAATTTCATTTTCTGCGAGGTTTACCTGTAAACAGAAGATTGTTTAAAGCCAAAATAACGAGAACTAGAGCCATCTCTGAATAAAGAGAAACAACGAGAACTAGAGCCATCTCTGAATAAAGAGAAACAACGAGAACTAGAGCCATCTCTGAATAAAGAGAAACAACGAGAACTAGAGCCATCTCTGAATAAAGAGAAACAACGAGAACTAGAGCCATCTCTGAATAAAGAGAAACAACGAGAACTAGAGCCATCTCTGAATAAAGAGAAACAACGAGAACTAGAGCCATCTCTGAATAAAGAGAAACAACGAGAACGAGAGCCATCTCTGAATAAAGAGAAACAACGAGAACGAGAGCCATCTCTGAATAAAGAGAAACAACGAGAACGAGAGCCATCTCTGAATAAAGAGAAACAACGAGAACGAGAGCCATCTCTGAATAAAGAGAAACAACGAGAACGAGAGCCATCTCTGAATAAAGAGAAACAACGAGAACGAGAGCCATCTCTGAATAAAGAGAAACAACGAGAACGAGAGCCATCTCTGAATAAAGAGAAACAACGAGAACGAGAGCCATCTCTGAATAAAGAGAAACAACGAGAACGAGAGCCATCTCTGAATAAAGAGAAACAACGAGAACTAGAGCCATCTCTGAATAAAGAGAAACAACGAGAACTAGAGCCATCTCTGAATAAAGAGAAACAACGAGAACTAGAGCCATCTCTGAATAAAGAGAAACAACGAGAACTAGAGCCATCTCTGAATAAAGAGAAACAACGAGAACTAGAGCCATCTCTGAATAAAGAGAAACAACGAGAACGAGAGCCATCTCTGAATAAAGAGAAACAACGAGAACGAGAGCCATCTCTGAATAAAGAGAAACAACGAGAACGAGAGCCATCTCTGAATAAAGAGAAACAACGAGAACTAGAGCCATCTCTGAATAAAGAGAAACAACGAGAACTAGAGCCATCTCTGAATAAAGAGAAACAACGAGAACGAGAGCCATCTCTGAATAAAGAGAAACAACGAGAACTAGAGCCATCTCTGAATAAAGAGAAACAACGAGAACGAGAGCCATCTCTGAATAAAGAGAAACAACGAGAACTAGAGCCATCTCTGAATAAAGAGAAACAACGAGAACTAGAGCCATCTCTGAATAAAGAGAAACAACGAGAACTAGAGCCATCTCTGAATAAAGAGAAACAACGAGAACGAGAGCCATCTCTGAATAAAGAGAAACAACGAGAACTAGAGCCATCTCTGAATAAAGAGAAACAACGAGAACTAGAGCCATCTCTGAATAAAGAGAAACAACGAGAACTAGAGCCATCTCTGAATAAAGAGAAACAACGAGAACTAGAGCCATCTCTGAATAAAGAGAAACAACGAGAACGAGAGCCATCTCTGAATAAAGAGAAACAACGAGAACGAGAGCCATCTCTGAATAAAGAGAAACAACGAGAACTAGAGCCATCTCTGAATAAAGAGAAACAACGAGAACTAGAGCCATCTCTGAATAAAGAGAAACAACGAGAACTAGAGCCATCTCTGAATAAAGAGAAACAACGAGAACTAGAGCCATCTCTGAATAAAGAGAAACAACGAGAACGAGAGCCATCTCTGAATAAAGAGAAACAACGAGAACTAGAGCCATCTCTGAATAAAGAGAAACAACGAGAACGAGAGCCATCTCTGAATAAAGAGAAACAACGAGAACTAGAGCCATCTCTGAATAAAGAGAAACAACGAGAACTAGAGCCATCTCTGAATATGCCGTCTCAACTCCCTGAAATTCTCTTTTTATTGAGTAGACCCTGTGGAGAATGCAGGGAGTGTGTTTTAAACATCTGCTTCTATATTACAGTATGACAGGACTTAACTAATATTTGTAAACCTTAGGATCTAACAATCATTGCAGGAGCCAGTCTACTTATTTTTAGGAGCCAGAGAGGTGGCGCTCCCACAAAAACAGTTAGGAGACTGCAGTAGGCATTCTAGGAATCAGTGTTACGCCTAGGTCCACCATCAGGGGGTACATATGTCACAGGCCGGCAGCCTTGGAGGGCCGGAGTGAGCCTGCTTAATTTTTTTTAATAAAGAGAAGAAGCTTGACAGCATAGGAGCTTGCTGGGGACATCAAAAGATCTCCCCTCACCAGGCAGCATGGAGTCCATGCGCTCCCCACGCGTGCCTGAGGTCAGAGCGCTGGGGGGGTCACATGAATGTAGCGAATAAAAAATGATTGCTCAGACTTCAGACCACGCGGGGAGCGCAGGAGGCAGCAGCCTGGGCAGGACACAGACATCATGCTGTGCTGGGGCAAGGGATGTGGGGGCAATAACAAAAGGGGAAATGGAGGGGGGGGGGGGGGGTTAGAGGGCAGACAGTTTTGTCTGTAAGGGGCCTCACAATTTCTTATGGTGACCCTGGGTATGCCCGATATCCCACTAAGGACCACAAATTTAAATGTTCAACGCTCGTTTTTGCAATGATCATTGTGTTCTTGTTTTATGCAGAAATATATGTTTCTCTATACACTATTTTGCATTCTGACTGCTTCTAAAACACAGACCTGTTTTTTTTTATGGTCTCGTGCCTTTCAATGTGTGCTTCACGGATTATGAACAGATGTGGACCCAGTCTGCTCCCAAGGAGAAAGTAACAGAATGTGCAGGTTTGTGTTTTACCAGCAGAGAGAACCTCAAGATATTTATATACGTTGTAGCTTCCAAATGCAGCCGTGGGAAAGTGGGATTTTGCTACAAATGAAAACACCAGTGTTGAGCGAACCCGAACCGCACTGTTCAGGTTTGTACCGAACTTTACAGTTTTTGGACCCCGGACCCGAACATTTCACTATATGTTCGTGTTGGAGTTCGGGGTTCGGCGATTACATTGTATGTAATGCTATGGGTTTTCTATAAACCGAAATAGAGTCCCCATTCATAAGAAATTCTTATGAATGGGGCTCTCGTTCGGTTTATAGAAAGCCAATAGTATTACATGTATTCCATAAGCCAAAAGTCTATAAACCGAACGACATTCTGTTTATAGACTTTCTTTTTATAGAATAGCAAAAGTATTACATGTATTCTATAAAACGAAAGTCTATAAACCAAACGTCTTTCAGTTTATGGAATACATGTAATGCTATTGCTATTCTATAAACCGAAATAGAGTCCCCATTCATACGAATAGGTCAATTGAATGGGGACACTCACCCACATTTTACTTCATTTTGCAGCCCTCTAGCCCTTTCCAGGACTTTTTTTAGAGGCATTTTAGTGGGCAAAAGTTCGGGTCCCCATTGACTTCAATGGGGTTCAGGTTCGGGGTCAAGTTCCACCCCGAACCCGGACTTTTTTCCGAAGTTCGGCCGAACCCGAACATCCAGGTTTCCGCTCAACTCTAGAAAACACCAATAAAGTCCAGCTATAGCACAGGAAACAGGATCCATGGAATCACATTGGGATACAGGTGGGATCGCAATATGATTCACGAGATTCTCCAAATAGCTGTAAAACCTATGCTTTAAAGAGGGAGGCAGATCAAGTGCTCCGATGGCTTCCACCGCACAAGATCATGTGACATGACGGGCTTTAGTTGTATATATTGAGCATTGCAAGATTGGATGTAAGACATATAAGTGAACGCATATTAGAAGTTTGTCTAGCACTAGGACATTTAAGCTAGGTGCACCATTAAAGGCTCATGTTACTTGTAGTGAGGAGCATTGGTTACCAAGGTATAGTATCTTTTCCCATCTTCTTCGCCCAGTCCTTTTCTTATCTGCATGAAGAGGGGCTGCAAGTGTTTGTTTATGACATCAATAAACTCATCCAGCTTGTCATGCATGTAGTGAACTGTGGACAACATGAAAGAAAAGACTGAAGAAGGTTACGAATGATAAAATGCTGCATCAAACAAAAAAGATGCTCAAACCTTCTAAAACAATCACATCACTATAGGAAGAGAATGAGAGCCTCGTGGATTTTGAGACTTTGATCTGCCAAGTTCTTCCTCTTCGGTCGGGACGGAGGTAGAACTAGGCAGGATAGCGCTATTTGTGGCGGCAATCCCGATCTTGTTCTCTGTTGTCGGAGACGCTGGAGAATGCATACTGCGCATACCCAGTGGCACTGCCAGTTTCAGTGACATTCGATCTCCCATGCTCCGCCTCCCCGCGTCTCAATTTGCCGCTGGCGGATGTTGAGAGGTATGTGAATCGGATACGCATGAATGGAAAACAGTTATGCCGCACACAAAACCAAACTAGGCCTCACAATGCCAATCGCATCATAAAATGGCATGCGTCTTGGACAGTGTATGCCATGTTATCCCTGTACAAGGGCCACTGAATATAACAGTGCTTCATAGTGTAAACAGATCAGTCTGATCATTTGTTTCCTTGACACCTTCTATTGTCTAGAAATGTGCAAGTAAAGTATAATAGCTTTATTGCTGTTGCTAGAGCAACAGTCCGGACTTCTCCAAGAGGTCCTTGTGAAATCATTGCCAATGTAAAATACAATACATACAATATACAGATAATAAGGGTATTCCCAAACATTCACAAAAGGGGGTGAGACAATCACAATGTAGGGGAACTGGTGTGAGCACTTAAACAATATAGAGGCAAAGGTGTGAAATAAACAAGATAAAATACAATAAAATAAAACATAAAAATAAACAGCCATACACTATAAAAAGATCCAATACAATAAATAAAGCACAAATATAAACAACAGTAATAATAACAAGGTACACTAGATTTATATGTTTACATCACCATCTAGGGTACTTTTTATTATTACGGTTGTCCACTTTAAGCTCTTGCTTGATCATCACTAACCCTTATGGACTTCGCAGCAATGTCTGTGCAAAGCCCTGGCTGCCGATCCTTCCATTATCCCATGAGACATCAGTACTTGAAGGAAACGCTGGTGGCTCTCACTGATTGCCATCGTAGTTATCCAGTGAAATACCTGGAAAGGAAACATGGAAACACTGAAGGGTCTGCTCAATAGAGATCGAATTCCAGGGAACGGAGACAGGAATTTCAAACTTAAGGCCAAAGTAGCCGAGTTGGTAAAAATTCTACCAGTGCGGCTGAATGACGGGAGAATTTCTCCAACTCGGCTACTTTGGCCTTAAGTTTGAAATTCCTGTCTCAATTCCCTGCAATTCTCAAAAAAAATAAGCGAGATCGTAAAAATGGGCAGGAAGTAGAGATGACTGAACAGCGCATGCGTCAAATACCATGCCTCATTTCAGTTCACGGAGAAGAACCAAAACCACGCATGTGCACAGCAAAAAGGTAAGAAATTAGCTGTGATTTACAAAGTTAACCCTCCTAACAGTTAACCCTAATCGCTCATACGTCTTACCTTTTTGCTGTGCGCATGCATGCTTTTGGATCTTCTCCGTAAACTGAAATCAGGGATGAGATTTGGCGCATGCGCGGTTCTGTCCTCACACACTCAGCCACCCCCACTTCCTGACCATTTTTACAATCTCACTTATTTTTTTCAGAACACCTGCCATCATCGGACATGGTACCCACACAGTCCGAGGGGGGGGGGCCTAAAGTGAGGGGGGGGTTTTTTGACCTCACCGGACGTTGCAATACCCGCCCTGTTGAGGGCCCAATACAGTGTCTGGGCCTAAAGTAAGGGTGGGGTGGGGCTGTATGACGTGCACCCTGCTAGTGCCCATTACAGTGTCTGGAGCTTCATTTCTGCAGGTTTAGGTGATGCCTCCCTTATACATGGTATGAATGCAATGCTGTAAGTCATGATATACGGCAGACACCCTTAAAGCACATTTATATTTTAATGTATGCACTTGCTTACATTAAACACTAGGCATACAGTTTAAACGATGTTTACATGTCCATCTGATGTGGCATGTCCTTTCTTTCGTCCATACCTTGTATGTATCTGGCATTATATCCCAATAGTTTTATCCAGAGACTAAAAACACAACTTTTCTATGTTTTTATTATTCTTTTACCAAACGTTTGTTACCTTAGCATGCAACACACTCCAGTGAGCAAAGGGTTACAGCCATGAACGGGAGGAAGGGGCAGATAAAAACCCTCCGGACTAGTCTGGGTGGGCTGGTGTTATCGGGTGGTCGGCAGCTGACTGTTATATCTGACTGTGCTTCGCGAGGGCTCCGTCTGAGTGTGACAGAGTCGGCGCGTCGCATACAGGATGACGTATGGGGGAGGAGCCTAGAGAGAGAGCCCGTCCGGGACCCAGCAAAGCTGCTCTGTCTGCAGAGCATTTCTATCACTTGGCAGAGCTGTTGTTATAAACAGTTCAACCAATATGCAGAGCATATCTAGCAGCAGAGCATGTCTACAAATCCGCAGAGCAGTTCAATCAAACGGCAGAGCATGTCTGTCCATCTGCAGGGTTCTATCAGCAGAGCATTTCAATCTGCAGAGCAGTTCTATCAGCAGAGCTTTTCTATCAATCTGCAGAGCAGTTCTATCAGCAGATTATTTCTATCAATCTGCAGAGCATTTCAATCTGCAGACCAGTTCTATCAATCTGCAGAGCATTTCAATCTGCAGACCAGTTCTATCAATCTGCAGAGCAGTTCTATCAGTAGAGCATTTCAATCTGCAGAGCAGTTCTATCAATCTGCAGAGCAGTTCTATCAATCTGCAGAGCAGTTCTATCAATCTGCAGAGCAGTTCTATCAATCTGCAGAGCAGTTCTATCAGCAGAGCATTTCAATCTGCAGACCAGTTCTATCAGCAGACCAGTTCTATCAATCTGCAGAGCATTTCTATCAATCCGCAGAGCAGTTGTATCAGCAGAGCATTTCTATCAATCTGCAAAGCAGTTATATCAGCAGGGCATATCTATCAATTGGCAAAGCAGTTCTATCAGCAGTTCAATGAGTTGGCTGGTCAATCAGCCACCACTATTAGACTATCTCAGAGGAATCAAACTATCACAGTAATTCTTTCAGTCATATTAGACTATCACAGCACGTCTGTCAATTGTATTAGACTATCAAAGCTGGTCTATCAATTGTATTAGACTATCACAGCAGTTCTATCAGTTGAAACAAGCTATCATAGTAGCTCTATTAGTTGTATTAGACCATCAATGCTGGTCCATCAGTTGTATTGGACTATCAAAGCTGATCTATCAGTTGGAGGGGCGGGTGCCTCAAGTTAGGTGAGGACGGGCGTCTCCAGTAGGGGCAGGCTTCTCCAGTAAGGTCAGGGCTGGAAGGGCAGGCATCTTTGGTAAGGTCAGGACTGGAGGGGCAGGCTTCTCCAGTAAGGTCATGGCTGGAGGGGCAGGCATCTCTGGTAAGGTCAAGACTGGAGCGGAAGGCATCTCTGGTAATTACAGTCAGCCCTGGATGGGCAGGAATCTCCGGTAAGGTCAAGGCTGGATGGGCAGGCATCTCTGGTAAGGTCAGGGCTGGATGGGCAGGCATCTCCGGTAAGGTCAGGGCTGGATGGGCAGGCATCTCCGGTAAGGTCAGGGCTGGATGGGCAGGCATCTCCGGTAAGGTCAGAGCTGGAGGGGCAGGCATCTCCGTTTAAGGTCAGGGTGGAAGCCAGTGACTCGTTTTTCATTTAGTAGAAGCCCTGCGCTAGTTGTAATGACTGAAATTCAGTGTGTAATGGCTGTCTAGGCTTGATTGTAGTGTGAGTGCATTTAGAAACAGCTCTAACTAGCAGGGTTTTTGTGGCAACCAGTCAGTCATCAGAAACCCTGCGTGACAGTAGATCCCCATTTATATTGGGATCAGCTGTCATTTGTCATTTACTGGTTGGTTATGGGGTGATGCCCTGCAGGATGGAGGAGAGGTGGATAGAGAGCGATGCACTGCAGAGGGGAGGTGAGGTGGATAGGGAGTTATTTCTTTCCCAGTAAATAGAGTGGGGCAAGCTATGAGATGTTGTTACCATCCTGTGAGAAGTAATAGCAGCCGGCAGACAAGCTGGAAGCATGGCAGCTATCGGTCAGAGGATAAACTGGCGTGTACTATCAAAAGTACACACCCAAAGTACACACCCAAAATACACACCCGTTCATCCTCATACTAGGGGCTACGAAAATTTCACTTGTGCTTCTAAATTAGAAGCACAAGTGAAAAATAACATTTAGTGTCCCTTTAAGTTTGGTTCTTGTAAAACCTCAATTTAAATATATTCCCCAGTCTGTTACATTCATATTGACCCAATATATAAACCATGTATAATATGCACGATTGGTGGGGGAAGGATCATGGTAACTTGGCATAGCTGGGATGCCTGGGGTTGCTAGGGGTTTCCTTCTCCTCTTCTCTGACTCCCTTCGGTCCAGTGAGTCCTCTGGAAGATCCAGCATCTCATACACAGTGTTGGTTCCTTGGGTTGTGTAAGCAGGAGGACGCTCTCCTCAATACTGAGACTCTTCCAGCTGTACCTGTACATGTACCACTATTCCCTTATTAATACCATATTAGTATTTTCCATATTACTATTTTTACTACATGAGAGATTACACTTAGACAAATAAAAACAACATGAGACAAGATATAAATTAACTTTACATTTATTATATTTTTTTTCACAGAATTAGTTACTTTGTAATCTGTAGATAATGGGATGGGGAATTTATAGCCAAGCAGCTGCCTGGATATTATCACAGATTAAACCAGATAGCTGGTCATGCTATGGGCTACCTCTGGACTCACAGAGAGTCATCCTTCAGCACTCAGGAGAGGAAAAACCCCCTGTGGGGGAAACCTCTGGGGAACCATGGCTAGAAGGACTGCCCTTCCCTCTGGGCATTAAGAGGCAAATAAAGAGACTATAATTATATTACAGATTAACAAAACAATGAATTAAAGGATTGTATAGACCAGGGGTGTCCAACTGAATCCCTACAGCTGGTGATCCATCTGGATAATAGATAACTCAGAGAGCTGAGGTCCAGCAAGAAGAACACAGTTGGAAACCTCTGATCTAAAATAACATCACTCGCAAAGTCGCATATTACACCCTCCCCAACCACCGCACACGCGACCCTCGCGAAACAGCAAGCGCAAATAACTGGAAGGCTACCGCGACTGCAGACGCACCGATCTTTGCTAAAGGGTATACGAGTAGCTGCGCTTGCCAAAGAGAACCTCCCCTGCCAAAACCTCCAAAGCTCAAGGTCAGATTTAGGGTAGTCAAGCTCCTAGTCTTGAGACACATCCAAATCAGGCATAGATCCCTATACCATGGAACCGAGGACGGATGCTGAAGCTCCTTCAGAGCTCCGGATGTGTCTAAGAGGAAAAAGAATATTCAAGCAGTTATCAGCAGCAGTGACCATTATGACATCACATCATGACATCACTCTTCTATGACTCACTGCAGATGTTTCTTGTTCTAAATGGTTATCCCTGGCACAAAAAGGGTTAATTGTCATGGTGGACAAATTCTAGTGCTGTATATACTAATCATGGATAACTAGGAATCATGTTACCTTATACTTCTATGCTGATGTACAGAAGTTCTATAACCAAAAAAATAATTAATTGTAATATGTTATTTACATTAGACATTGATACACAAAATAGTCTACTCAATAAAGAGAGAAATGCAGGGAATTGGGATGTGCACTGGAGAATGAAATAACTTTCAAGCTTACCTCACGAGTGTCCTAATTTTGGCTCTAAATCCCTGTCTCCTTCCCTGTGTTTATTCTTTTCTCCCTTTACTATTATCTTTCTTATTTTACTGTTCTTCTCTCTTTCCTTCTTCTTTTATCAGTTTTTAAATTTTTTTTTTTACTAGAACAGTTTTGCAATACTGGACACAGGAGGGCGCTGTTTCACTGTAGATACTATCTTAGCTATCAGAGTATGGGAAGCCTTATTCCACTAGTTTGCTCGCTGACATGGTGTCTGTACACCTGTAAGAAAGGTAAGCCCCTATATCCTAATAGCGCGCTACTGACTATTCATTATTCGGATGCGTTTAATATTATATTGTTTCTAGGTTTGTCTAATCACCTGATGGGCAATAAATCAAACTTTATGTAGCACGTAACCTGTTAGTTACCTTCCTGCCCACCTCAATGTGATGTTGCAATTTATATTTCATACTTACCATACTGTTTATTTGTATGCATTATATAACTTTATTTTTTACTGACATTGTGATATGTATGTAACCACCTTAAAAAACGTTATAAAAATATATTAAATTTAAAAAAATCATGTCCCCTTCCCTCAGTTAAAGCCGCCATGTATCGTTAGAGATACACTCATGTTTACTCTCGTCTCTGTCTTACAGCTGATGTCATAATAAAGCGACACTACTGCTAATTTCAAAATACATGTTTCTCGTAATCTACACATTTCCTTGCTATACCATAACACAATGGGGTAGATGAAATGGCCCCCATTATCGAAAAATTAGCTTTAGTGGCAAAATTAACGGGCATGATTCAATACCCGCCGCTAACGCCATTAACGAGTGCGGTAAACTCATTACTACACCCGTTAAATAAACCTTATACTTACAATGGAGGTTTACTGCACCTGTTACAAAAAAACAGCACTGAAACAGTGTTATTTGACGAGAGACGTTAAAAATTAGCGGACAAATATCAATGCTGGTCCATCAGTTGTATTGGACTATCAAAGCTGATCTATCAGTTGTCAGGGTTGGAGGGGCGGTTCCAGAGGTGAGGACGGGCGTCTCCAGTAAGGTCAGGACTGGAGGGGCAGGCACTCTGATAAGGTCAAGGCTGGAGGGGCAGGCTTTTCCAGTAAGTTCAGGGCTGGAGGGGCAGTCATCTCTGGTACGGTCAAGACTGGAGCGGAAGGCATCTCTGGTAATTACAGTCAGGGCTGGATGGGCAGGAATCTCCGGTAAGGCCAGAGCTGGAGGGGCAGGCATCTCCGTTTAAGGTCAAGGTGGCTGCCAGTGACTCGTTTTTCATTTAGTAGAAGCCCTGCGCTAGTTGTAATCACTGAAATTCAGTGTGTAATGGCTGTCTAGGCTTGATTGTAGTGTTATTGCATTTAGAAACAGCTCTAACTAGCTGACCAGGGCTTTTGTTGGCTCTGGCAACCAGTCAGTCATCAGAAACCCTGCGTGACAGCAGATCCCCATTTATATAGGGATCAGCTGTCATTTGTCATTTACTGGTTGCAGAGGCGGCTCTCTAATTAGGCAAGTTAGGCGGTTGCCTAAGGCCTCGCTCTTGCGGGGGCCTCGCGGCTGCCTAACTTGCCTAATTGTCTTCTGACTAGGGTTGCCACTGGTAATTTACCTGTGGCAGCTCCTGTGGGGCGTGCAAGTTCGCTGGGCCTGTGCGCATCATTGAGTGACTCGCGTCATGTCACGTGAGTCACTGGCTGCCGGCAACGTCGAGAGCGGTAAGCAGCTGAACAGTGCTGGCCGGATGGAGTACACGGACTGCAGAAACTTACATGCTGCTTTTCGGCACCCAAAAGGAGAACCTTTTATGCTTTTCGTATCCTTCCTTTAAAATAAATAGTACACTGCTGCTTGGGAAATTAAATGTTAGTCTTCACTTGTGCTGCCAGTATTTGAGAGGATGGGCATCTTATGGTGATCAGATTATACTCCTGGTCGCTTGAAATGCAGTTAACACTTGCTGTGTCTGTTTTCAAAGGAGTTAAACAAAAATCCTGGGCAATGACTACATTTGCCTGTACAATTAGGAATGTTATGGCTACAATCATAGTCTGTGGTAAAAGCTATTTAGTCTCTGGGTTACCAGCAGAAGGGGGAGTGTCGGACAAGCACTGAAAGAAGTTTATCCAGCCATATTTGTCAGCTTAACACCAGTAAAATTATTTGTGAAGTGCCTGGTCTTACATTTGTTTTTCTAACATGATTGTATAGCTGTCATTTTAGTGGATTTACAGAGCAATAAAGTGAAATAAGAGTAATTGTATTATTCAAACTAAAAATATCATAATCTGCCTATAGTCTGAGTTTAACCTGTCTGAGCTGTGTGTTCTTTTTATGTAGTATAAATAGGTTTCCTTTGTATTGATAACATTTTGTGTCATCCTTTATGCAGAAAACCAGACATTATATTTAGTTTTTTATTTATTTTTTTAAACTTTATTAAGTATACATAATGAAGTATGATTCTTGCAATCCTATGAAGATTAATCTTCCTACAAGTTCTCTTCAAGATTCTTTTAAGTCATATTGGTTAACAAATACAGTGCATGAAATAAGCAGTAAGCCCAGCTTTTTTTTTTTTCTTTCAATAATGCAGATAGTCACTTCTGCCTCATAAAACGTGTCATTTAAAAGGTGTAATAACTGTGCACCTTTCAAAAGATATTGCTTCCTAGACTTTACCTTTTGTCTGTTTACAAATTTGGTTACTTGGTTTAAATGCTTTGCAGCTCTTGCCATCTCTTTTCTTTTTTTTAAAAACTTTTTCTTATTTTTCTCAAATTTTCACTCATATGCTGATCAGATGCACATAGTAGCACATACATATACACATATATGTGCTTGTGTGTGTATCGGATCAGCATTTGAGTGTGTACGTGTGTGCTATACTAAGCGCTTTTGTTTATAGATATCAGTAGAATAATTATGAGACATTTAAAATTAAAGGAGCTGTGAATTCCTAATTGCTGGGAGTTAAGAATGGTTTTAAAATATGCTATTTATACAGTTCATTTTTATTATCGTCTGCATATCTTTTTTTTAATTATGCGTGTCAGTGAGAGCCTCATGTTCGAGTTTCGCCTAAGGCCTCACAAAGTCTAGAGCCGCCTCTGACTGGTTGGTTATGGAGTGATGCTCTGCAGGATGGAGGTGAGGTGGCTAGAGAGCGATGCACTGCAGAGGGGAGGTGAGGTGGATAGAGAGCGATGCACTGCAGAGGGGAGGTGAGGTGGCTAGAGAGCGATGCACTGCAGAGGGGAGGTGAGGTGGATAGAGAGCGATGCACTGCAGAGGGGAGGTGAGGTGGATAGAGAGCGATGCACTGCAGAGGGGAGGTGAGGTGGATAGAGAGCGATGCACTGCAGAGGGGAGGTGGGGGGGTTAGGGAGTTATTTCTTTCCCAGTAAATAGAGTGGGGCAAGCTATGAGATGTTGTTACCATCCTGTGAGAAGTAATAGCAGCCGGCAGACAAGCTGGAAGCATGGCAGCTATCGGTCAGAGGATAAACTGGCGTGTACTATCAAAAGTACACACCCAAAGTACACACCCAAATACACACCCGTTCATCCTCATACTAGGGGCTACGAAAATTTATATTATAAGCACAAGTGAAAAATAATGTTTAGTGTCCCTTTAAGTTTGTTTCTTGTAAAACCTCAAATTAAATATATTCCCCAGTCTGTTACATTCATATTGACCCAATATATAAACCATGTATAATATGCACGATTGGTGGGGGAAGGTTCATGGTAACTTGGCATAGCTGGGATGCCTGGGGTTGCTAGGGGTTTCCTTCTCCTCTTCTCTGACCCCCTTCGGTCCAGTGAGTCCTCTGGAAGATCCAGCATCTCATACACAGTGTTGGTTCCTTGGGTTGTGTAAGCAGGAGGCCGCTCTCCTCAATACTGAGACTCTTCCAGCTGTACCTGTACATGTACCACTATTCCCTTATTAATACCATATTAGTATTTTCCATATTACTATTTTTACTCCAATATGTATCTCTGTCTCAGGTGCGCGTCATCCAGATTACCTCTGTAACACCACATGCTAATTCCCTCTTCCTTGATTAATTAGCAAAACATCCTTCCCAGCATTTCACATTATAACAATTAATTTCTCTTTTATTGCCCCCCCCCCCCCCATATTCAGACTCCCCCTCACCCTTCATGTTTTCTGTTACATGAGAGATTACACTTAGACAAATAAAAACAACATGAGACAAGATATAAATTAACTTTACATTTATTATATTTTTTTTTCACAGAATTAGTTACTTTGTAGTCTGTAGATAATGGGATGGGGAATTTATAGCCAAGCAGGTACCTGGATATTATCACAGATTAAACCAGATAGCTGGTCATGCTATGGGCTACCTCTGGACTCACAGAGAGTCATCCTTCAGCACTCAGGAGAGGAAAAACCCCCTGTGGGGGAAACCTCTGGGGAACCATGGCTAGAAGGACTGCCCTTCCCTCTGGGCATTAAGAGGCAAATAAAGAGACTATAATTATATTACAGATTAACAAAACAATGAATTAAAGGATTGTATAGACCAGGGGTGTCCAACTGAATCCCTACAGCTGATGATCCATCTGGATAATAGATAACTCAGAGAGCTGAGGTCCAGCAAGAAGAACACAGTTGGAAACCTCTGATCTAAAATCACTCGCAAAGGCGCATATTACACCCTCCCCAACCACCGCACACGCGACCCTCGCGAAACAGCAAGCGCAAATAAACTGGAAGGCTACCGTGACTGCAGACGTACCGATCTTTGCTAAAGGGTATACGAGTAGCTGCGCTTGCCAAAGAGAACCTCCCCTGCTAGAACCTCCAAAGCTCAAGGTCAGATTTAGTGTAGCCAAGCTCCAAGCTGTGAGACACATCCAAATCAGGCATAGATCCCTATACCATGGAAACGAGGACGGATGCTGAAGCTCCTTCAGAGCTCCGGATGTGTCTGAGAGAAAAAGAATATTCAAGCAGTTATCAGCAGCAGTGACCATTATGACATCACATCGTGACATCACTCCTCTATGACACTGCAGATGTTTCTTGTTCTAAATGGTTATCCCTGGCACAAAAAGGGTTAATTGTCATGGAGGACACATTGTAGTGCTGTATGTACTAATCATGGATAACTAGGCATCATGTTACCGTATGCTTCTATGCTGATGTACAGGAATTCTATAACCAAAAAAATAATGAATTGTAATATGTTATTTACATTAGACCTTGATACACAAAATTGTCTACTCAATAAAGAGAAATGCAGGGAATTGGGATGGGAATTTCATCTGCATTGGAGAATAAAATAACTTTCAAGTTTACCTCACGAGTGTCCTAATTTTACCTCACGAGTGTCCTAATTTTGGGTCTAAATCCCTGTCTCCTTCCCTGTGTTTATTCTTTTCTCCCTTTACTATTATCTTTCTTATTTTACTGTTCTTCTCTCTTTCCTTCTTCTTTTATCACAGTTTTTTTTTTTTTTTTTTTAGAAGAGTTTTGCAATACTGGACACAGGAGGGCGTTGTTTCACTGTAAATTCAATCTTAGTTATCAGAGTATGGGAAGCCTTATTCCACTAGTTTGCTCGCTGACATGGTGTCTGTACACCTGTAAGAAAGGTAAGCCCCTATATCCTAATAGCGCGCTACTGACTATTAATTATTCGGATGCGTTTAATATTATATTGTTTCTAGGTTTGTCTAATCACCTGATGGGCAATAAATCAAACTTTATGTAGCACGTAACCTGTTAGTTACCTTCCTACCCACCTCAATGTGATGTTACACTTATATTTCATACTTACCATACTGTTTATTTGTATGCGTTATATAACTTTTTTTTACTGACATTGGGATATGTATGTAACCACCTTAAAAAACTTTATAAAAATAAATTCAATTTTAAAAAATCATGTCCTCTTCCCTCAGTTAAAGCCGCCATGTATCGTTAGAGATACACTCATGTTTACTCTCGTCTCTGTCTTACAGCTGATGTCATAAATAAGCGACACTACTGCTTATTTCAAAATACATGTTTCTCGTAATCTACACATTTCCTTGCTATACCATAACACAATGGGGTAGATGAAATGGCCCCCATTATCGAAAAATTAGCTTTAGTGGTAAAATTAACGGGCATGATTCAATACCCGCCGCTAACGCCATTAACGAGTGCGGTAAACTCATTACTACACCCGTTAAATAAACCTTATACTTACAATGGAGGTTTACTGCACCTGTTACAAAAAACAGCACTGAAACAGTGTTATTTGACAAGAGACGTTAATAATTAGCGGACAAAAATCAATGCTGGTCCATCAGTTGTATTGGACTATCAAAGCTGATCTATCAGTCGTTGTCAGGGTTGGAGGGGCGGGTGCCTCAAGTTAGGTGAGGACGGGCGTCTCCAGTAAGGTCAGGACTGGAGGGCAGGCTTCTCCAGTAAGGTCAGGGCTGGAGGGGCAGGCATCTCTGGTAAGGTCAACACTGGAGCGGAAGGCATCTCTGGTAATTACAGTCAGGGTTGGATGGGCAGGAATCTCCGGTAAGTCATGGCTGGATGGGCAGGCATCTCCAGGAAGGCCAGGGCTGGATGGGCAGGCATCTCCGGTAAGGTCAGGGCTGGATGGGCAGGCATCTCCGGTAAGGTCAGGGTTGGATGGGCAGGCATCTCCGGTAAGGTCAGGGCTGGATGGGCAGGTATCTCCGGTAAGGTCAGGGCTGGATGGGCAGGCATCTCCGGTAAGGTCAGGGCTGGAGGGGCAGGCATCTCCGGTAAGGTCAGGGCTGGAGGGGCAGGCATCTCTGGTAAGGTCAGGGTGGAAGCCAGTGACTCGTTTTTCATTTAGTAGAAGCCCTGCACTAATTGTAATGACTGAAATTCAGTGTGTAATGGCTGTCTAGGCTTGATTGTAGTGTGAGTGCATTTAGAAACAGCTCTAACTAGCTGACCAGGGCTTTTGTTGGCTGTGGCAACCAACCCTGCATGACAGTAGATCCCCATTTATATTGGGATCAGCTGTCATTTGTCATGTACTGGTTGGTTATGGGGTGATGCTCTGCAGGATGGAGGAGAGGTGGATAGAGAGCGATGCACTGCAGAGGGGAGGTGGGGTGGATAGAGAGCGATGCACTGCAGAGGGGAGGTGGGGTGGTTAGGGAGTTATTTCTTTCCCAGTAAATAGAGTGGGGCAAGCTATGAGATGTTGTTACCATCCTGTGAGAAGTAATAGCAGCAGGCAGACAAGCTGGAAGCATGGCAGCTATCGGTCAGAGGATAAACTGGCGTGTACTATCAAAAGTACACACCCAAAGTACACACCCAAATACACACCCGTTCATCCTCATACTAGGGGCTACGAAAATTTCACTTGTGCTTCTAAATTAACATATTATGTGTTTAGTGTCCCTTTAAGTTTGTTTCTTTTAAAACATCAAATTAAATATATTCCCCAGTCTGTTACATTCATATTGACCCAATATATAAACCATGTATAATATGCACGATTGGTGGGGGAAGGATCATGGTAACTTGGCATAGCTAGGATGCCTGGGGTTGCTAGGGGTTTCCTTCTCCTCTTCTCTGACCCCCTTCGGTCCAGTGAGTCCTCTGGAAGATGCAGCATCTCATACACAGTGTTTGTTCCTTGGGTTGTGTAAGCAGGAGGCCGCTCTCCTCAATACTGAGACTCTTCCAGCTGTACCTGTACATGTACCACTATTCCCTTATTAATACCATATTAGTATTTTCCATATTACTATTTTTACTCCAATATGTATCTCTGTCTCAGGTACGCGTCATCCAGTTTACCTCTGTAACACCACATTCCCTCTTCCTTGATTAATTAGCAAAATATCCTTTCCCAGCACTTCACATTGTAACTAGACATGTGCATTCGTTTTCGGACGAATGCATTTTCGGACGAAAATAGCATTTTCGTCCATTCGTCCGAAAAACGAATAACGAAAATTTTAACTAACAAAATCCGAATGAACGAATGGTTAATAAACGAAAATCATTCGTTCATTCGTCCATTCGTCCATTCGTGCTATTGGCATTCTAAACCGAAATAGAGTCGGTTTACAATGCCAATAGCATTGTACTACATTCCATAAACCGACATGAATGACTTTCGGTTTATGGAATGCATGTAATGCTATTAGCTTCCTATAAACCGAAATTGAGTTCCCATTCATACGAATAGGTCAATTGACCTATTCGTATGAATGGGGACTCTTTCGGTTTATAGAAAGCCAATAGCAGCATGTATTCTATAAGCCGAAAGTCTTTAAAACAAACGACGTTCGGTTTATAGAATACATGTAATGCTATTGCTGTTCTATAAGCCGAAAGACTTTCGGCTTATAGAACAGCAATAGCATTACATGTATTCTATAAACTGAACGTCGTTCGTTTTAAAGACTTTCGGCTTATAGAATACTATTGGCATTCTATAAACCTAACTAGAGTCCCTCCTCATTCATAAGAATTTCTTATGAATGGGGACTCGACTCTAGTTCGGTTTATAGAAAGCCAATAGTATTCTATAAGCCGAAAGTCTTTAAAACGAACGACGTTCGGTTTATAGAATACATGTAATGCTATTGCTATTCTATAAACCGAACGACTTTCGGTTTATAGAATAGCCATAGGATTACATGTAGTACATAAGCCGAAAGTCTATAAACCGAAAGTCGTTCGGTTTATAGGCTGTCGGCATTTAACTATACAGAGACAGAGTCTCCATTCATAAAATTATGAATGGAGACTTTGTCTCCGTGTAGTAAAATGCTGAAAGCCTATAAACCGAACGATCGGTTTATAGACTTTCGGCTTATGTAATACATGTAATCCTATGGCTATTCTATAAACCGAAAGTTCGGTTTATAGAATAGCAATAGGAATACATGTATTCCATAAACCGACAGCCTATAAACCGAACGTTCGGTTTATAGGCTGTGGGCATTTTACTACACGGAGACAAAGTCTCCATTTATAATTTTATGAATGGAGACTCTGTCTCCGTATAGTTAAATGCCCACAGCCTATAAACCGAACGTTCGGTTTATAGGCTGTCGGCTTATGGAATACATGTATTCCTATTGCTATTCTATAAACCGAACGTTCGGTTTATAGAATAGCCATAGGATTACATGTATTATATAAGCCGAAAGTCTATAAACCGATCGTTCGGTTTATAGGCTTTCGGCATTTTACTACACGGAGACAAAGTCTCCATTCATAATTTTATGAATGGAGACTCTGTCTCTGTATAGTTAAATGCCGACAGCCTATAAACCGAACGACTTTCGGTTTATAGACTTTCGGCTTATGTAATACATGTAAACCTATGGCTATTCTATAAACCGAAAGTCGTTCGGTTTATAGAATAACAATAGGAATACATGTATTCCATAAGCCGACAGCCTATAAACCGAACGTTCGGTTTATAGCCTGTCGGCATTTTACTACACGGAGACAGAGTCTCCATTCATAAAATTATGAATGGAGACTTTGTCTCCATGTAGTAAAATGCCCACAGCCTATAAACCGAACGTTCGGTTTATAGGCTGTCGGCATTTTACTACACGGAGACAAAGTCTCCATTCATAATTTTATGAATGGAGACTCTGTCTCTTATTAGTTAAATGCCGACAGCCTATAAACCGAACGACTTTCGGTTTATAGACTTTCGGCTTATGTAATACATGTAAACCTATGGCTATTCTATAAACCGAAAGTCGTTCGGTTTATAGAATAGCAATAGGATTACATGTATTCCATAAGCCGAAAGTCTATAAACCGAAAGTCGTTCGGTTTATAGACTTTCGGCTTATAGAATACAAGTAATACTATTGCCTTTCTATGAACCGAACGAGCGCCCCATTCATAAGAATTTCTTATGAATGGGGCTCTCGTTCGGATTATAGAAAGCCAATAGTATTACATTGTATTCTATAAAACGAACGAATAAAAATTAACGAAACGAAAATAATGAACGAATTTCGTCTGAAACGAATGCACTAATGAACGAAATTCGTTTTAGACTAAATAAATGACATTTTCGTCCGAATGGACGAAAACGAAACGAAAATTTTAGTTTTGCACATGTCTAATTGTAACAATTAATTTCCCTTTTATTTCACCCCCCACCATATTCAGACTCCCGCTCACCCTTCATGTTTTGAGAGGTTACACTTAGACAAATAAAAACAACATGAGACAAGATATAAATTAACTTTACATTTATTATATTTTTTTCACAGAATTAGTTACTTTGTAGTCTGTAGATAATGGGATGTGGAATTTACAGCCCAGCAGGTACCTGGATATTATCACAGATTAAACCAGAAAGCTGGTCATGCTATGGGCTACCTCTGGACTCACAGAGAGTCATCCTTCAGCACTCAGGAGAGGAAAAACCCCCTGTGGGGGAAACCTCTGGGGAACCATGGCTAGAAGGACTGCCCTTCCCTCTGGGCATTAAGAGGCAAATAAAGAAACTATAATTATATTACAGGTTAATAAAACAATGAATTAAAGGATTGTATAGACCAGGGTGTCCAACTGAATCCCTACAGCTGATGATCCATCTGGATAATAGATAACTCAGAGAGCTGAGGTCCAGCAAGAAGAACATAGTTGGAAACCTCTGATCTAAAATAACATCACTCGCAAAGTCGCATATTACACCCTCCCCAACCACCGCACACGCGACCCTCGCGAAACAGCAAGCGCAAATAAACTGGAAGGCTACCGCGACTGCAGACGCACCGATCTTTGCTAAAGGGTATACGAGTAGCTGCGCTTGCCAAAGAGAACCTCCCCTGCCAAAACCTCCAAAGCTCAAGGTCAGATTTAGGGTAGTCAAGCGCCAAGCTGTGAGACACATCCAAATCAGGCATAGATCCCCATACCATGGAACCGAGGACGGATGCTGAAGCTCCTTCAGAGCTCCGGATGTGTCTGAGAGGAAAAAGAATATTCAAGCAGTTATCAGCAGCAGTGACCATTATGACATCACATCATGACATCACTCTTCTATGACTCACTGCAGATGTTTCTTGTTCTAGATGGTTATCCCTGGCACAGAAAGGGTTAATTGTCATAGTGGACACATTCTAGTGCTCTATATACTAATCATGGATAACTAGGCATCATGTTACCTTATGCTTCTATCCTGATGTACAGGAGTTCTATAGCCAAAAAAATAATTAATTGTAATATGTTATTTACATTCAACATTGATACACAAAATGGTCTACTCAATAAAGAGAGAAATGCAGGGAATTGGGATGTGCACTGGAGAATGAAATAACTTTCAAGTTTACCTCACGAGTGTCCTAATTTTGGCTCTAAATCCCTGTCTCCTTCCCTGTTTTTATTCTTTTCTCCCTTTACTATTATCTTTCTTATTTTACTGTTCTTCTCTCTTTCCTTCTTCTTTGATCACAGTTTAAAAAAAAAAAATTTTACTAGAAGAGTTTTGCAATACTGGACACAGGAGGGCGCTGTTTCACTGTAAATACAATCTTAGCTATCAGAGTATGGGAAGCCTTATTCCACTAGTTTGCTCTCTGACATGGTGTCTGTAAGAAAGGTAAGCCCCTACCCGTTAATTTAGCCCCCAAACGCAGCACATAAATGCGCATTTATCCTCTCTGTTAGGCGGTCAAATACTGCTGAAAGGGTTAACCTGTAAAAGAGAAAACAAATGATGCCCCCAGATGCCTCTCTGCAGGGCCAAGATGCCACTCACACAACAAAAAACGAATACCGGGCCTGGGGCAGGCAAAATGCCTCTAACACTGTTAAACAGTGCCACTGGTCCCTAAAAAAAATAACCAAATTAGTCGCCTGGGACCAGTAGAACGATGTTTTGAAAACCAGCCAATAGTAGGGCTTGGACAGGGAGGCTTCATTGATGCAATTTGAAATCTCAGCCCTACCAAGATAAAAAGAAAAAGCTCCAATAGTGCAATACTGTATTAAAAACAAACAAACACGTGTAATTGCATAAAGACTAGTCCTATACATAGAAGTCACTAGTAACACAGTCTCTCCGTTAGTCAACTTGACACATGGGCACAAGAAGATGCTAAAACCCTTACATCCAAAAGGTAAAGTAGGTGCGTTTTGGACCTGTATGAAACAATAGTGCTTCCCTCTGACATTAAGGCATTTAAAAAAATGAAATTTGTACCCTGGTTTGTTCAACTGTGGCCCAACATTACATTTTCCTAAAGACTGTTGGATGACATAAGTAGCTTGAGGGTCACAGTTGGATTCCTAGACTCATGGATGTCCAAAGAACTGCCCTCAGACTTTATGTGATCCTCAAGGGTATTTGAGTAGCCCATATACTGACAGAGAGTAGCCCATAGGTTGGGTGGTTTTAACTCATGACCTTCATATTTAACCTCCAAAGCTTGGCTTACTGGTGGTATTTGGCCCTTTTGTGCAGTTTATTGTAGGCTCCTCTACATTTAACATGTAAAACACACTAGCAAGGTCAATACCCCTGAGATTGAGCACATGCGCAGCTCATCGGAGCCTATGTAAGAGGAAACTGGTAGTGGTCAATGAAATTTAGGACACTCAGTTGTTTGGGGATCATTTTGTGGAGCCTTCTGGCATGCTGCGCACACTTGACTTACATAGACTATATCATGTAGGTCGTGGGTCTATGTTTTTTGGAGGAAGGTAGAACATAGACTTCTCTCGTCTAATGCAATGGAGGTTTTATGATGTCAGCTGGCTGGTAGGTCAAATAATGTCGGTTTTCAAACCTAGGTATTTGTAGTTTATTTTATTTAAAATGATCATAAAAAAATTATATGCAGAAATCATCTTAGAACCTAAACATGCAATAAGATGACACAGGGATTATACCAGCCCCATAGTATTACATAATTATACCAGCTCCATAGCATTACATCATTATACCAGCCCCATAGTATTACATCATTATACCAGCCCCATAGCATTACATCATTATACCAGCCCCATAGTATTACATCATTATACCAGCCCCATACTATTACATCATTATACCAGCTCCATAGCATTACATCATTATACCAGCCCCATAGTATTGCATCATTATACCAGCCTCATAGTATTACATCATTATACCAGCTCCATACCATTACATAATTATACCAGCCCTATAGCATTACATCATTATACCAGCCCCATAGTATTACATCATTATACCAGCTCCATAGCATTACATAATTATACCAGCCCTATAGCATTACATCATTATACCAGCCCCATAGTATTGCATCATTATACCAGCCCCATAGTATTTCATCATTATACCAGCTCCATAGCATTACATCATTATGCTAGCCCCATAGTATTATATCATTATACCAACCCCATAGTATTACATCATTATACCAGCTCCATAGCATTACATCATTATACCAGCCCCATAGCATTACACAAGAAAGGGAAAACCACGCATTTTAAAAGCACATCTGGAGAGTGCATTAGTTAAAGATAAGACTGATATATACCCCTGCATACTGCAATATATACCTCCAGTATGTAAACCAGGTTATATCTCACACACTGCCCCAAAATATACCCCATGCACAGTGCAGTACATAGGCCCCAGTATGTACACAAGATTATATTAATTGTCCTGTGCATGTGATATATACGAGGGCAGTGTGTGAGAAATAACCTTGTGTACATATTGGGTGGCTATATTGACTTACCCCAGCACCCAGATTGTACTCACAGGACATACCCCAGCACCCAGATTGTACTCACAGGGCTTACCCCAGCATGCAGATTGCACTCACAGGACTTGCCCCAGCACCCAAATTGCAATCACAGGACTTGCCCCAGCACCCAGGACTTACCCCAGCACTGAGATTGCACTCACAAAACTTGCCTCAGCACACAGCCCACTCCTGAGATTGCACCACAGAACCACAGAGTCTGTTCTCCGGAGTGGCACTCCCCATGTCTGTCTGTCTTTTCCTCTCCACCATGTCTGTCTCTCCCCCCCCCCCCCCCCCATGTGTGTAGTCTCTGCCTCCTCTCATTTTAATTTCTGTAGTCTCTCTCCCCCTCTAATTTCCATTTCTGTAGGCTCTCCCTCCTCATGTGTGTAGTCTCTCTTACCCTCTCATTTCCATTTCTGTTGTCTCTCCCTCTTCTCATTTTTGGTTTGCTACTGCTTGGTTGATAGGGTACCACTTTCCTGGTCATTGTGCAATGTCTGTGAAAGACCACTTCTATGAGAAACCACTTCTAAGACTCTGGGCAAAGTAGCATCAGCCAACGGGAACCCAGACACCATCGTGTAAAATTGAAGGGGTCCATCACAGGACCAGGGACAACTACGTCATGGTAGTTCAAGGCACAGAATTGGCCAACCCCAGCTGTTCTGTCACAACTAAGAGTCGCAGGTTACCCACCAAGTTCTAATTGCCGCTGATATCCTGAAATATAGTCCATTATAATACTGGCGCAATTGGCGTGTGCGCCAGTGTATAAAGCAGACTCCCAGCAAAGTTTGTGAGTCTGCGCTATCTACACCGAATGCATGGATTTAGGTTGTGTCGGTGCTTGTTGCTCCGGCGCAGCCTATGTTTAAAAAAATCAGCCACTGAGAAGCACCTAATTTGCGTTGAGGCTCCTTTCCCGCACTGCAAAGTGTCGGTAGTTATAAAAAAGCGCAATCACCATTACACAACAAACAACAATTGCAGCTTTTTTTTTTGCAGTGCAGAAGTTTTTATACATAGCCCCCAGTGGTGTATCTTGGTTTTGTGCTCCTCTAGGCAGACAAAATGCGGGCACCCCTCCCCCCACCCACATTGCACCCCTACGACATGCCCCATCACCCACGTTGCACACCAACGACATGCCCCTATCAACCCATTACATGTCCCATCACCCACATTGCACACACATTAAATGCCCAATCACCCCATTACATGCCACCATCACTCTCATTACATACCCCCACCACGTCCATTACATGCCCCCATCACCCTTATTAATTGGAAGGAGCTAAAGCTTGCTGAACTGGTGGGGAAGGGAGCAAAAATGTTTGAAGCACCAGAAGTGTGCTTTAACACCCTCTGGCAAAGTGCCGCCCTCTGGCAAAGTGCCACCCTAGGCGAGTGCCTTATTTGCCTTGTAGAAGATACACTACTGATAGCCCCCACTGTGTCAACGAGACATAAATATGTTAAAATGTACTAACCAGTGGTTTTAATATTGACCTTTAGTAATGACTAGAATTTTGACAAACATTTACATTCGGCCTTTCCTGTTTCCAGTAGTTATTTTCTACTTGTAGCTATTTCCTGTTTGTGTTACAATACAAGGGTGATGCAATCTTTACTCAACTTTATCTATGAAGAATGTGCACATATAAATACTTAGGTTAAATGAAAAAAATTGTTGGAGGTAAAAATATTTTTTTATTGAGAATATATTACATACATATTTAAAGCCACGGGTGGGGTGACTAGCTATGTCACTCATGCTGAGTGGACTACATTCCCCATGGTGCTCAGCAAAAATATTGGATTGCCAGCGGGGGTGGCAGGCAAGATTTTGCAGCCCTTTACAGTTTTTGTTCTGCTGCTAAAAGCAGCCCCAGTGATACAGGATTATCTGGAGGATATTTTTGGATCATTCCGCTCAGAACACGAATCTCTGTTCCTCTTTTTGTTTTTATGGGCGGAGAGGTGAGGAGAATGAACTGCTCTTAGGATGAGTCAATGTAAGTGCAGTTTGAGCAAAAGACAGTGGATGGAAGCAGGCTACACCTTCATGATCTGCAATGAAGAGCATCAATAGAGGGTGAGTAGAAGGCCCTCCCCCCATCACTTCCCCCGACTGAGCCACTGACCTCCAAGCTTATATCAGTAATGTAGCTGTCCCTCTTTCTTTCTCTGGTGTCCCCACAGAGCTCCACGGCAACAAACCTCATCATATAGTGCATTTAAAACGCAGTTAATGTGTTTCTATATATTTGCTTTTAGTAACATAGTAATTTAGGTTGAAAAAACACACAGTTCAACCCTTCTACCTAGCATGCTCCGTCAATATGGCGCCCACGATCGCTCCGTGGGGCGATCGTGGGTGCTCCAAAATAGAAATTTCAGTGCTGTCTATTGCCTCGACATCAAGGCAATAGACCAGCACCGTTAAAGATCGTTGATCGCGAAAACCGCTTGATTCACCGCAGGACGTGCCAGGCATGTCCTTTGTCGTTAAGGGAGTTTCTCCCAGGACGTGCCTGACACGTCCTTTGTCGCAAAGGTGTTAAAATGTATATTTCTAGTATTTGCTTGCAATTTTGCTAATACAATGTAATGTGATTGACAAATTGCATTTTTTTTTACTTTCCTTTTTTTCCCATGGGCCTGAAAGTAAGAGAAACATGTTTTAAATGTGTTTGTAGTACTTCCTGTGTATGACATTACTTTGCTACTTAACATGCCAGAAAAACTATTTTCCCTTGTATGCAAATAGTTTATTTACATATCAAACCACAAGGTAACATCATAAACAAGAGACACCCGTGAAATCATCTATGTACCGGGACATGTTTCGCAAACTGTTTCACAGAGTGTATGTCTCTCCCCTACGGCACCACAACATATATGCACAGTATGGGGACAGCTGCATTAAATGTGGATCCCCTGGAGCTGACCTGGACCACTGTCTATGGAGATGTAGGGTGATTAGCAAATTTAGAACCAATGTGCATAAGTACATCAGGGACACTCTCCATATTAAGGCAACTTAATATTATTTCTCCTGAATTTATTATTTTTGGATTTACTTTTTCCCCCTTCCCACATATTAAGCTGGCCCACATACTAATGGCTGTGATCACCAAAACCAGTGGTGTATCTTGATTTTGTGCTGCCCTAGGCAGACAAAATCCGGGCACCCCCCTACCCAAGCTGTACACCCACGTTACACACCTAAGACATGCCCCATCATTCAGACTCACATCAAGCTCATACTCCCATCACACACACACTCCCATCACACTCAGTCACACACTCCGACTCCCATCACACTCCGTCACACACACTGTCTCCCATCACACACACTCTGACTCCCATCACACTCAGTCACACACACTGTCTCCCATCACACACACACTCTGACTCCCATCACACTCAGTCACACACACTGTCTCCCATCACACACACTCTTACTCCCATCACACTCAGTCACACACTCCTACTCCCATCACACTCCGTCACACACACTGTCTCCCATCACACACACTCTGACTCCCATCACACTCAGTCACACACACTGTCTCCCATCACACACACACTCTGACTCCCATCACACTCAGTCACACACACTGTCTCCCATCACACACACTCTTACTCCCATCACACTCAGTCACACACTCCTACTCCCATCACACTCAGTCACCCACACTGTCTCCCTTCACACACACTCTGACTCCCATCACACTCAGTCACACACACTGTCTCCCATCACACACACACTCTGACTCCCATCACACTCAGTCACACACACTGTCTCCCATCACACACACACTGTCTCCCATCACACTCAGCCACACACACTGTCTCCCATCACACACACACTGTCTCCCATCACACTCAGCCACACACACTGTCTCCCATCACACACACTCTGACTCCCATCACACTCAGCCACACACACTGTCTCCCATCACACACACTCTGACTCCCATCACACTCAGCCACACACACTGTCTCCCATCACACACACTCTGACTCCCATCACACTCAGCCACACACACTGTCTCCCATCACACACACTCTGACTCCCATCACACTCAGTCACACACAGTCTCCCATCACACACACTCTGACTCCCATCACACTCAGTCACACACACACACACACACACACACACACACACACACACACTCTCTGACTCCCATCACACTCAGTCACACACACACACACAGTCACACACACACACACAGTCTCCCATCAGCACTTACCTTTCCCTGGCAGGCAGCATGGTCCCTCCATGCTGCCTGTTCGGCTTCCCGGCGATTGTGCCGACAGGCCACGTGACCGGGCGCGCGTATGACGTCAGCGCGCCCGTCACGTGACTGTCGGCACTTCCGTGTCGGCACACTGCACGGGGAGCCGAACAGGCAGCACGGAGGTTTCTCTGTGCTGCCTGTTCGGCTCCCCGTGCAGCCTGGCAGGCAGAGCGTTGGTGAGGGGGGATCTTCCGATCCCCTGTCACCTCCGTCTCTGCCTGCAAGCGCGGTATATTTTTTTTTTTAAAGGGCCGCGTTTTTTTTTTTTTTTACATTTTTTTTTTTTTCACATTTTTTTTCTTTTCAGTGCTGGGGGGCGCTGCCGCCCCCCAAAATTTGCCGCCCTAGGCATCCGCCTAGGATGCCTCGCGGTGAATACAGCACTGCATATAACTAGACATACACTTCCATTTTTACAAATTCTGTTTTGCTACATAATTTTTTCTTTTTGTTTATTTTTTACTGCACCTTTGATACTTGTTTTTTTTTTTAAAGTGTCAATTATGTTTGTAATCAAACCACATAAAAACCCTTAAAGCAGAAGTGTAACTATCCTGGTCGCTGGGACTAGGCCTGCCCCTCCAGGGACCCAGGGACCCTGCAACCAATTGCTTGTCACCTTTTTACTGCACAGGGGACCATAAAAAAGGAGCAAATTCCCATTGTAATCAGACTGAATACCTCCAATACAGCTTTTCCATGGATTGCTTGGAGTTATATTTTAAATAGACCATGTCTTTGACAAAAAATACATTGAATACATTGAAGGCTCTTGGCTCCTAGTCATACTATAACCTCTGTGTTCATCTAAAACAGGGGGGGCAACCTGCGGCCCTCCAGATGTTGCAGGACTACATTTCCCATACTCCTCTGTCAGCCTCTTAGCAGAAGGAGCATTATGGGAGATGCTGTTCAGCTTGAGGGCCACAGGTTGCCTAGCCCTGAACTAAAACAACAATCCTACCCCCAGATTATTGCACCCTGCGCACACAGGCAGTTGAATCAACTACTCATTAATTTGGAAAGATCTTGTGCGAATCATTGAGGCGTAGCCAGTGGTGGATCTTGGTTTTGGCACCCCCCATTTTTTTTGGCACCCCCCATCCACGTTGCACACCTACGACATGCCCCATCACCAAGGTTGCACACCCACGACATGCCCCATCACCCATATTGCACACCCATGACATGTCCCATCACCCACATTGCACACACATTAAATGCCCAATCACCCCATTACATGCCCCCATTACACACATTGCATACACACTAAATGCCCAATCACCCTCATTACATACCCCCACCACGTCCATAACATCCCCCCATCACCCTGTTTAATTGTAAGGAGCTAAAGCTTGCTGAACGGTGGGGGAGGGAGTGGGAAATGTTTCAAGCACAACCCTCTGGCAAAGTGCCTCCCTCTTGCAAAGTGCCGCCCTCTTGCAAAGTGCCGCTCTCATATACTATGTTATGTTGTTATGCTGTCCACAGCTCCGACTACGTTTTCAACGCACTTGTAACTACACCCACCTCCCACCAATGCCCCATCTTCAAAACACGTATTTATTTACATTAAAGGAAATGTAAATAAATACGGGAATAGAACAGGCGCAGATGTCTTAGCCGAGGGCTTCTCGTATGTAAACTTAACCTTGCTCTAAATACAGTACATCCCCACACTGGCATGCCAATTCTATTCTATCAATGGATCCATCGCTGAACCCCTATGTCAATTTCATTTGCGATAGGAGTAAATGACAAAGCCAGTGCTGGTAAACTGCTCGGCTGAATTGTTACGGTATAAACCCAAGAGACGTCAAGCATGGGAAGATGACTAATAACTGGATGAGCAAAGATCTTGTGAGTCAGCCACATTTTAATGCATAATAATAATAATCTGCCCCACACTCATTTCTAAATCCACGTTATACATTCTAAAAGTTCTTCCAGTTAGTACTGGGTGAACCATGAGAAACAGAGTCACTCGTAATCCTCTCAGTCCTCGAAGATGAAGCTTACTGTGACTTACCGGTCCCGTAGAATATAGACACTAGTCTCTGAGCCAAACCTCACTGGAACTGGCTCCTCTTGGGTATTGGGGACATGGACAATGCATCATGTACTTCGAGTCAAGGTAAGTTTAGGAGAAACCTAAAAGAACTTCTGACGTCAAATGTTGTTTAGCGTAGAGCAGTTGATTAGCCATAGGGTCTACTCAATAAAGAGAGAACTTTAGGCCAAAGTAGCCCAAGCGCAATGGGAATGAATGAATGGGAGAATATTCCCAACTCAACTACTTTGGCCTTAAATTCCCATCTCAGTTTCCTGCAATTCTCTCTTTATTAAGCAGTATATAAAGTGTTTGTTTGTTTTTTAAATACTTTTATATAGAATATACGTTGGGTGAAAATATTTCACATTTTATATAATGGTTAGGTTATAGTTCATGAAATTGGCCACACTGCGATCCAGTCACTTCTTTTATAAATGGCTTTGATCAAAGGCTTGAATAGTAAAGTCAGCCATGTCTGCCTCCTCTCAGCTAAAAACTACAGCTTTGTTTTATATCATACATTTTATACAAAGTAGAGAAACCACGTCACCATTTTTTTGTAGGGATGCTAATGAAAAAAAGGATGAGTAAAATGTGGATCAGCCTACAGGCTTCATTTTAACTTTTTCTGATCAACATTATGCATTTTTTCATGGCCTCAGGTATCCAAGTTAATGTGGATTATCTGTCGGCCTAGAGATAACATCTTTATTAAATGCTTGAGTGAAATGTTTTGAAATTAACTTACACCTCTATAGTAACATAATATTGTGTTTAGATCTTAATATATATCTTGCTTTAACCCCTTTGTAACATGACTTTTTGGTTGAATCTTACCCTTGGTGACACGGACTGTTTTAACATTTCTGCGGTGTTTGTGTTTAGCTGTAATTTTCTTCCTTCTCACTTACTGTAACCACACAAATTATATATATATATATATTAAAATTACCAATAGATTGGTCTAATCAGGTAACGTGAGTATCTTTACCACACAAAGGCAAAACTTAATAAAGGAATATTTATTATGAACAGAACAAAAGTCACAGTGCATACAAAAAATAAAACAGGTGACAAATAATTTACACCAAAACAGATACAAATAAAAAGGAGAAATTAACAGAAAACCTAATTACTCACTTAGATGGAGAAGTACCAGTAGTTTCTGTCCGAGGGACTGCGGCAAGGAAAAGATGGCAACTTATGCAAAATTAGATCTTGGCCCCTAGTAAGCACACTAGACATTTTCCCATCATTACATTTATACCTTTTCAGGTCAACTCAGGTTTCCAAGCCAGCAAGGTATACCTAGAAGTGCCCTCCCCTTTTTTTGGTGGAACTACACCAGTCAAAATAAGGAATCTTGTTTCTATCCCAACCCCCCCCCCCCCCCGCATGTCACATGTTTATGAAGTCCATAGATATGTCACACTTGCTACCCATGACTCTATACCACAGACTTCACAATACCTTCCAAATAGCTCAAGTTGCACTAGCCATATCTGTACTCATTTTGTAGGGTGTACTCTTCCCTGTCTAAATATTCACAAAAAGAGGCATGATTAATAATCTGTGAGTTGTTATTATTAAGGCAAGTTTAGGATATGACCTTTGCAGGAATAGTCTTCTGACGGCTAAGGGTCATTTATCAAAAGAACCTACTTTCTATGAGGGGATCCAGACAAATGCTAGATAGACTTACTGGCAGCTAACATTTCACACCTTGGAACATTAGATCCAGCTTCCAAGGAAACACACAAGTTGTAAAGCTTTTCAGATCACAAATGTCATACCAACTCTACCGGGTAGCAGCTGCAGGTATGCACTACCCAAATTGATGTGACAGAAGTTATCACACGTACAGATTCCCTGTACGTAGGGACTACTCTGTAACAGGGCAGGGTCCGGACTGGAGCCGGATTGGGCAGGGTCCACTCTGGGGCAGAAACAGTCTGTGACCAAGCAAGGGAAGGGTGGGGGGGCTAGCCCAACTACTAAAAGCCTTTGAAACATGTTTTTGCTATCTGTCTTTCATATGTGGTTTTCAAAATTTCACACAAAATTGTGCTACAAAGTATCTATCTGAACCCTGCTATGCCTACTAAGCGTGAAAAACAACAAAACCACATGTGAGCACATTATTAATATGTTAATATGAACACAGGATGAACACTTCATGTTTATTACATAGACGCTTCAGAATGTTCATTAAAAAATGTATAATTATCATTTGCTAATGTAAAATGGAAATCAAAGTATATTTAACAGAACAAATCATCCACAACTAGAGGACACCGTCTAAAATTAGAGGGGCAGTATCAGGAAGTATTACTTTACTGAGAGGGTAGTAGGTGCTGGAATGGCCTTCCAGCAGAAGTGGTAGAGGTTCTTTTTTTTTCTCCTTTTTTTTCCATCTTTTCTCATTCTTCCCTTCTTTTATCAATCTGTTTAATTATTCATTATAAAAAATAGAAACGTACACGATATGAAACAAAGTACAAACCAGACTAACAGATAAAGCTATACCCTTGTACAAGCTATACCCTCGCACAAGGCTATCCTAGATATAAGATAAGGCCAGGGACAAATAAAAGTATTTAGAAAATTGGGCAGAGTATCCAAATAGGATAATTTTTCTAACTCGGCTACTTTAGACTTAATGCTGAAATTCCCTTGCCAATTCCATGACTAAAACTTAAGCTTCTGTTGACTGCTTCTTCGTCACTTGTGCCCATTCATCTGAATTACGAATACGAACATGTCATTCATTCATCCATTTGTTCATTAGGATTTGTGTTTGCATTACACATTTGCATCATACATAACACTCACTAATACACACTCACACTAATACACACAAACATTCTCACACACACACACAAACACTCTCTCACAAACAAACTCACTAATACACACTCACACTAATTCACACAAATGCACTCTCACACACTCACTCACTAAAACACACTCACACTAATACACACAAACATTCTCACACACACACACAAACACTCTCACACAAACTCACTAATACACACTCACACTAATTCACACAAATGCACTCTCACACACTCACTCACTAAAACACACTCACACTAATACACACAAACATTCTCACACACACACACAAACACTCTCACACAAACTCACTAATACACACTCACACACACAAACATACTCGTTAATGCACATTCTCCCACATAACACTCACTAATACACACAAACACACTCACTAATATACACACGCTGATACACATAAACACACTCACTAATGCACACACACTAATACATCTACACATTTGGACAAACCAAAAATGTCTACGGCCAAGTCTATTCTATGGTCACGATTCAATACTGAAACCCGTGCGGGGGATGGTGCCACTTTGAAACCAAAATGACTGTCTTTCGTTTCTTGGAGCTGAGAAGTTGGTGATGTGGTGACTTTACATCTTCATTTTTGGTTTATACTAAACCATGTGTATTAAATAGTGTGTGCAATATGAAAAACAGGCTTTACTCTAAATCAACGGTAATTCATTGATTAACTGCTATTCACAATACACTAAATCTATACCACCAAACAGGACCTGTGATAACTCCAGGGGTGTGCGACCAAACAGAGAGCCTACGTGTATATTCAAAATACTCTATTATTCCAGGGACAGAATTGCATAAAAAAAAATATCTATATATTGTGGTAGCAAAAATTCATGCAAATGTATAAACTAAGAGTAAAAAAAAATGTGTCTCCTCTTTATGACATCATCTGTTGCTTGCTATGTAAATCAACTACTTAAAGTGGTACATGTGTAATTTACAGACCCATTTAAAAAACATTTTTGTCTTCATTTATCCATCTTCATTCCTGCTAATTCCATGGATGGAACGTTTTTTTGTTATTTATTTATTTTATTCTCCAGATCCAGAGCACAAACAAATGTTTAGTTAATGGAGTCCCTTCAAGCACACTTCTACTATAAAACGATGAAAACAATATATTATCAACTCTGGGGTTTTGTTGTTTCATTTACTTGCAAACTTGGGAGTCAATTTAGATAGATTATGCAGTTCGTAGACAAACAGGCAGTACGGCATTTATGCAACTTGCTTTGACTTTTGAAACAGGGCAGGTTCTCTGAAAATCAGCTAGGGTTGAGTTTTAAAAAAAAGAGCACATTTTTTTCTCTCTCTTTTTCTTTCTCTTTTTTTCTTCTTCTTTTTCTCTTTCTTTTTGCTCTTCTTTTTCTTCTTCTTTTTCTTTCCTCATTTTCTCTGCCATTTTTCGCTCTGTTTAGTTACTTATTTTGTTTTATATTGATATGCCTTCATTTGCTTTTTGCCCTTTTCCATGTTAATTTGATTGTTTTTCTTAGTGCTCTCTGTATCTTATTTTTCCTGATGACAAATATGAAACAAATAAACATTTATCGCATCCTTAGCTGTGGGACATGATATATTACACTTAGGTTTGTTAATTTCAAATGGAAATAGATAATAATTTTGAAATATTTTTTTCAGTCATGGAAAAAAGTACCTTTCATATCTTAAAACTGCATTCTGTGAAGAGGGGGCAGACAACTGTGATCTTTATGCTGAAGTTAGTCAGAATTGGTATTTCATTTTTTACTCTATATGTTTTAGGCTTTTCATTTTTTTTAATTAAAATTTTTAAAAAAAGTATTAAAGATTGATCACAAAATAAATAGAATTTGAACTAATTTCTGTGGAAAAATAAGCTGGTTTAAAGTTAACAGAGGACTCATTTTCTAATTACCTTGAAATAGCTTGAGTAAGAATTTTAAAAATACATTAATGATATATTATTTAGCGAAACATGTTTCCAGTGCAATAAGATGTCTATAATAATTTTCAGCTATAAGTATATAATAGCCACAGTTACTGAAATTACTAGGCAAATTAAACTAATCATTTTAGATTTGAGTTAAAAAAGAATTACATTTTTATTGAATGTAGTTTGTTATTGAATACCAAATTAAATTAATAAATATTTAAATGAATAAATCAAATCCCTTTATCCATTCATTAAATAGTGTGAAATTAGTGTTTCTCAATTAACATGTACTTGTGTATGACAAATGATTTTCTTATTTGTCAAAAAATGTATAAATATTAGCAGTTAAAGAGATGTAAACACAATTATAAGATAAAAGTATGACAAATTTATAATACAAGATAATTATTAAAAATACTAATTACATGTTTTTATATGTCCACGCCAATAAAACAAAGTTTAAAAAAAAACTAATTACAGGATCATAGTAATAAGTCAATATATGTCTAGGATGAAAATATTTTTATTTAAAAAATTATCATTAAAGGATTACACTACATTGTGTCTTCTTTTTTCTTTAATGATATATATTGGGTCCAAAAAGTCTCCATACAGATTGGGAATGTATCAGATAAGTTTATATTTATTATAATTAGCATACCCTCACTGTGATCACAATTGTCATTTTTGGTGTATTTGTAAGGTTAATTAACAAATGGTTTAGTTTTCAATTTAGATTTAAATTGTTTAGAGTAAATTTAGGATTTTACTTTAAATAACAAATATACGGTATTATTTAATATATGGTATGTTTTAACTAGCTGTTAAAACTTACCATGCATGTAATATGATTTCATAATATCTTTAGAATATCAAATGAATTGGTGATGCATTGCTAATAAATGTATTTATTGGCGATTTAAATTAAGTATTTTTTTCCCAACATCTTATAAGAAGATGTAATATTTGCCATTCATTTTTTTATTTCTTCCAGGGGGAGGGACCTTCACCTTATGGTGAATTATTTCAGAGCATTATATTAGATATTTTGTGATTTATTCACCTGCAATACACTCTGACTCTCCCAAGTAATTAGTTACTTCTCAGTCATCTTAAGTAAAACAAAACTCACTTTTGAAACCCCATAAAGGACTCAGAAATAAAAAAAAAAATTCTCCCAAAAAATATCAGTTTTTATTATTTTTTTTCATTCAGGTAACTACATCAACAAAATTGTATACAAGGTATGCAAAAAAGTGCATTCTGCTCATTTGCTGTGCTTATATAGGGTAGTGATATACATCAGAAATGCAAAATATAGCCATAAAAACAGGATATTCATAATATATCTGGCAAATAATATGTGGATCTATGAGAATCTTACCCAAGGTTCTATTTGTTCTGGAAAACCGGTGTATACTGTCTTTCAACAAAGGAAAAATATATAGTACAGGGGGGTAACACTAAGGAAAAAATGGGTAGATAAGATAAAAAATTAACGTTAACAGTCCAATAGAACTGTCTTTTTGCTGTGTGGAGGTAAGAGGGGGTGTGGAAGGAGGAAGGGAATAAGAAAAAGGGGAAAGGAGGAGAAATAGAGGGATAACAGAAATGAATAACGCTTATCAGTTTGAATGTTTCTCAAACATGTCCTCAAGGACCCCAAAGGTCAAGGATTTAAGGATTAACCAGAGTTTAAATAAGAATATGTATAACACTTGCTATGGTTTATTAATGCTTAGGGAACCACACCAGATGTTATACATATTTTTATTTAAACACAACTGGGTAATGAGGACAGATTTCAGAAGCACTGCAGTGGATAACACTCTGGGGTAGATGGGGTAGGTCATTCATCACCTTGCCCATTGTGTCTCTAGTCTTTCCCCAGACAGGTTGAAGGATCTTGCAACTCCACCATAAATGTAACCTTGTGAATTGGTCAGCCCCACAGCACCAGAATCAATCTGATAATTCAGGTTTATTCTATAGAGAAGTGATGGAGTTTTATACCAAAAGGGGAGCAGTTTACATGCATTCTATTGTATAGATGTAAATGAGAAACAATGCTGTGTAAGCAGTAGTATTTTGTCCACTTGTTGTTGCAGAAATTACTTGTTTAGACATATTCCAAACGAGCAGTGTGCTCTGGTGAGATCGGTAATTGGTAGAGCACGGAGATACCCCTGTTGGGCATCTTGCTCCAAAAGTTGTGAGATCTCTTGTTAAATGATGGCTCTATGTGATGGAGCAGAGCTAGGGTTGGAGCTGCAAATATCTTAAGCGTAGAAGTATGTTGGGAGCAGGGCGGGAGTAACAATGGGGCCTCTGTCATCTAATATCTCATGGAGATGTCCCAGGTTAGAAAGATGGAAAGTGTGTCCAAAAGGGACAGGTAACAACAAACTGATCACGTTTGCTAAACAAAAAAAGTGTGTTTGTATTTTTATTGTGTCTTGTTTAAAATACATCACTTATTAACTACAGAAGGAACCAAGCACTGGAGCTCTTCCAGTGTCTACTTGTGGTAATGGGGAATGAGTTACAGCTTTCAATTAAACATAACTTAATTGCTGACAGTTGTTCTTTAAATCAAAATGTTTTAAGGAAAGAATACAAATAAAGCACCGTATTCAACCTTCTTTACTCAGTATAGCTCTATCAGGGGGAGGACATGTTTTTTAGAATGTTGGTCAGATGAAGGAAGATTTGACCCATCCGACCCACGGTTCTAACCAACATGTCCGTCCCTGTTAGAACTCTAAGAGGGGATCAATAAGCTACTTATTTCGTGAAAGCATTGTTCTTTAGAATATTTACACATGTTGCAATATTTTAATAAAACTTAATTTTTTGAAGAGAGTTGTTTTTTCACCTCCCAGCTCACAGAATTAGAAAGTACACGGTTCGTTTCTATCATGTAACGCTGTCACCTTTGACGTATCATCCATTGCAGATATACCCATTCTCTCACCCACCTTTTTCTCATACATATTATTCACCCGGGTACATCCATCTGCCTCTGCTCAGCCTCCATGACCACATCCTATACGCATCACGTCACCTACACAGCAGAAAAAGATGTGCCCATGCATCGTACAGCAACACATAATGTGTCAGTTCTTGGCTTGGAGCATCAATTTGGATTCAGCCTCACTCAGCTCTTTATAATCCTGTTTCCACAGACCGCCATCCCTACACATCATGAATTTCCCCAGGGATTCAGTCTACACGGACAACATGGATAATTAAAAAGGTATATTTATCTGTTTGTTTTAGTTAACACAAAGGGCCTCAAAGATACTAATAAATTCATGCTTTTTTAATTTTTTTATAACTAATAGCTCGTCCTAGATTTATTTTTTATTTTTATAATTATTATTATCCATACTAGTGATGTGTTGCACAGTAAGCATGTTTGAATACAGACATTTTGTTCCAGTATGTTGTTACATCACCAATATATGATTATATATATTTTTTGCTGATTGTACAGTAGCTATGATGGGGCATTACATTATAAAAAATAAAAAACAACAACATTCTACAGGTAGGTACAGTGACTGTATTTCCCTCAAAAACTAAAAAGTATGCATGCTTAAGGGACAAGTTGCTGGCAGTAGATAATTAATGGTTAATAGAGGGATGCTATTATGAAATCACAATATAACATTGTAAACAATGGTTTAGTTATCTGATTCTTACTGCGATGTTATATAATATGTGTTATCTTCACACACCTTGGCAAAGACACTAATGTCCTGGTATGGACACTTAGCCTATCGCGGAGCTTCGCTATGCATTGAGTTGGCCCGACATAATACATTGTTAATAGAGTTTCTAAAAGACTTAACTATGTATTTCTTCAGCTGAGCTCTTCTAGCAGGAGAAGCGCGACATGTCTGGGCCCTGCACAATGTATAGTTAAGTCTGTGAGGTTAAATGATCAATTACTTGCAACTCATCCTATAGTAAATAGACCCCAGTGTTTCTTCAAAGTAGGATTTCGCTATGGATGATATTTTATTATTTTCTAACCTTTCATTATTTCTTAGAGCTAATATTTAAAGGGCAACTGTTGACCCCACCATTACAACTTTTTTTTTTTTCACATTAAATATTCTATCACTGGATTATTAAATAGTGTCTGGAAAACAAAATGGATGCCTACGTAAAATTGTATATTTTAGTGACTTTTAGGATCACTGGCCTCTCCTGCCAGAGCCTTCACTTGGGTCAGATAACTGATAAGCTGACCCGAGCGTTGTGAAGCCACGCCCACAAGTGCCCAATCTTGCATCATGCAGCTTCTGTACCTATGGAAAGTCTACAGGGAGAGATCTCTCCCTCATAGACTTGTTTTATTAAACACAGCCATGTTAAAAGAGAATTCTGATCACAGGCACATCATCATACCTCCCAACTTTACCCAGTAATTTGGGATGCAAGTGGACAGCGCTTGGAAAGTTGACTCTCACTGACAGTGCTACTGCGCATGCACACAATGCTGCGTATGTGCAGTACGCATTCTTTGGTGCAATTCTCAGAGGGGCATAGATAGAAATATTTTTTTTATTCACAGTCAGGGCAGTTAAGATGGGGAAGGCACCTGTATGTTGGTGTGGCAGTGGGGCTGCCATCAGAAACGGCAGTGTCTGATAAAAACGGAAATCCTTTGCCACTATCTAAACCAGTGCTAGCCCTGGTGCAGAAACAGACAGAGGATCGGTCATGGACTCCCTTAAAGGGATGAACCCAGATGTATTGCACATGCTGCACATCATACTGTTATGTCCCAAACCTTCCATTCTTTTTACCCCTAATCCATTCTGATTACCCCTGCCTTCATGTCTAATACAGGCTGCTGTTTATGTTCTTCCTGCCTCCTCCTTTTATCCCTTTTCTTGGTAATTTGGTATTTCGTGTAATTTATCACTAATTAGGTAATAGCTAATTAATGAAATTTGCTTACCAACAAATTCCTATTCCTTAAAGGACTCTAAAATGAAATTACCCCCCTTTTATTAAATCTTTTTCTCCTTTGTTCTCCTTTTTGTTCCACCCTCTCCCCAAAATCTTTTTTACCCCCCCCTCCGTTTCCTTCTTTATCTACTGTCATTCCTCGAAACAAAGGTTTCTAACAATTACATTTAGCGACAATGACATTAATCCAGGGCAAACTCTGACTGTTGTTGTGTCAAGCAGTCATACATAATGCCTTGGAGACAAAAATGTATTTTATTTATCTAACTAGATAGTTAGTTCAGCTGAATGGGAAAATGTTTCCGACCCTGCTACCTTGGCCTTAATCTTGAATTTCCCATCTCAAATCCCTGTAATTCTCCATTTCATGAATTAAGGCCAAAGGTTTGATCCAAGATCCGTGGCGAAGGTCCATAGAACGTCATTAAATAGTCTGTTACAATGACCACCAGGATGCACACGATGACCACCTATAGTCCCTTCAGATTACCGTAATCGGTTATCCATTTCATGCGCACTTCCCTTCAGTACTAGATTCCTAGAATGCAGCGGTGATATTAATAATTCATGTTCCTTTAGGACAATATCCTGAAGATGCCACGTCACAATGGATCATCTGAGTGTTCTACATTTTTTGTGGTTCTTGAGTTTTGTCTAATTCAGCTCTTCTATGACAACTCAAGCTCTCTGATCTTCAGAAAATACTGTGGCTCTGCTGAGGTTTATTTGAAAAACCTTTCTCGAGGCCGCGTAACGCGCATAACATTTTTTAGATACGTCTACATTTGCACATAACGGTATTATTAACAGTACAATATTTCTTATTATTACCAACTTTTTTTTGTAGTTGCAACAGCTTACGCTGTGCTTGATACAATGCGATGGGTACATCCTACAATCTCAGATACAATGCAATGGGTATGCTCACTCTTACTCCCCGCACATCCTACAATCTCAGATACAATACAATACAATGGGTATGCTCACTCTTACTCCCTGCACGTCCTACAATCTCAGATACAATACAATACAATGGGTATGCTCACTCTTACTCCCTGCACATCATACAATCTCATATACAATACAATACAATGGGTATGCTCACTCTTACTCACCGCACATCATACAATCTCAGATACAATACAGTGCAATGGGTATGCTCACTCTTACTCCCTGTAACGGACCGTCTACCTGACGAAGTAGACCCTCTGTCCGTTGTGGGAAATCACCTCCTTAGCCCCCAATTACAGCTCAGCATTCACCCAGCAAGTCTTTCCTGGACCCTTGCTCTTTGTACCCAAATAGACAGGACATCTAGCAGTTAGGTACAGCAAGTAGAACAACAACTTTATTTGTGATTTACACAGCACATATACACCAAACTGCAATCAGATAACACTTGATTAAACAATAGAAAACTTAAACATATCACCAGTAAAGCAGTATCTAGCCACTTTAATCTGGAGCCAGAAGCAAGGTAGTCAGACTAGGTGTCTGACATAATTAAACAATGGAAGGCTTAAACACATTACAGACAGGGTCCATAATCTACAGGGAGGTGTTTGGCCCTCAGGCCCCTCCAAGAACCCCAGTAAGGCAGGCTGCCAGAATTCACTTCGTGACATATCTCCTTTTTCGGGGGGGAGACTGACACCGGAGGAGCCCCCAGACGGGGTGACTCCTAAGTCAGTCTGTATAGAGATCTCCCCATGGCCATTCACTAGTTTGCAGTCCCCACACTTTTTTTTGTTCAAAAATAGAACTTACCCAGCCAACCTCCACCTCTCCCGAAACATGCATCTGCCGCTGGGGAGAAAGGCCAAATGTTCCTTCTCCCAGAAATCCTTTCAGCCGCTGGGGAGCAGATAGGGTGGCAGGGTTAGCTGGGCTTGATACTAAGGGGGTATCCCATTTAGTACCTGGGGACACTGATGCCAGCACTTCTGCTGGGGAGATAACATCCCGGCAAGGCACAGTTTCAGGGGTATATTGCAGGGAAAAGGACAAGGTGGCTGTGGTACCCATGCAAAGGAGTTGGGGAACACTGCTAACTGCCAAACATTCAGGAGACCCAGGTGTGGAGACCGATGTCTCATCCACCCCTCCTGGGTCATTTTCAGAAGGTAAAGGGGTTAAATCCATGGGATGCAGTGGGCAGAGGCCAATTGCACTCTGCTCAGATGCTGGCACCTCTGCCAGGTAAAAAAACTCTCCAAGCGGCAGGGGTGGACAGAGGACAGCGGCACTCTGCCCCATTGCCAGCTCTTCTGCTGGGACACAGGGCGGGTAAAAACCAGGGATTGTGTTCCAATAGGGCTCCTTGAATCCAGGTGGAGGTGGGCACAAGGAGGGCAGGTCCTGTTTGGTTTTGGGGAACAGTGCCAGCAGTTCAACTGGGCATTCAAGGGGTGGCAGGGGTAACGGGTCTGGGGACGTGATGTCAGCCGGGGCCTCCATAGGGGAAATGGGACACAGGTCTGGGATCTGAGGTAGGGGCAGGCAGGAGCCAGCGGCAATCTGCCCGGATGCCAGCTTTTCCACTAGGTCATCCACAGGGTTAAAGGGGCACAGTTCTTGTGTCAGTGCATCTGCTGGGGGAGGAGCAGCACTGATACTCACAGTCTCATAGTAAGGGGGCTGTATGTGGTGGAGTAGCTGTATGTATGCCTTCTCCAGCTACTCTTCATGGGTCACCAAATAGTCCAGATCAGCCTCCAGTTTGGGCACAGTGGGAATATTTGCCTCCCTTAACTCCCGGAGTTCTTCCCACCGGTACTCTGTATCACTCCCGAAGCCCGGATCCAACTGGAGATTTTCCAATAACAATCCAGGGCCACCAAAACCATAGCCCTCTGTGGGAGTGTCATCCTCTAGCTCAGGGTATAGCTGTGTGGCATACCACCGTAAAGCCCGGTATCCACAATCCAGGACCATCTCAGCATGGACAAGTTCCCCTAACTCAGCCACCCAGTCTTTTTGGGGCTGCTCACCCAGGTATAGCATTCTATCACTCAGCAGGCTCACATACCATTCCTGGGAGCTGGGGAGGACCTTTCCCCGGTACTCCTGGTCCCGTATGAGAGCGTTCATCCACAGATTCAGGCGGCTGCAAGCTCGCTGTAACATCTCATCCTGCGGGACCGGACCGGTCATCAATTTGTAGTTAACAGCCAAGGGGGCTGCAGTACCATCCTGGTACTCCCTGGTCAACAAGCCAGTTTTGCTATATTTATAATCCCCGGCCATCATGCCGACTGCTATCCCTTGCTGGTGCTCTGCTGCTTATCCACTGGGCTCTTGCAAGGAGTATCCCACCGCTGCCACCAATGTAACGGACCGTCACACCCAGCAAGTCTTTCCTGGACCCTTGCTCTTTGTACCCAAATAGACAGGACATCTAGCAGTTAGGTACAGCAAGTAGAACAACAACTTTATTTGTGATTTACACAGCACATATACACCAAACTGCAATCAGATAACACTTGATTAAACAATAGAAAACTTAAACATATCACCAGTAAAGCAGTATCTAGCCACTTTAATCTGGAGCCAGAAGCAAGGTAGTCAGACTAGGTGTCTGACATAATTAAACAATGGAAGGCTTAAACACATTACAGACAGGGTCCATAATCTACAGGGAGGTGTTTGGCCCTCAGGCCCCTCCAAGAACCCCAGTCAGGCAGGCTGCCAGAATTCACTTCGTGACACTCCCTGCACGTCCTACAATCTCAGATACAATACAATGCAGTGGGTATGCTCACTCTTACTCCCCGCACATCATACAATCTCAGATACAATACAATACAATGGGTATGCTCACTCTTACTCCCCGCACATCCTACAATTTCAGATACAATACAATACAATGGGTATGCTCACTCTTACTCCCCGCACATCCTACAATTTCAGATACAATACAATGCAATGGGTATGCTCACTCTTACTCCCCGCACATCCTACAATCTCAGATACAATACAATGCAATGGGTATGCTCACTCTTACTCCCCGCACATCATACAATCTCAGATACAATACAATACAATGGGTATGCTCACTCTTACTCACCGCACATCATACAATCTCAGATACAATACAGTGCAATGGGTATGCTCACTCTTACTCCCTGCACGTCCTACAATCTCAGATACAATACAGTGCAATGGGTATGCTCACTCTTGCTCCCTGCACGTCCTACAATCTCAGATACAATACAATGGGTATGCTCACTCTTACTCCCCGCGCGTCCTACAATCTCAGATACAATACAATGCAATGGGTATGCTCACTCTTACTCCCCGCACATCATACAATCTCAGATACAATACAATGCAATGGGTATGCTCACTCTTACTCCCCGCACATCATACAATCTCAGATACAATACAATGCAATGGGTATGGCTCACTCTTACTCCCCGCACATCCTACAATCTCAGATACAATACAATGGGTATGCTCACTCTTACTCCCCGCATGTCCTACAATCTCAGATACAGTACAATACAATGGGTGTGCTCACTCTTACTCCCCGCACATCATAAAATCTCAGATACAATACAATGCAATGGGTATGCTCACTCTTACTCCCCGCATGTCCTACAATCTCAGATACAATACAATGCAATGGGTATGCTCACTCTTACTCCCTGCACCTCCTACAATCTCAGATACAATACAATGCAATGGGTGTGCTCACTCTTACTCCCTGCACATCATACAAGCTCAGATACAATACAATGGGTATGCTCACTCTTACTCCTCGCACATCCTACAATCTCAGATACAGTACAATGCAATGGGAATGCTCACTCTTACTCCCCGCACATCATACAATCTCAGATACAATACAATGCAATGGGTATGGCTCACTCTTACTCCCCGCATGTCCTACAATCTCAGATACAATACAATACAATGGGTATGCTCACTCTTACTCCCCGCACATCATACAATCTCAGATACAATACAATACAATGGGTATGCTCACTCTTACTCCCTGCATGTCCTACAATCTCAGATACAATACAATGCAATGGGTGTGCTCACTCTTACTCCCTGCACATCATACAAGCTCAGATACAATACAATGCAATGGGTATGCTCACTCTTACTCCCCGCACATCCTACAATCTCAGATACAATACAATACAATGGGTATGCTCACTCTTACTCCCCGCACGTCCTACAATCTCAGATACAATACAATGCAATGGGTATGCTCACTCTTACTCCCCGCACGTCCTACAATCTCAGATACAATACAATACAATGGGTATGCTCACTCTTACTCCCTGCACATCATACAATCTCAGATACAATACAATGCAATGGGTGTGCTCACTCTTACTCCCCGCACGTCCTACAATCTCAGATACAATACAATGCAATGGGTATGGCTCACTCTTACTCCCCGCACGTCCTACAATCTCAGATACAATACAATGCAATGGGTATGGCTCACTCTTACTCCCCGCACGTCCTACAATCTCAGATACAATACAATGCAATGGGTATGGCTCACTCTTACTCCCCGCACATCATACAATCTCAGATACAATACAATGCAATGGGTATGCTCACTCTTACTCCCTGAACATTTCCTCTCACCAACAATACATTGTGCAGAAACAAACCTGGTGATTGCTCCTGCAAAAATTAGAGTTGACCCTGCCAGATGCATTGTTACATCTTGTTATATATTCTATTGACTTCCTCTAACAGGGAAACCGTTAAGGGACTGTCTAGTGCCCAAAATGTATATTCCAAATATTAATGCATATGAATGTGCTTTCAAGGTACTTTAAAATGCACGTTTTACATTTTGCATTGCTTAAAATATAAAATACTTACAGCTAGATTAAATTATGAATTACAGCGGTTTGCAAGAAACCAGGACTGCCCACACTAGCTGAGTATAAGTAATTTCCTTTTTTTAATGCAGGAACCAATGAAAATAAGTTAATTCAAATGAATGGAATTTCTTGTCTCTCTAGTTATGTCATCAGACAATGTGTTGCACTGTTATGAGATCCTGCTGTGTACAAGAGTACGTTTATCACAGTCCACACATTGTATTCAATTCCAAACACAGGAAGTGACTATCAGTGTCTATATAATCAGTGTTGTCGCACCTGCAGTAAACCTGCAGAGTAATCACTGGGGAGGGCTTGAGTCAAAAATTAAAAATGCCTGCATCAAATAACACTGGGGGGGGAAAAGCATGTGAACTATACAAGCAGTAATCTTCATGTTTGGGCACTAGACTGTCCCTTTAACTCTATTGTCCCTGCTCAGCGCACTGACTACAAAGTCTGTTCAAACCTACAGTACACAGGTTCAAATCCCAGCAGGGTCAATTCAGCCATTCATCTTTCTGAGGTCAATAAATGAGTACCTATGATTGGGTAATAATACCATCAATTACAGTATTCAGCTGCTGATTTGGTTAATTCTCAGTGTGTGCTAAAAAGTGCTTTGAGTCCCACATGGAGAAAGGCACTATATACATACTATTATATAATACTATAATATATATTATTATCTAATTTCAACTCACTTTTACAGAATATCTGCCAGAGGGTCCCATCTGTAAACTAAGAATCTAATTTACAAAAACAAGTTAAAGGGGGGAAAGTAGCTGCTCTGGTATATAAAGATGAGAAATGATAGAGATAGCAAAATAATTGCATTTTGGAGTCTATATTTTTACTCACTTCCTCAAAGAAGGCAAATAATTAATATAACAGGATCTATCTTTCACAAAGCCATGTTGACTTCTGCTGATGAATTTCCCATCCAAGATGACATCTTGAATATATTCCCTCAGCCAACCTGCAAACAGTTTCCCAACCACAGATGTCAAGCTTACAGGTCTGTAATTGCCCGTCTGGGATTTTGATCCCTTTTTAAATATGGGCACCACATCAGCTTTACGCCAAATCTTGTGGGTACCATGCCTGAAGTAAAATAATTCCTGAAAATCAAAAATGGTCTTGCCAGGACCTGGCTTAGCTCTTTAAGTACCCATGGATGTATACTATCTGGCCCCAGGTATTTGGCTACCTTAACACCATTTAATTGTTTTAACATGTTTTCTTGTGTTAACAAGTCACACGCTTGTTCTGCAAAAGGAGCTTGCAGGTTGCATAGGAAGATAGCAATGTCTACTGTTTATGAATTCACATTACCCAGTGAAAGTACTTCATTTGCATATCAAGCCAATAAGTGATGTCATAAACAGGTGACAGCACAACACATTTTCTATTACTCTATGTATTTGCCTGCAACTCTGCTAACACAACTTAAAGATCATTTTTGATCAATGTTTGGGTGTTGGAGTTCATTTGAGAAACATAGACACATACACTGCGTTGGTAGATATGAACCATTCGGTCCATCTAGTCTGACCAATTTTTCTGAATACTTTTATTAGTCCCCAGTTCCCTCTCTTATATATAGGATAGCCTTGTGTCTATCCCACGCATTCTTAAACTCCTTCACTGTGTTTACCTCTACCACTTCCACTGGAAGGCTATTCCATACATCCACTGCCCTCTCAGTAAAGTAATACTCCATGATATTACTTTTAATTCTTTGCCCCTCTAATTTAAGACTATGTCCTCTCGTTGTGGTAGTCTTTTTTCGTTGTCCTCCGTTCATGTTTGTAATAATTGTGTAATATGTGTGAACATTTCAAAGCTGTGTGTACGCACACATGTTGTTCAGTAGAGCGTGTAAGGCTGTGGGGGTGTCAGTAACCACTATTTTAATTCTGCATTTAAAAATAGACTCTTCCATTTTCCCACGTTACCTCTTACATGACATAAAAGCAATAGCTGAGCTTGATCGAAAGTTTCAAATGTTTGTTTTACGTAAAACGAAACACAAGTTTATCAAGTGGGGGAGGGGGAATCTGCAGATTTTTTTTGGGGGGTGAATTTTTAAACTGCAACTGAGCATGTGTTCAGGACACGACTGTTAAAGTGAATTCCATCTAAGATTAGGGCTCGGCAAAATATTTGTAGAATTTAGAAGCCAGGCGGACAATTTAGGAGCCAGTCTAGATGTTCATAGTAGCCAAGGGAAGTGTTACTTCCTTCGCGTTCTATGTAACAGTTTCCAAAAAGTCAGCAATATGGATTTCAGGACCAGGTCTGCCTGTAAAAAAATATGAAACATTATACTGAAGGTAAAAAAAAAAAGTTCTGTTTGTTACTAGAGTTGAGCGGACACCTGGATGTTCGGGTTTGAGAGGTTCGACCGAACTTCGGAAAAAAGTCCGGCTTCGGGGTCGAACTTGACCCGGAATCCCATTGAAGTCAATGGGGGACACAGACTTTTGGCCACTAAAATGCCTCTAAAATAGTCATGGAAAGGGCTAGAGGGCTGCAAAAGGAATTAACATTTCTTATGAATGGGGACTAGTTCGGTTTATAGAAAGCCAATAGTATTACATGTATTCTATAAGCCGAAAGTCTATAAACCGAACGACCTTCGGTTTATAGACTTTCGGCTTATAGAATACATGTAATACTATTGGCTTTCTATAAACCGAAATAGAGTCCCCATTCATACGAATAGGTCAATTGACCTATTCGTATGAATGGGGAGGGGACTCTATTTCGGTTTATAGAATAGCAATAGCACTACATGTATTCTATAAACCGAAAGTCTATAAACCGAATGACTTTCAGTTTAAAGACTTTCGGTTTATAGCCAAACCTCGAACTCCAACAGGAACATACAGTGAAATGTTCGGGTTCGTGGCACGGACACCGTAATGTCCGGTACAAACCCAAACAGTGCGGTTCGGGTTCGCTCAACACTATTCGTTACATGATTTAGCACATTCTCAGGAGGGTAATAGTGCTGACAGGTAACCTTACCCTGTATGTAGTGTGTGCACTATTCATGTAAGAGAGAAATGCAGGGAAATGAGAAAGGAATTTAAACTTAAGGCCAAAGTAGTCGAGTTAGACAAATTCAAACGCTCTTAAGGTAAACTTAGAAACATAGAATGTGTCGCCAGAGAAGAATCATTTGACCCATCTAGTCTGCTTAATTTTCTAAATACTTTTATTACTCCTAGACCTTATCTTATACCTAGGATAGCCTTGTGCCTATCCCACACATGCGTAAAGTACACTGGAAGGCTATTCCATATATCCACTACCCTCTCAGTATAGTAATACTTGCTGATATTACTTTTAAATCGCTGCCCCTCTAATTTAAGACTGTGTCCTCTAGTTGTGGTAGTTTGTCTTCTCTTAAATATACTCTCCTCCTTTACTGCGTTGATTCCCTTTATGTATTTAAATGTTTCTATCATATCCCCCCTGTTACGTCTTTCCTCCAAGCTATACATGTTAAGATGCTTTAACCTTTCCTGGTAAGTTTTAACCTTCAACCCATGAACCAATTTAGTATCAAATGCAAAAATATCTGCAAAAGTACAGTTCAGGTTGGCTAAAGAGATTGGGTTGTACATTTTTAACTTCTCATTCTTCTAAAAGTTAAAAACAGTAGTTAGTGTCCCTTTAAATTTTTCTAGAAGACCTCTACCCTAACTTGCAAACTCCACATAGAAGATACAACTTCTAATATACCAGCACTGGGCACCATGTACTTTTGGAACATTGTATACTGGGTGAATATGTTACAGTGCTTCATAGAAGATCAGATGAGACGCCACAAATAACATTTACTGAAAGCATATAATATATACGGGTTACATCATGTTGGTTTCCTTTTTTTTTTCCCCACAGGAAGGACCGTTCATCAAAATGAGCAGAAAGCTAGATGTGTGTGCGGCTTCTCTCTTCTTGTTATTGTACTCTTCCATCCCATTGAGTAAGTACGAAGGCCTGCTCCGAGCACCTCCCCTGTATGCAAATCCGCCATCTGCAAAACCACACACATAACCTGCGACGTGACTTATCACCGTCTCCGCCAAGACCATTTCCTTTTTTAAAGTGCCCCTGCCATGCCATCATACTCTTCATTTCACACTCTTAAAAAAAAAGAAACCCATTCGTACCCAGCAGTAAGGTGTCCCTTTAAAACCAGAAGCTGACTTTTATATGGCCTTCTGTACGGTGTATTTAATGATACATCGTACTTCCCCAGTACCCAAAAACTGGATGCTTCAAGCAAGAAACTCTGCTCACAAGGGGGCTGATGGGTAGTTGTCCCCTAGGCTGCTCTCTAGCCTGACTCAATAGGAGAAAAGGTGTCAGTCCTAATTGTCTGTCAGTTTCTGTACCTTATCTGTCAGCATGTCTGTCTGGCCTGTCTATTTGTCTGATCTTTATAAAAATGTATTGGCTGCATAGACTTGACATTGGCCTCCGGGCAACATGAGCTTATACTGCTACATGGGCTTATACTGCTACATGGGCTTAAATTGCTACATGGGCTTATACTGCTACATGGGCTTCTACATGGGCTTATACTGCTACATGGGCTTAAACTGCTACATGGGGTTAAACTGCTACATGGGCTTAAACTGCTACATGGGCTTATACTACTACATGGGCTTATACTGCTACATGGGCTTATACTGCTACATGGGTTTATACTGCTACATGGGATTATACTGCTACATGGGCTTATACTGCTACATGGGCTTAAATTGCTACATGGGCTTATACTGCTACATGGGATTATACTGCTAGATGGGATATATACTGCTACATGGGCTTATACTGCTACATGGGCTTATACTGCTACATGGGCTTATACTGCTACATGGACTTAAATTGCTACATGGGCTTATACTGCTACATGGGCTTATACTGCTACGTGGGCTTAAACTGCTACATGGGCTTATACTGCTACATGGGCTTATACTGCTACGTGGGCTTATACTGCTACGTGGGCTTATACTGCTACATGGGCTTATACTGCTACATGGGCTTAAACTGCTACATGGGCTTATACTGCTACATGGGCTTATACTGCTACGTGGGCTTATACTGCTACGTGGGCTTATACTGTTACGTGGGCTTATACTGTTACATGGGCTTATACTGCTACGTGGGCTTATACTGCTACGTGGGCTTATACTGTTACGTGGGCTTATACTGCTACGTGGGCTTAAACTGCTACATGGATTATACTGCTACATTGGCTTATACTGCTACATGGGCTTATACTGCTACATAGGCTTAAACTGCTACATGGATTATACTGCTACATGGGATTATACTGCTAGATGGGCTTATACTGCTACATAGGCTTAAACTGCTACATGGATTATACTGCTACATTGGCTTATACTGCTACGTGGGCTTATACTGCTACATGGGCTTATACTGCTACATGGGCTTATACTGCTACATAGGCTTATACTGCTAGATGGGATATATACTGCTACATGGGCTTATACTGCTACATGGGCTTATACTGCTACGTGGGCTTATACTGTTACGTGGGCTTATACTGTTACGTGGGCTTATACTGCTACGTGGGCTTAAACTGCTACATGGATTATACTGCTACATTGGCTTATACTGCTACGTGGGCTTAAACTGCTTCATGGGCTTATACTGCTACATGGGCTTATACTGCTACATGGGCTTATACTGCTACATAGGCTTATACTGCTAGATGGGATATATACTGCTACATGGGCTTATACTGCTACATGGGCTTATACTGCTACATGGGCTTATACTGCTACATGGGCTTATACTGCTACATAGGCTTTTACTGCTACATGGGATTATACTGCTACATGGGCTTATACTGCTACATGGGATTATACTGGTACATATTTTGTTATTCACTATGGTTATTTATTCTCTAATGAACTCCATATTGATAAGATGGTTGTTTTGTGTGATTTGGTTTGTTTTTGAAACCCCAACTTTTTGGAGTGATTTGGGGCAGTTATGTGTTGAACCAAACAATTATTACTATTGTATTTGCTGACGGTTGTTCCTCGTCATATGTCTGTACAAATAAACAAACAGCACTAACATAGGAAAGCCCATAATAAATGAGATGCAATAAATAAATATACAGATTAGGGGTGCAACACACCGTCTCCAATGTGTATCAAATCAATCTACTAATGTTAGATATAATGGCACATCTACAAGATACACAAACAACACGACTTTTATTAAATACAAAACTAGAATAAAACAAGTAACACTTGCATATATATATATACAGTATACATAATAATATGTATCTTTTAATATAACAATAATGTATATTTCCAGAACTAATTACAAAAGACTTTAAACATATGCAGAGGCAGAGACCCTTAGTGTTCTTTCTTTGTTTCCTAAAAAAATTTTTAGGGCACTGCTGCCCCCTTGAGTAATTTAGGAGAGGGAAGTTTACCTTTTAGAATCTTCTATATTTGATCACAAATGCTCATGTTAAAACAATATACTTCTTTTAATCTGATTATATAGAGAAACTACCTTATTAAGCCCTCTATTCTTCATATAGCTCTATCTACTTCATAGAGCTATATCTCCATTGCTCTATCAGGGGCGGCCATGTTATTTAGAATCTTGGGCCAGATGTAGCAATTCTTCCTTTATCTGAATTTAACATGAAGGAAGATCTGACCCAAGATTAGGAACAACATTTCAGGAGGGGAATTTCTTACGAGAGTATTTTAAATGAAACACTCTAACTAGTGTCTCTTAATCTTTGCAGCAAAGGCTTGTGAAGATCTCCAGTGCACTGTGGATTATATAAATACTTTAACATGCAGAATCAACAACCGCAAAGAAGAAACACTCGACATATCCCATCCCCTTAGTGCAACATGGTAAGAAGGCTGAGCAGGCAGAATATTCATTAAACAGCGAACGGAGGCCAACAAGTGAACAAGCCAGGCTTTAAAGGGACTGTATTACCTTCAAATTATATTTACTGTTAATGTAGAGAATAAAAAAAATGAATGAAAATGATCTATACGTTGTATTAGCAAACTTGCAAGCAAATGCCTAAATTGGGAAGAAAAATGTGGTTTTCTTATATGTCTGTGGAGTCTCCTGTTTATGACATCACCTGTGGCTCTATATGCAAATGAACTGGTTTTCAATCGGAAATGTGTAATTTGCATATTAGGCCCCAGGTGATGTCATGAGCAGGAGACTCCGCAGACACATTTAAAACACGTTTTTATCATTTTATCAATTCAAATATTTGCTTGGTGTATTGGACCATAGGGGGACAGCGATTAGGGTTGGCACCCAGCTGGTATTTTTACTGGCAGGCAGTGCTGTATTTATGCCTAGGCCAGAGATGGCTGGGCTAGGCATAAATAAAAATATAAGGTACATGGGTGGCACCTGTGGCACTCAGGAACCTATGAGATGGCCATACAGTAGAGTACATGGGGGGGGGGGGGGAGAATAAGATGGGGGAACAATAACAAAAGAGAAGAAGAAGCTAAAATACCCAGAGGCTGCAGTGGAAATGGGAGAGAAACATAGAAACATAGAATGTGTCGGCAGATAAGAATTGTTCAGTCCATCTAGTCTGCCCAATTTTCTAAATACTTTTATTAGTCCCCAGTTCCTTATCTTAATATCTAGGATAGCCTTGTGCCTATCCCACGCATGCTTAAACTCCTTCACTGTAATAACCTATACCACTTCCGCTGGAAGACTATTCCATACATCCACTACCCTCTCAGTAAAGTAATACTTCCTGATGTTACTTTTAAATCGTTGCCCCTCTAATTTAAGACTATGTCCTCTAGTTGTGGTAGTTGTTCTTCTTTTAAATATACTCTCTTCCTTATCGGTGTTGAGGGAGGGAAGCTTAATATCAGCGAAAATGGCACTCTGAGATCTTTAACTTGGTATCCTACAGGACAATGGGCACTCAGGCTTAAAAAACGTTTGCCATCACTGGCCTAGGCCAACTAGGCATCCCTGCCGACAATCAGAAAGCAAAATAAAGCTAATAAAGTAGGCGGGAAGAAAGACCTGATGCATTTCGCTTTTCGAAAAGTTCTTTGAAGGTGCTATGGATTTTCCAAATACGTGAGCTGTGCCTTTTACAGATCATCTGACATTGACTGCCTACTACCTCTCTCTAGTTTATTCTCTGGGAGTAATATGCTCTCCAGTCATTACCCTCCAGCATCCTGACAACGCTTCCACCTTTTCAAGTGGTAATAAGGGACTTCGTGGGAGTTCAATGATGCAGGATGTATCTCCACAGATAAAGCCCTCCTGATTGTTTTTTTTCATAGGACCTGTGAAGACTCAGAAGAGGAGTCCTGTCAGCTGGATTACACGGACAACCAGAAGGAACACACTTGTAATCTGCACATGGACCTTCTTGGTGCAGATGATACCTACTGGATTTTCATAAACAGAACAGTTTACGGTCAGAACATTTCAACTGCGTGTGGGCCCTATCGCTTCTGCAATACATGTAAGTCCATATAGTTCTTTTTTCCGACACTACATTCATCCAGTTAGATACTTGCTATGGAGGTTGAGACACTGTGCTCCTCCGGCTTGGAGATATGTGTGGACTTGCTCGGTATTTGTGCAATAATTGCACTTTTATTACACTGCTGGAGCTGTTTATATTGTTTTCAATATTTTAGACATCCACTGCTTAAAGGCATATGGAAGGACATAAAGAATTATATTTGGTGCAATCAGCAGGAATTGGCCAGCCCTAGGGCAGACAGCCTAGCTAGAAATGTTCCAGTATCATGGAACATGAAGTATGGGTGATGGAACTTCATCACCCATACTTCCATGCCAGCCTCTCAGCTGACAAGGTATTATGGGATAGGTAGACCATCAGCAGCAGGAGCGGCTCTGTTGGGCACTCTTGCGCCACAGTCAGGTTGAACCTTTTTAACATGCAAATGAAACTGCAAAGCACTCTCATGCAACATTTGTAACTTTTTGATTAGCCAATGGGAATTTTGCAGTTAGCGGTATGTATTGTCTAAGCGCCTATCTGGATTAACCAACAATTCAACCATCTGTATTAACCAACAGTTCAACCAACTCCCCCGTTCAATCTCACCGTATCCTTTTCGGAGCAATATTATAATTTTTCCTGGAGAACAGACTATGAAAATCCCCAGTATTATCTCCAGCACGATGAGATGGGATATGAGCTGAGCTACAAGAAGAAGAAGCAGTCTTGGAAGGTAAATAATAACTCAAAGACTAATTTAAGACCATTTGCAGACTCATCGGATCCAAAGCTTTTATGGTCTATCCATATCGTTTTACCCACTGGAGGCTGATTGCTTTTATTGTTAAACATGTTTTGCACATCACTTCCTGTTGTGCCACCGCTTCCTGTCAGTGTATCTTCACCCAAGTCTCAAAAATAGCTTCAATTATTTAACCCCCCCATTACTTACAATGGGGAAGATTTGAACCTGGGTTTATTTTTTGTCAAGTCAAACTCGAGTGTTGAATTTTTTTGAGTCTCAAAATGAAAGTCAACCTCCAAAGTCAAATTTTAGTGAAAATACCAACCTGAGTGTGTTATTTTCTCTCCGTATGTGCATGCAGCCCTCTGGTGTGTTTATCGATTCTGAGTACTAGAGTAGTACTTATTGTGGATCGCTACAGTCCACAAGGGTAGTCATTTTATACTTTAAATGTTCATTTTTACACATGGTTTTGTAAAAAGTTTTACATTTAATTTTACGTTATTTTTGTCAGAATCACAAAAGCATCCAAATTCTTGAGGATGAAAAGAGTGTGTCCCTTCTGAAGACCCAGTTCCAGGAAAATGAAGACTATGTTGCCCGTGTCCGAGCCAAGCCAAAGAATTCGTCGGTGTACAAAGGTCCATGGAGTGGGTGGAGTCCTTTAGTCACGTGGTCAACCCAGCCCAATGGTACACAATTCTTTTCACTGCATGATACAATACTACCAGGCATTGTATCAAGAGGCAAAATGACTGACAACTTTAGGCCTGGGCTGGGGGGGGGGGGGCAATTTAGTGGCCCCTAGTGTAGTTTCACCAGCCCACCGCTCATCATCAGAGATAGACACTGATAGACAGGAAAGATAGATATCCTGACAGCTGAAGTACAGTGATTGAAAGACAGAAATTAAATTGGATAACCAGAAAACAGGCAGAGCAGTTATTGGGCCCCAAAGTCGTTTTACCCAGTCTACTCTAGAAGGCAGTAGAGGTGGACACGGCAAGGTACTTTCCTCTCACACGTGTTCACCTTCTGCCTCTGGTGAATTTAGATGGGGGGAGCAGAGCTTGGGAGGTCAAGTGTCAGTGTGTAGAATGGTAAGTTAGGCGCGGGATCTGGACCCAGGTTTGTAGAAGGAGAGCCAAACTGAGAATACTGTTCAGATAGAAGTCATTTTTTACAACATATAAGGCCTTTGAGTTGTCCGTCCACCATAAATCAAACTCTTTTTTTTTTTTCTGATTATTTTCTTTTTTGCTTTTTTTTTTCCTTCTAGTATATTACGTGGGCATCTGGGGTTCACTGCACTGGATAATACCTCTGTGCCTAGGAATCATTATTACTTTATTTGTGATTTCCAAGCCTTTCAAACTCCCACAAAGGTGAGTTTGTTGATAAAGATTATTATGCATACTTCGAAGTGAATACATATATAAAATATATATATATATTTATTATAGCCATGTTTGTGTGGACTAAGGGAATGTTGGGTGCACTTTTGTAATTTGCTTTTGCCAGTTAATATTCAATCACCGACAAAAAATTTTTAGCGGCATATGGCAAGACTGGCTAAGCATTCTGGGAACTGTAGAATTCACCAAAGCTGTTCGAGCAAGAGGCTGAAAGATTTGGTCAGCCCGACACTGATATCCCACAAGATAGTTAGTTATACAAGTGGATTGTATTGGAGGGGCGCAGCATTAGTCAAAAAGAGAAAAGGGAGGCGGTACACTTTATTAGATCTCTTATACCTATTTTTGCTGTGATTCCATTGTGCCACCAACTGATTAAAATGACTGTAAATGGCATAGTATTTGATTCTATCAGTACAGGAATCTGTACTTTCTTTATAGAGATTTGAACAAGATCACTTAATATTTGTTTAGTTGTGGTCTGTGCTTTTCTTCACCATTACTGTAAATAAAAAAAAATCAATAAGCCCCAACATGCACATGCATTCCGAATGATGTGGCCCACTTAAAAAAAAACAAAAACATGTACGCCCCTGAACTAGAGTGTCTGCAACATTCTAAAGTGCAACATTGAAGGTCAAAACAGCAGCATCACTAGAAACATGGAATTAAAATATGAACATTCTTAATAAAGTTTATTTTTGTTCTTTTTGTAGGTTATGGAAGAAAATGTGTGGGTTTGTGCCAAACCCTGCGCCTTTTTTTAAGCCACTCTACATTGAACACAATTGGGATTTTAAGGTAAAAAAAAAACAAAAAAACATATACAGTTGTGAAGGACAAATGTAGCAAAATACTAACTTATTTTTCATTGAAAAACATAACTTCGTTTTTTTGTTCCAGTTGTCCTTTAACCCCTTAGTGACCAGACTGTTTTGAAAATTGATATCCTTGGTGACAGAGGCTATTTTAACCCTTCTGCGGTGTTTATGTTTAGCTGTTATTTTCCTCTTTCTAATTAAATGTACCCACATATATTATATATTGGTTTTATCGGCATAAGAAGGGTTTTCTTAAGATACTATTATTTTCATCATAACACATAGTTTTCTATTTAAAAAAAATCTTAATAAATATGATGAAAAACTGGGGGGGAAAAACACTATTTCTAACCTGGAAAATCTTTTTATACAATTAAAAATGGTTGCTTCTAATATTTGTTCTGAGTTTAGAAATAACATTGTTTACATGTGTTCTTCTGGTTTTTTTTTTGCGATAGGGCAATAACTTAAAATGGCTTTTTTCGTTTACTAACTACCAACTTCTGGGACATAAAGGACGTGTATATATATATATATACATATATCCATCCATTTGCACCAAGGGGTTAGTTAATACAATTTTCTGTTAAAACACATTAATTTGGCACTTCTGGGGAAGGAGTCAGTGGGTCGGTTTAAATATAGTCAGTTCCAAGAACTTGTTTTGGAAAGTACATGACTGTAGTCACACAAGTATTCTCTATATTGTAATTTTCAGTTCATTTTAAAAAAAACCACATGATCAACATAACCTCGCCTGGAAAGTACAGCATTACTTCCTCTATTCTTCTGTTTATATGTTTGTTTTTTTAAAGGCTGCATGCATATACTCGGTCACATGTGGAGAAATAATTTAGTCCTTGACATAACGGATGTGGCGCTTGTTCAGTCGGATACATGAACAGAGATAGGCAAAGTGCCCGTAAGGACGCCAGTGTCCATGGAAAGGTTTGTGAAGGCTCCATAGAACATCAATAAAATGTCCGTCACAGACCCCAGGAAATGTTCCAATGACCTACCCCTGTTTGTAAACTGCATGTAGGGAAAATACTTCCTTGGTGGCAACCCTAAACATATGTGTGAGGTCAACCAATGGGTCAGTTTCCCCCACATGGACATCCAAGTCAATGGGGTACCAGTCCATCCAACGATTATCTACTTTGTTACACAGTGTATCATTACCCCCCCCCCTCCCCCCTCCCCCAGTCTCAATTTCGTGTGCTCTTTCCCGCCACGCTTGTCCATGGTGTAAGTTCAGTGCAACAGCGGTATTCAGGACCACAATCCTACGGGTCTGATTGGATCCTCCGGTGTCCAGAGAATGCCTATTATGGGATGCAGGATTGTCTGGAGGAAAATGACTTAATGTGCGCATCTGCAGTGTACCAACACACATCAAATTAGTATACTGAAAATAATCACTGGCACACAGCTTTTGCTGGACAGACGCTGCATCTCTCGCCACTTCCTGAGAGCAAATAGTCAGTATCAGAAGCGAAAACATTGCATAAGCTGCTTGCTATGTCACCAATGTATTGATTTAAAACTGCGTATCATTTATAAGGTCTTTCATCGGGACAATGGCGTCTGTCCTCTAAGACAGGAAATCAAAAATCAGGCATTAGCCCCTTAGTGACATGGCCGGGTCTTACCTGTGGTGACATGCTGGTCTGTTCAGTAAAATAGTTTAAGGGGGTCCTCTTTGGAGGTCGACTTTTTTATTTTGAGCTTCATTCAGCTCCTGAGTTTGACTTAAAAAAAATAAAAAAATAAAAACAGGTTAGAATCTTCCCCATTGAAAGTCATTGGAGGCGAAAGCTGAGTTGTCTGTGTCAGTTCACTGTCTAGAGCAGTTGTTCCCAAACTTTTCCATGCCCCACAACCCCTACAAATAAGTTTTGACTAATGTTCGCACCTCCTACAAAAGGATTTGGACGAGTAAATTCAAGTGATAGAGGGAGGCACAGTGCGTGTGAAAAAAGGCTTCTGGCTTGCCGAGTGGACCCCAGGGGTGAAATACTTAATGAATTCGAGCAATCGTGAAACAGGATCCAATGATTATGCCAGATGTTGTGTTATCATTTAAAAACAATACTCTGACAATCAGTCACTTACTCTACTTACATATTAATTCCGTTATTCTCTCCTTTTGATTAAATAAACAATGAGACTACTATTTGTGCAACACAACCACCTACTATTTCTCAAGGAACACAGGCAGCTCTATGTCGCACTCCCTAACATTCCATCTCGCACCCTCTGGGGCTATGCGCACCCGAGGTTGGAACCCCTGGTCTAGAGAATAGATTCCATTATCATGATGAAAGATATTATAAATAATACAGAGGTAAGGATTCAAAAATGTTAGGTTGTGTGTGCCCCAGAAAGTTAATCAGGGGGTGAGACGGCTTGCTGGCAACGTTCATTGATGCTAATTTAATTTGTTTATTAAGCTTTTTTTTGTTAAATCAGTTTTGATTAGGTTTCACATTTCTCAATACAAACACAGAAAAAAAACACATACATTAGGGAGTCTTGGGTAAGGTGTTTTCTCTTCTTGCAGTTTGTTAACAAACCGTGAGTCTCTGAAGAGACTACTACTAAAGAGTAAACTATGTTTACTAGGCTGTACAGTAAAAATAAAACTAACAACTGTGAGAGTAACCCAGCAAAAGCACACACTACCCCAATGACACACTGCCACACACTCCCTTGCCAACAGAGGTGCCTGGCACATCCTGGAGATCTGATCGTGATATGACTGCAGGCATAGCCGCCATCAGGTTGTAAGCGACATGGCTGAGAGAGCCTCAGTACCAACGCACTCCAGCCATGTCTGTGGGCGGCCCCCTCAGTCACATATGACCGGTTTGGCAGCCAAGCACAGCAATGGGATGTCTTTAGCTGTTAAATCTAGTGCTTGGCTTTGACAGCATTACTCTACCTGCGATTTCAAGTAAAAGTTGGAAAAAGTGTTCTCTTTTTTTTAGTAAAATATATATTATGATCAAAATGATGGTATCTAAAAAATACCCTTCTTGTGCTAAAAAAAAAAACACCAAGCAAACAATTTATCTGTTGTGTGGGTACAATAAATGAGAGAAAAGAAAATTACAGCTAAACACAAACTTAATGGTACACTAAAAGTTGTTTTTCACTTGTGCTTCTAATATAGAAGCACAAGTGAAATGTCCATTGTCCCTAGTATGAGGAAAAACTGGTGTGTACTTTTGAAAGTACTCGCCATTTTGTCCTCTGACCGACAGCTGCCATGATTCCATGGGAAGCAGGCAGCTATCTGGTCGGCGACCGGCTCTCTATGCTAGCACAGAGAGAGCCCTTGGTTTTTGCATGGGATCAGCAGGTTTGGCCTTAACTCAGTCCAGCTACTCAGTCCAGCTAGTAGCAGCGAGAGACCCTCGCATTCAGCTGTCAGAGTGGGGCGTGCCCCCGCTCTCATTGGCTGTGCGCATGCATTTGTCAGCATGCGACAACCGAGAACAGCTGTGTCTCGCATGTGAGACACAGCAGATAGGAAACCAGTGTGTATCTATTAAGATACACGTCGGTTTTTCTTACAAGTCCCGAGACATGTTATGTTTAACCCTAAGGGTTAAACAAGTTGGAATGTCCCTTTCTAAACACATTTTTAACAATTGTTAAAGCAGCCATTGTCCTGAATGGTACAATATGGCCAAAACAACTCAGCCACGAAGGGGTTAATTCCTATTTCTTATTTTCACTATAACAATAAACAGAAGAAAAAAAAGTCCATGTCCCAACGAAACCAAAGGGCACGACAGTTATTATTTTGGTACTTTTTCAATAAAATTTGGTTCGCTACTCTGTATTTTGTTTCAGAGACATATGTGTAGAATATCATTCTGTAGAATATTTCTACCCACGTAGGTATTATTGTAAGTCACACTCTACAAGGATGTGGTTTATACCAAATGAAACTGAAACTGAACCCCAGCGCATTTTAAACATGGTTGAAACACCCGAACACCATAGCATGACGAATCCATATTGAGTTTGTTTTTTTGTTAACTTTGTACTTTATTTTAAATGGTACAATGTTTTTGTATGTTTCGTTAAGACATGTTTCTTTAAATCAATGTTTTCATTATATTTCAGAGCTGGCTGGGTACTTCTTATTACACAACAGGATTACATTTTGAAAGTCGGATGTCTATTCCAGAGGTTTTAGAAATATACAATCATAAAATAGATAGGCATGCATCGAAATCAACTCAGCACGACATGGAAAGTCATGAGAAACTGCTATTTAAGACATGCTGCACCAATCATGGCAAAGGTTGCCAGAAAGGTAGATGCTCCACAGATCTGAAGGGTCAGTCATTTGAACATATTTCTATCAGCACTGTCCTGGTGACCGATGAAGACATTTCCTGTTGCTCCCAGTGTATCCCCAGCAGTGGCACGTATGTTAATGCCCATAATGATGATGAAGAGAATAATAGTGATGATGGATACCCTCCAGTCACTACTGACAGTAGCAGCAACAATCTTGGCTATTTAGTGGACAATCAGTCGCATATAGATGATCCTGTAAGGGACTCCGCGAAACATGGACATTCTGTCCAGGAAAGCCTATTGAGGTCCAAAGAAAACATTCTAGACTTGACACCCATTCCTCCAGAACAATGGAAACTGCAAGAGTGTCTTTCCCAGGATGATGAGAATTTATTTTATTGCGATGAAGCATTTTCTCCTGGATCAGGCAACAGCGAGGAGTTTTGCTATCAAAGGATGTGCCTGGATATGGACACCATAGACAGTGGCTTTGTGGACTCCGAGTGTGGAAGTCCGGTGGAAAGCGAATTTGGGAACGGCGATGTGTCTCCAACGATGGTGAGCTCAGAATCTTACCCCGGAGAAGAAGCATGTCTAAGAAACTACGTTAAACAATGGGTACCTTCCAACCCAACCACAGTTGGTGCACTGGACAGAAACTGAACTTTACACTCCGTTTGGAATGCTACCACAGAAAGTACGTCAAACAACAACTTTCCAATCCAACAAGTGATATTGCACTCTTTTTTTTTGCTTTGTAAAATTATGTGAATTATTCTGTTTACAATAGTTAGTTGACACTTATTTGCACTGATAAGCTCAATAATACTGAGACTATTTACTGTCTGAAGTAATTTTTGCCTTAAATTGTATTCAAAAGTCAGATTTTATTTTTACTCTTGTTTGCATCTCTTAATATTATTTTGCCTCTAGCATGCCCCTTTTTAATGTAAATAGAGCGTGCAGCCAGTCTCTACCTCCACTTGATATATCATAAACTTCTAAACATCCCATTCCGATCTTCTCTGCACCCTTCTAACTCTTTCTCTTCACACATTTCAGCTCTCGCCTAGTCTCAGGTGCCCTCAGCTTTTGTTTCTCAGCCAACTGTCCTTATTTAATGTTCATCAACAGGAGCAAAAGTAAATAATAAAAATTTAAATGAAATAAATAAAACCAAATTGGCTGTGCATTTTTAGTATGTGTGATAAAATGGTAAATACATTTCAATGAAAACTAGACATGTGCAAAACTAAAATTTTCGTTTCGTTTTCGTCCATTCGGACGAAAATGTTATTTATTTTGTCTAAAAATTTTGTTCATTACTGCATTCGTTTCAGACGAAATTCGTTCATAATTTTCGTTTCGTTTTATTCGTTCGTATGAATCAATTGACCTACACATTCCATAAACCGAAAGTCTATAAACCAAAAGACATATCGGTTTATAGACTTTCGGTTTATGGAATGTATGTAATGCTATTGGCTTTCTATAAACCGACTCCATATCGGTTTATAGAAAGCCAATAAGATTACATGCATTCCATAAACCGAAAGTCTATAAGCCGAATGTCTTTCGGTTTATGGAATACATGTAATGCTATTGGTATTCTATAAACCGAAATAGAGTCCCCATTCATAAGAATTTCTTATGAATGGGGACTCTGTTTCGGTTTATAGATTGAAAACTATTGAGACACTGTGTTGGAAAAGAGCAAGAAATTGGAGACTACAATGAAAGCACGCGAAAGGAAGGTCACCTTCAAAGAGGAGCCCAAGGATCTCACCATCTTTTCCAGCGACAGATGCCGCGCAGGTTACCCGCTGTAGAAGGAGGAGAGTATTTGACATCAGAGACGGACAAAGTGTCCATACAAAGACACCAGTGACTGTGAAGGGCCACAGAATGTCATTAAAGGACAGCTGTAGCAAAAAAAAAAAAAAAAAGTTCCCCCATCCAACCAAAACCACAAACTATATGCTCACAAGGACAAAAAAAATTAAATAAAAAAAAATTCTAAATATCAAATGTAAAACCGAAGTGCAATAATGAAATGCCATAAAACCTAAAATCTGGAGATTTTGATTGGGCCGTGTCCTCTGTCTGTGATGGTCCATGTGATGCTGCAGTTTTGGTTTCTGTTGCATGGTTTTCATCCACTTCAACACCCAACCTATATGGCAGTATGATGAGAATATTTAGATATATAACAATGACTTCCAGGCACAAGAGCCCCTAATAACAAATATAAGTGGGTAGAAGAAACAACGCAAATGTATTACTATACTGAGAGGGTACTGACTAATAGAGGTAGAGCAGAGGTGGAGTGTTAATACTGTGAAGATCAAAAAGTATTACCTATTGAGAGGGTACTGAATAAGAGCAGAGGTTTAGTGTTAATACTGTGAAGATCTTTTCCTCCTGACTGTTTGCTGTACCTGACGGAAGCACTGGGTAGACGGCAATAGGAGGCGTGGGAGTCCGCTATTCCCCCAAGTCGCATGGTGTGGCTCATTTTCTTGTAGTTTAAAAGAAGCCCATAGCGTGACCTGGTCGCAGTACCCTATTATATGAAGAAGGTTTCGCTAACTAAGAAATTGCTTATTGTATGTTCCTGTCCCTCCCCCTTTGGACTGTTGTTTTACATATAAACTAATGATTCACATTTAGCTTTCCTCTAAGCTCAGTAACCTGTTTGGTATACTTGACCCTTGCCTCTGATATCATGTTAATCTTTTCGCACGGGGGTTTGACTATCTGCGCTTCCCCCGGTAACTCGCTCCGGTATGGCGGAGCAATTAACATGTTGATGTATGTGGGATGTAATGACATCGACATGGGGTTTTTGGATCTCCTCACAGAGGGGTGGGGAGCGCCTTTTTTTTTTTTTAACCAGATAAGGTTTTGTTTTGTCTCTGTTGTATGTGGCACATAGGCATGGTGATACAGGTGAGGAGAAGGAGGGGAGAGAAGTTTGACTATGTTTAGACTGCTGATGGTAAATGCTCAGGGGCAGAACTCACCCCAAAAAAAACCCTTACACTAGTTCATTTTATGTGTGATAATAAGGTAGACATAGGATTTATTCAAGAAATACACTGGAAGGGGTACTGCTATTCGGGAACTGGGGAGTACTAAAAGTAAATAGAAAATTGGGAAGACTAGATGGACCGAATGGTTCTTATCTGCCGGTGACACATTCTATGTTTCTATGCTATTATGATTGCTAAAGATATTGCTTATAGGGAAATTTATAAATCCATTAACGAAAAGAGCAGATACATCTTTCTGATTTGTGAGATTAATGGGAATATTTTTTCATTTCTGAATTTTTATACACCAAATAAGAAACCCTTGAGATTCCTGTCCAAAGTGATAAACAAATTTGAAAACCTTATACAAGGTACTTTTGTTATTAGAGGAGATCTAAATAGCACATTCGATGAAGCCATGGGTAAAAAAAATACCTAAGTCAAACTGCAGAATACTATTAAACGATCAGCGATTAGACTGCAAAATTTTTTGGCGTGGAATGATATTTACGATGTTTGGCGCACACTGCGTCCGAGCTCACATTAATACACTTTCTTTTCAAAGCCCCACCTATCATATTCTAGATTGGATTACTTTCTTATTAGGTCGCAGATGGTTCAGCATTGTGATCAGCCTAATGGACTGTGTTAAATGTATCCAATAGTGGTAATACTGGCTGATAAGTTGAATAGAGAATACATAATTCATAATTAAACTATATTTCAGAGAAAACCTGATGGAAGACCTTTCAGGAATCACTGTTTGGATGGCTTTTAAATATGTTATAAGGGGACACCTGATAAAATTGGAAAAAGCCAATAGAACTTTGTTGAGATTAAAACAGGTCTGGTATAGCGAGGGCAACCAGGCAGACAAACTTCTATCTGACAGGTTAAAGAACGTTAAAGCCCAAAAGAGAATTGAGAAAATCGTTGAGAGGGAGGGTAACTTACAGAGGCCCAAAAGATATAGGAAGGGAATTTAATACGTTCTATTCGGGCCTCTATAATTTACCTGGTATAGATAAAAGTGAAGAAGTTTCCAGGCAATATCTAAAAGACATTAACATGCCAAGTTTAACAGAGGACCAGAGACGGGAGCTTAATACTCCATTTAAGATCTCGGAGATAAAAGAGGTGATTGCTAGCCTTAAAAAGAATAAAGCACCAGGTCCCGATGGTTATAACAATAATTTTTATAAGATGTTTAGTGATAATTTGGTGGAACATCTTACAAGCACATTTAAAGAGATTGAACGTAAGGGTACAGTGCCCTCGGAGCTTTCGCAGGCAACGATTTCCCCAATCCCAAAACCAGAGAAAGATCATACCAATGTAGCTAATTTTAGACCAATTTCTTTGATTAATGCAGATTTAAGGATTTATTCCTCTGTGTTGGCTAATCGTCTGAAACCATAGATCCCCGGATTGATCCATAGGGACCAAATTGATTTTATACAGGGTCTTTGTGCTAACAATAACACCTGCAGCTTGATAAACATCTTGGAATGTGTAGAGAATGGATTCCCCAGCTGACACTGTCTTTGGATGCAGAGAAGGCATTTGACAGGGTCAGCTGAGGATTCCTGGACCAGGTTCGGCATTTTGGGTCCCTTTAGACGAGCAATTATGGCCCTATACTCTAACCCAGTTGTAAGAACAGTGGGTCCGGGAGTAGAAGCAGAATGGTTTAAGATTAGGAATGGACAAGACAGGGTTGTCCCCTGGCCCCATTGCTTTATATCTTGGCACTGGAGCCCTTGGTCATTAGAGTAAGGGATAGCGTACAGATTAAAGGAGTAATAATGAATGGGTCAGAACACAAACTCTGCCTCTACGCGGACGATATAATATTGACATTAACTCTCTTCATAATCTAACCAGAGAAATTGATAGCTATGCCCCCAGTGTAAGAGAGGAACCATGGTACAGTGAGGAACCATGGTACAGTGCAGAGGAAGCTTTGATGGGGGCTGGAAGGCTTCCTGTGATTATTTGGATTCACGACAGGGCGGTAGTACACCCGACGGGCAAACCAGAGTCCCCTATTTGTAACCACCTAAATGATAGTTGGTTCCGATTTTTTTTTTTTAAAAGCATTGAGGATAGGATCTCGAAATATAGCCCCTTGGAGGCCCTGTCCTACAATATGGAAAACATTAACATTAAACATTGGGGCTTGGGAAAAGTTACACAAATACAGGTGCTGCTGACAGAGAATAAGCTGAAACCATTTCCCCAGCCGCAAATGGAGTTAGAAATCCCGTCAAAAGAAATTTTCTCATATATACTTATTAAACACTATCTGTTTAGTGACAAAAGAGGCTCATTTGATAGAGAATTTATTAAGGTTTTTGATAATAGAAGAAAAACAAAATTGATTAACTACCAATGCAAAGCATTTTGTAATCAGCTGACTTTACACAAACCTAAATATATCTCTCCGTGGGAAAAAGAGTTGGGGTGGGTTCTGGTACAGGAATGTTGTGATAAGTCATTAGTAGAAGCTAGAAAGGCAATTCATTGCGTGAATCTTGTAGAACTTCAGTACAAAATAATGTATAGGTGGCATTACTTCCCCTGTATAGATTTAAAACCACAAATTCGGTCCAATGCTGGTGTTGTCTTCAGGGTGTGGGTGACCACCTGCATTTGGTGGGAATACCCCATTTTGAATACTGTGAGGAAGAAAGTTTTTGAGGAGCTGTCTGCCTTAATCGAATTGCCATTCTCTAACACAGCTGAAACTGTATTATTCCACTTTGTACCCGGTTATATCCCCTTTGATAAAAGATTTTTGCTGGTCCACCCAATGATGGCAGCAAGGATGGTTATCGCGCGGCATTAAAACAAGAAAGCGCTCCCACAATGGAATAATATAATCCATCAAGTAAATTATCAGTATAAAATGGAAAAGGGGCTGGTCTTTCAATTTAGTATTTGGGAAGTATTTGACAGAAGATGGGCCCCCTGGTTGCCCAGACATTTGGTGGACCAGATGAGATATATACCCGAGTTTGTCCTTGAGAAGACGCTTACCTTTGTTGAGACATTAGTCTACTGCTGATCAGTTTGAAAGCCACCTGTGTCGTCCAGCCTATGATGTCTGTTGCCTATGATATTTGTTGTTTGTTATGTCTGTTGTGCATGTCAGCGGACTGTTATCAGGGCCGGCCTTAAGTGTTCCGGCGCCCTGTGCGGGCTTCCCCCGTGGCGCCCCCCCCCCCGTCTCTTTCACCCCCCTATGTATGTGTCTCTCTCCCTTCCCATGTTTGTCCCTTTCCTCTTCCTTGCCATGTCTGTCTCTCTCTCCCTCTGTTCTGTCTTTCTCCCCCCGTCCCCTGTTCTGTCTCTCTCCCCCCCCCTGTTCTGTCACTCTCTCTCCCCCCTCCCCCTGTTTTATCTCTCTCCCCCAGTTCTGTCTCTCCCCCCTGCCCCTGTTCTGTCTGTCTCTCTCTCTCTCACCCCTCCCCTGTTCTGTCTCTCCCCCATCCACTGTTCTGTCTCTCTCTCCCCCCTCCCCCTGTTATCTCTCTCTCCCCCAGTTCTGTCTCTTCTCCCTGCCCCTGTTCTGTCTGTCTGTCTCTCTCACCCCTCCCCTGTTCTGTCTCTCCCCTCTACCCCTGTTATCTCTCTCTAGCCCTGTTCTGTCTCTCCCCCCTGCCCCTGTTCTGTCTGTCTCCCCCCTAACCCCTGTTCTTGATCTCTCTTCCCCGCCCGCCTTTACCTGCAAAGTTGGATCCAGGGAGGGGGCGGAGCTAATCAGCACACCGGTGTAGCTCCGCCCCCACCCTGTGAAGCAGAGCAGAGTCTGCATTACGGGGAGCCACAGACAGCAAGAGAAAGTGCTGCTCGTCTCCCCATGCTTAATGAAAGCTTAATGCAGGCATGGGGAGCCGACCAGCACTATCTCTTGCTGCCAGCAACTCCCCGTGAAGCAGACGCCAGGGTGGGGGCGGAGCTACACCTTTCAACCAGTTAGCTCCGCCCCCTCCCCGGATCCAGCAGAGCATGCCGAGCAGAGGGCTGGTAAAGGGGGGATCTTTTGATCTCCCCCAGCCAGTGCCACTACCGGCTTTTTTTTATTTATTTTTTACTTTTTTTTTTTTTTTGAACGGGAGGGCGGGCGCCCCCTGGGGTGTTGCGCCCTGTGCGCTCGCACAGGTCGCACACCCCTAAGGCCGGCCCTGACTGTTATTAATATGGCAGCTATAAGTTATTATACTATCACTTTTAATCGCGGTCAGCCATAGTTATTGTTATATTTATGTATATGTGTAATTGTTAGTCTTTGTACTTTTTGCATCTTTCTAATAAAAAAGTTTAAAAAAAGAACACATTTTACATTTTAAAAATGAATAAACCATCAACTAGTTTCTTTCCAGGTTTTATTGGAATTTGCGTAATACAGTGATTGACTTGCTCCTCCATGCTGGGTCCATCCTCAGCACCAGATATTAAATCTGCAATGGTCCCTAATGTATAGGGTTTTCAGATTGATGGCTCTGGCGATGAGGAGATTGGGGGCAGAGGAGGAGTGGTACATGGGAGCCTACACCCTAAAGATCAGCCGAGTTTGATGGATTTCTTCATGTGAGATTCGAGGAATTACACTAGATTACTCTTACGATGTTTAAACCTGATAAAAAAAGAAATGGCAAAACAATTAAAACATTCAGAATACAGACATCAATATTATAGTGCTTCCCAGTTCTTTACAGTGGTGTCATGAAGTAATGATGCTATCAGGATTTCATTTTCAACAAATATAATCTACATTATTCCAGTTTAATTCCTGTATGCCCCAGTGAGGGCATCAGTGGTGTATCTTGGTTTTGTGCTGCTCAAGGCAGCCAAAATTCGGGCACCCTCCCACCCACATTGCACAACTATGACATGCCCCATCACCCACGTTGCACACCCATGACTTGCCCCATCACCCCCATTACATGCCACCATTAACCCTGATTAATCGGAAGGAGCTAAACCTTGCTGAACGGTGGGGGAGGGAGCGAAAATGTTTGAAGCACCAGAAGTGTGCTTTAACACCCTCTGGCAAAGTGCCGCCCTAGGCGAGTGCCTTGTTTGCCTGGTGGAAGATACACTACTGGAGGGCATGCACAGTTGTTTCATACCATGTCTCTCTATTTAGGCTCAGGTACTGACATTAGTAATCCCAGTAATCAGAAGCATTGTGACCAGAGGATTGCTGTACAAGCCATTACTGTAAAATCACACATTGATAGTCATTCTGCAGTCATTTCTTAGCCATGTCTCCTCTTGCTAGTGCTATAGCGTGCTACACTTGTCATGTTGGAGTAGATCAAAGTTTAGAAATCTAAATATATAGAAACATATACCAATATCCTTTTATTCATCCTATGCACTCATGTGCTGTAGAATTAACACATGACAATCTAATTCCCACATGTTTCTGATAAGGGTTGTGTACCCACGCTCACCTGTTCTATTGGATGTTTCATTGGGGTCTCTGAGACCTCCTGTCACGTATGGTACTGGCTTAATGTCCTGCAAAGGAGGTCATGTACCCTCCTAAAAATATAGAACAAACAAAGCATGTGGTTATAATCAAAACTGGACACCAGTTACATATACTTAAATTGTAGTCACTAGGATAAGGAATACGAGTATTAACCCCTTCGCGACAATGGACGCATCAGGCACGTCCTGCCGGGAACTCTGTTCCTGACAATGGACGTGCCTGGCACGTCCTGCAGTGAATCAAGCGATTTTCGCGATCAACGTTCGCGAAAACAGCTTTAACGGTGCTGGTCTATTGCCTCGATGTCACTCTGAATATGTTGCTTGACTGCCCCTAGAGGCAGCAAACAGCATAGCAATGTAAAAAAAAATGTTTAAAAAATGTAATTAGCTTAAAACTTGTTATATAGTTAAAATTATATAATTTTTAGCATAAGGGATAGGATTAAAATTAAATTAAAATATATTAAGGGATATTTTTTAATGATTTTATTTGTGTAAATTATATTTTAGGTCAAAGTTAGAAAAAGTACCAAATATTATGTTTTGTGGAATTGCAGGACCTGGTGGGGGCCCACGGGGCAGCTGCCTTGGGCCCCCAGGAATAAGTATTACTAGTTGGTTAAAAATGAAGTTAAAGCAAGTGAAAAATGTAATTGATTTTCTATGCCAAAGTAGCCACGCAACGTATGTTCCAAAGCCAAATTTGCCACCCCTGAAGCAGGAAGTATCACTTCATTATAAAGACAAAAAAATATTTCCCAGAGGACAATGAGAGCCATGTATCATTATTTGCTAGGTAGGGTAATAATAAAGATTTTTGCCACCTTAGGCAAACCCTCATTTTGCTGCCCCTCCCCTGACCCCTACTACTTATAATAGCCAGATAACAGCACATCAATCACGCAATTATAAACACAATCTCACACATTTTTACTGGGGAGCAGCGGGCAGTACTATCTCCAAGACCGTACCCAGGCGGCATTGAGCAGAGGAGGGAGGGGGCACTGTTTTTTTTTAAAGTCTCAGCCAAGTGAGCAGTAACACTCGACCGACTTTTTTTGTCCTGGCCAGGCTCCTCCCGATGTGAGGGAGCATTGGAGAAAAAAAATTGTGGCAGAAAAATAGGATTGCGCGGTCACCCCTTGTAAAAATGGTCCCTAGGCCGGCACCTACTTCGCCTATAGGAGGTGTTGGCCCTGCCTGTGGGTGCTACAAGACCCTGGGTGCAATCTGGGAACAGGGCCCAGTCCTGTGAATGCTAACTGGGTGCTGGTGTAAGTCCTGTGAGCACAATGAGCTCTGTGTGCAATCTGGGTATAGGGGCAAGTCCTGTGAGTGCCCTGGGTGCCGGTGAAGGTCCTGTGAGTGGAATGGGTGCCGTGGCAAGTTATATGGGTGCAATTTAATGCTGTTGGTAAAATGACAAGGGATGCAGTGGAGGGGGTGTCCTCTTGAACCTGAAAATTTTGGTTTTGACACAAAAAATTCACTTTGTGCAATAAACACACATCTTTAATGACCTTCAATTTTCTTTTTTTTCTTGTAAAGGTAGAATCTCCCCTCCTACACAATCTCCTCTTAATCTCGTACCAGTGCTAAATGTCACACGCCCTCGTCCTCTCACATCAGATATTGCAGCTTGTTGTGTCACCCAGTCACCTTTTATCACACGCAGTATGACCAACCATGTTGGTCTGCACCTCTGGTTCTTAAAGTCCTGTCATAGCTACAACCTCTCATTTCTTGTTTGTAACAGAGAGTCCTAGTAGAGAAAAGAGAATGGACTTAATATAAGTGATATGACAGTGAAAACACTGAGGAAGCATTTATAAAGAAGGTGGACAGGCAAACAGCGCCTCACAGTGGCGTTATCAGCACATGAGCCATTGTATAAAGATATTCAATATGGGAGTTAGGGCCAAAGCCATACTTCATGTGCTGCATGTAGCGCTGGCTCCAGGGCCGCCACCAGGAATTTCAGGGCCCTTACTGAACAAATTTTCTGGGCCCCCTACACCCCGACAATATCTCCCACTCGCCCCACCTACCCTCACAAGCATGTTATCCAGGTCTAGTGTAATATGGAGGGTGGTTGGGAGCAGTTGGTCAATACGCCAGTAATATTTTTCCACTCAATATGCCACTAATATTTTGTCACTCAGTAAGTCAGTATTTTGACATTCAATATGCCAATTTTTTCCCATTTAATATGCCAGCATCCCCCCCCCAATATGCCATTTAATATGCCAGTATTTTGCCCCCAATATGCCATTTGATATGCCAGTATTTGCACCTCAATATGCCATTCTTTTGCCAATTAATATGCCAGTATTTTGCCCCTCAATATGCCAGTATTTTGCCTCTCAATATGCCAGGATTTTTCCAATTAATATATCAGGATTTTGCCAATTAATATATCAGGATTTTGCCAATTAATATGCCAGGAATTTGCCAATTCATATGCCAGGAATTTGCCAATTCATATGCCAGGATTTTGCCCCTCAATATGCCAGGATTTTGCCCCTCAATATGCCAGGATTTTGCCCCTCAGTTTGCTCATTATGTGCAATGCATAATTTTGTTGCCAGGAAGATATGAATCAGTAGGGCAGTTTGTGCTCTTTCTACCGTCGGTATGTCACTATGGAAGAGAAACGTTTGTGGAGTTAACGAAAATTGTCTATGTAGAATATAGTTTAATAAATATGAGAGATTGTTTTTCATTTCTCGTAAAGCTGGGCATTCCCACCATATATGAAATTGAGTACCCAAATCTTTTTCACATGTCCAACAGAGAGGTGATGCCGTTATTGTGAAACTATTAATTTTTATTGGAACTAAGTACCATCGGAAGTTACGTTTATATTGGATCTCCTGTAAATTGATACAGTGTACATGTTTTTTAACCAGGCCGAGTCCTTGCAGCCACTCGTCTCTAGTAAATTTTTTATTCAACTCTTTCTCCCAGTTAACCCATGGCTTTTTTAACAAACTTTATCGAAGCCATGCGGCTGGAGGGGAGCGCAGAACACTTCCCTCACAGCCGTTTACCAGCTTAACAGAGAATTATTTTTTTGCTGGCATGACCTGGGCCCGGGACGCCAGTATCGCCCTTCACCCTCTGATGGCGGACCTTGCTGGCACTAACCATGTTTCAAATTTGCGTGCAAAGATTTTACTAATAGGTCATCAACCAATGTATATATGAGATTAATCAGTGATGCAGAGAGAAAGCCCCAGGGAAAATCGGGAGCACCTTCACTATACAGCTGGCGGTGATGTTAGGACCACAGAATTGTGGCCCTGATTCAAAAGCAGGATAGACAGAGAGCTCAGTGGGACAGACCAAATTGGGACTGTCCTACTTAAAGCAGACAGTTGGGAGGTATGTTTATCACCTAAAAATTTCTTATACTGTGATGTAGAGAATAAAAAATGATTGAAAATGACCTATACATTGTGCTAATTTTTAACCAAGGCAGGCATGTAAATTTCGGTGCCAAAGCTAGCCTCCTACTAAATTCACATCACAGTGCTAGTGTGACTTTAGATGACAACTTTGCACTGTATCCCCACCTATTCAAGAATCTGCATAGACCTCCTTGTCACATCAAGCGCAGCGCGACAGGTGCAAGCTCCACCCCCGTCAAGCTCTGTGATTGGCTGCAGGAAGGAGGATGGTGTCTGCCTCTGCAGACACCATCGAGAATGTCCTCCTCCCTGCACATAAAGGTAATTAAGCAGGGAGGTGGACAGCATAAGTTTTATGGAAGTGTATGTCAGTGTGTACAGGGTGTGTGTGTCAATGTGTATAAGTATGTGTGTGTTACTGTCTGTGCAAGTATGTGTACATTAGACATGTGCATTCGTTTTCGTCCGAAAATAGCATTTTCGTCCATTCGTCCGAAAAACTAATAACGAAAATGCTATGCTAACGAAAGCCGAATGAACGAATGGTTAATAAACGAAAATCATTCGTTCATTCATCCATTCGTAGTACTATTGGCATTCTATAAGCCGAAATAGAGTCGGTTTATAGAATACAATAGCATAGTACACTACATTCCATAAACCGACATAATGAACGACTTTCGGTTTATGGAATGCATGTAAGACTATTGGCATTCTATAAACCGACTCTATTTCGGTTTATAGTACTATAGCACGAATGGACGAATGATTTTCGTTTATATTAAACCATTCGTTCAACTTCTTAGCTTTCTATAAACCGAAACAGAGTCCCCATTCATACATTTTTATGAATGGGAACTCTAGTTCGGTTTATAGAAAGCCCATAGTATTACATGTAATCCATAAGCCGAAAGTCTATAAACCGAACGTTCGGTTTATAGACTTTCGGCTTATGGAATACATAGAATAATACAAAAATAATACAATTTCTATACATTGTGCTAACCCAATAGAAATACATAGAGATGCTATAACTTGGCATGTAGAAATAAAGTAATCTGCGATCGAGCTCCGTAGATCATTAGTATAGTGCTCCGCAGACCGGTGCTCACACCTGTGAACCTCTCCAAAAGCTCCAAGACACAGCATACAATTAGGCAGACACTCAAATTCTAGAGGTAAATGGTGAAACATATGTTTTTTTTATTCTTGGTCCTTGGACCATTAAAAGCAAATAAACATCATAGCAAACAATATTATAGGTAATACTCAGCAAACAGAGAGAACAATTAGGCTGGAGGAACGGTAAACGCATTTCACACATACGCGCGTTGTCAAAAGCTGTCCACCCAGTGAGAAAATCCTCACACCCTTATAAATACAAGACAATTAAGCAATTAAAACCAATTGAAAGCACTTCTGGGAAATTGCTTTGATCCATCCACCAGAACTGCTAAGACTTAAAATTGATAGCAGACACTAGGGGGCAGATAAAGGCCAAATATACATCAAAAAAAGAAAAGCTATATATAGTTTAGTAAATGTCTTATGATTGTTATAGTAATAGAGATAATGGGATAATAATGGTACAAAAATGCTGCATATATAGTAAAAACCTTGTTGCAAAGAATTATGTATGTAATTAAAGTACTCAGAAGTTCAAAAAAAATCAAAAAACAAAACATCATAGTGGGCATTTAAGCACAAATTATATATATATATATATATATATATATATATATTACTCAGAAGTTCAAAAAACAAGAAACATCATAGCGTGCATTTTAGCCCTTCGGTTTGCATGTATCTAAATAAAAAATCACGTAAATTTATTTCTGACAGACGCTGCATTCTAGTACCTCCTCTATAAGGTGTTTTAATGGCCTCCATGCCAATGAAGGCAAGCCCCTGCAGCAGGATCCCGAGCACAGACCATCGCGGGGAGCCTCGATGAGCTGTTTAAAGCTGGACATACTATGACGTCCTAGCATCTTTTAGGCAATGTAACATCAGGATGGCATAGGACGTCCTAGTGTCAGGAAGGGGCTAAAAGTGTGGCCCAGCAAAGGAAAATCATCACCTCCCTGAGACTGGGCAACACCCACAGGAGGTACCTGCATTGTAATAACCCTAATACTAACCCCCCTAAACCCTAATACTAACCCCCTAAACCCTAATACTAAAATTAACCCAAACCCTAAAAACTAATTCTAACCCCCTAAACCCTAATTCTAACCACCCTTAACCCCAATACTAAAATTCTAATTCTAAAACTCTATCTTCTAACTCTAACACATTAAAACTTACCTTTAGCGATGAAATGTCCCGCGATGAAATCTCCCGCGACAAGCTGTCGTGTGGTGAAGTGACGGCGGTGAAGCCGCTGTGCGGATACAGCCGCGATGAAGTGTCCCATCCCCAGAACAAACCCTCTTATTGTACAGCGCCTGGATTTTCAGTACGGTTTATTAGAAATTGCAGCTAATAAACAGCATGCAATTGGTTAATAATATTGCCCGTGGGGTAGTACACAATCCGTCACACAGCAGTGGGAGTGTTTTGAATTTGCAGAATTTATTTTTGACATGACTACAGATAAATATCTGTCCTGAGATATTATCAGATGTGAAAGAACATTTAAACCTCAGCTGCCAGAATAAGTAGAAATAGAATGTGTTGGCAGATAAGAACCAGTCGGCCCATCTAGCGAGCAGGGCTCTCTCTCTACCTCATATTTTTAAGAAAGCTCAGCTGGCAAGCAAAACTACAAACTCTGCTCTTTAAAAGGTGATCGCATTCTTAAAGGTTAAACGAGCACAACTCATAAAGAACATTTAAAAAGGGGAAAATTCAATGAATGACAAAAATAGTCAAGGGAGGACTGGCAAGGGGAGCAGAGAGGCATTTGCCCCCCCTGGGCTAACCTATATCCTAGCTCAATGGGCTGGGGACATACCACTTTTCCATTCTAAAAGGGGGCAGAGGTGCAATTGTCCCCTGGGCTAACCTCTACCCTAGCTCAGTGGGCTGGGGCTGTACCACTTTCATTCTAAAAGGGGACAGAGGTGCACTTGTCCCCTGGGCTAACCTCTACCCTAGCTCAATGGGCTGGGGCTGTACCACTTTTCCATTCTAAAAAGGGGCAGAGGTGCAATTGCCCCCTAGGCTAATCTCTACCCTAGCTCAATGGGCTGGGGCTGTACCACTTTTCCATTCTAAAAGGGGGCAGAGGTGCAATTGTCCCCTGGGCTAACCGCTACCCTAGCTCAATGGGCTGGGGATGTACCACTTCCATTCTAAAAGGGGGCAGAGGTGCAATTGCCCCCTGGGCTAATGTGTAGCACTTTCCATGTTTTTTCGGTCTATTAATCTCTGTCTACCTCTATGTCTGTCTGTCAGTCTATCAAAATATGCACCTTATATGTTAGTATATCTGTCATGCCTATCTGTGTTTGTCTCTGATGATAATGGGTGGGCTGAAGAAATCGAAAAATGGCCACTAAATTGTTTTTTGACCACCTGGGCTAAAAGTTGTCAGCCCTCCCATGCAACTAGTCACAGTACAACACACCCTCTGTAACCGGGTGTTTATTTTTCAGAATTGCTTTGTCTGTCTACCTCCTGCCCATACTTAATTCAGCTCAGGTGTTCCCTGTCCTTCGTTACTGCCTTTTTTAAACCCCCCTCCTCCCAGCACTCTTTGCTGGAACATTCTGTCACCGGCATGGATGCCAGTTCCGGCTGGAGTGCAGGTGCCGGTGCCGGTGCCAGTGCAGGTGCAGGCCCAGGTGTGATACCCTGTGCAGGGTGACAACACTTCCCCAAGGGTAGAGCCCCAGGCTTTGAGTGGCCACAATCAGGGGTTTGAGGCCCTCTTTTGGGCATCTTGATAAACAGGAACAAACGGGCAAATCAGAAAACGTAGTTGGGGGTCAGGACTGAAGGAGGACAAGAAAGCCAAGGTACTAACCAAGTCAGGAGTGGAGAAAGACAGAGTAGTCAGGGTACAGGCCGATTAAATACCAGTAGGTCAGGGAACGAAACAGTAGCACAATCAAAGGACAGGCAGGCAAAATGTTCCAGCAAAGAGTGCTGGGAGGAGGGGGGTTTAAAAAAGGCAGTAACGAAGGACAGGGAACACATGAGCTAAATTAAGTATGGGCAGGAGGTAGACAGACAAAGCAATTCTGAAAAACCATGCCCTCTGGTGGCACATAGAACAGGTATAGGTAACAGAAACATAGAGGTCCAGGGTTCAATCCCAACAGCAGTTACACCCTCTCTGTATTGATTGCTACCAAGCATGTAAATATATGGTATAAACTATGTGTCAAAAAGTGAATCTTGACAATCTGCGTGGATCTTGGAGGACCTAAAGTTTACTTCCCTGAAAATCAGGAGGGGGGCTGTTTTGTGCCAGTTTTGGCTTCCAATACCACCTGGATGTGGTTGACACCCAGATCAATCTCACCTCACTCCCTCATGTCATGTCCCGTGTTGTAGACTGTCTGTTGGCCATCTCAACCTGGATATCTGATAACTACCTGAAACCTAATCTCCTAACACGTATAAAAACAATAACACAAAGACAATTTTCGCAATGTCTCCGTAGGTAACAAACAATTAATATTAACAATACATTATTATTCTTATTATATCGTCTTGAAAGTCGCTCTATTACCAAATGGCTGGTAGACGGATTAGTACCATCTTTTTAAAGAAATGTATGACAAATAATTTGCACTAACCACAGTAAATTATACACAGAGAAAAACCCCTAGTTCCATATCCAGGTTCCTACAAAGCTCTGTTTCCCAAAAATACTCCCAAGGGGACCATCTATTCCTATTAAATTCACTAGTACTTTTATTATAGTGTAAAAGATTTTCCATTGTCCTTAATTTGTTTAGCCCAAGGTACCAATCACCTTATGTTGGGATCACCTCCCAGAGAATTAGTTCCTTTTCTACATTAATAAATCATAATGTAGAGAGTGTTTGACTAAACTGAATTGGGCTTATATTAACACTGTGTTTGGTTATCAAGACAAAGGGTCACATGTTGGTCTGAAACATTGATTTGACACAATCTGCAGATTTTACCTCTAAAAGTGGAACAATCAGCAGGAGCATTCCATTGGTTGCCATGGTGACAGGATTACTTTTAGAACCTTACCCCACAGTGGACCTTTAGACATGACAGCCATAGAACAATTCAGCCCACCTAACAATAATTATACTTGCTACAAAACCTCCAACATTATATATTGGACCCAGGTCTTATCTAATATGCATGATAGCTTTTATCTTAGTTCCAAGCATTCTACGATTCAGTCACAGATCAAAAAAATAAATATAATAAATGAAAACAACATAAAAAAAAACATAATAACAGAGACTGCTAAGGGTGACTTTTCTTTATCTTCATCTCTAGATTGTTTTTCTTGGTTTACAGGATGCTGATTACATACATGTAATAGGATGCTTACAGTGGTTGCAACTGGGTAGCCTCAAGCTTAAAGAAATAATTAAAATCTCTTTCATTTAGTTTATTTATACAAATATTTATATATATCTTTTTCTTTTTTTTTCAGGAAACCTATTGCTTTCTTCTGATGCCTGTGGATACTAATTACGTCTTTTTTAATACATGTTGCTAGTATGTTATACTTGTTCTACGGAGAGGTGGGAGGAGTCAGATCCCTTTAAATAATCAGGTGATGACCAGCCAATCTGAGAGAGGCATCCCATACATTTCTGCATGCCCTATTATCATATCACTCCATCAGGCATCTCCTTTTATTGGAATGATGCAACTGGATGTATTCAGTGTTTTAGAGAAAAAATGATATATTTTACACTTTCATCTGTTAGTTTGGGATATGTTAGTTGTGCTCGTTTGGTTGTTTCATACAATCTAAATTTCCAGTGAAAATGGTGTGTTAGATAATTATGTTGTTTTGAGAGACTCTTATCTGGGTCTCTTATGTGAAACCTGTGTATTTTTTTGTTGACTGAAAAAGATAGAGACTATGTCTTCCTCTTTGGTGTCACCACCCAATAACAAATAAAACTAGTCTTCTAGGCTAAATAAATTCTTCATCAAACTATTTTCCTATCCTTTCCTTTTTCTCAATATGTCCATTAATACTTGTTTTACTTTTTTTTTTTTTGCATGTTATAAGGCAATAAGTACAAGTAGCACATTACTTTTTCCTAATCATATTTTTCCAGAATTACTTATAGTGCTACTGTAGCTGTAACATAGACTTCACCATAGCTCAAGCCCTAACCATAACCCTTGCCCTAACCCTAACCTCAGAACAACTTTAAAGAAAAAAAATTTCTTTTCATTTTAAAATATAACTTTTATTAAAGATCTGCCTTAAACTTATACAGATACTTCCTACAGTTGCTACTCTGTCTCTGACTCACCTCACAAAGAACTGTGAGTAAGAGAGAGGCAGAGATGGAAGGGGGAAAGATAAGAACACTGAAGGCACCTATTTCATGTCGTCACCTCAATGCAAAGAGCCCCATGACGGCATAGACCAGGGGTCCTCAAACTTTTTAAACAGGGGGCCAGTTCACTGTCCCTCAGACCGTTGGAGGGCCGGACTATAGTAAAAACAAAAACTATGAACAAATTCCTATGCACACTGCATATATCTTATTTTGAAGTGAAGAAACAAAACGGGAACAAATACAATATTTAAAATGAAGTAAAGTTAAATCAACAAACTTACCAGTATTTCAATGGGAATAGTGTGCCAGTCAGATGCCCAGGGATATTATGCCAGTCAGAGTCCAGTAATATTATGCCAGTCAGAGCCCAGTAATATTATGCCAGTCAGAGCCCAGTAATATTGTGCCAGTCAGATGCCCAGGAATATTATGCCAGTCAGAGGCCAGGAATATTATGCCAGTTAGATTCCCAGGATTATTATGCCAGTCAGATGCCCAGGAATATTATGGCAGTCAGATGCCCAGGAATATTATGCCAGTCAGAGCCCAGGACTAGTCTGCCTGTCAGATGCCCAGGAATATTATGCCATTCAGATGCCTAGGAATATTATGCCATTCAGATGCCCAGGAATAGAGTGCCAGTAAGAGCCCAGGAATATTATGCCAGTCAGATGCCCAGGAATATTATGCCAGTCAGAGCCCAAGAAAATTATGCCAGTCAGATGCCCAGGAATAGTGTGCCAGTCAGATGCCCAGGAATAATGTGCCTGTCAGATGTCCAGGAATATTATGCCATTCAGATGCCCAGGAATATTATGCCATTCAGATGCCCAGGAATAGTGTGCCATTCAGATGCCCAGGAATAGTGTGCCAGTCAGATGCCCAGGAATATTATGCCATTCAGATGCCCAGGAATATTATGCCATTCATATGTCCAGGAATATTATGCCATTCAGATGCCCAGGAATAGAGTGCCAGTAAGAGCCCAGGAATATTATGCCATTCATATGTCCAGGAATATTATGCCATTCAGATGCCCAGGAATAGTGTGCCAGTCAGATGCCCAGGAATATTATGCCAGTCAGATGCCCAGGAATATTATGCCAGTCAGATGCCCAGGAATATTACGCCATTCAGATGCCCAGGAATAGAGTGCCAGTAAGATCCCAGGAATATTATGCCAGTCAGATGCCCAGGAATATTATGCCAGTCAGAGCACAAGAAAATTATGCCAGTCAGATGCCCAGGAATAGTGTGCCATTCAGATGCCCAGGAATATTATGCCATTCAGATGCCCAGGAATAGTACAGTGCTCGTTATACCTCCCTCCTCCCCCCCTTCCCCATCACTTACCTCCAGCTGCTGTGTCCCCGGCCGGACGTCTCGCGCAGTGTTCCCTCCTCCCTGCACGGAGGAGGGAAACAGTTACCGGGTCCTGATGTGACGAAACGTCACATCCGGTCGCGGTGATTTTTTTTTTTTTTCCGTTTTCCTGCAGCCGCATCTTCTGCGGCTGCAAGAAAAAAAAAAGGTAAACAGCGGGGAGCGGGGGGTGCCGGCGAGCCGTAGTTTGAGGACCCCGTAGTCAAAGGGTTAAATTAAAGGTCAAGTTCCCTGTTTTCGGTTCTGTTGCTGTTGCATATTGAGCCGCAAATAAATGAAGGGCTTGCCTGTGTACTCATCTGGCAATGCTGGCTAATCTGTCCCAGAATGCTTTGAGCAGGCTCAAATTGTAATGCATGAGGGGCATGTGTGCACAGGCACTCTATACACTCCTCTATAGCCCATGTCACAACAGCCCTGGAATAAGGAAACAGCTCCAGGGTTTTAACATCATTTTAATTTAACTCTTATTTAACTCTTAACTTGTCAGTTAAGCTTTATGGAATATCCACCTTAATGAACAGAGCCCCCAACAACCCTCCCACCCAAAAAGCACCATAATAAATGGTAGGGTGTGCAGTGTATACTCCTGATGCTTTGTTAGACAACATTACCTCAAATAAACATACATGTCAGCAGACAAATATTCCCATTTCCCAAGCTATTCCTCCCACTCCACAATTCCCTTAAATATTACAAACCTGAAAAAATGAACATCTACATTTCCGTAAGGCTGATTCATGGCAAGATTGGTTTTCCTTGCAGTTATTTTTTTTTTTTTAGTATGACAAATGTTTTGTAGTTTGCTTTGTTTTATCTCTTGAAATTGTGTCTTAAGAAAAAATAAAGCTATATTTATATCGTAAACCCTGGAATGCTGATAAAGATGGGCTTTGTACAATTCTTCCATGATCCCCTCATTTTGGTAAAACCCCAGATCACCAGGCTCATGGGGATCAGGTAGGTAGGTAGGTAACAGTTGTGTCCATGATGTCTAGTGCGGAGATTAGCAAAGTGTCCATGGCAAGGTCCATACAGCATCGTTAAATTGGTACAAAGTTCAATAAATGTCCACCGTGGTCAGTTTTGATGTCTACTCCCATCTAGTATAAGTAGCACGGATATGTCCTCCTGGTTCCCTATCGCAGCTTCTCCGTAGTAGCGACTCAGATATGGATAGACACCAGTATAGTTCGCAGTCAACATCCCCTGGATTTTGTGATGGACAACTTAATTCTTCTTCTGTCTTGCCACAGACACTGGGGTTCTTGTACGGTCACTTCACCCATCTCTGGACTGAGTTGCAAATGAGTTGAGGTGAGATGAACATGTCATCTCACCAATTTAGCTATACATCGTGCAGGGACTATCTTGGGGAGTTTGCTTACCTGGGGAAACGCACTTGGAGTATTGTACGCAGTACTGGAGACCGTATCTCCAGAAGGATATTGATACTTTGGAGAGAGTTCAGAGAAGGGCTACTAAACTGGTTCATGGGTTGAAGGATAAAACTTACCAGGAAAGGTTAAAGCATCTTAACATGTATAGCTTGGAGGAAAGACGTAACAGGGGGGATATGACAGAAACATTTAAATACATAAAGGGAATCAACACCGTAAAGGAAGAGAGTTTATTTAAAAGAAGAAAAACTACCACAACTAGAGGACATAGTCTTAAATTAGAGGGGCAGCGATTTAAAAGTAATATCAGGAAGTATTACTTTACTGAGAGGGTAGTGGATGTCTGGAATAGCCTTCCAGTGGAAGTGGTAGAGGTAAACACAGTCAAGGATTTTAAGCATGCGTGGGATAGGCACAAGGCTATCCTAGCTATAAGACCGGGAACTGGGGACTAATAAAAGTATTTAGAAAATTGGGCAGACTAGATGGACCAAATGGTTCTTATCTGCCGACACATTCTATGTTTCTATGTTTGTCCCTGAACAATGTACAGTTAAATTGGTGAGATGGAATGTTCAGCTCACCTTCAACTCACCTTTTAGTGAATAGCCCTCATTAGTGGTAAAATACAATTGATGAATTGACATAATATAATTATACTAGTTACTAGCTCTTCTGCTCATCAAGTCTTAACCCCAGGAAATGAGACATAGTTGATAGAAAAGATATGTCAATTTTAAACACACCCAGAAGGGAATAATCCACAAGTCATTCACTGTGAAGAAAGTATGAAGGAGCTTTATCTGGTGTAGGTAAGAAAACTTAAACCTAACATATATATATATTTTTATATATATATATATATATATGTATATATATATATATATATATATATATATATATATATATATATATATATATATATACATATTTTATAAAATGACAGATCACCAATGCATTACCTCATCATTCAATGCAATCAAATATAATTTGATGGTAAATAGCAGAGAAATGTTGTTATTGACGGTGAATGCAGTTTGTCATGTAAAAAAACAACAACAATATTTTAATGTTTGCATACAGATTATGACTGAAATATAATATAGGATTGAGTTATATTTTTAAAAAGTTGAAAAAAGTTATTTATACATCAGAGGCTGCAGTATAGTTACGTTAATTAACTTGCAATGTATCTTGAAATTAGATATTGGGATATATGTTCTTATATATATATATATACGTGTGTGTGTGTGTTCCCAGATCATTTAGATCAGAGGTTAAGATGTCTTAGAATACTGAGAGTTATAGTTTAAAAAAGCTGGGTACTTCTCTATTTGTATTGTAGTGTGTCTTTCCAGGGCCGGCCTTAGGGGTGTGCGACCTGTGCGATCGCACAGGGCGCTACACCCCAGGGGGCGCCCGCCCAGCCGAAAAAAAAGAGAAGAAGTTTGCCGGTGGAGGGGACGGAGCTCACCGGGTGAGAGGTGTAGCGTGGCCCCCACCCTGTTTCACGGGGAGCCGCGGGCAGCATGAGAATGAGAGAGAAAAGTGGAAGAGGGGTAGACAGAACAGTGGAAGGGGGGAGAGAGAAAAGTGGAAGAGGGGGAGACAGAACAGTGGAAGGGGGGAGAGAGAAAAGTGGGAGAGGGGGAGACAGAACAGTGGAAGGGGGGGGGAGAGAGAACAGGGGAAGGGGGTAGAGAGAGAGAACAGGGGAAGGGGGTAGAGAGAGAGAACAGGGGAAGGGGGTAGGGAGAGAGAACAGGGGAAGGGGGGAAGAGAACAGGAGGGGGAGAGAACAGGTGGGGGTTAAGAAAACGAAGGGGGAGAGAGAGAGAACAAATATGGGGAGGAGGGGGGAGAGAGAGAACAGATATGGGGAGGAGGGGGAGAGAGAACAGAAATGTGGAGGAGGGGGAGAGAGAACAGGTATGGGGAGGAGGGGGAAAGAGAACAGGTATGGGGAGGAGGGGGAGAGAGAACAGAAATGTGGAGGAGGGGGAGAGAGAACAGGTATGGGGAGGAGGGGGAAAGAGAACAGGTATGGGGAGGAGGGGGAGAGAGAACAGATATGGGGGAGGAGGGGGAGAGAGAACAGATATGGGGGAGGAAGGGGTGAGAGAACAGATATGGGGGAGGAGGGGGAGAGAGAACAGGTATGGGGGTGTTGGAGAGAGACAGACATGGCAAGGAAGAGGAAAGGGACAAACATGGGAAGGGAGAGACACATACATGGAGGGAGAGGAAAGAGACAGGCATGGGGGGGCACCACGGGGGAGGCCCGCACAGGGTGCCGGAACACGTAAGGCCGGCCCTGTGTCTTTCTGTCTGTTACGGAATGATACATTGGTGACCGACAGTGTCACCACACAACTAAACTCATGCCTCTTCCCTCACAGTCATTCTCTGACACACACAGTCACACATACAGTCACTGTCATACAGCTGCTGACACACAGCCAGTCACTGACTCGAAAATCATCACAGAGAAGTTACACAACCTGCTGGGCTTGAGATAGAGAGGAAGGACATATTTATTTTGAAAAAGATTGACAACATGTTTCAATTTCCAGTCTTTCCTGGCAGACGAGGGAATCCATACTGGTCCAGTGTGGTGAACTGGCACTGGAGGTCCAGTGGAGTATAGGGGCTGTCTAAAGTGGTCCAGTCCATGGTGAAACAGTACAGCATATCAGGTAGGTCTCCAGTGCAGAGTTGCTAAAAGTCTTAATTCCACTTTTTTTTTGGCCTAAAGGTGCAGCTGAATGAGTCAGAGAGTTGAAATGTCACTAATGGCACACTGACTAATTGAGATGCATAGGGGCACATCATTTGTGCCACAACTTTAATCAAAGACTTTACCCCTTTGTTTTGGCACTCTAATCTACCAACGTAAATATCTTTCTGCCTCAACTATTAATGCTGGATTTTGGCTTTCCCCTAGTTGAAAACAGTTCTCTTGTTGGTGAATAATCCAATGTGTATACTGAAGAAGACCCTTTGTTTGGTTACACCAGCCATGTGAGATTTAATAATGTATACCACCTGCCACAATATCCCTGGTTAATCTCTTTAAGGTAATCTATGATACAAATATGGACGAATACTGACCCAGGATCTCAACAAAATGAAAACTTATCCAACTGTGATGATAACAAGAATGTATTTAATGTGTTCTTTGAGATAAATTTACATTTTGCAATGGAGGCAATTGCACCCCGAGCTGCTCTCTTACCTGAGTCAATGGGCTAGGGCTCCACTACTTTTCATTTATAATTACCCCAGTGTGTAGCATGTTCTATCTTTCTATCCAATTGTCTCGTCTGTCTATCAGTCTCTGTACTTTATGTCAGCAAGACTCTGATGATAACAGATGGGCTCATGAAGTTGCACAATGGGTAACTGAATTGTTTTTGCCCTCAAGGCCAAAAGGTTCCTGTTACTATTACCAAATCTAATGGTACTCAGTTTGCCGACCTCCAAAGGATAAAGGTCTGAGTGGACTCTGCCAGGTCATGAACCTGCAATCCTGGGGATTGAACAGATGTTTTAAGTAGAACAAAGTGTGCACTCCACTCGCCAAGTAGTGAATGAATAAAGTGCTTTAATGCTTTAAAAAAAATCCAAACAAACAGGGTAAGGTACAATCCACGAATGATAAAGTGAAAAGGGAAGGCCACCTAACGCGTTTCGCGTGTCACCAGGCTTAGTCATAGGTACTACAGTTGTGGTATTTGCCCATCTCACCATCTTCATGAACTACAGTATTATTAATTTGAATATTTAAGATATTACTACCTGGCATGCCAAATATTGTGGTAAAAAAAACATGCCTGTATGTGTGCATTCTGGTGCACAGTCATAGAGGTATGCGAGGTTGGTTTACCATTGACATACCAATCGGCAATCCAGTCTTTAACTCTTAATACAATATCACTTCTATATTTGCTAGCACATGCCTCCAGACTTGCCCGGTGGGAAAGTCCCTATTTGAAGCATTTGTTCCACTTCCGCAGAATTCATAGAATTACTGTTGATCATTTTTAACATTTTAATTTGTGATTTTGTAATTGGCAGAGTTGTTTTCAACCTCTGATGTACACTTAAAAAAGTAATGTCTCAGGGGAAGCTAAATCTTACAAAACATGCCCAGACTAATGCTTTCCAAGAAAGGTAATACAAAAACGACTTACCTGCTTCAAGTAGTGAGGCGGCAGCGGCGTCAAACATGGCGGTAAGATTGCAGCAGAGGCAGAAAGCGAGTGGGGCCCTTTGCTGTTATTTTCCACCGTGTTTGAATTTCTTAAATTTTCTACTTGTGGCACATTGGGCTCTGGATCTATTATTTTTGCTACACAGTCCTAGTACTTCTGGAGGGTAAGATCTAGCCAAATTTTTTTCTTGTTCGGTATGCTCCTCAAATCGTCTGACACAGGGAATCATATATTTAATATATACATAATTTAAGGAAGAGGGTACACAATCCTTTGTTTTATGTTTTGTGTTATTTTTTATATTGTTGTATATTCATTTTTACTAATGAATTTATATACATTTGGTCTTGGAAATGTGAACGGTATATTTCATTTATCTCTGCCACCTTATGCTGTATATTACCAGTACATGGAATCTTTTATCTGCTGCATAGTTGCTTTATTACACTGGTATGTTTTCTTGTATGCAGTATAGTTTCTGTACTGTCATTTACCTGCTACATAGTTGCTTTACTACACATGTGTGCTTCCCCCCTACCCACGCACGAAATGCCCCATAACCCACATCACCCCCATTACAGGAATAAGTGTGGATAAGTCACGTGACCCGGCACGTGTCTGACGTTAGAGCGCCGGGTCATGTGACCCGCCATCACTCCCACCACCCCCCAAAAGAAAGAAACGCTCCGGCAGCCCGATCGTCGCGATTAGGCTGCCTGTTCATTTTCCTCTTAGATCTTTTTTTTCAGTGCTGGGGGGCGGCACCCCAAAATCCGCCTAGGATGCCTCGCAGTAAATACTGCACTGCCTTTATGCTGTATGGCTTCTGTACTCTCATTTACCTGCTGCATAGTTGCTTTACAACACATGTGTGCTTTGCTGTATGCGGTATAGCTTCTGTACTGTCATTTACCTGCTGTATAGTTGCGTTACTACACATGTGTGCTTTCCTGTATGCGGTATAGCTTCTGTACTGTCATTTACCTGCTGTATAGTTGCGTTACTACACACGTGTGCTTTCCTGTATGCTGTATAGCGTCTGTACTGGCATTTACCTGCTGCATAGTTGCGTTACTACACACGTGTGCTTTCCTGTATGCGGTATAGCGTCTGTACTGTCATTTACCTGCTGCATAGTTGCGTTACTACACACGTGTGCTTTCCTGTATGCTGTATAGCGTCTGTACTGTCATTTACCTGCTGCATAGTTGCGTTACTACACACGTGTGCTTTCCTGTATGCTGTATGGCTTCTGTACTGTCATTTACCTGCTACATAGTTGCGTTACTACACACGTGTGCTTTCCTGTATGCTGTATAGCGTCTGTACTGTCATTTACCTGCTGCATAGTTGCGTTACTACACACGTGTGCTTTCCTGTATGCTATATGGCTTCTGTACTGTCATTTACCTGCTGTATAGTTGCGTTACTACACACGTGTGCTTTCCTGTATGCGGTATAGCGTCTGTACTGTCATTTACCTGCTGCATAGTTGCGTTACTACACACGTGTGCTTTCCTGTATGCTGTATAGCGTCTGTACTGTCATTTACCTGCTGCATAGTTGCGTTACTACACACGTGTGCTTTCCTGTATGCTGTATGGCGTCTGTACTGTCATTTACCTGCTGCATAGTTGCGTTACTACACACGTGTGCTTTCCTGTATGCTGTATGGCTTCTGTACTGTCATTTACCTGCTGTATAGTTGCGTTACTACACACGTGTGCTTTCCTGTATGCTGTATGGCTTCTGTACTGTCATTTACCTGCTGTATAGTTGCGTTACTACACACGTGTGCTTTCCTGTATGCGGTATAGCGTCTGTACTGTCATTTACCTGCTGCATAGTTGCGTTACTACACACGTGTGCTTTCCTGTATGCTGTATGGCTTCTGTACTGTCATTTTCCTGCTGTATAGTTGCGTTACTACACACGTGTGCTTTCCTGTATGCTGTATAGCTGCTGTACTCTCATTTACCTGCTGTATAGTTGCGTTACTACACACGTGTGCTTTCCTGTATGCGGTATAGCGTCTGTACTGTCATTTACCTGCTGTATAGTTGCGTTACTACACACGTGTGCTTTCCTCTATGCTGTATAGCTTCTGTACTCTTATTTACCTGCTGCATAGTTGCGTTACTACACACGTGTGCTTTCCTCTATGCTGTATAGCGTCTGTACTGTCATTTACCTGCTGTATAGTTGCGTTACTACACACGTGTGCTTTCCTGTATGCGGTATAGCTGCTGTACTCTCATTTACCTGCTGTATAGTTGCGTTACTACACACGTGTGCTTTCCTCTATGCTGTATAGCGTCTGTACTCTCATTTACCTGCTGCATAGTTGCGTTACTACACACGTGTGCTTTCCTGTATGCGGTATAGCGTCTGTACTGTCATTTACCTGCTGTATAGTTGCGTTACTACACTGTGATGTCACACATTGGCACTACAGAATGTTTACCACCAACTGGGCCTCATTGGATACATAGTTCCCAAAACATCTCCAGATCAACCTAAAAATGACCTAAAATACCAAGCTAATGTTTAAAATCCACCTGCTGGGAAGTCCTGTTCTATTAACACTGTGACATCATCAAAAAAACATAAAAAATTAGAATGTAGGCGAACTGAAGGACATAGTGAAGACCCACATAAAAGAATATGTTTGGCTAGCTAATTAGTATTTTTATAATTGACATTATATATAATAGTTATAATTAACAAATATTTCTCAGTGATGACCATGATTAACATAAGCTTTAGTAATAATTTTGTTTCATCTTTTGAGTGCATTATCTGCCAGTAAGCACTGGCTGTTTATCTTGTTCCAAATCAGTACAATTTGCTCTTAAAAGGGAAGTATCACTGAAAACAGTTTATACAGCAAGAAAAGAAACTCTATATGAGTGTACCTATAGATATATTATATGTATATAGATTGGCTTTTCTTGCTGAATGAGTAAAGTAAGATAGTGTGTGGTCCGAGGCTTCCCTCACATTATCACAGCTAAGAAATCAAGATAATTGAGATTTGGGGAAGGCAGAGTGTCATTTTCCGGACGATGTTTTTGGTATTGCTGTACAGACGCAATCTTTAACGCCCTGTCGTCGTGTTCCTTTTTTTTAGCTTGTTTCAAAAATGTAACATTTATTCCCCATCTTCCTGCTTGACGTGGGACTGTGAATTTTAGACTCCTATTGCTGGGTATTTGGATTCCCCCTCTAATTTCATAGTTGTTTTGGAACAGTATGGGGTAAGAGATTCTGAGCCGGTGCAATGATTACATTAACATTTGTTTATATAGCGCCAACAATGTACGCAGTGCTTGGTCAAGAGCATAAAGGGGAACTACAACAAGGACAGTCTAATACATGAGATAGAGAACCCTGTTTGCAAGCTGTTAGGCTCCAGGCCCTTCTACAGCCAGGCAGTGGGTCCTCCCGCCTGTGGTACTCACTTCCGGAGCTACGTCTTCCTGCGAGGCGGCAGCACAATCGCGGACTAGTGAGCGTGTGCATTCTACATCCGCCGGGGGGGGGGAGTGTCCTTGCATCCTTAGGCGTGGCTGCCCCAACGGAGGTTCAGGTGGGTTATGGTACTGACTCCCTATATAAACCCTGCTCCCTTGTCATTCCTTGCTTGATTATTCCCAAGCTAGTACCTTGTTGTGCTTATCCTACCTGTGTCTATTACTATTTTTGGATTACCTAGCTTTGACATGTTGGACTCCCTTTTTTGACTACGTTGCCTTCTCATACCCAAACCTTGGCTTTGCTCCTTTTTCGCTCAAGAACCTTATCTGCCGGCCCTGACCATTTGGACTTCCTTTTTTTTTGCCTATCCCTATTGTTGTGATGCCTGTTCTATGTTCTTTGGAGCTCCCCTGCGCTACGCTCCCACTTGTCATTCCCGACACAAGCTTACAAATGTAGAGGGAGTGGTGGACATAAGATGAGCGAAGAGGTCAAAGGGGAAGGCGGTGGTAGCAACAGAAGATTGCCAAAAAAGGATGCTTTGCCGAAGCGAGGGGTCAGCGCGGCTAAAGTCTTGCAGGTGAAAAGGTGACGAGGTTAGACTAAGTCCATTTGTAGCGGTCGCGCTGGGTAATATTGGATAATAAGGAAGGCAATGTAGGGAGGGGTCGAGGAGTGGAGGGCTTTGAAGGCTAAAAATGGGGGGTTTACATTTTATCCTAGCGCAGACAGGAAGCCAGTGGAGGGCTCTGCAGAGTGGACCTGCCAAGATGGAACGTCACCCTCATGTGGTTTTGGAGTTCAGAAGAGTTGATGAGTTTTCCAATAGAGGAGGTTACATGGAAAACAGCAGAGGGCCAAGGGCAGAGCCTTGCAGAGTCCCAACAGGGAGCAGAATGGGTGACACCAGCACCAGCAAGCAACACTGTGAAGGAGCGCTTTTTTTCATACATGTTACTACTGTAATAAAAGTTATATTTTATATATTACCATTGTAAATTTGGTGTGCAAATATTTGTATATTGGGCCAGCAGGCTTGTCTGGCAGCAACAGTGGCACATTGTAAAAATATGCTTTTGTAAGAAGATTCTGCTTCCTATAGATAAGAGATGGAAGGGAGAGTAGTGTATATTCTCCCTTGTAGTTGTAAGTAGTGGGAGGGTGAAGTTTGATAATAGTCTCTTGCAATTGAGTTGAGGGTTCATGTGAGGTCGTAGGTAGGGTGGTGTAGGGTGGTGGTGGTCAGACAGGGGAAAGGGAGAGAAGTTAGAGATGACTTAGTGAGTACTAGGTCTAGTGAGTGACCTTCAGTATGGGTTGGAGAACTATTACATTGGGAGAGACCAAAAAAAGAGATTAAGGAAATATGTTTTTAAGTGGTTGGAGCGTTGGTTAGGTCTGTCGGATATTAACAACCATAAAAATATGAATATGGGTTATTAATTATGAATCATTAAAAATATGAAAAATTGATGATACATTTATATGGGTCCAACCAAAAATACCCATACAAAGAATTCGTTATGTATATAGAGAGTTTAGATGACGTTTTTACAAAAGTAAATACAATGCACCAATTATTAATAAAATAATAATTAATTTCTTGAATCCAAAATAAAGATCAAACGATAAGCAAAATAGTGTAACAACAAAATACAATATCAATAGATATAATAATTCGCATGTATGACTTATGACAGATGTAAATACCGTATTTGCTTGAATATAAGACAAGGTTTTTTTGAGCAAATGCTCTGAAAAAGACCCCTCGTCTTATATTCGAGGTCGTCTTATAGTCTGACCTCAAATCGAGGGCAGACTATAAGACAGTGATCCAGGTCCCCCACAGAGCTGCGCGCAGACATCCTCCCCTGCCGCCCGGCACGACCGCCGGGACTTCTATGATGAACCCGGGTATGACATCCTCCGTCATAATGGACGGATGTGTCGGGCAGCATGGAGGATGTCTACCCGTATCGTTCCCCCGGCTGCCCCCACTAGCCACCAGGGAGATATGGGCAGCCGTGGGATGGCACATATCATGCAGACATCCCCCGGCTGCCCCCACTAACCACCAGGGAGCGAGAGAAAGCCAAGGGGAGGGAGGGAGGGGGTGAGAATGACAAGGGGAGGGGGAGAGAAAGACAAGGAGAGAGAAAGACAAGGGGAGTGGGAGAGAGACAAGGGGAGGAAGGGGGAGAGAGAAAAGTTTGGGGGAGAGAGAGAGAAAAGTTTGGCGGGAGGGAGAGACAAGGTGGGAGAGGGAGAGAGATAAGACTGGGGGAGAGAGAGAGACAACACAGGGGGGAGAGAGAGAGGCAGCATTGGCACATAAAAGGAAATAAAAACAAGAAATGCATTTGTTTAATATCATTTTTATTAAATATTAAAAAGCAATTTACATGTGAATTTATACAAGTTAAACTTTTCTCCTATAGGGTAGTCTTATATTCAGGCTTTTAGTTTTTTTCCTAAAGGAATATCCAAAGTTTGGGGGGTCGTCTTATAATCAGGGTCGTCTTATATTCGAGCAAATACGGTAAGATAAAACATGAATTATGCAGCTCTTTAGCTGTATCAACATGATTGTATGATTTACTATGCAGTTACGTTTCTGACCACAAGATGGCAAAGCATTTTATTTAGATATAACCTACATTGATAATGATTAGTAGTTAAAATAGTTAATGATAGTACACCATAATTACCTACAAATTACCAGCACATACTCTGCTTAGGTAAGGTAATTTTACTAAATCATATAACTCAAGGTGGCTATTTCTTAATCTGCCCGGTAAATGACAATGTATGCTTTCTAGTTTAGACTTTAAGAATAAGAATCTTAGATCATCTCTAGAGATTAGATATTACATATTTGGGTGAAAAGCTAGACTATAAGAACTTCTGATTCTTGGTAATATCTATAGGATATTCCTCTGGCTTCCTTCTGCAGAAAGGAATCAGTTCCACAAAATCACTATAGCGGGGCTATAATCACTGGTTCCCTGCTAGCACTTCCCCAACATAGCGGACGAAACTCATAATAACATTTAAACAACATTAATAAAACAATAAAAACTATTTTCTAATTAATATGTAGGATTAATTATACTTTACATATTTATTAGTGAAGGTGTGATATACTTATATATTTTAATGAGGATTTGAATATTTGTGTTTAAAATAACCCTTATTAGATTCTTCAGATCTAAGATCCAAATATTCTCACAGTCTGTCAGTTTCTGTCAGTTTGGGTGGGCTAGCAAACTGAAGAGAGGCCCCCTTCTCCTCTTGTATGTATGGACACAGCTGGTACAAAGAAATGAGGCTAGAGTCATAAACCTTCCACAATGACCCGCTTATCTATTCTGGCCTCTACCACTCTTATCAGTAACAGATTTGGTTTCAGATAACAGAGTTAGGAATGTGGAAGACTTTCTTTCAAAAACTGAAAAAAATGGAGGCCGGCATCCATCTTGTTATCCTTGGCTTCTGCTTTATTCATATGCACCAGTCTCGAGATTACTGTTCAATACCTCTGACAGGTCAATGGGAATGTTGAAGTCTCCGAGGGTGAGACGTTAGATGAAAGAAAGTAAAAGTTATCAAAAAATTGTGAGGTAGACATTTGGTCGTATTTGAGTCTGTCCCAGCATAGGCAGCACACAGACAGACACAGTCCTATCACAATAAATGATCTCCAGACACCTGGTATCTGTATCAGGTAGCATGGAGAGCAATGCTATGTCACAGGTCATCACATAACTGCACCCCCGCTTTACATCCTGGGGATAGGGTGGACACCTTTTCATCAAAAAAGGAATACCTGCCATTGTCTCCATATACTTAACATTGGGCTAAAGCCAATTTATAACCGATTCAACTACTGGCTGGGCGGCAACCCTACCTAGGGGGGACAAACAGATGGCAAGGATGCCATTGCATTACCTGCCAACAGATTTGGGAAGATAGTCATTTTTTGGGGGGGTTCTGCTTTAGCCTGTCTCAGGGAAGTGGGAGCCCATTAACATGTCCAACAGAGTCTCCTGAAGAGACCACACCACCTTGGACGTGCCTTTCTCGAAGCCTGCGCATTGTTGATAGGCGGTGCTCCCAAACAAACAAATTGAGAGTCCCCATCTGATATTTTTAATAAAGCCCTCTCACCATCCCCACCCCCTCAAAATAGAACAATCCCTGTGTGCACTTTGTTATCATTATATACACATCACTTATATTCTCTTTGTGTTCTTTTACATTAGAATGAAGAGGTTTGTATGGAACCCTTCTCCGATGCTCACTCTAATGCTGGTCTTCTGCTTCATACAGGAAACAAGTAAGTCACAAAACCTTTCAAAGATCATTTTATGAATTAATATAGCTTGTTATCTTGTATTGTGGTGCAGATCTGCAGAAAAAAATGGAAACAAGCATATTTCTGAACTCGGGGAAACATTAGAAACTATTTAGATGGGGTATTTTTTAATGATTGTATTTGTGTAAATTAATTTTTAGGTCAAAGTTATTTGTTTTTATTTTTTCTTCATATTTTATGATTTTTTTTGTAGTAAATAAGATATGACGAACATAATGGTATCTAATGAAAGCCCTTCCTATGACGATAAAAACAACATTTAATTTGTGTGGGTACAGTATGTGAGAAAGAAGAAAATTTTGGATAAACACAAACACCCCAGAAATGTCAAAACAGCCCTTGTCACCAAGGGAAAGACAAGGTCAAAAGGTCTTGTCACTAAGGGGTTAAAGAGCTAAGCCAGCCCTGGCCAGTCCATTATATCTGAGGACCCTCAAAGGAACATTTTTTAATTGGGTAACTGAGTTGAGGTGAGATGAACATTTCATTTCTACTAGTCTACTAGAATAATTTTTAAGTGATTTGGAGATTTGCTTTGTTGTATGTCAACAGAGTCAGCGACGAGCGGATTTTCCCAATCGTCTGGTGAGGAAGATGGCGGCTCCGAATGCTCCTCGATTCAAAGAGGTGAATGTTTTGCTTTGATTTACGGGTTAAAATAAGCAGATAGATTTTCCAGTGGCTCTGCAGTTCCTTTGGGATGCCAGTATACTGATTTTGCGGTAGAATTCTCTCTGTTTGGGTCTACCCAACTGGATTCAGAGCACGAACGCAACAGTGCTACTACCAAAAGTGGCCATCTTAGTGGCTGTTTCGCCCACGCTCCAGACTGGGGTGTTTTAGAAGAAAAGGTGGCAAATTAAACAGTATTTCCTTTGTTAATAACGCAGCCCAGGATGCCGTAACACCAGATTCGATTACTTACTATTCCTATATTTTCCCTACAGCTAACACAGAAGGCAACCTGACTTGTGTTGTTGATTATGTATCATTAATGCATTGCACATGGGTCAAAGGATCGATTCCCAATGATGGACCATTCTTCCTGCACATCCAAGGGTAATCATAAGATGTGAAAGATACATAGCAAATAAAATACTAACATACAGCAATCTTTTCTCAAAATGTACCAAGGATAGGGGCTTTGATGGGAGAGATTGGTGGCTTTATTAAAAACAAAATTAAGCTAATGTTTAAAGAGAAATTTTTATAGCTGCACGGAATGAGTGGCCATAAATTAAGTTTAGAGTCATCCATGTCTACCTTTTTTTCTTAGTACTATTCATGTTATTTTAAAGCTAAACTCTAGATGTTCTTGCTAAATAACAGTCCAAGTCGCTGCATGGGGGGCATTCACTTTTTTGGGTGGCGTTTCCCATTTTTTATGTGTCCTGTCTACTTTCTATTCAGGACCATTCTCTCTTGGAATAGTCCCTTCCCAACTAAGGTTGCTACCTTTTCTTTAAAAAAAAAAAGAAAGAAGGCAGATGCTCGCAACCCCCTACGAAACTTAGTCAAAGGTGATGCCTTTTTTTATCTGAAAATTAAATCCCCACTTTAAGAGCAAATATGTCATTCTGCACCAGTCCTCCACTGAGGATAATGCTTAGGAAAGTGCACGCATGTTTTTTTTGTATTTTTTTTTTTTTAGAGATATGTGGATACATTTCTCGTTTTTTTGATGGCCCCTTTCCCTGGGCCAGTGATGAAGACTCAAACATCTCCCCCTACTTGGGCAAGGTAGAGGTGGTCGAGGGTAGGTAGGGAATATTTTAATTTGATCACGCTTAAGGGCCCTTCAACAGGCCCCAGACCTGGAGGTGATATTTTGTTATTGGCCGATCCTTAGACCCCTCTGGGGCCATTGCCATCATTTTGGGAGAAATTATTTTCAGAATAACCAAAGCCTTTCCAAAATGAGTTTCTATCATCCCCAAAGAAGTCCATGGGTATGATACAGGTACCATTGTTGGTCAGTGCGATTCCAGCATATTTCGGATGCTTTCAGGTCTTGGTGTGGAATCGGCTATGATGTCTGAATTGCGGACCTATCACACAGCAAATCGGGCCATATTGGGTAGCTCGACATTTGGTTCCCGATATGTCCCCAATCTGACCCGAATCAGTCTGGACTTTACACCTGTATGTTTCATTTATATTTATTTATATTAATGTGCATATTCTTTTTTCCCCAGCGATTTTGATACCCATTCCTGTAACTTCAGTCTCAAACCAGATGTGAAGAATTCGTATAACTGTACCACAGAAGTGGCAGATGGTTTTTATGTAGATATCAATTTTGAGATACATTTACGATCAGCAGCCCCTGTCAGTGAGAGTGAGATTTTGACCAAAGCATATTATTTTAGACCTTCGCATTGCAGTAAGTATTCATTGTTTAAGAGTTATGGTTCTCATGTGGAGTCTCCTGCTTATGACATCACCCGTGGCTTCATATGCAAATGACCCATTTCCCACTGAAAAGCAGTTAATTTGCATATCAAGTCACAGGTGATGCCATAAGCAGGAGACTCTACAGATACATTTATAATATTTTTTTTATTTTTTTTTTTTACTTTAGGCATTTGCTTGCAATTTTGCTAACACAATGTATAGATTATTTTCAAGAATATTTTTATTTTCTACATTCACAGTAAAAAATAATGTTTAGGTGATCCTGTCCCTTTAAGCGGAAGATAGCATTATGTTTAAACTCCGTCATTGCATTGACCGCTATCACTTCTGCTGCAAGGCTCTTCCATGCATCCAATTGTGTGTTAATTCTAAGCCTCTACATTTAAAGATCACTTCCTATGTGTCAAGATGTCATGACGCTTCTGTAATACAAGAATTATACGTATAAAAATGCAAGAAATAACTTGGTTTTCAATATTTTCTGCTTACAGTCAAAACCAACCCACCTTTTAACCTTTCAAACTATTTCACGGGCAAGCTATATGTCCTAACATGGAGCGTGGACGAAGAGCTTACTGAATACCTTAAAGAGAACTTAAAATTTGAAATGGAAATCAAGAAAGAAAACTTATCCTGGGAGGTAAGTGCTATTTTCTAATATATCGAAAAAAATATCTGTTTATTATGTACATATGTATATTACTGATCTTCAACAGGTTCCTTTGTCACACTGAATAAAGTTGCAGAGATTTAAAAACAAGCAAACTAGGTAACCAATAATGGCCCTGGAGCACAGGCCCCTAACACATTCATGAAGGTAGCCCAGAAGGGTTTTCGTCCTTCTGTCTCCCTTGGCTACGACCTTTGCCAGTGCTTAGACTGGAACCAGATCAAGCCATGTGAGTAAGCTTTATTTCACATTAAAAGGACATTACTGATGTATCTGGGTTTCACACACAGTAGGAATGGTGGCCACTGTCAATGTTTTCCCAGCAATAGACTCGGATCTTCGTCTCTACAGCTAGTCAGCCCACCCATGTTCGGAAACCCTTTTATAAGCTTTATTATCTTGTGATATAGCGATACATGGAACCATAAGGTAGATGCTTAGCCAAGCAAAGGCCTATATGTATGGTTTCTTCCCCTGTTGAGAAGGGGAGGCGTGGAATATAGTTATGTCTGCTCCAGAACCATTGTTATGGATGCTGATTTTAGATTAATGAATAGGAAACACAAAATATTTATAGCTACATGACTGCAGAAGGAGATGGTCCTATGACCATTGCTTTCTGTCACTGGTGTGTGTGTGTGGGCAATCAAGCGCAAAAACTTGCAACATGTCATGAGTGGGGAGCAGTTCTCCTTGGCTGGAGTTGTGTTCGGAGTCATAGACTCCGCACACCAATCAGCTCTGCCAGGTTGCGTAAATCCATCTCTGTGACTTGGCAGTCTAGAAGTAAAACACAAATCACTTCTGAATGGTGCTCCATAGAAGCATTGTTCAGAGGCCCTTTTTTCCAGACAGAAGTTGCTGTCTGTGTGATTAAAGCACCCTCCATGTTTAGGCTCTCTTTAAGCATTGAAGTGCTTGCACATCTCAGCATTCGCCCTTCAAGACCTTGTGCACATCCTTCAACATGTTGGTTCGTTTTGTATATTTCTTGCAGGTTGCAACACGGAAAAAGGTGTCTTCTGAAATGTCCCTAGCGATTGAGCCGTCACAGCTGGAGATGGGCACTGCGTACGTTGTGCGTCTGCGCTGTAAGTCGATCGAGTCCGGGGAACTGAGTCAGTCTTATTCAAGCCAGTGGAGCGAGTGGAGTTCAGAGCTATGTTTTAGGACTTTGTCTGCACCAGGTATCTGAAATCTACATCTGTCGTTGGCTCTGATATTGCCTTTCTCTCTTATTGTCTCCTGGATTTGTAATGAGGACCCGTCATCCAAAAAATGATATATGGATGAGAGAAAAAGCTTCAGAATGGTGTAACCAGAGCCAGGGGCGTCACTAGGGTTGGTGTCACCCGGTGCGGAAACTCATGGTGTCACCCCCCCCCTGGATTTCCTCCATACAATGCCAAACAGATTCCTTAGTAATGCCAGTTAGATGGCCTATTAACTATGCCACACACAGGAGCCCCATAACTATGCCACACACAGGAGCCCCATAACTATGCCACACACAGGAGCCCCATAACTATGCCACACACAGGAGCCCCATAACTTATGCAACACCAGAGCCCCATAACTTATGCAGCACCAGAGCCCCACTATTTATGCCACACACACAGGTACCCCATAATTATGCCACAGACACACAGGTACCCCATAATTATGCAACACAAAAGAGTCCCTTAATTACGCCACACAAAAGAGTCCCTTAATTATGCCACACATGGGGCCCAATAAATATGTCACACACAAGTGCCCCATAATTATGCACACATGGTGCAGGTGACAATCTTACAATTATAGATACCAGTAATATTGTGCCATTCAGATCCCAGTAGTATTGTCCCACTCAGAGCCCAGTAATATTGTGCCAGTCAGATACAAAAAATATTGTGCCATTCAGAGCCCAGTAATATTGTGCCAGTCAGATGCCAGTAATATTGTGCCAGTCAGAGCCCAAACATATTGTGCCACTCAGACCCCAGTAATTTTGGGCCAGTCAGATACCAGGAATATAGTGCCAGTCAGAGCCCAGGAATAGTGTGCCAGTCAGAACCCAGTAATATTGTGCCAGTCAGAACCCAGTAATATTGTGCCAGTCAGAGCCCAGTAATATTGTGCCAGTAAGAGCCCAGGAATATTGTGCCAGTCAGATACCAGTAATATAGTGCCAGTCAGATACCAGGAATATTGTGCCAGTCAGATACCAGGAATATTGTGCCAGTCAGATACCAGTAATATAGTGCCATTCAGATACCAGTTATATTGTGCCAGTCAGAGCCCAGTAATATAGTGCCAGTCAGAGCCCAGGAATAGTGTGCCAGTCAGAACCCAGTAATATTGTGCCAGTCAGAACCCAGTAATATTGTGCCAGTCAGAGCCCAGTAATATTGTGCCAGTAAGAGCCCAGGAATATTGTGCCAGTCAGATACCAGTAATATAGTGCCAGTCAGATACCAGGAATATAGTGCCAGTCAGATACCAGGAATATTATGCCTGTCAGATACCAGGAATATAGTGCCAGTCAGAGCCCAGTAATAGTATTCCAGCCAGAGCCCAGTAATATAGTGCCAGCCAGAGCCCAGTAATATTGTGCCAGTCAGAACCCAGGAATATTGTGCCAGTCAGATACCAGGAATATTGTGCCAGTCAGAGCCCAGGAATATTGTGCCAGTCAGATACCAGTAATATAGCGCCAGTCAGAGCCCAGGAATATTATGCCAGTCAGAGCCCAGGAATATTGTGCCAGTCAGATACCAGTAATATAGTGCCAGTCAGATACCAGGAATATAGTGCCAGTCAGATACCAGGAATATTATGCCTGTCAGATACCAGGAATATAGTGCCAGTCAGAGCCCAGTAATAGTATTCCAGCCAGAGCCCAGTAATATAGTGCCAGCCAGAGCCCAGTAATATTGTGCCAGTCAGAACCCAGGAATATTGTGCCAGTCAGATACCAGGAATATTGTGCCAGTCAGAGCCCAGGAATATTGTGCCAGTCAGATACCAGTAATATAGCGCCAGTCAGAGCCCAGGAATATTATGCCAGTCAGAGCCCAGGAATATTGTGCCAGCCAAATGCCCAGTAATATAGTGCCAGCCAGAGCCCAGTAATATTGTGCCAGCCAGATGCCCAGTAATATAGTGCCACTCAGAGCCCAGGAATATTGTGCCAGTCAGAGCCCAGGAATATTATGCCTGTCAGATACCAGGAATATAGTGCCAGTCAGAGCCCAGTAATAGTGTGCCAGCCAGAGCCCAGTAATATTGTGCCAGCCAGAGCCCAGTAATATTGTGCCAGTCAGAACCCAGGAATATTGTGCCAGTCAGATACCAGGAATATTGTGCCAGTCAGATACCAGTAATATAGCGCCAGTCAGAGCCCAGGAATATTATGCCAGTCAGAGCCCAGGAATATTGTGCCAGCCAGATGCCCAGTAATATAGTGCCAGCCAGAGCCCAGTAATATTGTGCCAGCCAGATGCCCAGTAATATAGTGCCACTCAGAGCCCAGTAATACAGTGCCAGCCAGATGCCCAGTAATATAGTGCCAGCCAGATGCCCAGTCATATAGTGCCACTCAGAGCCCAGTAATATAGTGCCAGCCAGAGCCCAGTAATATAGTGCCAGCCAGAGCCCAGTAATATTGTGCCAGCCAGATGCCCAGTAATATAGTGCCAGCCAGAGCCCAGTAATAAAGTGCCAGCCAGAGCCCAGTAATATTGTGCCAGCCAGATGCGCAGTAATATAGTGCCAGCCAGAGCCCAGTAATATTGTGCCAGCCAGATGCCCAGTAATATAGTGCCAGCCTGAGCCCAGTAATAAAGTGCCAGCCAGAGCCCAGTAATATTGTACCAGCCAGAGCCCAGTAATATAGTGCCAGCCAGATGCCCAGTAATATAGTGCCACTCAGAGCCCAGTAATATAGTGCCAGCCAGAGCCCAGTAATATAGTGCCAGCCAGAGCCCAGTAATATTGTGCCAGCCAGATGCCCAGTAATATAGTGCCAGCCAGAGCCCAGTAATATAGTGCCACTCAGAGCCCAGTAATATAGTGCCACTCAGAGCCCAGTAATATAGTGCCACTCAGAGCCCAGGAATATTGTGCCAGCCAGATGCCCAGTAATATAGTGCCAGCCAGAGCCCAGTAATATTGTGCCAGCCAGATGCCCAGTAATATAGTGCCACTCAGAGCCCAGTAATACAGTGCCAGCCAGATGCCCAGTAATATAGTGCCAGCCAGATGCCCAGTCATATAGTGCCACTCAGAGCCCAGTAATATAGTGCCAGCCAGAGCCCAGTAATATAGTGCCAGCCAGAGCCCAGTAATATTGTGCCAGCCAGATGCCCAGTAATATAGTGCCAGCCAGAGCCCAGTAATAAAGTGCCAGCCAGAGCCCAGTAATATTGTGCCAGCCAGATGCGCAGTAATATAGTGCCAGCCAGAGCCCAGTAATATTGTGCCAGCCAGATGCCCAGTAATATAGTGCCAGCCTGAGCCCAGTAATAAAGTGCCAGCCAGAGCCCAGTAATATTGTACCAGCCAGAGCCCAGTAATATAGTGCCAGCCAGATGCCCAGTAATATAGTGCCACTCAGAGCCCAGTAATATAGTGCCAGCCAGAGCCCAGTAATATAGTGCCAGCCAGAGCCCAGTAATATTGTGCCAGCCAGATGCCCAGTAATATAGTGCCAGCCAGAGCCCAGTAATATAGTGCCACTCAGAGCCCAGTAATATAGTGCCACTCAGAGCCCAGTAATATAGTGCCAGCCAGATGCCCAGTAATATAGTGCCAGCCAGATGCCCAGTAATAAACTGCTCGTTTCAAGCCACCCTCCTCCCACCCCCCCCCCCATTCCCATCACTTACCGAAGCTGCTCTTTGCTCCCAGACGGATGCCTCCTCCGTGCAGTCTTCTCTTCCCTCCAGCACGGAGGAGGGAAACACAGTCACCGGATGTGACGTAACGTCACATCCGGTTGCTGTGATTTTTTTTTGATTTTTTCCGGCGGCTGCGTCCAGCCGATGCGGCTGCCAGAAAAAAGAAAAAAAAGTTAAGCAGCGCGATGCTAACATGCAGAAAAATATGAGTCAAACAAAACAGCAGGGGAAGTGAATGCAGATCAGAACCAGGCTTGAAGCATTTTGCGCATATAGCTCTTAGTCTAAACGTCTGAAACGCATCAAGGGCTTAGAACTAAGCGCTATGTGAGCAAAACACGTCAAGCCTAAAGGCTTATAACTAAGAGCTATGTGAGCGAAACGCGTCAAGCCTAAGGGCTTATAACGAAGCGCTATGTGAGCGAAACGCATCAAGCCTAAGTCCTTATAACTAAGCGCTATGTGAGCGAAACGCGTCAAGCCAAAGGGCTTATAACTAAGCTCCATATATTTTTCTGCACCTTACAATCCACTATTTGGGCTTGAAACGTTGTGAGTGCTGCTTTTCCTTCATGGAACTTCTTAGTGCGTGCCGGGCACTAGGTCATTGCGTGGGGAGGAGCCGATATTTAAAACCGCTGATCCAGTCGCTTAGGCGGCCAGGATTATTTTTCTTGAATCTCATTATGTACGTACCTGTCGCGGAAGCTGCCGTGACTTTATATTGTTGGTTCCCCTTTCCCCATCCATCTTGTGCCTTTCTCAGTGCCACCACCCTACCTGATCCTTTTCACTTTCCCCAGAATGTAGCTTCAGTGGTTGAACACAATAAAGATTAAGCCCGCCTGCTGAGCTACCTCCCTCCCTCTAAACTCTAATTGGCTGTTAAGTTAATCTGTTTAAGTTCCCATTGCTGTAGAAGTGACTGTGTGTTGGAGCAATAAAGTATACTTGTTTTTATCGACTTCAAGTGACCCGTGTCTATGTCATTGCCGTGGAAGTACCTGCTGGAGAGCTATTTGTGACTTCAGCCCTGGGACATTATCTTTCATCAGTGGAATAGTCCTGGAACTCTAAACGGGCAAGAGGCATCATAGCTCTTGGCGTCCCGTTACAGTACCCCAAACGAAAAATATTTATCCATCTTAAAATTTGCTGTTGACATGACTTGCCCAATCCAATGAGCTCTATTTAATGGCCTCAGTAATCATTTATTAGTGGCTTATTAACTCACACTTTCCTATTGCAGTGCAGTCTATGATTCAATATTAGGCACCAGCATTGTTCATGGTGGACACTGAAAGGACTTTGTAGCTTACAACTGAATGATGTTCTATAGTCCATCTTCTCAATACAGGGAGTGCAGAATTATTAGGCAAATGAGTATTTTGACCACATCATCCTCTTTATGTTGTCTTACTCCAAGCTGTATAGGCTCGAAAGCCTACTACCAATTAAGCATATTAGGTGATGTGCATCTCTGTAATGAGAAGGGGTGTGGTCTAATGCAATATAACCCTATATCAGGTGTGCATAATTATTAGGCAACTTCCTTTCCTTTGGCAAAATGGGTCAAAAGAAGGACTTGACAGGCTCAGAAAAGTCAAAAATAGTGAGATATCTTGCAGAGGGATGCAGCACTCTTAAAATTGCAAAGCTTCTGAAGCGTGATCATCGAACAATCAAGCGTTTCATTCAAAATAGTCAACAGGGTCGCAAGAAGCGTGTGGAAAAACCAAGGCGCAAAATAACTGCCCATGAACTGAGAAAAGTCAAGCGTGCAGCTGCCACGATGCCACTTGCCACCAGTTTGGCCATATTTCAGAGCTGCAACATCACTGGAGTGCCCAAAAGCACAAGGTGTGCAATACTCAGAGACATGGCCAAGGTAAGAAAGGCTGAAAGACGACCACCACTGAACAAGACACACAAGCTGAAACGTCAAGACTGGGCCAAGAAATATCTCATGACTGATTTTTCTAAGGTTTTATGGACTGATGAAATGAGAGTGAGTCTTGATGGGCCAGATGGATGGGCCCGTGGCTGGATTGGTAAAGGGCAGAGAGCTCCAGTCCGACTCAGACGCCAGCAAGGTGGAGGTGGAGTACTGGTTTGGGCTGGTATCATCAAAGATGAGCTTGTGGGGCCTTTTCGGGTTGAGGATGGAGTCAAGCTCAACTCCCAGTCCTACTGCCAGTTCCTGGAAGACACCTTCTTCAAGCAGTGGTACAGGAAGAAGTCTGCATCCTTCAAGAAAAACATGATTTTCATGCAGGACAATGCTCCATCACACGCGTCCAAGTACTCCACAGCGTGGCTGGCAAGAAAGGGTATAAAAGAAGAAAATCTAATGACATGGCCTCCTTGTTCACCTGATCTGAACCCCATTGAGAACCTGTGGTCCATCATCAAATGTGAGATTTACAAGGAGGGAAAACAGTACACCTCTCTGAACAGTGTCTGGGAGGCTGTGGTTGCTGCTGCATGCAATGTTGATGGTGAACAGATCAAAACACTGACAGAATCCATGGATGGCAGGCTTTTGAGTGTCCTTGCAAAGAAAGGTGGCTATATTGGTCACTGATTTGTTTTTGTTTTGTTTTTGAATGTCAGAAATGTATATTTGTGAATGTTGAGATGTTATATTGGTTTCACTGGTAAAAATAAATAATTGAAATGGGTATATATTTGTTTTTTGTTAAGTTGCCTAATAATTATGCACAGTAATAGTCACCTGCACACACAGATATCCCCCTAAAATAGCTAAAACTAAAAACAAACTAAAAACTACTTCCAAAAATATTCAGCTTTGATATTAATGAGTTTTTTGGGTTCATTGAGAACATGGTTGTTGTTCAATAATAAAATGAATCCTCAAAAATACAACTTGCCTAATAATTCTGCACTCCCTGTACATCCGTTCTATAGTCTTGTATGAACTTAGATGCACCAAGAACTGTATTTGAACCTACTAACCTTGGATCTCAGTATTAGTTGGTAATAATCTTGGTAAGAGTCATTGGCCATGCGAAGGATGATCTGAATGAACTGTTTGCTCTTACTTTTTGGAACTTTACACCTCTATAACAACATTGTGTTTATTCCCATGGCAAAACCTCTTAGAAGAAGATGCGAAAAGAACCAGCACAAGCCAATATATGATTTTCCTCTCGGCCACTGTGATCTTTGCGCTGATAATCTTGTACCTGTTCCTCACTTTCCATTTGCCTGCCAGGTGAGAAGTTCACATCTCCTTTTTCCGACCACAAAAATACATTCATTTTTCGGAAAAAAACAGTGAAGCGAAATACTTTGTTTCTAATGAAAGGGCAACTATCAACCCCAAATATTAAGTTATGATTAAAGAAAGATCGCATCAAGTGTAGGCATTTTAAATGGAAATGCTTTAATTAACCCCTTCGTGACGTTAGGACGTACTATGCCGTCCTGACTTTAAGTGCCTTAAAGTCGTTAGGACGGCATAGTACGTCCTGTACTAAACAGCTCATCGCGGCTCCCCGCGATGAGCTGTTTTCGGATACCGCTGCAGGCACTTACAGCGGGATCCCACCTGTCGGATGAGGCCACTTTGAGTGGCCTCAGTCTGACAGGGAAAATGTAGCCGGTACTCAAAGCGAGCACCGGCTACATTTTGCTAAATCGCGCTGTGCCCGAACTTCCGGGTTCGGGCACACCTCCGTGACGTCACACGTGACGTCCGGAGGTCTCGCGATTTTTTGGCAGGGACCCACAGGGTCTATTAAGACCCTGATCGGATCTCTGCCAGAGTGTTCCTGGCTACCGATCACCTTGTGATCGGTGGCCAGGAACAAATCGTGACGTTTTGGTGCTTGCGTCGTTTGGGACGCAAGCACCATGCGTCACGAAGGGGTTAAAAGAATGCAAATAAAGTAATTTATCAAGCCCCCAGGGGGCAGATATGTTGGATTTAGGTCAGAGCTTCCTCAGACCCAAAATGTCTGCTTTCTGATAGAGCCGTAAAATTGTTTTATTGAGCCCTCACTTTGCACAGGGGGCAGACATGTTGTTTAGAATCTTGGGTCAGATGGGTCTTGCTTCCTATGACCCAAAATGTCTGCTTTCTGATAGAGCTATAGAAGTAAGGAGGGCTCAAAAAGGTAATGTATGAGTATTCTTTCATTAAACCCTTTTCTATTTAAAATGTCTACACAAGATGAAATCATTCAATTAAACAGGATTTAATTATTTGCTAAATACTTAGTTATTAGTCCCCAGTTCCCTATCTTATAGCTAGGATAGCCTTGTGCCTATCCCACGCATGCTTAAACTCCTTCACTGTGTTTACCTCTACCACTTCCGCTGGAAGGCTATTCCATACATCCACTACCCTCTCAGTAAAGTAATACTTCCTGATATTACTTTTAAATCGTTGCCCCTCTAGTTTAAGTAATGTTTACTTTTTTTCAAGTGTTGACTGTAGATTAAATTGAAATGCCTTAATTAAATAATATGACTATAGTATCGAGCCCTCTTTGATCTTTTATTGATTTGTTAAATTTCACTTTTCACTTTGAAGGGTAAAGGTTTTGTTCAAGGAGGACATCCCGACAGCAGCGAAATTCTTTCACCCCCTGTATCACCAATACAACGGAAACTTCCAGGTACGCTGGACAGGTTCTTGCTGCCTGTCCTGTTTTAAAGGGGCAGTTTCACATAGCCTATTTTCTGTATGTTGTATATGTTATATATATATATATATATATATATTTATCCAATGCACTTATTTTTACTTTAAAACAATTCACAGTTCTCCTGAAGTATTACGGGGGAAATTATTCCACAGGGGTCTAACTATCACGACAGAGAATGAGGAGGGCTTAGAGAGATAGAGAGAAGCAGGATTGCTGCCATGGCAACACCAATAATTTACTTTGTCTGCAGTTTTTAAGTCATAAGAAGTATTAAGGGAAAGACAGATATGTTTTTATTTTCGTTACATTATGCATTACTTCTTGAAAAAAAAAAAAAATGTCAAGAGGGTGGGTGCTCCACAATGACAATCCAGCGTGTAGATTCATTGAAGTAAGAAACGAATTGTGCACTCCACTCTCTGACAGATGCCAATAAAAAGTGCTTTATTTAGTGCATAGACAGACTGGGCACAAAACACAGACTGTGGGAGAAAGGCCACCTTACGCGTTTCGCACGCTTAATCATAGGCGTGATGAAGCGTGGAAACACGCAAAACATCTATCGGAGAGTGGCGTGCACACTTCTTTTCTTAATTCACTGTAGGCGGAATCTTCCTTTGTATAGGGACTACGGTTCTGTGTGAAGTGTTAGCAGAAATGCAAGCCAATGCATAAATAAATTGTATTGATTTTTTTTAAAAAGATAGATGAGTTTGGGAAAGATGTGGCTGAACCTGCAATCCTTCTACCTACTGATTTAAAACATGACCCGACTCATTACTGATACACAACATCACCGGTAAACAGTTTTCATTCTGGTGATTCTCAAAGTGGTGTTCTGCTTCTATCCCAGGATTGGGCGAAATCTCGACACGGGAGAACCCGCGATCAAAAAGATGGGAAATGCCAGAGCGTTCCGGATTTGGATGTCTTACACTTCCAGAAAGAAGCCGTGTGTCGCGTCGAACTTCTAAAGCCTCTGCAAGATGACCCTGCGATGACGGATGCCTGTGACCCAACACCTAATTCTCCAAATTCATGGCAAGGGGATCTGTTTCTAAAGGACGTTTACACAATCTTGTTTCAAGGAGATCATGGTGATCAACAGGTCAACACACCTTACTTCGACTTCAAAGATTTATATGTCTCTTATGATGTTAGTGACATCACAGGTTTCTAAGAAAAAAAACCACATCCACTAGTGTAGGACGGCTGTGACAGCCCTCCTGGAGATTGCACGGTCACAGATTTATTTGCAGGCAGTAACATTCGTGCAGCACTGCTTTGTATTTTGTGCTTTCTGTTCTATTACTCACAACTGTAGCAACAAATTATATTGTGTTTAATTGAAAGATTGCATCAAGTGTTGGCATTTTACATAGATATGCTTTAACCCCTTAGTGACAAGACATTTTCAGCTTGACTTTCCCTTGGTGACAATGGCTGTTTTAACATTTCTGGGGTGTTTGTGTTTAGCTGCAATTTTCTTCTTTCTCACATACTGTACCCACACAAATTGTATGTTGTTTTTATCATCATAAGAAGGGCTTTCATTAGATACCATTATGTTCATCATATCTTATAATTTACTACAAAAAAAATCATAAAATATGACGACAAATTTTTTAAAACCCACTTTTTCTAACTTTGACCTGAAATATAATTTACACAAATAAAATCATTAAAAAAGACCAAATCTAAATAGTTTGTAAATGTTGTCCCGAGTTCAGAAATATGCATGTTTCCATATTTTTTGGTATTTTTTTGCAAGTTATGGGTCAAAAACCAAAAAATGTGTTTTTGTTTTTTTTCCTATATTGACCTTTTGGCCCCAACCCAAACCCAAAATTTAACTCTAACACTAAATTTAACCCCAACTCTAACCCTTATGCTATCCCTTAATATGTTTTAAATTTAATTTTAACCCTATCGCTTATGATAAAAAAAAAAATTAATTTTGGTCCCTATAGGCTAATCTAACTATATAACAAGTTTTTAGATATTTAAAATATTTATTTTTATTTTTTTACATTGCAATGCTGCTTAACATCCGCTAGGGGCAGTCAAGTAGCATATTCAGAGCGACGGAAATGAAGATACTGCTCCGCCAGTATGGCTCCCGCGATCGCTCCGTGGGGCGTTCGCGGGTGCCCCAGATCAGAAATTTCATTGCTGGCTATTGCCTCGACATTGAGCGAATAGACCAGCACTGTTAAAGCTGTTGATCGTTGATCGCGAAAACTGCTTGATTCAATGCAGGACGTGCCTGACACGTCCATTGTCGCGAAGGGATTAATGAAAGAATACAAATAAAGCCCTTTAATGAACACTTGTTACTTCATGTAGCTCTAACAGGAGGCAGACATGTTGTATAGAATCTTGGGTCAGATCTGCAGTGACCTCCACGCAGATGAATGAAGCTCTGCGCCAACATTCTAAACAACATGTCTGCCCCCTGTTAGAGCTATTTGAAGCAAAGGGGGCTCAATAAAGTACATTATTTGTATTCTTTCATTAAAGCATTTCTATGTAAAATGCCTACATTTGATACAATCTTTCAGTTAAACACAATATCATTTGTTGCTACAGTTGTCCTTTAAAAATAACTGAAATGTTATTTTTTTTTTTTTCAATGGAGAGGGGGAACATTGTACATGGGTGCGAGAGAGATCATTGAAATAGGAGGGCGTTATCAGTTGAAGTGGCCAGTTAAAGATACTAATCCTCATTTAGCAAAAATGGAAACGGACAGTTCTATCGGAAACCAGTCAACTTAGTTCCGCACTTGTCATTTCGAGGTTGGTGGGTAATGTCTTCTTTCGTTCATCTAACTTTTTCTGACCTCCCACTTTAATGTTTTCAGGAAATAAAGAGCTATTGTGGATGTATGGAATAGCCTTCCAGCAGAGGTGGTAGAGGTAAACACAGTCAAGGATTTTAAGCATGCGTGGGATGGGCACAAGGCTATCCTAGCTAAAGGATAGGGAACTGGGGACCAATACAATTATTTAGGAAAGTGGGCAGACTAGATGGACCGAATGGTTCTTATCTGCCAACACATTCTATGTTTCTATTGGTTATAGATAGGAAAAAATGTCAAAATGAACACAAGACCTTCTGCAAGTGATACTCTATGCCTTTCCTGCCAGTAGCCACTTGGCTTACCGTGACTTATGATTTTACTGGCACATAGACAACAATAAAACATAAACAGCTTTTTATAATCACAGGCCACACAAGTGAACTGGATAGCTCCGGGCTTGTTACGGTGTTGTGTTTGTAGACATGTAGCGCCCTCTATTGGGAAGTAATTGAAATAAAATAAAAATAAAAAATAGTAAACAAAACAAACCCGTAAATTGTATCGGTTTTATTTTCAATCGATCATGCTTAAAAAAAAAAAGACAGTGTGCTGCACAAAAAATGAGAGTTGGGACTTTCTTAGGCGAAACACAGGAGACTAGCCAATATAGTTATTGGTTAATTGAGTAGGTTTAGAGTGCAAACTAGACATGTGCATTCGTTTTCAGACGAATGCATTTTCGTCCGAAAATAGCATTTTCGTTCATTCGTTTGAAAAACGAATAACGAAAATGCTAAGCTAACGAAAGCCGAATGAACGAATGGTTAATAAACGAAAATCATTCGTTCGTTCGTAGTACTATTGGCATTCTATAAGCCGAAATAGAGTCGGTTTATAGAATACAATAGCATAGTACACTACATTCCATAAACCGACATAATGAACGACTTTCGGTTTATGGAATGCATGTAAGTCTATTGGCATTCTATAAACCGAAATAGAGTCGAATGATTTTCGTTTATATTAAACCATTCGTTCAACTTCTTAGCTTTCTATAAATAATGACGTCTGAAAAGAATGCAGTAAAGAACGAAATTCGTTTTAGACGAAATAAATAACATTTTCGTCCGAATGGACGAAAACTAAACGAAAATTTTAGTTTTGCACATGTCTAGTGCAAACCTCTCAGGTTTCTTCATCAGACATGTTATACAAAATAAATGGTGAGTGCCATGTAACACCTCCCCTGGAAGACTGCTATTTACATACCATCGAACTGTCATTGACTGATCAAAGAACATAGGCTTTCCATTCTTAAAGGAATCACCTGAACATTGGGAATTCACATTACTGTGAATGTAGAGCTTGAAAAATTTTTGAAAACGATCTGTCCATAGTATTGTCAAAACTGCAAGCAAACGCCTAAGTTAGGTGACAAATGTGTTTTTAAATGTGTCTGTGGAGTCTCCTGCTTATGACATCACCTGTGGCACCAGTGGCAGATCCTGGGGGGGAAGGGGGGGGGGGGGGGCAAGAAGAGGGGGGGAAAAACCCACACTTTAAAAAAAAACAAAAAAAAAACGCTTGCAGGCAGAGACGGAATTGAGAGGAGATCAGAAGATCCCCCCTCACCATCGCTCTGCCTGCCAGGCTGCCTGTTCGGCTTCCCGTGCAGTGTGAAAAACGTATAGTAGTATTGCCTTTCTATGAACCAAACGAGAGCCCCATTCATAAGAAATTCTTATGAATGGGACTCTCGTTCGGTTCATAGAAAGGCAATACTACTATACGTTTTCTATAAGCCGAAAGCCTATAAACCGAAGGTCGTTCGGTTTATAGACTTTCGGTTTATAGAATACATAGAATTACATGTAATTCTATGTATTCTATAAACCGAAAGTCTATAAACCGAACGACCTTATGTCATGGGTGTGCATCGTGGGTAGGGGACGGACATGGAAAGGAAGAGGAGAGAAACGGACATGGAAGGAAGAGAGACAGAGGGACACGGGAAGTGAGAGGAGTGCGACAGACATTGGAAGGGAGAGGAGTTACACATTTTCACTAACTATATATGCAGTTAAATATACTGCTATAGCATTATAATAATATTACTGATATAGCATTGCACCGTTATGTAAGTATTGTACAGGCTGCTAACATACCTGCCAAGTTTGCAGGACAGAGTCATGGGATGTGAGGAGGTGGGGTTATACAATGTTGCGTGACCCCCTAAGAGATTGATCTCCAGCCCCCCCAGTACTTGTACTAGGTGGCTGGATTGCAAATATTTAGCTTTCAGACAGAATGCTCTGTGGATAGTCAGCAGGGACAGAACCCAGCAAACTGAATATTATTTAAAGCTATAATAGCATACAGTGTGCATACCCTCCCAACATTTTAAATTGGGACACTTGTTTTGGGGGAGTGGCTTAAGTAGTGGCCATTTTTAAGTGACTTAAATCGCACATTTATCACATTCGGTAAGCCATAAATTAATATATAAACACTAGACTAGGAAATTCATTTTGTTCATTCTTCCACTCGGATGGCATAAGAGAAGGTACAGGGGAGTGAGATGATTTTCGTTTGATCAGCTCACTCCTGTGACATGATGCAGAGTTGTTTGTCCAATGTTTAATATTTACTAATAATGTCTTTCTTTCTTTTTTCTTTTTTAGTCAAATGTTGTGCTGCTGTTGTGAGTTCAACATCAGCAGTGAAGTCAACGGTTGTGCTGTTTTGTCAATAGATTTTATTTTAGTTCAGTTATTGCGTTTGTTTGTTTGCCATTTACTAGTTTTACTTTTTAGTTTGTTTTTAGTTAGACAGATGTGTGACTGTATATTTTTTTAAACAATTCAACATTTTCTAAAAATATTAATTTTTGGATAGTTTATCCTGTCTCTATTGTGCAGTAATCGTACAGGGAGCCTTTGTTGGCACACTGCACATGGCACACGGTATGCCTCCAAATTAATGAGGCGGAAGTCCAGACTTATTCAGCGGCCAAAAGAAGCAAAAAAGTTAAAAATGTTTACTACCACTTTAAGCAACACCAGAAAACTTTAACGGTCATCTTCCTCATACATACGTGGATGCATTTTAGGAGTGGGAAGGAAAGCAGTGCATTATGCACGTGTACATGCATCAGGACGGTGCACCTGCACCCCAGGGCTTTGTCAATGGCACTGAACTTGAGTGCCTTAAAAATAGGAGGCTCGGGAAAACAAGCAAAATCTTACTTTCACATTTTGCATTGCTTAAAATATAAAATACTTACAGCTATATGAAATTGTGAAATTACAGCAGTTTGCAAGTAGCCAGGACTGCCCACACTACCCGGGTAGTTGCTGCAGGAACCAGTGAGAATAATTTCATTCGAATGAATGGAATTTCCTGTCTCGCTAGTGATGTCATCAGGCAAGGTGTTGCACTGTTAAGATATCCTACTATGTACAAGAGCAATATCACTCAGAGTCCACACAATGTATTCAATTCAAGGTTCACAGGAAGTAACTAAATGAAACAAAACTTTATATCCTTAGTGTCTATATAATCAGTGCTGGCGCACCTGCAGTAAGCATGCAGAGTTATCACTGGGGGAGGGCTTGAGTCAAATATAAAAAATGTGACTTATGCAGAATGCCTGCATCAAATCACAATGGGGGGGAAAGCCTGTGCACCATACAAGTAGTAGTCTTCATCTTGCACCAAATTGAGTTTGGGGACTAGACTGTCCCATTAAAGCAGCTACTGAAAAAACAAAACAAGGCTGTCCCTTTAAAAATGTGCTTCTTAAATGTCACATACATGTGGCGGCTGAATCAATAAACAGTGTTGTTAATTACCACAGGCATCAGTCTGAGCGTGTGATAAGGGCTGTTTACAACTAGCATGCAGCTCACACATAGAGGTTTACTTGCTCAGGTCTCATGTAGTAAACATCTGTCCTGTCTCCACATCACACAACACTCTTACAAAAATATAATGATCTTGCACGAACTGACAACCACAGCCATCTTCCTTAGCTTCCTGTGCGGTGCCACATATTGCAGTAGGTTTCTGCTTTTTCTAAACAACAGACACAGACTATTCTGCAAACACCAGAATAGCTTGGCACCATATATAGCAGATTGGTATGAATAACAAGGCAGAAGAGTGTTTACAATGAAAAAGATTCCTCTATCCGCTTGGCGTGCCTTCACCCACGCTCTGTAACGTAATCAGACAATGCCTTTTTCAGGAAAATAGATGAAAAGATGATGTGCACTCCACTCCAGTAAGCGATATAATGAAGTGCTTTATTGAACAATAAAACGAGACCAAAAAGGAGGTACGTATACAACGAAAGGACAAACAAAAAACCGCACCTTACGCGTTTCACGTATTACAACACTTAATCATAGGTGGACCTATGATTAAGCGTTGTAATACGCGAAACGCGTAAGGTGCAGTTTTTGTTTGTCCTTTCGTTGTATACGTACCTCCTTTTTGGTCTCGTTTTATTGTTCAATAAAGCACTTCATTATATCGCTTACTGGAGTGGAGTGCACATCATCTTTTCGTCTATTTTCCCATATATCATACGCCTGGTCAGCGGGATGGAGCACCCACATGGAGAGCATAGGTGAGCAGAGCCAATCAGCATCTTCCATTTTTTAAAACAATGCCTTTTTCAGTGCTCAAACCAATAAAGTCTACGCCGTCAACAGTGCAGACTTACGCGGGACAGTCATACGCTACCCCGCGGTCCCAATTTGATCATGTTCGGGACAGAATAGAATGAATTCTGCCAATGCTCAGGTTTCTGTGAATGTGCTGTAATGTGCCACTCAACCGGTGCGGCATGTTGGAAGGTATGAATCTCTTTCGCCTCGCTTATCATAGTTGATCCAGTCCTGTTCTGCTACATACTCGCGAGCCAACCGTTTCCAGTAGCGATGCCATCGGTAGTAGTTACCATTATCCTTCATGGTGTACATTGACTGGACTTTCTGATGCACCATTTAATGATGTTATATGGACCGTCACAGCTCTTGTCATGGACACTTTTCATATTCTTGAATTCCAGAGCACTCAGCTCATGATAGAGATTCTTCCAACAGATTTATATAAACTGGGGGGGGGGGGGGGGGAGCGGACTATGCTATTGCCTGAACAGGACACAACGCTTGCTAGGTGACCAGCCAAATGTAACGCCCAAACTATGATACAGGATTTTTTTTATCTGTTATGGGTGTTAACCTTCCCGCCTGCTGTTGCTTTGGTCCTGAAGGACCTGTAATTTACGAAGACATAGAACGTCCAACAAGGGCGGAGCGGTTAAAGCATTCTTTGGTTTCCACCAATCCTGATCCACTTGACAAACCTTGAGGTCAACACCCAAGTACCACGATCGTCTATTAAATTTATTTGGAAATGTGTCTGCCAATGATTTTTCTGATTGTTCAGCTCAGATTAAAACAAAAATCTTTCGGGCCACAACAAGAAAAGCTGGGATATATTTAATGCGTGAATTCAGTTAATAAACTCAAACTCAGTTTAATAATAACCCGAGATGGTACCTGAAGACAATAGCATGACTGCAAAGATAGATGTAAGCAAAATAATGTGGCACTTTGCAGTGCCTCGATACAGGGTAATACAAGTTATATTTCTCTTTACCAAGTATCCCTTGAATGGAACTGGTTTATTCAGCAAAATAAATATTAGAACTCCATAGGTTACTGTGCTGATATCTTGTTTTTATTCCAAGCTACTCCAAACGTTCCAAGCATCAGTTCTACAGCCCATAGCATATTGCACTTTTAAAGAGCCAGTAAAGTACGATCTTGCTTTTTGGGCTAAAAAAACATAAAGAAAAAGTGTTGGCCTTTAACTATGAGACAAAACATGTTAGATGAAGGCCACCCCATGATGGTTTACTCACGTCATCAGTTTGCCATTATAGCGCAGTGTTTCTTTGATGGATCAGCTGTATATATTCACCTAAATCAACTGGACAAAAAAAAAAACTGAGTTTTGTAGTGCTGGGCCAAACACATGTTCTGTAACATGAAATGTCACACCTGGAAAAAATAAAAGCATTTGTACTCACAATGAGCAATCACATTAAACACAAACTGTTAAAAGAACAAATATATTAGCTTGAAAAGAGGTTTTCTGCTTCAGAGAATGTTTCCTCCATATTTAGCAACTCAAGACATTGTGCAACATCATCCAAAAACTTCCAGCCAGTCTCACTTTACAACTGTGGCAAAAAGCCTGCATGATGATGTCATAAGATACTCATTGTGAGCAGGACTAGGTGGCTGTGCACAACTTTTTTTTACCTGCCTTCCAACACAGAGAGAGGCGGTTGACCTGATCAAACAGGATCATAACTCCACCCCCTTGTGATGTAATAGTTACATTACCCTCCCATTCAAAGTCTATGGTCAGAATTCTGACTTATAGATAGACTGCATTCTGTGTCCCCAGCCCCAAAGGGAGTTACTGGTGCTGTAAATTCACTAGGCGGTGGCACCCAAAAACACTATTTCACAAAATGGCGGCGCCCAGTTACACTTGCTTAGTTACATATTTTATTAAATACAGTCACATGACAAAAACAAGGAATTTTTTTTTTTTACCAAACTATAGATTTTTGGGAGAGAAAAGTATCTTTTCATTAGGGTATGATTTTGTTATAGAAAGCAGGTTATGTAAACGTTTAATCTCAGAAAGTTTGAGTAATTTGAGCTCTTGAGAAAAAAAAAAAAACATCCAAGCCAATGGTTCCTGGAAAAAGATTGTGATAGGAAAAGAGAAACACCTGATATCCCCCCCACAGGTTGTCCTGTGTTTACCACCACTAGTATTTAATAAGAGGAACCTGTGTGGAACCACATCCTTCCAGATAGGATATCACACTTCCCCCCTATGGGGAACCAGAATTCTTGTATTTCTTTCAAAAACAAGGAAAGCAATGGTGGTATTTCAGTCAATAGCACTGGGGGGGGGGGGGGGGGGGGGGATAGCAATCGGACCCTGGTGGATGTCCCCCCGGCAACAACCCGTGTGCCACACCTGCAGGAGAAAAAGAAAAAACGGGGGGGAAAAAATAATGTCCGGTAACCTCGTCCGTCCCTGTGAAGGGAAGAAGGAACTGGGGAATATCAGGTTACAGGGGCTCGTATAGGAGGCTTTGGGGAGGAGCTAATGATCTATCTTACGTCCTATAGGTACCTTGTCCAAGAGGGAGTGAACCCACGCAGTACTGCCAATATACATCAGAAAAAAACCTAAATAGATATAATTTCTTTGGCATATGGTAACACTTACCTTGAAAACGTAACTTTTTATGGGTTTTTTTTTGACAGATCCTCCCACATTGAAGCCCCCAGAAAGAGGCATTCCCAGCATCTCTTGGAAGCCAAGCTTTAGGGCAAGAAAACTAGCCATAATTTCAAAGATCAAACCTGTGTAGACCCCCAACTCTTCCTTAATTTAGGACACCCCACCCTAATTCGTCAAGTTCATATTGTCATCATGAAAATGCGTCGGGGGCTCATTCAGAAAATACCCTGTCGATGCACATGCAAGGCTGGCTTCTTCATAGAAGAAGCATACCTATGACTAAGGTGTTTTCTGACACTTTGGTAAGCTTATCTATGTGATGTCCTTTTAAGAATTGATTGAAAGTGATATGTTATAAGAGGACCACCGCCTATTTGCTTGATTGAGGGGAAGTGCCTATATTGAGCTCAACTTATATTATGCCTTCTTCTTAGAGTGCAGTCCTTGCCACGTATTATATCTGTAAAATGCACAGGGGATTGAAAAGCTGAATGGTCTAACAGATTAGATCATCTTGTGGATCACAGCAATAAAAATGCACACACACACAAAAAAAAAAACACATGCCACTGGTGATGTCATAAGCGGGAGACTCCACACACACATTTAAAAACACATTTTTCTCCTAATTTAGGCATTTGCTTGCAGTTTTGCGAATACAATGTATAGATATTTTGCAATCATTTTTTATGCTCTAAAGTCACAGTAATAAACAATGTTCAAGTGGCTCATCCATCACAAAGCACGTTCCCTTCTCTGTGCTGTACTCTACCCAATTGTAATATTGGACGGTGCTTCAAGCATTATCACAGATGTAAAACATTTTTGACCCATACCAAAAGAATAATAATGATGTTGGTTTAAATAGGATGCTCCTGTAACTTAACCGGGATGCGCTATAAAATGATAAACCATCTCCCTGCACCTTAAAACTAATTTACTATATGTTTACCAACAATCTTCACGGTTCCACAAAAAAAAAAAAAAAAAAGTATAATCACCTCTTCATATACTAAAATAAATGATAAATGGGTTAAAAAGCATATACTGTTCGGGTAAATACATTACAAAATGTATATTTTATAGTATCGCTTAGCTCTTTAGCTCCCTATAACAGTAATGGTTTCTCCTATAAATAAATGCTAAAATATACCGTATTTTCCGGCGTACAAGACGACTGGGCGTATAAGACGACCCCCCAACTAAGTAATCTTATAAGTCGGAAAAATCGCATTGCCACCCCCTTTCCCCAATCCCCAGTACTTACCTATTTTCTGCCCTGTCTCCCGCTGTTAAGCCGGGCCGTGAGGGAAGCGTTGTGAGCTCCCCTCCAGCCGCGCGGTCAATAAAGTTTTGTTTAAAAAAAAAAAGTTTAAACAGACTTTATTGAGCCGCGCGGCCTGAGGGGAGCTCACAACGCTTCCCTCACAGCCATGGACCGGCTTAACAGCGCGAGCGGAGACAGAGAAGAAAATAGGTGAGTAAATCCCAGTACCCAGCGTATAAGACGACCCCCCAACTTTTGAGAAGATTTTCAAGGGTTAAAAAGTCGTCTTATACGCCGGAAAATACGGTATATAAAACATGAACGTGCAAGGGAAAAATACATAATTGCTCACGTGTGTGTATTATTTGACAGTTGTATAATAACATAGGAGTCATTCTAAAAACAGTCATAATAAAACAACATATACATATATAGCCGGTGAGATAGGCAAGTTCATTCTTCCGAGGTATATAAAATGAGTACCATTATATTGGTTAATGATAACATCTTAAGGACATACTTGAATATCTGAACATACCCCTCTCCAGACTGACTATATTATTATATAATAAGCAGCCATTCTAACACTAGTCAAAAAAAAATCTAGTTATATATTATACCTAGACCTATAGAATTATACTTATAGCTTGTCCACTTGAAAGTGAAATTTAGCTGCAATAAAACATCCGAAAAATAGTTCTTATTTTTTTTTAAAACAACATACAAGTATCTGTGCTAAGTATGTAGAGAGAAGTGCTAAAACACACACACAAACATATGTGCTAAGTATGTATAAGAAAGTACTTCTAAAACACACACATTTATATAAATATATGTGCTGATTACTTATAAGTAGAGAGAGTAGTGATAAAACACACATACACATGTGTATGTATATATAAAAATAAGTGTGTGTGTTATAGCACAGATAACTTTACATATACATAAGTAGCACATAGAACTGAAATGGGTGAATTGTGCCTATATAACCTGAATTCGGAGCGTGTTCAGGAGGTGATCGGCGCATATTGGGTAGCCGAAAATCTATGTTTTTCATCGAGAAAATGTACCAAGCAGCCGATTGTGCCCCAAATTCAGACATATTGAGTAGGAGCATTTCAGCTATATGTGAAATGTGTGCGTTTTAGCACAACTCTCTCTACATATAGATAATTATCACAGATATTTATATAAATTCATTTTAGCAACAACTCTCTCTACATGTAATTAGCACAGATATTAGTATAAATGCATTTTAGCACAACTCTCTCTACATATAGAAAATTAGCACAGATATTAATATAAATGCATTTTAGCACAACTCTCTCTACAAATAGATAATTAGCACAGATATTTATATAAATGCATTTTAGCACAACTCTCTCTACATATTGATAATTAGCACAGATATTTATATAAATGCATTTTAGCACAACTAACTCTACATATAGATAATTAGCACAGATATTTATATAAATGCATTTTAGCACAACTAACTCTACATATAGATAATTAGCACAGATATTTATATAAATGCATTTTAGCACAACTAACTCTACATATAGATAATTAGCACAGATATTTATATAAATGCATTTTAGCACAACTAACTCTACATATAGATAATTAGCACAGATATTTATATAAATGCATTTTAGCACAACTAACTCTACATATAGATAATTAGCACAGATATTTATATAAATGCATTTTAGCACAACTAACTCTACATATAGATAATTAGCACAGATATTTATATAAATGCATTTTAGCACAACTAACTCTACATATAGATAATTAGCACAGATATTTATATAAATGCATTTTAGCACAACTAACTCTACATATAGATAATTAGCACAGATATTTATATAAATGCATTTTAGCACAACTCTCTCTACATATAGATAATTAGCACAGAAATTAATATAAATGCATTTTAGCACAACTCTCTACATATAGATAATTAGCACAGATATTAATATAAATGCATTTTAGCACAACTCTCTCTACATATAGATAATTAGCAGATATTTATATAAATGCATTTTAGCACAACTCTCTCTACATGTAGATAATTAGCACAGATATTTATATAAATGCATTTTAGCACAACTCTCTCTAAATATGCATAATAAACACAGATATTATATATTTCCTTGTTTTGTTTTAGTGCAACTGTCTCTTTACATAGACATAATGAGCACGGATTATATTTTATGTACATGTAGAGAGACAGTTGTACTAAAACACGCATTATACATATAATATAAAATATCTGTACTAATTTTGTAAATGTAGAGACAGTTGTGCTAAAAAATACACATGCATATTGTTTGTGTGTGTGTGTATATATATATATATATATATAATTCTTCACATGCTATAATAATGCCATTGCATGGCTAAATAAAGCATATATTAACACTTCTGGTCATGCTATAATGAGTTCTAATAACTTGATATGAGCCGGAAGCCGTTCATGTGTACGGATATAGACAGTGTATGCTGTGCATGCGCGGCCCTGGCTGTCCCAGGTAGTCCCTGTCACGGTGAGCTCCATGACCCACACCATCTTGCTGCGAAATGGAGGAAACAAATAAGGAAACGAAGACGCTTATTCTGTGAATGAGGAGGAGGAGGGGGAGGAAGGGGGGCGGGCGACCTGTGGGAAACAAGCATTCCGCGGAGCCAATCCCCTGCCGGAGGTGGCGGACGGCAAACGCCTTCCGACCAATCCGACGCTTTCAGCCAACCCGCTCGTGCTCCTCCCCTCCACCAGCACGAACATTGTTGTGGAGTGACGTCAGCGGCAGACGATGCGGGCGGCCATTACTGCTGGCTGTGTGATTCCCCCAGCCACCTGAGGAGAAGGAGACAAGCCCATGGCCAGGACCACAAGCCAAGTGGTAAGGTATCGGCGTTGTGTATGTAGGCAGGGACCCTGTGGACCACCCAAGTGTAGTGAGGGGGACAGGGGAAGGTGCCAGACCAGCAAGGAAGGTGCTGAATGGTTTGGTTGCAGGCCTCTCCCCTTCCAGAGCTGGGTGCAGTGCTGCTGAGGATGGATAGACATCTCCTTTTTTTTCCTCATTGCCTGCCTTGGTATGGCGAGGGAGAGTTAGAGCAGTAACGGCTGTGGCTTTTGCTACTTCAGCTGCTGTTTACGATGCTTCCCATGATGCACAACCTTGGCTATCATGGGAAACGTAGTCCAAAACAGCTGGCGTTCCCGAGGTTACTTTTGTTTGGGGAGCTGAGCATCATGGGTAATGTGACCCCCTCTTCATCAGCTGGTGCCAAGTGTTGAGTGTTTGTGCTTGCTGAGCGTTACAGGGAAAGTAGTCCACAGCAGCTGGAGTGCCAAAGGTTAGCCGGCACTGGGATGGATATTGGGCTGTTTGGTAATCATTGTCCAAGCATGTAAGCACTTTTTTTCTTCTATACAGACCTCATCCTGGTCTGTATAGCTCTCTTACCAGTCCTTACATTATTTAACTTGCTAAACCTAAATGGGAAATGTAGTCCCAGCAGGAGTGCCAAAGGTTAGCCGCCCACCTTTTATCCATGACAGCTGGGGTCTTGCTCAGTGACTTGGCTAAGGATTGTACCTTCCAGAGCTGGGTGATTGTATCTAGAGGTGCCCAATTTACCAACCCCCCAGTTCTATTTCCCTTACTGTCACCTGTCCTTGTATGGAGGGGATATAGTACACTTATTTGGTTATAAGGCTACTGTGATCTTGATGCATGGCTTTATCTTTTTTTTTTTTTTTTTTTGTATTATTTTTTGCTTACAATTCTTCACTCACCTCATGTGACCCCCAACAAAAGCTGTGGCTAATGTTTGAAACCTGTTGCCGACTACATCTCCTATGATGCACAGCCAGTCATTGCACATGAGAAATGTACACAAAAGTGGGTTGCCACATGTTAATAGTCATTACTAACAACAATGCAGCTGATTAGAGCAGCGATTATGGCCTAGAAGGAAGATCGGTAGAGGGGCTTATGCTGGTGGTCACAGAATTGTTATGTACAATCATGTTAATGTATCTTAAATATATATATATATATTACTGCTCCTTATTTATGTTATCATGTTAGACTTTCTAAATATTTTTTTTTAAGTGCCACCTTTTCTGATCCATAACCGCATTTACACTCTTTCATTAACCATGACATTTCTCTGGTATTCTTGGATAAAATAATCCCAAAAAAGTACACATTGTTGTTGAGTCTTTTCACGGTAGACCTTTGTACCTGACTCCTGAGGAAGGGGGCTGTCACTGGCTACAAACTTGTTTTTTTCTTTTCTTCTTCTTCTTGTAGAGGAAATACCTAGATGTCTTTAGCTTAAGAGATGCAACTTTGTATCTTTGTTTTGTGTTCAGTGTTTAAAAGTTGTTTTTAGTTCCTGAAAACAGGAAGCTCCTCTGAGTGGCTAAACCTGGTGCTGTTGTATTGTACACTTTGGTTTGTAGGAACCATTCATAACGTTGCTGTCATTCACAGAATCTGCACCCTTAATCCTGTGCTCAGAATAATCATTGTTATTATTGGCATATTATTTATGAGTTGACTCTTGGTTTCTCTCTAACGTTTTGTGGCAAGCACTGGGTATTGAATAATTACTGTAACATGTAACTACTTGTGTCTGCATCTATTGACATATGTTTTATTTTGGAAGGATACATTGCTGGATTTTAGATTTAGAGCAAACCTTAATTTTCAGCAACATCTGTTTTTTTTTTTACCTACTGCATTAGTTATTACGTTATAGTTAACATAAAAACAATACTGTAGTATGAAAAGTTATTTGATTGTATTGCTTTTTTGCATTTAAATTGAGCCTGTTGCATAATATGCTACTGTGATAATAACATTGCATCCATATTCTTTTACTTTAGAATTTGTTTATTCTAGTTATAAGGCTGCACGACACTTTAATGAAGGAAGCACTAAAGTTGTACATCAGTTAGCATCATGTAAATATGTAGATCATATACATCAGTGGCCTCATGATCAGAGATACATGTGTGTATTGTGGTGCAAATTTTTTGTGTACAAAAATGCGGAAAAGTAGCTGGTTAGCCATAGAAAAATGGTTGTTTTAGCATTACGAAAGTAGTCCAAAATAGTTTAGATGGTAGAGAACCTGCGGCCCTCCAGATGTTGCACAACTACATTTCCCATGCTCCTCTGCCAGCATCTTAGATGAAAGGGCATTATGGGAGATTTAGTTCAGCAGCAGCTGGAGGGCAACAGGTTCCCCACCCCTGGTTTAGATCAACTCTTCAGACAAAACCATGCATTTAGGTCTATGAGTAGTTAAGTCAGGTGGGCCGCATTTGGTTCGCGGGTTGCACTTAAATAGACATATATGTATTCATGTATATGTGCAGGGAACAATAATTACTTTTTTTTTTTTTTTTTTCTGTTTGTTTTGGGGGAGTTTCTACATGACACAGCCTGATAGTTGTCCTTTAACTGTTTATTTGAAGTAGGATATAGTAATATAATATTCCTTTATTAAATATGGTTGTTGCCTTTTCTCACTTGTTTCCACAGAAGTGATCTGAGCAGTTTGATGTGCTGCATGGGATTGTGCCCCAGCTTGCTTATGTCAAAACTGAATTATACTGAAGGCTGACTCAGCTTGTTAAAATTAGGTTTTTGTTGTATGTCTGATCAGCTACATGTGAGTAAATGTGTGTGCTTTTTTATTTTTATTTTATTTTTATCAGTGTTTCCCAAACTACTGCAAGGCTTAGAGAGAACACACACTGTGACCACAGCTTTTGTAATCTCCAAATTACACCCACCCAGTATTTACTGAGGGCTGAGTTGGTCTAAGACATTCAGAGAGATGTGAATTCTTTAAATGCTATTCTGTGGTAATTTGGACCATCTCTGAATTTCGGAGAGCATCCCCACAGCTTTTCATGTGTTGTGCCCTTTTTTTATAAATATTCCTTGCCAAGTTAAGCTCTCATCCCAGCATTAAATGAACTTTAAAACATATTTAATCAGAGGATTTTCTTTTAAAAATGTGTGCATTTTGCTAGGTGTGGTGTGTTTTTTATTTTTTTAGATTTTTACATTTGTTTACTGAGCTTTTCATTTTTTTTTAGCACATTCAAAGCTTTGTGTGTTTTTTTGTTTGTTTTTTAAACCATTTAATTGACCATGAAGAGACCCCTCGGCATATAGATATCCGATACGGAAACATAAAAGTAACATGGCACAAAGCTAGCTTTTTTTCCCCTGCAAAATGCATAGGCAAGCCTTCATATCAGGGCCTGACAGGAACAGTGTTTTCTGGGCCACACGTTGGATGCTACGGCTGTATGTATATAACAAAAAGTAAAATATAACCTCGTCCTATTACTGCAACACTGACTAGAAGAAGAACTTTACTTGACTGGATCTACGTGCTGAATTTATGTTTTTAAGTACTAAATATACATAAATTAGACGCCTCTCACTCATTCTTTAACAAAAAATAATTTATGAGGACAACTTCAAGTTTGCCAAGCTTCGTTTTAGAGGGGATTTTTTGCTTTTTTAAATGCTTACGTTGGTGAGGGAGTTTTGCTGGCATAATTAACACAATTATTTTCCACTTTTAATTCTGCCCTGTTATAGGAAGTTTATAAAGGAAGGGAGCTGAGTTCATGACTGATAAGTGGCTGTAAATGCAGTTTTTGCAGGAAGGTATACGAGCCAGTTTATTGCGTAGAGAAAAAAAAATCCCGCTCATAGCTATAATATTTCCAAATCTAACACATCAATTTTGATGGTTCATTTCATACAAGTCACAGAACTGACATCCAAGAGCATGAACTAACAAAACCTTTTTTTCTTTTTTGTACTTTTATGCTGGGTTGTTGGGCATGTGTATGATTGGAACTGTTGAGTGCATTCACATTTTAGCTCTATACTGTGTAAATACATATTTTACAGGGGGTAGATACCAAGGTAGAGTTAGCAAATATTGCTTGAAAACCAGTGTAGAAAAGAGAAAAACAAGCAGGGGAAAGATGTGAGCTCTTACGAAAGTAGGCTTTTCCCTGGTGTGTCTCTGTATACATGGTAACGTGCTCTGTGTTGTTAATTTTGCAATAAGTCGCTAATCAGTCAATCCATTAACCAAGAGGGTATTGGAATCCCCTTCTCCATTCCCCCTCTTTCATAAATATAACCCTAAATAACTTGTGCATCTTACGTTGCATTTTTCCTACTTCATAGCTATCGCCTGTATGTTAACAAATTTTAATCTTATATCCACACTTGCTGTTATGGTGTTCTGTGTGAGGGGGTTTATAAGCTGCCAACTTACTGGGTTTTTATCAGTGTCCCCTGACCGGGGAGCCTGGGTCTCCAGGGCACAATACAGTTCTCTGGGGGCACAGTAGGAGTGGTATTTACCTCCCATTGGGCTCCTTTAACCCCTTAGTGACAAGACCTTTTGAACTTGTCTTTCCCTTGGTGACGAGGGTTGTTTTGACATTTCTGGGGTGTTTGTGTTTAGCTGTCATTTTCTTTTTCTCACATACTGTACCCATACAAATTATATGTTGTTTTTATCATCATAAGAAGGGCTTTCATTAGCTACCATTATGTTCAACATATCTTATAATTTACTATAAAAGAAATAATAAAATATTATGAAAATATTTCCCAGAACTGACATTTTGGTGCTGCCCAATGCCTCGACAGCACTGTCAGAGCGGTTTTCGCTTCAGGTATGTCCATTGTCAGAAATGGAGTTGCCGGCTGGACATGCTTGACTTGTCCATTGTCGTCGGTGTTAAATACTTTCGTTGTTATTGTCGTTGGGACTTTCCATGGTGGATTAGCCCAACTTAGTTGAAAGTACGCTCTCCCTTCCCTAAGAAGATGATATCCGCCACTTTATTAGCAATGTTTCCTTTAATGATAATATACCTAAATGTGTCGTGATTTTAATTGTATGGAAGCTGTGAAGCTGAATTAATTGATTCGACATCGAATCAATTAAAAATGTTGAGATTTTATATTGTAGAATAATCCAAATTTGTATAAATGATCACGACGTAATATTTTTATTTGAATATTATCCATAATGTTTCAGCCTTACTGTTCATTTCCAAATAGCTTGTTTTGGTTCAGTACAAAGAAGCAGACACTATTAAGTTTCAGCTATCAAATGAAGTTATTTTCCCCAGAATTATATTATCACACATTCGCCTACGTTTACAGACGGAACTCTGTTTACCAGACTCATTTTTACTGAGTTGCTGGGAATTCCGTGCTCTTTGGAACGTACGGGTAGTGGTTCCCCAAAATTTGTGATTTTACACATTTTTTTTTTTTTAAGTAAAGAATTTGTTTACTCTTAAAAAGTGATTTAAATATGGGGAAATCATTAAATGTATTTACATCTTATTCTTTCCCAATCGGAGTCTGTTTTTAAAAAAATTTTTTTAAAGCTTTTAAATTTTTATAAAATTGATTTATATCTAATTTACATTGACGTAGGTTTGCTTGGTGATTAGTATTTTTTATGGAACGTTCCCCTCCCACTCCACCTTATGCAACACCATTTATGCGATGAAGCATTAATTGATATGGCAGAGGTAATTGACCATACATAAAAACAATGATCCAGATCACTCACGCGTGTCAAACAACGTTTTGCAATGCTGACCTATTTATATAGTACATTACATGGCCAAATGGACACCTGCCTGACCAAATTCGTTATGGAAGTTTACAAGGCTTCAATCCAAAGCCCAGCCTCCATATCCCACCTTTGTAGCTAAAGCAGCCTCCACTCATCTAGGATTGTTTTCTGATGTTAGAACATTGCTACAGGGCTTTGTTTCCATTCCATGAGTATTAATAAGGTTGGGCACTGACAATTTAGGCTGTACTTGCTGTTCATGTTAGCAATGACATTAAACTTCTATTACATTATTCTGCATGTGCCGTACCCAGAGTCCTTCATCAGAGCTTCAGATACTCAGTCCAGCTGCTCCTCATTGTGATCTTGGGCTTATGTTGAGCTGCTTTTCCATGATCACCAATACCTATACGCACACATTTTGCTCACTGCCTTAGTTTGAAACCTAGTTACTTAGGGGATCATGTACTAAACAAGTGCAGTGGTGGGGAAAGTAGGTAAAACTTGAGTAAGGAGCAATTTGTGACTATTTGTAACATTTTGCGCTTTTTTCCCCTGATTTGCGCCTCTTCTGTTTATTTTTATTTAGTGTGCATTTTTCCGGTTACGCTAATAAAGTTTTGCCATTAGCGAGTTTTGCAAATATTTTGTGAAAAATAATTCTTATTTGCGTGTGAAAGTTATACCAGCTTTTAGCAAGTGCTATCAAAAGCGGTAGAAATAATATTTGCAAAATTGCCTATTTTTATTCATAATTATGCCCCTTTTTATTCAAGATTTGCGCGTGTGTACTATTTGAGTGTTAAATGTTTAGTACATTGTAATAGCAGCAAAGCGCAAAAAAAGTTTTGCACATAATGCACATGTACATGCCCCTCTTAGTGTTGTAGCTTATTTCAGCACTTGGTGGTCCTGGACTGTGAGCGTGTGTGGCCTACCACTCTGCATGTGAGCTGTTGTTGCTAGATGTTTGCTTCATAATAATCGCTCTTAAAGGACAACTGTAGCAAAAGCTGAACTTATGTTTAATTAAAAGATTGCATCAAGTGTAGATGATTCGTAAAGAAAATCTTTAATGAAAGAGTACAAATAAATTGAGCCTTCTTTACTCCATGTAGTTCTCTTAGGGGGCAGACATGTTCTTTAGAATCTTGGTTCAGATGAAGAAAGAACTGTCCCATATGACCAAAGATTCTAAACAAAATGTCTGCCTCCTGGTGGAGGTATATCGATACAGATACTTTTATTTCTATTCTTTCATTAAAGAATTTCTATATAATATGTCTACACTCAATCTTTCAATTAAAAACCAACTTAACTTTGTCCTTTTCAAGTGGACAAGGACAGGCATTTTGACACACTTACCTGTAAGAAAAGTAACATCATGTGAAGCTGCCAGTAGAAGTCACATGGACATTCTACTGTCTTTGTTTGTCTGTGGAAACTGAGTACTGGGTGTGGCTAGAATGTCCCAATCTACTAATTAGAAGGGCTGTCCACATGTATATCTGTTTCAGATGTGTTCAGATTGTTTTTGTCTCTGCTCTCATGATGCAGCTTGAATTACCATTTTCTAGCCAAGTAGCATTGCATTGAATGATGTTTCTTCTACCAAATGTTGGTTAGCATCTATTGGCTGTTGAGCATCAGTTTCTATACGAGACCATATTGGTGAGAAAGTAGCCAAGACACGTTCCTCTGGTTGAAGAAGGGGTGGTCCCAAGGGAATGGGGATTTTCTCTAAAAATGAATAGATCCATTAGGAGTTTGTGGAACTGAATGACACTTCCTTTAGCATGTGGTAGTCCATCTTGTTCTAGAGGCTAGGTAATCAGCTGCTGAGTAGGTCAAAAGGTCCTACTATCACCTAACCATCATTTTAGCAGAATTGCAACCAGATACATAGATTCGTTGTTTTGAGTCTATAGTGTCCTGTTTGACATCACCGTGTGGCTTTATATTGCACATTACCCATTGAAAGCAGTTATTTTGCACGCTGTGTTGTGATGTCACAAACCACCCCACACACACCTTTCCAACATATTTTCTCTTAATTTATACCATTTATGGAACACTGTTATTCACAGTTCTACAATGCATTAAAATATGTGGTCATTAAATAACCAGTGATGGTGGTGTGCCACACCCAATCATATGAAATTAAATGGTATGCTTAATCTTTGTGTATTAAGTCCATCTACAGCAGTATATGTATAATCTTTGTATATAAAGGCACTCTGGAGCAGTGTGTATACATACTTTTTGTATAAGAAGGCACTCCAGAGCAGTGTATGCATAATCATTGTATATGAAGGCACTCCGGAGCAGTGTATGCATAAACATTGTATATGAAGGCACTCCGGAGCAGTGTATGCATAATCTTTGTATATGAAGGCATTCCGGAGCAGTGTATGCATAATCATTGTATATGAAGGCATTCTGGAGCAGTGTATGCATAATCATTGTATGTGAAGGCACTCCGGAGCAGTGTATGCATAATCATTGTATATGAAAGCACTCCGGAGCATTGTATGCATAATCATTGTAAAAAAAAAAAAAGGCACTCCGGAGCAGTGTATGCATTTTTTGTATCCGAAGGCATTCCGGAGCAGTGTATGCATTCTCTTTATAGCCAAAGGCACTCCGGAGCAGGGTCTGCATTCTCTTTGTAACCAAAGGCACTCTGGAGCACGGTATGCATACTGTTTGTAAATGAAGTCAGTCTGCATCAGTAAAAATATAATCTGAACCAAATTTTGATATTAATATAAATCTATACCCATTCCCAAATATATCCTGCAAATAATAAAAATAACACTTTGGAAACAAGTCTTGTATTTCTACACACCATCAACAAAGAAGTGCATAAAACATGGAAGTCTGTAATGAAAAATATACAAAAAAGTAGAGTATGTTTATAATGATTCTTCAAATTAGAAAACGTTAAATGTTCAAAGCGTTTAAAAAAAAATAAAAATCTTTTTGTAGCTTTTATTTGTAGTATTTACAATATTGTCATGGCAATACAGGTGTACAGCTATACTGCTTGTGGTATAGTCATGATTTAAATACTATATCTAAAATCGTTTAAGCATGCATGGAATAGGCAAGTATCCCTTACATTTCTGAATGGCTCTCACAATTTGGATCCAGTGTAGTTGCTTCCTTTGAATCGATGTAGGGTATCTATTATATCTGCATCACTACTTACTGCAAAAAAAAAAAAATAACACTTTCTAATACTTCCGTGAAATAAGTTTGCTTTAACAGTAAATGATCAACATAATCTATATTTAACATCCTCATTGTGAAAGCAGCCCAATGTGTCAGTTGTGCTTGTTAATCTACTTCTTGTAACTCTTCTCTTTTCATCCAAGTTTCATTGAAGTACCACATGTGCAGAAATAGGTGACCTGAAAACGTAGGTTACATAATTATTTAAAAGTATAATGTGTCACTGTAAATACAATGCAGCCTAGATCTTCCGACTTGACTTTAAAGCGATGCTTTGTTTCATTAGCCCTTATTGTCATTTTTGAGGCATTATTGTTTGAATACAAATGAAGTGCCTTATTAAGCCGCCTTTACTCCATACAGTTCTCTCATGGGGCAGGCAGCTTATTTAGAATCTTGGGTTAGATCTTCACATACTTTGGTTCAGATGACGAAAGAACTGACCCAAGATTCTAAACAAAATGGCGACCTTCTGGTAGCGCTATATGGAGTAAAGATGGCTCAATAAGTTACTTTATTTGTATTCTTTCATTAAAGTATTTCTATATAAAATGCCTACGCTTGATGCCATCTTTCCGTTAAACAACTTCATTTTTTGCTAAAGTTGTCCAGTAACTGTGCCCCTTCATCCGTTTGCGGATTACAGCTACCATTATCTTCCATTCTAATAGGCTGTTGCTAGATTATGGGATTTGATGTTTGGGCTTTTTAAATCCCAGGAGCCATGGCTCCTCAAATGTCTACTACTGGCTCCTAGCCTTTTGGATTGTTTACCATAAACCTCTATAGAAAAAACACTTAACTAGGCTGGCTCCTGAATATCCTATTCTACGCTCACTGATCCAAATTAGAGACTAATATTATTATAAAGCACAACAGCGAAGTGTAGTTTTAGAAACCTTCATTGACACATTTTATTATTTCTGAAATATACACATTACTGTTTTTATCTGCGCCCCCTCCCCATATTGTACTTTCCAACAGTGTCATAAAGTGAAACCTAATCTTAATGGGCTAGAAGTTTGTCATGTATATGGCAATGCATAATATTCTACAGGCAGATTTAAGCAGAGACCAAAACTACAACACACTCATAACCTAGGTAAAGTAGCGATTACATGGTATTTATTGCAGGGACTGACACATATTTATAGACTTTACGAGTCAAACAGACCAAACCAGGAGCTAGGGAATTGAAACTATGTAAAACAATTGGAAACGTTCCCTATTATCATGACAGAAAAATTGTTTTAAACCCTTCATGGCTTGACCTTTTGGCCATGTCTTACCCTTCGTGACAGTTGCTATTTTTGCTTTTCTGCAATGATTGTGTTTAGCTGGAATACTGGTTTAAAAAAACACTTTTGTTTCTAAATTTTACTTGAAAAATATTTCACAAATCTACAAAAGCTAATGACAAAACCTGCTGAATAGATTTTTAAGTTTAGTAATACCCAATGTTTTGAACTTTTTTATACAGTTTTTTTTTGCATGTTATAAGACAATAACTACAAGTAGTGCATTGCTATTTCTTAAGCAATTTTTTTTTATGATTACCTTTAGTTACATTGTAGCCCTAGACCTGACTGTAATGCTAACCCTAGCCGAAATTAAAACAAAAATATTTGAAGGCAACCTTGGGGGACACTGGCAAGCTTCCCATACCGTAATTAATCTCCGCCCGATCCCTGTATTCAAAGGGCAGGTAGATATTAAAATTAAGTAAAAAAATTTTTTGTACCAAACTTTTTAGAATTTTGCTTTGTGGTCACATATCTATACCTCAAATGAAAAATAAATTAAAATAAAATAAGCCAAAAATGAATTATTTTGAAAATATATTTTTTGTTCTGTGATGATTATTATACACGTTGAATTGTACACACTGCACCTACATAACATTTTAGATGGGGGGGGGGGGGGCGGCATAAAGGCACATTTTCTTTTGGGGACATCTACTGGCGAGACGGGCAAATCCAAGGATTTTTTGGTTACTTCTTGGATAACACAATATGTAAAGTGCATATCATGGAACTGTAGAGCCATTACAGTGTACTGTCCAACTGAGGCCATAGACCTGCTTCTCTCATATTATTAAAGTTCATTAGTTCACCAACAGATGGAGGGCCACAGTTGGACACCTAGGCTGTAGTGCTTCCTCAAAACCCCGAACCTTATAATCTCAAATGGGATTTTGTTTTTATGGTGTGTCTTGGGATGTGTATGCATGAGGTCAGGATGTATGCACTGCTATGAGCTCTGTATCATGACTGGATATGGCTCTACACTGCAACAAGGTCATGTCAGCCCTATCTTCAATGTATGAACAACACATACTGCAGTTCACTTCAGAGAGAGTGCCCCACAACTGAACTAATCCCTGTATCCAGAACACTCCACTCCCCCCCCACCCCATTATACCAGCTGTGCTCTATTAATTACTGGTTTGCCCATTGCAAATGGGAGGCCTAGTTGGGATTTCGATTCAAATCCATCCTTAGACACTTGCGAGTCTGCTGTGCACATGAAGGTCAATAGATATAATAAGGTGATGGCCACGTTTGGCAGAGTAGACGTTTGGAAACTACATACTCCATCACAGTCAGTCAGCTGTAAAGATGTAGTAGTTCATAAGCATCGGTAGAGTCTAGTCTGTGATGGGACAGGTGAGCTAAAGAACATGTGAGATGTACCCAAGTGGGTACCATCGCACAGGGAAGACTAATCTCACACAAATCTTCGTTATGTCCCCATAATTAAAGTTAACCATTTTTGTTTTCATTTTTAGAAGATTAGACTTGCTTTAAGACGTGTGAGAAGTTTGCTTTAATGCGTTTCTGATTTTACAATTCCAAACAACCATTGTTTGCGAACTCCACAAAAGACAGCGTCGATATGATCAGATGACTCGTTTAGACAGACTGCCGCTCAAAGAAAAGATGTTGAGAATTTCTTTCTCAACTCGTCAACATCAGCCGCACACAATGTTCTACATTAAAATGCTGGAACACAGATACAGGCTCCATTTATAGATATAAATAATTGCATGAAGTTACAGAGCGGTTTATTTTTGCCTATAGCTATGGAATACATAAATGCCATATGATGCTAAAACTATATTTGTACTCTTTAACGATCTCTTGGATTTTCCACGATGTGTTAACCATTCCAGCACAGCTCAACACATTTCTCTATAATCAAACAATAGCCGTATTTTCCATAAATTAAGAAGAAAATAAAGTGGATTCATCTTTTTCTTTAAAAAAAAATATGGAAGTTTTATATGTGCATTTATTTTCTTTCCCCCAGTTGGAATATTCCTTTAATGCTAATTATTTTCTGAATTTTTTTTTTCTTTTTATTCTGTAAATTCCTAAGAGAAGCAAGAAATAAAAAAGCTAGAAGAATTCTAGGTCAAATACCAGGCAAACATACCTTCCTATCAAGTTTCAAACACAAAAATCAACAGAAGCTTTATAACACAATAAAATATGTTGAAAGAAAACCGCAATTATATTGGAATTAGTAACTTTCCAATACCTAAATGTAATAAATGTACTTGGTGTGTTAATATTGGGGCACAGTCTTTTACAAATATAGCTGCAGGAACAAAGCTCAACAAAACTGAATGACAGATATGCAGGGAAGGTACCTACTAAGAATTTACAGAAAGGGCAACGTCGGGGGCTGCCCAACGACACACGCCACTGAGGTAGCAACGTCGGGGGCTGCCCAACGACACACGCCACTGAGGTAGCAACGTCGGGGGCTGCCCAACGACACACGCCACTGAGGTAGCAACGTCGGGGGCTGCCCACCGACACACGCCACTGAGGTAGCAACGTCGGGGGCTGCCCAACGACACACACCACTCGGGTAGCAACGTCGGGGGCTGCCCAACGACACGCACCACTCGGGTAGCAACGTCAGGGGCTGCCCAATGACACGCAGCACTTGGGTAGCAATGTCGGGGGCTGCCCAACGACGCACATCACTCGGGTAGCAACGTCGGGGGCTGCCCAACGACACGCACCACTCGGGTAGCAACGTCAGGGGCTGCCCAATGACACGCAGCACTTGGGTAGCAATGTCGGGGGCTGCCCAACGACGCACATCACTTAGGTAGCGACGTCGGGGGCTGCCCAACAACAGACGGCACTCGGGTAGCAATGTCGGGGGCTACCCAACGACGCACATCACTTAGGTAGCGATGTCAGGGGCTGCCCAACAACAGACGGCACTCGGGTAGCAACAACAACTGCTGTAATTTGAGATCTTTGAAGCATTAAGTCCCTTTCGGCATTACACCTTTCAGTAACCTAGAATAGTTTCCTCGGGGGATGTCAAGTTAAACACATGCAAACAAAACAACCTATACATTTTTTTCGCTATTTCCCTTAGTTGGACAAAATCTACACGACACGAGAGAAGAGGTGCTCACTGCTTCGGATTTAGACGTATTCAGTGTAGTCAATCAATATGAGTTGGGTTTTAAAGACTGTCCTCAGGTTTATTTGCAGTAATTCCAAAGTTGAGGTCGTGTGTTAATTACCCGGGATCTGTGTCACTGTAGCCATTACCTCTTCACACATCCTTAATCACTACATGGTGATAAGCTCTTTATTCAAAGTAATGATGATTCTTGGGTGCAGTTACCACCAATTTAAGAAGGTGATGTTATCTACTGAACATATAGGGTCATTATACTTTTTACACCTACTTTTTTTATTTTCGGATATTATAATAGTTAAAATAATACCATTACCTGCATTTTTCCTCCCCTGCAGCAGTGACTCCGTTTGATCAGATCAATAGAGCTCCCAGTGAACGGAGACTGAGCTCCTCCTGCGGTGCATAGCGCTCTACAACTACAGTTATACCCTAATGGAAATTGGAATTACTTGGATCCTCTTCTCCACTTCCACAAGCAAACAGCTCCTCACATTTCCTAGCTGCTGTTATAGAAATCACCTGTTTACTTCTCAGACAGACGAACATACTCTGCTCATAGCATCGTGCAGAAGCAGTAGAGCGAGAGCAGAAAAAAAAACCTTGGGAGTAAGGGTACTTTTAGCATAATGAGAACTAAGTGTTCAAAAGGCAAATGTTAATAAAAGCTCTAAAAAAAAAAAAAAAAATTCTAGCAAAACAACACACATTTCTTTCATTGGGATAAAAACAAAAAAATACTTGAAGGGAAATAAAGTGCTTTGCTTTTTTTTTTTTTTCCCTATGGCTTCCTGATGATGTGAAGGAGTAAACTTTTATTCAGTGTCTATTTTTGTATTTAGTATGCGAACAACATTCAATATTTCAATCTCGCATCTGTTTCCTTCCCAAGCTGAGCGCTTGAATAATGGCTAATTATGATCATTCATTAATCAGAGAAGAAGAAGAATAACGGCATACAAGTTGAAAAAGTTAATCGACCACTTATTATTTATTTATTTTTTTAAAAACTTGAAGCTTTACATTCCCTAGTATTTGTCATTATCCACGGAGCGTTTAATCCACACTTTCAAGCTTCCTGTTTTCGCTTACAGATCGGTAACTTTAACCGTCCCTTCAGCTGGCAACCGGTTATTGTCCGTTATAGGCCTACCGATTCCATTGGGATTCGGTGAATCATGAAGTGTGTCCTCCTATACCCATCATCATCTTGTTATCGTACAACACAAAATAACTTTTCAAATGAAATAAACATTTACTTTTTTGCATTTGGAAAATAAGACTAAGACAGTCCTATTTTTTAATAATGCAAAAAGTACCTTAAGGGACAGTTCTAGAACAAGACCATCCTAGAACAATAGATACGTCATTATGACTATGAAGGTTGATCAGATCTTAATAGATGCCAGGAGCGAATTAACTGGGAGTTGACTTTTTTTTTTTTTGATTGTATTAAAAGAACGGGGGCTCTTATTGTGCATTCTCTTTCCTCACTCTTTACAGTTTCTATAAAATCAAAGAAAACTACTTAAAACATATTTAATACATCATCATTACATCCCAACTGCCTCTATCACTAAAGGATCCACGTCCAATCGTTCGACCCTAAGCCTATGGGTACAAAGGCACTATGTCTGCGCTGTAGCCTAGGTGTCCAACTGTGGCCCTCCATCTATCTGCCGATGGACTACAAATCCCATAATCACCTACCAGCCTTTAAAAATATGAGAGAATCATGGCACTTGTGGTTCAGAAGCCGCTGTAGGGCCTCAGTGGGACAAGTCAGAGTCTTGGCTCTACAGCATTCAGTCCATGATGTGGGCTTTACATATTCAGTTAGCCAGGAAGTAACCAGAAATCCTTGGTTCTGACATTCTCCCAGCCCCCCTCCCCATTTAAAATGTTATGTATGCTCTTGTGCAATTCCCGGTTTGGCCAATTCAAAACGCACACAGTAATTATCACAGTGCAAAGAAAAATTATATTTGCTTAATAATTCATTAATGTCATGAAGGTGCATTGTATTTTAATTTTTAACTTGAGATATGGAAATGTCACCACAAAATGTTTGGTACTTTTTTTTTTTTCCCCCCCTTTTACTCCCTGCTCTTTGCGTGTGTGTGCAGATTTGACCCACCTACTTTTGAATGAAAGAGCAATTCGTAATTTGCATGGGGTAGAAACCTAGATTGCTTAGAAACTCTAGGGAAAGTACCGTAATTTTGGGCTAACACAGAAACTAACTAACTAATGTGAGTACACGTGTAGTACACATATAAACATCCACCAGTTTTTAGCACACCTTTAAAAAGGCTTTACGGACAGGTTGGCTTGAAACGGAGCCACTGCTTCTGACTTGGATGGGAGTCAAATCCCCAGCCAAACCTGATTTTATTTATTTTGTTTATTTTTTTTGTCTTGCAAAGGGAAACGTGTGTGGATAACATAGATTTCACTTGTGGGTTTTCCTCAACAACGGCAAATTTAATGTCTGTTATTTCCACCTAGTTGTGTTGCAAAGGGTTTATTCCCAACAGACTGGTGCACTTTGTTGTAAAACAATAGAAAGGCTGATTGCAAACCTCAAGAACGAAATGATGCAGTAAACGGAAGTAGAAATAGAAATGTAAATCTGATCTGACTCCTTTTTTTGCGGGAAATCTAATTTTTAAAAACATTTTTCTTTTTCTTTATAATAAACATAATACTTGTCACCTCTGTGTGTAGCTCTATTTATGCACTAATCTTGCTGATCTGCTAAATCATCTCAAGGCTTTGTCTTTGCTGCCTGGTGGTAAAGTATAGGACTCTTGAGACGTTCTACTTTGTTCAATATACACGTAGTTTTGGGATGAATTATGATGTGTTTAGCATGTTTGTTTATGAGCAAATCACCATAAAGCCATTTGGTTCTTAGGAGCCAGGGAAATGGTCCTTCAATAGAGTTGGATGTGAAGCAATAGGAATAACACACTTTCCATTAGAATTGCAGTTGTTTTGCAAAGTGGGTTGTATTGAGTGATTCATTGTATCCAGCCTTAGGAACATTGAAATCTCATATAAGATTTATTATTCGGCTTGTATTCTGTGGGGATTTGCACAGACCTGTGAATGTGTATCCACTCCCTCAGTCTGTATTGACCCCTTTCTAATATAGGGACGTGCAGACATACCGCAATCAGACTAAAACTGACATGGCTGAGTGCCTCAGGGCCGAGGCACTTCAGCCATGTCTTTGGATGCCTTCCCGTCACATCCGATTGCTGTGACAGCCAATCACAGCAATCGGATGTGTTTTAGTTCCTGGCTTTGACTGCTTTAGTCTCTCCATGCCCCACAGCAATTGTCATGACTCCTAAAGTCTTATATATTATTTACTTTCCAATCCAAGCTGTCTCCCCAGTTCTGCGCACAAAAGGCCCCATTGGCACCTAGTTACTGAATATGCGCGTAGTGTACCGGCCTACAGGGGATAGCATGCATAACAAATAAAAAGAAAAATATGGTAAGTGAGCACATACTATATCTGTCAGGTCCCAGAAATCTTATTTTCAAGTATGTGCTATAGTTGCTTAATATTGAGCTCCTGGGCTGTGCACACCAACAAGAAACGCAATCTTCTTACAAGGGATAGCGGGGAAAATACACTGGATCCAAACGCCATGTCCAATGGTAAGTTGGCTTGTATGTTTTTTTGCGGCTTAATTGGTTTATTAAAGAACGTAAGAAGGGCACAGCGCTTCCAATAAAAACGGATTAATAAGAAAGTATATGTGTGTGCTGTCAAAAAGAACCCCTTCACCACAAATCAGCTGAATAAATACTAACCAGTAGTATATATACACAGACAAAAATTAGGGGAAGGAAGAGAAGGACATGGACTGAAATGCAGAGATATATCTCCCAATCCTGTGGAGGGAGGGTCTGCACCTGACAATGTAAGCAGCTAGTCTTAAAGGGACACTACCACTTACATACGATTTAACTAGATAACCTGGTCATTTAAAACACACATATATAAATCAAATGTCATTGTTTTTTTTTAAATGAATTGCATGTGAAAGGAAAAATAAAATTGTGTTTGTCTCCTGGCTCCATTTTGTGAATATTTCCCATGATGCAACATCATCCAAAATCTTCCAGCCAGTCTCACTTAACAACTGTTGCCAAAGTCTGCATGATGATGTCATAAGATACTCCCTTGCTCTCTTACTGGCTCTTGTGTATCATAATGGGTAGGACTAGGTGGCTGTATGCAACTTTGTTTGTCTGCCTTCCATGGATAGATAAACTCACAAATGTACCTAGTATAAAAAAAAAAAAAAACATACATACAAAATATCTTACCCACTGGGTTTGTTCACCTGGCCAGGTATTGAACAATTGCAAAAAAAAAAAAAAAAAACGATATTCTGCAAGTCTTCCTCAAAACATTGACTTGCCAGTCCTGGTTTTATAAATGTTTGGGTGTTTTGAGCGGGTGGTGTGGCAAGGAGAAGGAATCACTTGTAAAGGTTCTGTTTAGACCAGAGTTTTATATAAATAATATAGAGCTAAACATGTACTGTCCCTGATTTGTAAAATGTAAGGCATAGCAAGCTTGATGGTGTTTTTGTAGCGAAGTAGTAATTTTAAGTGAGCGTGCATTTATTCAAGACTACAGAGTGTGGGGGACAAAAACCCCTTTTGTTTTGCTCTGATAACATCACCAGAATAGCACAAACCAACCAGGTGGTTGGAAAGTACCGATTTGCTTTTTTATCTCACTGTAACTTTAGATCTCAGTTTTTTTTATTTACTTTTCATTAACCCCTTCGCAACGATACTTAATTAACCCCGTTGCCGACAATGGACGTGCCCGACACGTCCTGTGGTGAAACAAGCGGTTTTCGCGATCAACAGTCATGAAAACCGCACTGACGGTGCTGCTCCATTGCCTCGACACCGAGACACTGGAAATCTGGCTCTGGGGCACCCACGATGCTCCTGCAATATGGCTGTGCCCTCTTGTGGGTAGAGCTTCGGAAGTGAAAAAAAAATTCACTTCTGATGCTCTGAATCTGTTGCTTGACTGCCCCTAGAGGCAGTCGGCAGCATTGCAATGAAAAACAAAATGACTTAATTAGCTTAAATCTAGGGTTAGAATGGCTTTTACGGTTACAATTAATTTAAGGTTAGCATAAATTAAAATATATTAAGGGTTAGAGTTGGGGTTAAATTTTATGGTTCAGGTTGGGGTCAAAAGGTCAATGTAGGAAAAAACAAATGCTATTTTGGGGTTTTGCCCCATAACTCGAAAAAAAACTGCAGAAAAACATGGAAGCAACCATATTTCTGAACTTGGGACAACATTTAGAAACTATTTAGACTGGGTCTTTTTTAATTATTGTATTTGTGTAAATTGTGTCACCAAGTGAAAGTCAAGGTCAAAATGTCTTGTCACTAAGGGGTTAATCAAAAGTAACTCCATCCAGTAGGTGGAATTGTATTGAGACTGCTTAATGTCTGTTTTATTTTGTTAAAACAAAAGTATTGCAAGCCCACCTGGTTAAATGTGTTTCCAGGATTCACAGTTTGTGAAGTTTTTCTGAGACTTTTTATGATCTTGTGGTATGAGGCCTAGTGCGTTGTTCGTTATTTGACTTTTCCCACTGAACACATTCTTCTTGATTGGCTTCTGTAAATGCAGCTTTTTCTGTTATAGGGGCAGTAAATGCTTTTATTTCTAACTTTCCATACTTAAAAACTTATAAACGTTGCCAGAGCACATGCTCCTGGCTTCCTCGTGACGTCATAGATTCTGGAAAGAAAACCTGGTGACTGCATTCTTGTCGCTGCCTGGATTCAGGACTGAACTCCGATGAATCAGTGAATCAATTGCAGCCTTTAGATTTCAATGTCCTGAAAGGTCCCAGCCCCTCCTACTTTCATTTCTGATCCCTTGGCTCAATTGTGTCACCAATTCTTTATGATGCCCGAACAGGCTTGTAAACAAAACTACATTTCCCATGATTCTGCTGTGGAAGACATCTTTATATTGTGCATTCGACATCACTTCAAAATCTCGCGTATCTTCCGAATTGCATTGCTGACACAATTGTCGGCAACTAAATTGGAATGCAACATTCATAGAGCCCCCCCCCCCAATTAAGTTCACTGTGAAAAACACACAGTGTGAAACAAATTCCACAGTACACAGAGTTTTGGTTTTCCTCCTCACAGACCACTTACTAAATGGCTCTGCCTTTACACATCTTCCACATAATATACAACGGGCATAATATACACATATTACTCTAGATCAGGGATGTCAAACTGTGCCCTTCCAGCTGTTGAAGAACTACATTTCCTATACTCCCCTGCCATCCTCTTAGCCTACATCTTCCATAATACTTTGCTGGCTATCGGCAGCTGGAGGACCGCAGTATGACACTCCTGTTTGAGTTACAATGTCCATTGCTTGCTTTGGTTTGTTAATATTACCGTTCTTTTTATCTCTTTCGTTGACTTGACATGTTTTTTTTTTTTCTTCTTCTCTTCTTGGTATAATGCTGTCCCAATTCAGTCCGGCGTGGTTATATGTTCCTGCCCATCCCCTTCAATGGTGAGAAATTCCTCAGACTCCAGCTTAAAACCTGCCCTGTCTACCTGTGGCAGCAGATCAAGTGCCAACATGGAGGCAGCGGTGTCCGGCCCTAACTCAAATCCCCTACAGCAACCTCAACAACCTCGAAAGAAAGGACCTCAAGATTTCAAGTTTGGAAAAATTCTGGGCGAAGGGTCGTTTTCAACAGTGAGTGAATAACATATTGTAAAGGGGTCCTCCAATTTATTCTAAACCTGTAGTGACTTGGGTTGAGGTTAAATGGGTTTTTGGAGAGAGGTCTTTTTGAACTCACTATCGAGAAAAAAATGTTCAATGCTAAGAAAAGATGGTTTTCCACCCCAGTTACTTATGGAGGTCACCCATCTACGGTCTTCTGTGCACTAATTTTTTGGCTGCACAGAAAAAGAAAACAAATTATACATTTTGGGGGACCCCATCTGTACATTGTGTTCGCAAAGTAACAAGCAAATGCATAGATTAAGAGGTCTTCTTATAATCTGACCTCAAATTGAGGTCAGATTATAAGACAGCGATCCAGGTCCCCAGCAGAGCTGCAGGGGACCTGGATCCCCCTCTCTAGCAGCAGAGGTTGTCTGCTCGATGAGCGCAGACTCCCCTGCTGCTGCCTGGCACGACCGCCGGGCCTTCTATGAAGAAGCCGGATACTTCCGGCTTCGTCACAGAAGTCCCGGCGATCGTGCCGGGCGGTAGCAGGGGAGGTCTGCGCTCATCGCGCAGACATCCTCCGCTGCCCCGCTAGCCACCAGGGAGAATCGGGCAGCTGGAGGATGTCTGCACGATACATGCAGACATCCTCCATGCTGCCCGACACCTCCGTCTATTATGACGGACCAGCTGTCCGTCATAATAGACGGAGGTGTCGGGCAGCATGGAGGATGTCTTCACGTATCGTGCAGACATCCCCCGGCTGCCCCCACTAGCCACCAGGGATCTATTTACAGGTAAGGGTGAGACAGGGGGCAGGGAGACGGGGAGGGATGGGGAGCAGAGAGACAGGGGGAGGGAGGGGGGGGCAGAACAACAAGAGGAGGGAGGGGGGAAGAGACAAAGCAACAAGGGGAGGGGGGAGAGACAGAGCAATAAGGTGGGGATAGACAGAAGGAGGGGGGGACAGAGCAACAAGGGGGGGGGGGAACATAAAAAGGAAATAAAAACAAGAAATGCATTTTTGTTTTTATAATTATTTTTTTTTTTATTAAAAGAGCAATTTGCATGTGAATATATATACAAGTTTAACTTTTTTCCTATAGGGTAGTCTTATATTCAGGATTTTAGTTTTTTTCCCAATATCCAAAGTTTGGGGGGTCATCTTATAATCAGGGTCGTCTTATAATCGAGCAAATACGGTATTTGTACACCAAGCTAAATAGAAGACGCCAACAACACCGCCAAAATATATTTTTCTCTTTATGCACTTACTTTCAGTTCTGCTAATGCAATGAATAGATATTTGATAGATAGATTTGGGGGTTTTATTTTTGTATACGATACCATGTTTAGGTTCCTAGGTCCATTTAAAATACAAACAAACAAGCATGTGATGGAATCCTATTCAGTAGTGAATAAGAAACCCCCCCAAAAAATACTTGTTATATGTTTTTGAAAAGTATGTTTACTATGTCTCTCTAATTATATTTAAGGTTGTCTTGGCCAAAGAAATATCAACAGGAAAAGAATATGCTAGTAAGTAACCTGGTTTGTCTTCAGTTTAGGCCAATACTGAGCAGTGAAGAATCTGTTTCACACTGTAGAAAATGAAGCACAGTTCACTTGACATTTGAAAAAGGTGATTATTTAAATGGGTTTTTTTTTTTCTTTCCCCCTCTCTGTAACAGTTAAAATATTACAAAAGAAACACATTATAAAGGAAAATAAGGTACCTTACGTAACACGAGAAAGAGATGTGATGTCTCACCTGGACCACCCATTCTTCGTTAAACTCTACTTCACATTTCAAGATGTCGAAAAACTATGTATCCTTTTTCTCGTTTGGAAATGTATTTTGTTTTTAACAATCTGGGAGAAAAATTGCTTGGCTTTAAATGGACTGTGCCACCTGAACATTGCTTTTACAGTGAGAGTAAAGAATAAAAGATTATTAAAAATTAGAAAGATTCATCGGTCAGCGTGTCTGTCAGGCCCACGCCCATTTTGAAGAAACCTTGAGACAAATCTCCTACTCCTTGGTTTTGACCCTACATAACTAGGGATATCTTCCAAACAAAACATACTAGAATGATAATTTCAACAGTGTATAAATTAACAGAACAGGGCAAAATTGTTAAAAGTTTTAATATGTTGACATTGCTTCCTCTTTATAGGGGCAGTACATGCTTCCTCTCTCAGATACCCTATACCTCCACTGGCAAAGTGAAGTAAGTAATAATTTGCAGATATATTTTCTGTCCCTTTAACATGCAGTCTGATGTATCTATACAGCCAATCAAAACAAGCAGCTCTCAGCGGTGGGCTCATCGAACAGGATTTTGCCTGGAAAGGAGGCGGCCCTTCATGAGCCTGCCTGGAATGCTTCCAATCACAGCGATCATATGCCACTGATTGGCTTTGTCACCAACATTTTAAAGGCGCAATGTGCTTTTTGACGTGGTGACGTGTATAAAGTTGTTTGTTGCCGTTCTGTTATAGCTCTGGTGATGCTGGGTTTTGTACTTGATTCCTTAACGATTCCCCCAGATTTTGGCCTTAGTTATGCTAAGAATGGCGAACTGCTGAAGTACATACGAAAGATTGGGTCATTCGACGAAACCTGCACCAGGTTTTACACTGCTGAATTAGTCTGCGCATTAGAATATCTACACGGGAAGGGAATTATTCACAGGTAAGTGAAATGTCAACCGTCACAGTCTTCTCACCACTTCCACTTAGATGGATTACATCTCCCATCATTCTCAGTCAATGGAAGAGGCCAGTGAGGAAATCTGGGAAGTCTAATCCATCAGAAGCTGGAGGATCAGTTTGCAACTCCCGTCTCTTGTGTAGAGCAGTACTTCTCAAATCGGTCACCAAGGACCCCCGAAAGTCCAGGATTTTAACCCTAGACCACTGGGGGGGGGGGGGTCCTTGAGAACAGATATGAGTAGCCATCTCAGTCTATTATTGATCTGTATCTATTGTTTAGCATTATTTAATTCTCTGTGGGGTTGGGCACTTTATTAATAATAACAAACTGTATCGCTGTTTTTTGTGGTGTTTTTTATTTATTAGAGATCTGAAGCCAGAAAATATTTTACTTGGCGAGGACATGCACATCCAAATAACAGACTTTGGCACGGCAAAAGTGTTATCAGACAGTAGGCAAGGTACGTGTGAGCTTTCCCTACAAAAACTGAGAGCCTGTCCGCTTTCTGATAAATCGGAGAGCTCAGTATAACCTTTTTGCCTTTGGACCACCCCAATAAAACATTATATTATTTTTATTCTATTTTATGTGGCTTCTGGGATGTAAATACCCCACTGTTTACCTCTGTCTAATTCCCGATTGTCTGTTAGCAGATGCATCCCAATGTCATTCTGGTGGCAGGGACCTTTTTTAACGTGCTAGGAAGACACATATTTCATTCTTGTTCTTATTGCTAGTTGAGTTTTTTTGGGGGGTTTTCAATTTTTTTTTTCTCTTTCTTTCTCTACACAGCACGGGCAAATTCATTTGTAGGTACAGCGCAGTACGTATCCCCAGAGCTATTAACAGAAAAATCCGCTTGTAAAAGGTAAGTATTTGAATTGCCTCGAAAAGACACACGCTCCTGTATAGCTAATTTCTAACCATCTCCACCGCTGGTGAATCTCTCTTGAAGCATTGTTTTTCTTTATCTAGTGACCTTTTGGTGATTTATTTTCTTTACATCCATGGTCTGTTTGTTACAGTCGAGTAAGATAAAGCCTTGTGAACAGTTTTATTTAACATTAGAGCTTTGTATCCATGTACATGTTTGTCTTGTACATACACCGTTTAGACCTTTAGTCATTGCAGTTTATAAAATGGGACTGGTAAAGCAGAAACATTTCACTTTAATCATCTCATATTTAGATGTGTGTGCTCTGCTGAAGGCACCTTTGACTTGTTGTTTTGTTTCGAATGAGTGTACCTTTCACCTTTTTATTTAGGGGTGGACTAGGATTAGTCAGCATGGCTTTAGACCAGTGGTAGTCAACCTTTTTCTACCTACCGCCCACTAATGCATCTTTCTTGATGGAAAAATTTCCTTACCGCCCACCAGTTTTCGCGCAAGCGCGGAATATTTTTTAGAAAGGAGGGTGTTTTAAAAAAAAATAAATGTACGTACATTTATCTTTTTATTTCTTTATTTTTTTTTTTTTTACGTTTTGATCTGCACTCCACACAGTGCTTTTTTTCCCTCCTCTTTTCCCTTTTATTACTAACACCAAAAACAATGTTGTATTAGGTGCCAATTTTTATTAATGTCACCATCAAAAGAAATTCCTTTTCCTGCTTCTTTACCTTCCTTATAGTATATCACTATATTAAGGATCTCTTTTTCCTATTTTTTTATTTTCTCCTTCCCTTTATTTTATTTTATAAGATAACAAAACTTAATTTATGAGCCAGACTAAACACTGCTTACTCTCCTCCTTTATTTTATCCCCTTTTCTCTATTTTTCTTCCTTTTTTTGTTATTTTTTTTTTTTTATCTTTTCCTTTTTATCTCCTTTCTTTTACCTTCCTGAGCGACAAAAGTAAGGCTGAGCTAGTTAGCCCACTTATTATTATTATTTGCCAACAATTCTCTTTCTCCTGCCTATAACTTTTCTTTTGAAACTGCTCTGCTCTGTTTCTGCCTGCTTCTGCCTGTCCCTGCTATCAGTTTCCACTCCTCCCCTTCCTCTTCCCACGTGTTTGCGTGCGCTCGCGCTCGCGCCCGCCTGCACCGCCCGCCCACTCTCTCAAAAGGAGGTTTTAACTTCCGAAAATCCTACTCTCATTCTCGCGCACGTTGGTTTCTTGATGTGTGCGCTCACGCGCGCGCCCACTCACTCGCACGTTCAAAAGGAGGTTTTAACCTCCAAAGTCCCTACCGCCCACCTGGAATCCCAAAACGCCCACTAGTGGGCGGTAGGGACCAGGTTGACGACCCATGCTTTAGACAAATGTCCATGAAAAGGGTCTGCAGTTTCACCAAAGATTTGGTTCTTTCCACTGGAACATATCTTCTATAGTAAATTTGATAGATACCCCAAAAAAGCAGGTCTCTGGTAGTATTGAGGTTGCATAGGGAATGTGCTAGCAGCGAAATATGGAAGAAAAAGCTGACGAGTAAGGGCTCTCACTCTCCCATTAAATTGTCCGGGCAAAGTTCAAAAATTGGACAGCCAGCCTTGCGCATTCTGCAACATAGCAAGGCGCTTGGTCATAGGCATGAACATATCTTCTGTGGCACATCTCTCAACTTGCGTAGGGGGGGTTGGGGGGCAAATGGAATATGGGGTTCTCGGTGTGTGGGCATGGTCACCAACACTTGGGGAGTGGCTTGCTATGTGGGCATATCGCCAACCGCATGCAGGAGAATGTTCCATCATGCGATACATTAAGCGGGTTTTGAATTACCAGCCGAACGGGACACCAGAAGAAGAAAACCGGGAGGCGTGAGAGGGGTCCCAGATCTGATCTGGGACAACAAGGGGTGCATACCTTGGTATAAACAGTGTAACAAGATACCAAAAGCAGATTTACAACTAAGTCTTGCTCTTATACAAACCTGCAGCAAGTTTGGGGTTTGAATTGTTCTCAGTCTGCGACATCTAATCCAATGTTGTTGATTTTTATTCCAGTTCTGACCTGTGGGCACTTGGCTGTATCGTCTATCAGTTAGTAGCAGGACTGCCACCTTTCAGAGCTGGGTAAGACTCCCCATGCCCTTATATTATCTGATCATATCAATGTTGACATAAAATAAAGCCTCTTTTATTGTATGGAACTTTATTGACTATTCCCAGAAAGGTACTTTTTAAATTATATAGAAAAAGCACATTTCTTGTTAAGACATTATTATTAATATTATTATTAATATTATTATTATTATTATACCAATTTGCTACCACATGATTTATTTTAGTAAAAATGATTTACATTTTTTAAAGAATGTATTTAATTTATGGAGAATCCTATACACCAATGCTTAATGAAACCTTTCTTCTTCGTATGTCTTTGCAGAAATGAGTATCTTATATTTCAGAAGATTATAAAGCTGGAATACGATTTCCCCGAAAAATTCTTTCCTAAAGCAAAAGATTTGGTAGAAAAACTGCTGGTAAATATTTTAGGACTTTAAAGAGCAAATAACTATAACTTTAATAAGCGTGAAAGGAGTTGAACCTAGCATTGTGATTTATTGTAAGCTAAATAATTCTGTAAATATCTATTTTTTTTTTATATACTTTACTATTAAAGTGTAAATTTAGTGAACTGATGATCTGTTTTAGTATTGTGTTGCTGGAGTATTATACAAACCATTGTAATTCTGTTAAAAATGTGCGTCAGAAAGCAGAGAAAATATACTATTTTATTCCCCTGTAATAAATAGGATGTTTACACCTTTTATGTTTCCTTTTTTTTTTTTGTATTTTCAAAAATATTTGAAATCTAGCTTTACATGGCCTCCATAGTCGCCTACTATTGTAATCTTGGCTGCGCAGATGTTTGGGAACAGCATGTACCCCTGAGCAGAGCATTATGGGATATGTAATTCCCAAACATCTGCAGAACCATGGTTAGCCATCACAGAATTGTTCATGGGCCGTTTTTGTAGATCTCCAACTATGTCTGAATCCCAGCAAAATAAGAAGGGCCGATAGGGAGGGAGAGTAAAAAATCGCTGTTGGTGGGAGGACTGCAGACTGCAGGAGAAAGAACAGAAGCCACAGTTATGTAATTAGACGAGCAGTGTAATGTAGTCAAGGAACGCATTGTAAAATACATTGTGTGAAGGATTCATAAGATGTAACAGGCAGCTAATAGGACTAGACACTCAACCATAGAGTGGCTAAATAATTCCATGGTCCTAATATTCTGCAAAATAATAAAACCATTAATAGGAGTACACTGCCTGGTAACTGGAATTCACACCTCATTTTGCTTTACATACTGAACTGTTGGAGTACCCATGTCAACGCATATTGAACGATGACAATCTTCTTGTTGTCAGGTTCTAGACCCTATAAGACGTTTGGGTTGTGAAGACCGGGGTGGTTATGGACCTCTTAAAGCACATCCGTTTTTTGAGAGCATCACGTGGCAGGACCTGCACCTTCAAACCCCTCCCAAGCTCACCGCATATTTACCGGCGATGTCAGAAGATGACGAAGATTGCTACGGGAATGTAAGTTATTTTTGAACTGATTAAAAATCCAAATTTGCACTGATCAGCAGTATGTAGAATAGATATTTGAATACTTAAAAAAAAAAAAAATTATATATATATATAAGTTTTAAGTAGTGTGTGTATAAATATATATTTTGATATATGAACTATAGTTGTCCTAAGGCAATGCATCCTGGATTTTTTTATCGCTGATTGGAAGCTATTCACGAAAAGTAGAAAAATAAAATGTGTCGCAGATAAGAATCATTCGGCACAATTTCTGCCTAAAAAAAAATAAATAAAACCCTGAAGACTTTCATTAGTCCCTTATTTTATATCCAGGATAGCCTTATGCCATGCATGCTTAAACTCCGCTGTATTAACCTCTAACACTTCTGCTAGAAGACTATTCTATACATCCACTACTCTCTCAGTAAAAATACTTCCTGATATTACTTTTAAACTTTTACCCCTCTTATTTAAGACTCTGTTTAAAAGAAGAAAAGCTACCACAACAAGAGAGCATAGTTTCCTCTGTTACTATGTTGACTCACTTTATGTATTTAATTGTGCAATTCAGTGGTCCTTTCATAATGACGTAACTATGCAATATGCGGGCTGAACCTGGCGAGCTCCTCCTGCTAGCATTAAAGCGTTGGCCCTGCTGAATGTTTTGTTAAATCCTTACATTTTATATTCATTTTGGAAAAAGAATACCATGAGACGAGGGAAATCTGTGCTCCACTCACACAGCCAAATCCGTGTTTTACATACATTTATAGATGAGATAGATATATAGATATAGATATTATATATTATATTCCTCTCTCTATTTCAAGCTTGTAGTGAACATACATTTCTTCTGTCTACATATACATATCTGTTATGATGGGACATGGCACAATACATTAATATAGTTTATTATTCAGAACATATATTGCCCTTTTTCCCAAGATTTTAGTGGATATCGGTGTTTGTTTCACCGTAGAACTTATGATTATGCGTTTCGCTCTCAGCCAACGCTTCGTGTCCCTGCGCCGTGTGTTGTTGCTTATGTGTAATATTACCGCAATCCTTTGATTAAAGGACATCTGGAGCAAAAAATGACGTTTTGTTTAATTGAAAGACTGCATCAAGTGTAGACATTCTATATAGAAATTTGTTAATGAAAGAATACAAATAAAATATCTTAATGAGTGATCTGTATCCATATACCTCCACCAGGAGGGCGACATTTTGTTTAGAATATTTAGTCAGATGGGTCAGAACTTTCTTCATGTGAACCAAGGTTAAGATCTGATTCATTTGTACTCTTTCATTAAAGTTTTTTTTTTACACATCATCTACACTTTATACAATCTTTTAATTAAACATATGTTCACTTTTTGCTATAGTTGTCCTTTAAATCCCTTTAATACTTTGATAAACGCGATCTGAGTGCTGATTTTTTTTTGCTACTTTTGATTATCATTTTACCTTCCATTACCTTGCAAGTGGGTCTAGGACAGTTCAGCGCCGCGGCTTCATCGCTGACACTTCAGCGCGGCAGTTAGAACGCTGAACTGTCAGCAACGAAGAGTAATGGCCGCAGCTATGTAAGAGCTGACTGTTCAGCACTGAACTGTCAGTTCTTACAAACGTACAAGTTAAAATAAAAAACCCCCCTAATAAATGAATCCCCCCCCCAACCCCAATACTAAAATGAACCCCCCCAACTCTAATACTAACCCTCTAAACCCCAATACTAACCCCCTAAACCCCAATACTAAAACTCTAATTCTAACACTCTAACACTTTAATTCTAACATTAAAACTCACCTTTAGCGATGAAATGTCCCGCGATGAAATATCCCGCGACAAGCTGTCGTGTGGTGAACAGACGGCGGTGAAGCAGCCGCGATGAAGTGTCCCATCCCCCTTCCAAGTCTCCTCGCTTTTCACTGAATGTTTCCCACAATTTGTTTTTGAACCCTAATGGAGTATCTTTTCTGTCTGGTAACAAAACCAAAAAAAAAAAACCCTGACACATTTTGTTATAACAAAATTCCATTTATTTTGAAATATTTTATAACCCCACTGAAACCCTATACAAACAGCTGATCGAGCATCAAATCTGCAACTGTACTGGAAGTATTCTAATCCATGTACACTGACGAAGGAGCTTACTCCTGTGGGCTCTTTTATCATTAAAGCAGGTGGCAGACGCATGCGCAGAGTATGGCCGTGTCAGAATACCAGTGGTCAGTGACCATTTTACCACCCATCCACCCAGGACTCCTAGGCTCGCTATATCAAAATCATTCACCAAAATGGCGGCCATAGGATCGTTACGTGTTACTTACCTTCTAATACATGTTGGCTTTAATAGAAATTTGTTAATGTGGTGCATGCACTTACACTAATTAACTGCTTCCTGACAGAAAATAAACGCGTGCATGCTGGTAATTACCACTAAGTAAACAGGAAACTTTTAAATGTTGGATGTGTTGTTTTAATTGCAGAATAAATTAGACATTTCGATACCGTGCAAAGTTAATTCTCATGTTGTCTTGGTCAGAAATGGAGTAGCTTTCAATCATTTAAAAAAGTCGTTAATTGCTAATGAGCTGTTTAGGAAATGGCATAATTGTTTTGTGTAATGTAATATATTGTCCTATAAGTGATCCTTCAAAGGAAAAACAAATCCATACGGGTTGAGCCAGTAATGATTTCATCTCATCACAGTTTTAATTGATAAAACTGTAATCCTGGATGTCCTTGCTGTTATTACATAATGACTGGTATCCAAACTGGGGGGGGGGGGGGGGAGTTGAGGTGATTTACAGCTTTTTAAAAACCAGAAATAATATGAAAATGTTTGTTTTGATAAGAAAATAGTAATCATTTTTACAATGTCATTTTTTTTTATTTATTTTTTTTAATCTTTTTGTCTTTGGTTTTGGTTCCAGTATGATGACCTCCTTAGTCAATTTGGATGCATGCATGTGTCTTCTTCAACATCTTCCAATAAACTGCCAGTACCACAAGCTGTCCAACCTCCGAGATCTGGCAGCAACATTGAGCAATACATCCATGACCTGGACAATAACTCATTTGAGCTTGATCTCCAATTCTCCGAGCATGAGAAACGTCTGCTGTTGGAGAAGCAAGCTGGAGGAAACCAATGGTAAGACAAATGCCCAGATCATCTGAGAAACGGTTTAGAAAATTCTAATTTGTGAGGTTTTTTTTAAGAAGTAGTAGCCATGCAAGTAACTTGGCAACCGCTGTATGTAAGGGGTAGCACCACAGTAAACATTAGGCTTCCAATACACTCCGTGTTATTATTACCTCAACCTTAGAAGGATGAAGGTCTGAGTTGACCCTGCCGGGATTCGACCCAGCAACATTGAGGTTGGAACAGATTCTGCTGTCTGGGGACTTGCTGCTTTTAACAGTTTGTTTCCAATAGTTTAGGGCCGAAATTGTGTATTCCTAGGGTGCATGTTTGAACTTTCTCCTAACATTAGCAGTGGTGGACCAAACCATTTATCTCCATCATTTGGAAAGATCCATGTATGCTCATGAGTAAAACACTGATGACCTGCTTTCCTGATATATCTTGAATTTGAGAACCTTCAGACCCTATTACTTAATAACTTGGGTTTCTCTTTTCTTTTGTTTTTCTCAACAGGCACCAATTTGTAGAGAATAATTTAATACTAAAAATGGGTCCAGTAGACAAGAGAAAGGTGAGTTCCTTTCAATAGACTGCTTTCTTTGGACCATCTGAATGTCGAGTGGTAATGTTTGTACATTTGTCTGGGAAGGCATTCAAATGAAGTAAGGCTCTTGGAATGACCATTATTTATATAGTAAATCCTCTAAGGTCATGTTTTACACACAGTTTCTATTACAACAGTTTAAAGAGGCAGTTCTACCTAGCTAATATGTGATCATACTCTTTTATTTTTTTACTGAATAATCATTTTCAATGCTCCTGTAGTTTTTTATTGAAAAGAACTAGTATTCACAGACCTGGCTAACCTAGCAGATGAACCACCTTATTTAAATAGTTTCTTCCATTAATTCAACAAGCTACATACAGCTTTATATATGTGACCTCTGTCTGTCCACTGAAGCCAAACCAATCCCTGAATATGAAGACATGAAGCAGAACGCTATCTGATTACATACGAGTAGCCGTATCCTGTGTAATATAAGAACAAGGAGATAAAAAAGAAAAAGATGTACGGCCAGCTTTAATAGGCAATGCCTTGTTTTTCAATGCTCGTTTAATATTCACATAGAAGGCAACATGAAATTTAATGGCTGGAGTAGACTAAAATATCACCTGCATGATATTACGATATTCTCTATCGTGATAAAAAGTTGAACGTTATATTAATATTCCACGTCTGCAATACATGGCTTTTTATTTGTCATCGTCTTTTGACTTCCAAGTCTCGTGATTGAAACCGTTTGGAATTTTGTACACTTTCAGGGGCTGTTTGCCCGCCGACGCCAGCTCCTCCTTACCGAAGGCCCTCATCTGTACTATGTGGATCCTGTAAACAAAGTACTGAAAGGGGAGATCCCCTGGTCACAAGAACTGCGCCCGGAGGCGAAGAATTTTAAGACCTTTTTTGTTCACACAGTGAGTTTGTTTGGTTGTAAATTGTTCTTAACAGATAATGTTTTTGTGTTAAAGTAATGGCATGCATACGAGTCTCGTTTTACCCATGGATATATAATTAACATCCCTTGCTTGCTTTAGAGCAAAGTGGGCTTCCTCTAGGCCTTGTAGATAAATAACCATAGGACCACAGTCTTGCTTTAGTTGCTAAGAGTACTGGTTCATAGTTCTGTTTCTAGAGTGGGTGACCTGTAATCCAGTGTAGGATATCCAAACACTGCTACAGGATCATTAGCATTTATATATTTTTGGTAGTCTTCATTTTATACATTTTATATGTTTTGAGCCTATGACTAGCATAGCGCACAGACATTTTTTTCTTTTCGTATTTACTTCCAAAGCTCCAACAATTTACACAGCACTAGGTACAGAGAGGGGGGGACTACATACTAATTAGACGAATAAGAAACAAATGAGGTAGAGAGGTTGCCGACGGATCACCATTCATTTTTAAATGCATAAAGTTCATCTAGATTTCACAGGAAATAACCCCCACCCCTCAAATGTCATGCCTAGATAAACAGTTTGAACAATGCTCCTAGTCTGCACGATTCGAAAGATATTAAAGGAAGTCTGACAACCTCAGCCCTGCTTGTACTCTGAATGTAGAGAATAAAAATGATCTATACATTGTGGCAAATGCATAAATTAGGAGAACAATGTTTGCTTTGTCTCATGTCATCACCTGCGGCACAGTATGCCAATGAACTACTTTTCAAGGGGAAATGTGTAATTTGCATACCGTGCCACAGGTGATGTATAGCTTGGAGGAAAGACGTAACAGGGGGGATATGATAGAAACATTTAAATACATAAAGGGAATCAAGACAGTAAAAGAAGAGAGTATATTTAAAAGAAGAAAAACTACCACAACTAGAGGACATAGTCTTAAATTAGAGGGGCAACGATTTAAAAGTAATATCAGGAAGTATTACTTTACTGAGAGGGTAGTGGATGTATGGAATAGCCTTCCAGCAGAAGTGGTAGAGGTAAACACAGTCAAGGATTTTAAACATGCGTGGGATAGACACAAGGCTATCCTAGCTATAAGACCGGGAACGGGGGACTAATAAAAGTACTCAAAAAAAATTGGGCAGACTAGATGGACCGAATGGTTCTTATCTGCCGACACATTCTGTGTTTCTATGTCATAAGCAGGAGACTCCAGACACATGTAAAACATTTTTCTCCTAATTTAGGCATTTGCTGGCACTTTTGCTAACACAATGTATTGATCATTTTCCATTCTCAGTATAATTAAATATCGAGGTTGGCAGGGTCCCTTTTAAGGTTTCATTCATATGTAAAGCTTACATTTAGAGGCCGCCATCTCACAGAGCTAGTGTTTTATAGCTCTCAGTCACTGGTGTGTCAGTGGGTTAATCATGTATTAATACCCCTAGCTTGCTAAAGGAGCATAAAACATTATTGGTGCATTCAAATATTGCCAGAGTGTGAAGAGTCAAAATAATGTAGACTCCATGGAGCTAGATATTAGACAGCGCTATATATAAACACACCTAAGTAATAATATAAACTATAGAGGCAGGTATGTATAAAATATATGAATTCCTTTTTTTATACAAAAACAGTAAAAAAAGGCAAAATTAACAGTCGTAGCAGTCCAGGGCCACTAAATATATATATGTAAGTGGTCACATGGTTAGCATACATACAGAAAAGAAATGTGTAGATATAACATACATAAAAATAAATAGTAAAAACTACCAGTATAACTAAATGGATATAGAAACAGAAACATAGAATGTGTCGGCAGATAAGAACCATTCGGTCCATCTAGTCTGCCCAATTTTTTTTGAGTACTTTTATTAGTCCCCCGTTCCCGGTCTTATAGCTAGGATAGCCTTGTGTCTATCCCACGCATGTTTAAAATCCTTGACTGTGTTTACCTCTACCACTTCTGCTGGAAGGCTATTCCATACATCCACTACCCTCTCAGTAAAGTAATACTTCCTGATATTACTTTTAAATCGTTGCCCCTCTAATTTAAGACTATGTCCTCTAGTTGTGGTAGTTTTTCTTCTTTTAAATATACTCCCTTCCTTTACTGTGTTGATTCCCCTTATGTATTTAAATGTTTCTATCATATCCCCCCTGTTACGTCTTTCCTCCAAGCTATACATGTTAAGATGCTTTAACCTTTCCTGGTAAGTTTTATCCTTCAACCCATGAACCAGATTAAGTTATATAATAATACAAAAATATATAATACAAATATGCAAAGGTATAATAATCCCTTACCCACTGGGTTTGCTCACCTGACCAGGTTATGAACAATTGGGTATTGTGTTGCACTAAAAAACAGCTTTTCGACGACTTCTTCAGCTGGTGGATGGTAGTGCAAATCTCATAGATAGACTCGTAGACTCCATAATGAAAGCATCCCGAGCATTAACGAAGATCCTGCTGGCTGAAAGTCAGGGCATTAGCCGACCTTCATCTCAAACAAAAGGTTATTTTGTTTCATCAGAAATGCAATGGAAATTGGTACTAATAAGCTAGATAAGTAAACTGAACTAGGAAGCTGAAATATTAATCACCATGCAAAAAAAAACAAAAATGTTTTCCTTAACCCCTTTGTGATGTTTAGGACATCCTATGCCGTCCTAGTTTACTGGACGCAAAAGACATTAGGACGACATAGAACGTCCTTATCTTATCCCATTCATCTGTCCCCCTGCGATGAGCTGTGCTTTTCGGAGACCTGCAGTGGGATCCCACCTCGAATTGTCAGGGAAATTGTAGCCGGCGCTCAAAGTGAGCGGTGGTTCCATTTTTGCTAAAATGCGTTGTACCTGAATGTCCGGATTCAGGCCATGCCTCCTTGAGGTTGCGCTGTCTCAGCAGGGACAGGTTTTCTGTGTCCCTGGCTACCGATCATCTTGTGACCGGGCCAGGAACAAAACAAAGCGCGGTGTAATTGGCAAACTGCGGCACAGTCTGCAGTGTTTATAGCTCTGACATTTGCATTTGTTATGCATCCCTAGATAAACTATGACATCCCACAGGTAATGGGGTTATAATCCCAAGAATGCATGCCTAAAGGGATATCAGCCATTTTGTATTAATGAGACTAATATAGGCCGTCACCTATGTCCGTGGTTATGAAGTTCCTCATTGACTAACCTTGCATTTCAGGTCTGCTCTATAGACTGGAGCAGTCTAATATATTATTGGTAAAGCACTTTCTCCTTTGGTGTTTGTCTTTTAATACTTTGATTTGTTATATGCAGCCAGCTCCAGTTCCACAACTTTGCCCCAGAATTGTTCTCTGGAATAAACCCCACTGTTTCTTTTTGTTTATTTGTTTTTTGTGGGTGTTTTTTTTGTTTTTGTTTTTGTTCTTTTGGTTTTGTTTGTTTTTTTTGTGGGTGTTTTTTTCCAAATGCCACATCTTCCATAGTCTTCCTAACATTCTTACATATTCATTTTGCAGCCTAACCGAACATATTACCTGATGGACCCCAGTGGAAACGCACACAAGTGGTGCACGAAGATCCAGGAAGTGTGGGGACACAGATACCAGAACCGTCAGACCAGCGGTATCTAAAACCGCGCACGTCTCCTCCAAACTTCCCATCATGCTGCTAGAAAGTCCCTGATTCAACAGATGAGCTTTACAAAGCAGAACAGAAGAGAGAGAGAGAGAGAGAGAGAGGGGAGAAATAAAACCCTTCTCTGTCACCTTGCCACCATCATGAGAAAGCATATGTCATAAATTACACACAAAAAAACAAGGAAAATATATGGAATTCATGGTTGCTTTACTTCTATGTGCTTCTGTTGAGTTAAAACAAGCATATCTTTGCAGTGATGATTTTACTTCTGTGCACAAACGCTTTCTATCTTCTGCAGATTAGTGTAGGCCGCGCTATGCCAGCTTAACGTACCGTCAGTAGACTCACAGATACTTGTATGTGTGCCCACGCTGACAAACGCATATACAATAGTCTGGGACTTTCGTTTTTACATTTTTTTTTTTTCCCCCCTCCTTCCTGATTTAATGACAAACCAGTCCGATCGGGGAGTTGTGTGTTTGTTTGTTTTTCTTTTCTTTTTTTGGTTTATTAACTTCATTACTGATGAATTAAACAGCAAACTGTTTTTATCTTGCCCTTATAGAGAAGGCAATGATAATTACACAGAAATTGTATAATATTTTTTTCCGTTTTTTTTTTGTATGTGGCACATTATACAGTAGGCTCAAAAGCACGTTTGCAGTTTGGTTTTGTCTTTTCTTCAAATCTCTGTCACAAGAAATCGGTGGTACTTTACGCTTGTGTTAGCACATAAAGTGCAACTTTCATTCACACACTTGATAAACCGTGAGATGTAGGCTGCTGGAAAAACAAAAAAAAGTCGCCCTTGGCACTGAAAATACAGAGACATTGAGAGAGACAAACTGATGGAGGCACACATTCACACTGACTTAGATAGAGACACACACACACACACACACACATTGACTCAGACAGAGACACACACACACACACACACACATTGACTCAGACAGAGACACACACACACACACACATTGACTCAGACAGAGACACACACACACACACACACACACACACACACACACACACTGACTCAGACAGAGACACACACACACACACACACTGACTCAGACAGAGACACACACACACACACACATTGACTCAGACAGAGGCACACACACACACATTGACTCAGACAGAGACCCGCACACGCACTGACTCAGACAGAGGTGCGCACACAAGCATATACAGTCTAACACACTGTTTTCAGGATTATGAGGTTTTTGTTTGTTCGAAAAGTGCCCAAAAATGAATTGTCTTCTATTCCATAAAAAGAGCTTCTTAAATGTATGCTTCGAAAAGTTTGGTGCGTCTTATAGTCTGGGGGGAAAAAATTCTGGTGTGTCTGTATATTTATGTGTGTGCGTGTGTGTGTGTATTTATTCATTTGTGTGTATACATACACTCATACCTGTCCCAATTTTAACCTCTATGTTGAAAGAACACTTTTAATACATATTGACTTTAAATATAGTTAGTTTTAGTATAAAACCAATGTCCAATCTAGTCACAGAAAATAATATACTTTTAATAGGCTACTCTTTTCTTCCAGTAAAGAAGACAAATAAAAGAGAAAAGTTTGCTCTACAGAAAAGGTTTTTTTTTTTTTTTTTATCATCTCCAAATGATAGTAATGTGTCATTACCTCTGCTCCATACCAACTATATCTGCTGCTATTCCAATCCTCTAAAAGCTTTTTTTATATATATATATATATATATATATTTTATATAATATATATGTATGGATATATATTATATTATATATAATAATTTTTTTATTTTTTTTTCATATTCTTGGGCCACAAAAAAAAAAAAAAAACTAAAAATCAGACCAGTGAGCATGAAATATGGATTGATATCATTTATGGTACTTTAAGAATATGAATCCGTGATATTGGTTTATTCATTGATTGATTGGCACCTGTTTTGTGGTCAAACATTTCTGTTCTGCTTAAACGAAAAGTAATTGGAAAGCAAAAATATCTGCATCGACATTAGCTAATGGCGACAGTCAAATGTTCAAGAATTTGTATTATAGAAATAGAAAAGAGAGCTGAATTAAAACATAACCTTTATTAGGTATTAAGAATAGAAATAATATATATGGTGTGTGTGTGTGTGTGTGTGTGTGTGTGTGTGTGTGTGTATATATAGACATACATACACACACACACACACTGTTTTATTTTATTATTTTAATATGTGCCAAACCAGGCTCCGTGGAAACTACCCATGCCACAAAAAAAAAAACATAATAAAGACAAAAAGCATTAGAAGCATGTAGTATCTGTTAACCAGTGTAATCTGTAATTAAATAATAATAGATGCCAAATAGAAAGTCCAGAGCTTCCACATCATGTAGTGGAATAGGGAATGCATCGAACAAATATGTATATAATGTCTATTCACATTAGCCCCTATACCAAACATTCTATTGGCTGAAATTGCTTGATCGTGAGCAGCTTAATTAATGCTGAATAACCTGTAGGTAGGATACTGGTAGCAGAGGAAGACTATGGCCAGCTTGTTGGTCCCATAGTCTTTCTCTCTCACCGGCAAGTTAAGCCAATATGATGTTTTGGTATAAGGACTGCCGTCAGAATAGTATGAATAGACTGGATCTTTAGTACACTGCGTTTTATATATATACATATAGGTTTGATCTAGTCCGCTGTGACAGCTCTGGGGTTTTTTTATTTTTTTTATTTGCTATCTATTCCAGTGATATTTATTTCTCTTTCTTCCTCTGAGCAGGTACCATCTGTGTGTATATATTGTGGGTGCAGCCGAGTCTTCGTCTGCCAATGTAATATGTAATTATATTCCACACAGTTTGTTTTTTGTTCTTAATCCTTATCCTGTGTGTTTTATGGTGGTGTTGGGTAGTTCCCATGGGGTCTAGTTTGCCACAAAATAATATTACAACAATAGTATTTAGATATATAATTATTTTTTTTCTCACTATATACCCAATAAAGGTTACATTTTAATGGAGCTCTCTGTGTGATACATTCTATACGGGTTCTCCCATCCATCTATTGTCTATGCAGCATTCTTTGTGTCACATTATATATAAATATAATAAGAAGACTTCTTGGTTTGCAGGAACTTCCTGGGGGAGGGTTGGGTCACAAGTGGGGGGGTGATTTGTTTTTTTTTTTTTACACCCAAATTTAAAAAATGAATTAAAATTACAGTTTTATTTAATGGAATGCACTGCTTCTCTAACCACTTCTTAAAGTTCAAAGATGGCAGCTAAATAAAACTTAAGTTATCCTGACCCTGGTACTAGTTTTCTATTGGTTGCCATTTTATTGACCCATAACCTCAGACTACAACAATGACATGCCGTTTGACTATTTCATGCTCTGCAGTGTATTCTGCCCCATATACCAATTTTTGTCACTGCAAAGCTGAATGAAACACAAGTATACCACACCCAAGAGTGGCAATTTGTTAACATAACCTGACCCAATACAAATACAGAAATGGTGTGTGTCTGCTTGAATTATGTATGTATGTGATAAAACATTTTAAAAATGACCACGCTCTAGATAAAATACGGTGTCTGCTAAATGCATTAATTGGTGGCAGCATAAGTACTGCTGTATTTAGAAAAAAAAAAAGAAGTAAAAAATAAATAAAAAAAACACAAAAAAAAAGCTTCATAGTAGTACGCTGGCTTTCCTTCTGGGTGGTGGCAGTTGGTTATAAATGTATTTTTTTTTAAATTTTTTTTTCTACCTGGTTTGTAGCTAACTGTAATTGTGATCTACAGCAAAGCTTAAAAACTGAATAAATAAAAATGTAAACTTATGAAAACATATAATGCAATGATAGGATATTCACTTTTTGTATTTTTATTCTTGTATAAGGTTATTTGCTGGCTAATTGTTGGCCTCTAGTTCAGTTTTTGTGTTATTTAAATTCTAATATATGAATTCTTTGGATTGAATCCTGTACCAGGCCAGGTTGTTGTATGTATTGATGTACGGCCATGAATGTGAATAATTATTGTAAACTATATTTTACAACTTTTTATTTCTGGCTTTATTATATAATTTTTTTTTTTTTCTATTCGGTCAATGATTTAATCATATTTCTCATAATTTAATGAATATGTTTTCTTCTCTTCTCCTTTCCGAATATTTGTGTCCCTAGATGTAGTTACTGAATGAGATTTTTCACATATGCTCGATTTTAGTCTTGTAATAAAAAGCATGTAGGGTTATAGGTGTACATAGTGTCTGTTTCTTTATTTTTAGTTAATTTATTCAAGATTACACCATGACCTTTATCATGATTTCAATGGGGATCATGTATAAAAAAAAAAAAACCCCTCATTTAAGTGTCGGGGGAAGTAATACTAGTATATACTGCGTGTATACTAAACACAAGCACTGCAGAAAAATAAGTCAAATGTACGGTCTAATATGGGAAATACCAGGTTCTGTATAGAAATACACCTGTTGTATAGCTCTATCAGGGGGCAGACATCTTGGTCAGATCTTCATACATCTGCCCCAAGATTCTAAATAACATGTCTGCCCCTTCCCTGATATAGCTATAGAAGCAGTGAGTGCTCAATAAGGTTAGCTTGTATTATCTCATTAAAGCATTTTTATTTAAATTCCCTTCTCATGATGCCATACTTAAATATATTTAAATTAAACAGAACCTCTTGCTTTGCTGACAGATCTCCTTTGAAGCCAAATTGGAAGAGTTTTTCCAACTCTGCAACGTTGGCGTTAAGTTTGACCATGTCTTTCTCAATTCCCTGCGATGCTCTCTTTTATCAATAAAACTGACTATTAAGCTCTCCTTTGCGAAGCCAAAAGTGTACAAAATAAGCCATGCTGGTGAGGACTAGCAACCAGTGGACTATAAAAATATATATAAAATGTGAGACTATCGTGGCGCTACAAAAATTCTTAAACACAAACAATCTAGCAGCTCGGTGGAAAAAAGTGCAACTTCATCCACAATTCTCCGAATCAACAAAAAAAATCTAAAATAACTGGAGCGCTTATATATTATATTTAATGCTTATTTTTAAATTTCCAGGTATTTTAGATTTTTTTAATAAAAAAAAAAAAATATATATATATATATATATATATATATATATATATATATATATATATATATATATATATATATATATATATATATATATATATATATAATGTTGGGTCGCTCAGATTATATTCTACAGACGATCAACATACCAAACCGAGTGCAGTGTTTTACCATTTATTACTAAAAAGTCCAAATACCAAACTGATTGGTGACTGCCACATCAAAACATAACCCTCGATTTCCAAAACCACTTTCCAAAAGACACTTTGCTGCTGGGTTTTAAAAAAAAAAAAAAAAAAAATGTTTTTAATGGTTTGGCGTGAAGAGCGAGGTAACGTAAAATGTAGAAGGTTGAGAGCAAGTGCTGAAGAGTGTAATCGGATGCCGGCGAGGGTTACTCCTCTCGGCGCTCCAGCCGAATACAGGATACGAAACACAGGAGGGCTGCTCCCAATCGCGGATAGAGTAGTCCCAGATGCTGGCAGAAACAGAACCAGGTAAGTGTCCAGTTAAAATGTTGTTTATTGAGTACAAAAAAATTAAAAAACAATGTTGAAAAATGTCAAGGGCCCTTGACGAAGCACCAAGCTAGGCGCGAAACGCGTAGGCTTATCAGAGTTCTTCCTCTCACCATACCCAGCTCCTAAACATTGTTTTTTCATTTTTTTTGTACTTAATAAACAACATTTTAACTGGACACTTACCTGGTTCTGTTTCTGCCAGCATCTGGGACTCCTCTATCCGCGATTGGAAGCAGCCCTCCTGTGTTTCGTATAACGTAAAATGTATACAAACATTTTGTATATATTAAGCTAGTATAGGAATACTGGGTGTGGCTTGGGCTTTGATCCATTAAACAGTGTTATTATATATGCTAAACAAGAGAGTGCGAGAGGTGCATAAAAAAAAAAGTATTGGCCATTCCAGTGTATGTATATAAACTAGTAATTATTTATTACTCATGAATTAATATATAAAAAGGACAATAAATCTATAATGGATCTCAACATTCTGAATATGAATGTGAGCTCCAAAACGATTAGTATGATATAATCAGGGGTTCTCCAAAATAAGTCTGTACGCAATCCCTATATGAGTGAAAGATCCAGTGGTGGGTAACACCAAGCTATCAGAATGGTCAGAATGCAGCTGAAAATAAAGCAGAAGAATAATGTAGAAAATTACAAATGGTATCAAAATTTAGCCAGACAGACCAGTTCAGGATCCAGGAAAATGGAATGTCCATAGACTTCTATAGAACACAATCCCCCCCCAAAAAAATAGGAGCCATGGCTCCTGGGATTGGGCACGCACAGGAAAAATGGGGTGAGGAGGAACTGACCTTGAAGTGTATTAAAAATATATCTTTTATTCTTTGAAATCCCTGTGCAAGGTGGATGATGGGGCATGTTCTGGGATAAGTCCTGTTTGTGCAATGTGGGTGCTGGGGGATGTCCTGGGTGTGCAATGTGGGTGCTGGGGGATGTCCTGGGTGTGCAATGTGGGTGCTGGGGGATGTCCTGGGTGTGCAATGTGGGAGCTGGGGGATGTCCTGGGTGTGCAATGTGGGAGCTGGGGGATGTCCTGGGTGTGCAATGTGGGTGCTGGGGGATGTCCTGGGTGTGCAATGTGGGAGCTGGGGTATTTCCTGGGTGTGCAATGTGGGTGCTGGGGGATGTCATTTCAACCATTATCCATCAATATCTCAAGATCAGGGAATTTCTCTAGTGGGGCATGTTGGGGATATGGAAATACAGTAAGCCAGGGGTGCCCAAGTTTATTCTGCAAAGGGCCACTTCAATATAAATGTATGTGTGCGTGGGCCACATTCATGTTTCATTCATTATATAATATAATTATATATATTTATACGTGTGTGTGTGTGTATATAACACATTAACTACAGTCACACTTACAACACACTCACATTCACTTATTCCCTGCCCACACACACACATACACTTGCCCCCACACACACACTTACCCCTCTGGCACAAACACATTTATACTCGCATACATACACTTAGCCCACACCCACTTACACATTTATACACACACACTCACATACATACGCTTACCCCACTGACACATACACATTTATACACACTCATACACTTATACACACACGCTCACATACATCCGCTTACCCCACACACAAATACACATTTATACACACACACTCACATACATCCACTTACCCCACACACACTTACCAAAAAGGTTTTTTTTAGTTTTAAATGGGGCTGTGGAGGTTGTGGGCTCCGCGTTATCTTCATGCTGCCGGTGCGCTTCTTCCTTCCCTCTGACCCTTGCGCATGACCTCACGCGCAGGGTAGAGAAGGGGATATGCGCACGACAGCACAGCTTCCCATGCAGTAAGCAGTTTGAGGTGCGGCTACCGGAGCAGAGCACAGACGGGCCACACGTTGGACACCCCTGCAATAAGCAGTTTATTTGCATTGGACTACAAGGTGAGGTCATATTTAGGAGACACCACGATTACATTTGCATGCCTCCCAACTTCTGCCCCTGGCAAATTGGGGCTACAGCGCTTGGGAGGTTGTGTCAGGGCTGCTGTGCATGGACAGTCGTGCTATGTCAAAATGACAGCGCTATTGTACACAATACATGTCTCAGACACCAGAGACAATGAGATGGGGGACTACAGGATTGCACTACCGAAAAGCGGGTCAGAGGAAGGGCTCAACGGGCCAGCAGGATAGGGCCTCCAAATAGAGTCCTATGCACAATGCTGCACTTCTTTCAGACACTAAAGAATGAGATCAGGACACTAGGATTGTGCTCACGAAAAGAGGGACAGGCATGGGCGTCCACAGGATTTTTTTCAGGGAGGGGCAAATTATCAAAGCAGGAATGGACTCACTAGAGGCAGACTGCCACTAGAGGCAGTCACAGCGACACAGCAATACAAAAAAGGCATAATTACCTAAACATTAGAATAATTTTAAGGTTTGGGTTGGGGTCAAAAGGTCACTGTAGGTGAAAATGGTTATAAAACAAAAAAAAAAAACACTATTCTTGGTTATTGCCCTATAACTCGCAAAAAACAACAGAAAAGCTTTTCACGCGGCCTCTACCTGCGTGTCCATCTGCGGATTCCCCTCTCTTGGATATGGGGCTTTGCCTGCAAAACTCTACACCGAAGAAATGGACATTGAAACAAGCAAGAAGAAGAAAGTATCTGAAACTCCCATACTCAAGAAAGAAAAGCGAAAAATGCAGAATGGGGACACAAAAGGACTTTATTTGGAACAAGCAACTGACTTGAATGGACAGGGAAATGGAGAAATTAACAACAATAAGACGACAGAACAGAAGAAAAAGAAAAAGCTTGTAGAAAAATGATATAAGGGAGCCATCAACCAAGAAAATGAAGATTGATCCCTCACCCGGAGATAACACCCCACAGCAGAGCAATGGAACAGAACAAGTGAAGAATCCAAATCAGATGATGAGGAAACCTCAAAGGAGAAAATGGAAGGGGCTTTTTCTAATTTTCATCTTTCTGACAAAAAGTTAAAGGAGTCACTTACCTGTTCCTCATTCAAGCCAAAACATTCCACGCAGTGTACAGCGGCAAAGATGTAGTGGTCCAAGCCCGTACAGGTACAGGCAAAACATTCTGTTTTGCGATTCCATTGGTTGAAAAGTTAAATGAGGATAAAGAGCCATTGGTCAGAGGATGATCACCTAAGGTGCTGGTTCTCATACCTACCAGAGAGCTTGCCATCTAGATCACAAACGCATTAAAAAACCCCTCAAGATTTGCTGCTTCTAGGCAGCAGTTGATTGTTGGGCCCTGGGCATTATCCTGTATAAAATGGCCACAGGAGAGTCCCCCTTCAGCCACAATGGTAAGAGAGTACTTGTGTCAGTAGTGCTTAATATTCGGCTCACATTTCCAGACTGCTTAAGCCTTAACACCATGGCTGTCCTAGACACTTTGCTGCTGAAATTGCGATAGAAAGCATCTGGCAAAAGCTTTCAAGATTAGATCGCACTCGTTGTTTAAGGGCATTGATTGGCAGCAACTCGGAGATGGTAAATTAGAGCCAATGAACTAAGCTATATATCTTCCAGAAGACCAGGAAAGGAGGTTTAAGGATTTCTCCTCCATGTCATCAATTTCGGTGTGTTCCATGCTCTTTATAAGGGTAAAAGTCAAACTCAGGTTCTGAATTTGACTTTATCACAAAATAAAAGACGTCAAATTTCCCAGCCCCCCCCCTATTTTCAATCCTGACTGGCTCAATTGTGTGGTCGACACACAAGCATAGTTGCCAACATCGGCCGTGTTTCCAGGGACACATATGTGTTCTACATGCTGCAGAAAGAAAATGCAAAGTGCAGCCCAGCAGCATGCACAGACAGAATCCAGTTAATTAATCAGGGTGGAGATCTCATAGGACCGACCATGATTAATTAATTGGATTATGTCTGTGCGTACTACATACTGCCGGTCTGCACTTTTGCATGCACTTCCTGCAGCATGTGGAACAAAAATGTGTCCCTGGAAACATGGCTGATGTTGGCAACTATGCCAACGAGAACCCGAATGTGGCATCCAAATTTCATTTCTGACACACCCCATGGGTCGGGGATGGAATTCTGTAAGATGCCAGACGGCAAAGTGTGTGTGCGCGCAAATGCATGCACAAAGGTAGAACAGGACAGCAGGACACAAAGCAGGACAATTGGAAGGCATGTGTTTGTTTCTCATGCTTGCAAATCTGCTAATGCAATGTATAGATTTTTTAAATTATTATTATTCTCAATACAAGCAACGAATTATAAAAAAAAAAAAAAAAAAGCTTCCAAACCCTGGCTACAGAGATAAGGGAATGACGCTGACTTGTAATACTAAAGCTTCTGCAATCTGATGATCCTATTTAGCAGGCTTGAATACATTAAAGTCTAGATGAGCAGCAAAGCAGGATATATATTTACCCTACAAATAATGCATCTCTTAAAATCATCGTGATTACTGTTTTATTATTATCATCATGACATTATTGTCACCATCAGGGCCACTACCATTCCCTAGGTGTGTTCACAAATCAGACTTCTTGTTATTTCCGGTCACAACTCAAACACCTCCCTCGGCGCTTCCTTTGTTTCCGCTTCCGGTGGAGCGTCACAGGCGCGCGCCCTGCCCGAAGGAGGGAGGATAGTATTAAAGCGCGGACACTTCCGGGGCTGTCAGTGGCAGGCTGGCTGACGGCGGCGGACATGGCTGAGAAGGGCTGCGAGCCGAATGGACCCGGGGCCTCCGTGTGCAGGCGGTGCGTTGCCTCGGGGGAGAGAGGGATGGTGGCCAAGTGGGTCCGGCTCAATGTTGGGGGGACGTGTTTCCTGACCACCAGGCAGACCCTGTGCAGAGATCCCAAGTCCTTCTTGTATCGGCTGTGTCAGGCAGACCCCGACCTGGATTCCGATAAGGTAAACACGGGGGGTGGGGGGATGTGCAGGATTTAGGGGCTTCCTCCTCTCCTGCACCTTTATAATGATAAGTATTTGGTAATCTGACTGCTTGTAACACTTCCTATGATGCTCAGGCAGCCTGTGCAGTCCATCAAAACTGAGTATTATTATTGGACTATGGCTGCAGTAACTTCAGCAAGTCAGCATTATTGGCTTTTTTCCCCCCCTCCTATGTATATTTACTAATTTTGTGTGCTGGCTTTAACCCCTGCTACAGAGTGACTTTACTCCCTTGGCCACTCCTTACACGTATTGTACTCTTTCCTTATCTCAGTTTCCAGGGATTGGAAGTTGTTGGGATGTGTGTGTGTGTGTGTATGTATATTTTATATATATGTGTGTGTGATAGATAGATAGATATATAGATATAGATATATAGATATATATATAGATATCTCTCTATCTATCTCTATTTAGTGTGTGTGTGTATATCATTTTCTTTAGGATTACTCGGATACATACAATGTGTCAGCAGATAAGAACCATTCGGTCCATCTAGTCTGCCCAATTTTTCTAAATACTTTTATTAGTCCCCAGTTCCCAGTCTTATAACTAGGATAGCCTTGTGTCTATCCCACGCATGCTTAAACTCAATGCATAGCATAGGTAAATCATCATCATTATCCTTATAAGTAAGTGATGTGTAGTGATCATGAGTAATTGGCAGTTCAACTGTTGTGGACAGTTGGCCTGCAAAATGATTACTGCATGGACTTCAGGGAAGATGCCCCTCTCATCCACAAGTGATGGATGCATCTAAATTCACTGGCCATCGCTAGGAGTCACCCAGTGATGACTGAAAGCAAGGAAAGCTTTCAAGAAAGTAAACTCTGGCGATGAAAGATTGAGCACTGATAAGTTGCTTTCTATATCTGGGTTTGGGTGATATTTGTAGACTTTTGGAGCCAAACCTAGGAGCATAGATAATTAGATATATTGCTTTGCTACTCAATTCATAGTGATTTAACAATCTGCTCATCTCTTGACTGGAATAAAGTTCTATAAATGCCTATGACTGGTCCAGTAGAGAAGGGCATGGCTGTGTGCCAGGTGATATTCTTTAAATGGAGATGCAGGGCTGGCATCAGTATTTGGAGGACCCCCTTAATGACTATTGTGTTTCCAATGTTATGGCATTAGATCATATCATATGATCCTTTTCTTAACCTAACTTTATGAAATGAGCACACTGCAAATAAATCCTTATAATGCAATGATGGGCTCCTGTAATCTAGTTACATAGTAACTGAAAAAGGCCAGAAAAAGACATTTGTCCAAGTTCAACACTTTTCCTGTTCTTTGTTTACTGCAGTTGATCCAAAAGAAGGCAAAACAAAATCTCCAAAATATTAATTCCTATACAAACATAGCCCTCTATGTTCTGGTTCATTAAAAGGGAAAAAAAAATCCCTTTTTAAAGGCATCTAATGTATTTGCTAGCACCACCTCTTTAGGCAGTGAATTCCAAACTTTTTATGATTACCGTAAAAAAAAAAATCCCTTCAGCTTACACTGGATGATAGCTGCAGACGTGCGACTATGACCTGGAGGTGTATAATGAGGCTATTAAAGTCGGCATTTTACAAACGCCTTCGCTGTGACTGATCTCACATCATGATGGGAAAACTGTCTAAAGCATTAAGTAGGGTGTGTTTCCTCCACCCTTCCTCCTTCTCTCACACTCTCTCCACATACAGGGGCATCATCTGCGTATTCCCATAATTTGAACACTCCTCTAAAAGCTATAATAGTGGGCTTAGTGTTTCCCAACCTCTGGTATTTAAATCGTACACCAGTGCAGGTTTTATGGACAAGGCTGCTTTAGCATAGGTGGAATTAACCACAAACCAGCACTAATCCACGATTAAGCAACTTGTCGTGATAGGGCTATTCCCAAATCCCTGCCCTGTTTCCTGTAATCCTTTAAAGGGACACTACCACTTACATAAGATGTAACTTGATAACCTGGTAACTTAAAACAAACATATAGATAGATATATATCTATATCTCTCATCTGCCACTGTTTTTTTTCTGTTTAAATTAATTGCATATAAAAGTAAAAATAAAATTAGGTGTCTATCTCCAGCATCCATTTTGAGAATTTTACCCATGATGCAACATTCCCCAAAATCTTCCAGCCAGTCTCACTTTACAATTGTGGCCAGAGCCTGCATGGTAATGTCATAAGATTGACCCCTGCTCTCTTATTGGCTCCTGTGTATTACTTTTTTAATTTTATTTTTTTTTACCCGTCTTCCAATGCAGAGGAGATTAACCTGATCATAACCCTGTCCCCTTGTAATGTAATAGTTGCATTACCCTCCCATTCAATGCAAGTCTATGGTCAGAATTCTGACTTATAGACTGCATTCTGTGTCCTGAGCCCCAAAGTGAGATACGAATGCCGTAAAGTCTCTGGGGGATGGCACCCAAAAAAACATATTTTATTAAAAACAGTCGCATAACAACAGAAAAGACGTGTCTGAAATCAACATTACAAAATAAAACCTTTTAATTTTTTTGGTAGGAGTGTCCCTTTAAGATCCTATACAGAGAACCGTGAAACTTTGTGTGTCTGTTCATCCTGATGGTTAATATAGGAAGAAAAGTATATGCTACATATAAAAGCTTGAAGTGTGCAGCTACATACTGGGTAAACTAGAAGCAGAATGTATCCAAACATTGAGATTTGTAGGCTTTATGTTCACCCTCTTTGAGGCTTATGCTCTGGTTCCAAAGCAGACGTACACACTTTAAACCATAGCTCATTCCCTATGTAAATATTTTAGTTGTTTTTCACCACTGTTTCTTGGAAATCTAAATAAAGTCTTCCTTCTGTAGTTTTGTTTAATTTCAAATATTTTATGGCTCTCGCACTAACACAGGAGCACTCTTTACCTCATTTAGAACAGAAACCTTGTTCAGGATGTCAGGGGCCGAACCGCACGTTTTTGTAACTTGTACTGGAATTGGGCCTTGCCGGATGATGGTTTGGTTGGTGCCGTCATGCTCCGTGAGTGAGGCAAAGCCTGACCACAGTATTCCATTGGACAGATCTTGGCCCGCAAACAGTCTCCGTACTTTGAAACAATATGGCGACCCTATAATCCTGAAAGGTTTGGTCTTTCGATAGATTGTTTTGAGAACAAACGTATAGCACACATTTCTATAATTACAGTTCTGTAAATGGAACACCCATACTAAAAACATGTAGTTCTTTATAAAACTCTGCAACAAAGTGGTGCAGTCACCATGAATACCAATGAAATGGTTTTTGATCACTCATTTTTAATGAAAATATTTGTTTATTCATTCTTTTTCAATCAAAACATAACAGTAGAGTGGATAGAGGTGGACAGGATACGGAAAAGGAGGGGGTGGGGATATGGCATTACAGCTATTGTAGAATCACACAAATAGTACACAATACATAATTACATTGGCTTTCCAGCGGTGTCCAGATACATCGGGAGACTACCTGGAGCAGGGGTACCTGAGAGTATATAGAGACACTACGAAGTCCATTTGTAGAGAAAGAAAAGGTTGCGTATACATAATACGTGTTATGGGGGAACCAGTGAAGGGGACCCTCCCAACGGGGCTGAAAGAAGGGGGGAGGGAGTGCGGCCATCTGACTTGGGGTATCCTATAAGGGACCCCTGCCACACATGGCGGACTCAAGCTGCACAAAGTCACTGTCATTTCCAACCAGTGAAACCATGTGTTTCTGTATTTATCATGATGGTTAGGTGCCAAGTGGGACACCTCCTCCCAAGCTCGAAGCTCTTCAGCCTTGAGCACCCAAACCTTGCAGTGTTGGGGTGTATATTGATTTCCAATGAATGGTAATCAATAATATGTTGAGAGCCATTTCCCACTTACCAATGAAGCTAAGGGGAGTTCTCTGTACAAGAGTGATACACCATGGCGTCCGTGCATGTGCATACATGTTCCATATATGTCAGTTCGCTAAACAAATGATGTTGTTGCGGGAGTGTTTGGACGTAGTGTTTTAGTTGAGTATACCTCATTGTAGTAAGAAAAGTAGTACCGCCTGGCAGAATGGCGTCAAGGGTGCAAGATGGCAGAGTGCCCTAATCTCATGTGTCCAGTCGCACTTTTTTTTAAAAAAAAAGGGGCCCAGTGACCTGTCCAGACCACGGGGGAAATCACTTATACAGAATAGTGCTCAATGGGGAAGGAAAGGTCGTAAGTCGTGCTGTTTGGCCAGATGTTGGAAGTGTAGGCAGAATGAATGGGTGCATTCAAGAGTGTCTCTTACCAACGCTTGGCTGTAGCCAAGGTAAAAAACGGTTATAGGGACAACCAAAGTGCAGGCCTCCAAGTCAATCCACAGATTGGCTGACTGGTATAGCGTCCACTCAACAATACATAACTTATGCATGGCCACATATAGTTGTAAATCTGAAAGGGCCAATTTTTTATTTATTTTTTTAAATTTAACTTATTTCTGTAGCTCAACTGGAACAGTTTCTATATGATGGTTAAAGGAAAACCGTTGGCAAAAAATGAAGTTCTGTTTAATCTAAAGGATGTATGTATGTTATTGCTTAGTGAAAGAGGAATACAAATAAAGTATCTTTTTTTTTATTGAGCCCAATTGCTTAACTAGCTCTATAACGGAGCAGACATCTTGGGTCTGATCTTCCTCCTTCTGACCAAAGGTTCTAAACATGTCCGTCCTCGGTTACAGCTATGGGGAGCAAAGAGGGCTTGGTCTTCTCTCATTAAAGCATTTCTATATAAAATGCTTACGCATCATGCAATCTTTCAATTAAACAGAACTTCATTTTTTGCTATTCATTTCTGTGACCTGTATTTTGCACATCTATAGTCTATTTAAATATTTTTTTTACATATCCTCTGGAAAATAGTACTTTTGCCATGTAAATGAGGCCCCTGTTTTGCATCTTTTTTTTTATTTTTTTTCCTAATGCGGCTTTGACTGAAGCTTGTATAGATTTTTTTTTTTTTTAATTTTTTTTTTTTTTGGAATCAGTCTGTTTTTTGTATTTAGGCAAATTGCTCAGAATAATTTGCCTTTTCTCGAGCTCCTCGGCCCTGTTTTCAGTTTGGTATTTCTGCAAGCGTTCACACAAAATCACAACTGTGTATTTTAAAGTAGCTTGTGGGGGGGGGGGGGGGGTATTTATAAAAGTACATTCTAGAGCAAAGTTCTAACAAATGGTGCAGTCTCCATGGGAACCAATAGAATGGTTATAGGGGATTATTTCTAAAAAGCAATAACCTTTTCGTGTAATCACATTAGCGTTGCGTTAGAACGCATATAAACTTGTGTCCATGGACACTTCTGGTCTTACTTGGTGTTAAGATAAGGAACGTTTGGATAATGGGTGAGGGATAAGTATTTGTCGCATGCCAGAGCCGTGGTTATATTTAGGATCCTGTAGATTTAGGTGCGCTGGAAGAGCATTACTTTTCATGCAGTTTATGTAATCCTCCAAATGGCAGCTATAGGACCTCTGCATCCAACCGTGGCCCTCCAGCTATTTCTGGACTACACCCACCATTATTATCATTTTTAATTTTATTTTTTTGCCATTCTTGGCAAACCAATGGAGAATTATGGGATTTGTAGTTCACCAGCAGTTGGAGGGGCGCAGTTGTACGCCTAGCTTCTACAGTATCCAAATTCTGGTATTTGTAGTACAGAAACAGCCGGAGGGCTGCCGTTGGACATATAGGTTCTAGTACATGCGATACAGATATTGATCGTGTTTTTTTTTTTTTTGTTTGTTTTGTTTTAGTAGTCTCATTACAAACTTTCAATCCACGTCTATTCCTAATACCACCGGTGGCTGACGCTCTGTTAAAGCTCAGCTAGGAGACTGAACAAAAAACAGATACCTTTCAAAATCTCAGGTTTAACTAGTCCAGCTACAGCATCAGTCCTGCAGTTTGGTTCTCTCTACCGTGCAAGAACACCCATAGACTAAACTAGCTGGTGTAAGTGTGCTTTTCATTGTATCTCCTGCCTGGATATGTTGGCTTGACTGCAAATAATTGCCTCTGTCCATCAGGTGCTATTGTATGACGATGCTACCTCCTCGGCTTGCCTCTTTACAATCCTACCTGCCGCAGTACAACCTGATTATTAGTTAAAAAAAAAAAAAATCTCCAGCGACATGAAGCCAGTGGTTTGTTTTTGTTTTCCCTCCATGTTATTAATCAAAACTATTTCTTGGATGCACCAGGGGTTATTTAAAACAGGGGTCTCCAAACTTGTCCTCAATGCCCACCCAACAGTCCAGGATTTGGGTATTACCCAGTTGTGTCTGTCAAAAATAAACAAAACCCCACCTTAACTGGGTAACGCCTAAATCCTTGACTGTTGGGTGGGCCTTGAGGACGGGTTTGAAGACCACTGATTTTAGAAAGAGCAATTCGGGGTCAAAGTGTATCCATATCCCATATCTGATCTCCATTCTATAAGTTTCTGTATAGAAATGCTGCAGGATTTTTAGTTTTATTTATTTCAAACCTGTTAGCTTTCCGAAAGTCTACAGAGCTCTGTCAAGCCCGGGTCTTGCATGGGTATACGTAAGTTAGGATATATGACTAAAAGCACTGTTCATGTAAAAACTTATCTGTGCTTAAATGTCACTGCATAGCTTCAATTATGACTTCTAGAAAGTCCTATCTAATCTTTTACCCGGCTGCATGCATGAACTTGCATCGTACGCAGCAGTTGGTGCTGGGATGTGAGATAAATGCTAGATGGTCCTTTTATTACGCTAAGCTGATACTTCCTGGTACTGATATGGACAAGTGCTTGTGTGCAATTAAGTGATGCATTGGGAAATTCATTTAATGCATGTACCCTGCCCTGCATCTCCTTCATGGGGAGCAGGAGGTAGAACATACCCCTATCTTAAAGGATCTAGTGTGGAGCAGCTTGTCCTCGCATATCTTGGCACATTTCTGTATATTTTATGAGCCAGACTGGCTATCCAGGAGCCAGTCTGATTTCCAAGGCAATAGAACTTCCTTAGAGTTCTAGGTAAACCATTCAAAAAAAAAAAAAAAAAAAAGGTAAAAGCCAGTAGTAGTGATTTTTAGGAGCTCCGGTTCCTGGGATCTGTCGAGCCCTGTGTTAACAGACCATTTACGACCCCTTTTTAAAGTGCTGTTTGAGCTGCAATATCAATGGTTAATGCTTTGGAAAGCCCACCAATACGGCGACCTCCACTTGTACGCTGGTGCAACGGTTTTTGTTCTCTATTGAGATGTCTGCTCGGAGCACCAGGTCTCTGTGCGGTCAGGACCTCGCTGTATGCTGTAAACTAGTGTTTGCTTTGCCACCGAAACGGGGGCCTGTACAGCTGTATGGAGTCCTGTCTGACTCAATGTCTAGGAATATTTGTTGAACTCTGCTACATGCAGTATATTCTGTATAATGCGGTTTGTGTTCACCATCTCCCTTTCATAGCTTGGCGTGTGAAACACAGTGAATCCTCAATTAGATCTGATTTTAACACGCTGGGTGCATTGGGAATGTTCATGGGTCTGCTCAAATAACACTGCCACTGGATATTGCATGAATGAATTCTTGAAGCAGTAATGTACATCTGTCCTTTTTAACTGGTGTAAAATGAGTTTTGCTTTTCTTAAGCTGCCATGTCAACACATGTTATCGCTGTATCTCCTTTAATAGATTGGCAAGCACCCATAATAAACTGGTGTATCTAACATACTGTCTAATGGCCATAGAAGTAGCGTATGTTTTTTTTTTTTTCTTTATGTTCCTTTGTTTTTATTTTCTCTGCTGCCTTCGCTCCGTGTCTCTTGCTCTCATTTCATTATTACACAGGGTTGCACTCTTATGACTTGCCATAGCATCCAAATTGCTCCCACATGTCTTGCCAGAGCACCCAGCACTCTCTTAACTCTCCCCTCTCCTCCGTGCAGTCTGAGCCTTGGGCAGTCAAATGCCGTCCCCCAACTCTGACATGCGGTAAGTGCAAGACAGCGGCATAGGATGTCTGTTATTTTGAGGGCTCTGAGAAGTGATAATTTGATTATTTTAAAAGAATTTTTCAAAGCTAGGGACCAGTGGTAAGAGCTTTAGGTGCCCCTGGGATTTCACTAACCCAGAGTTACATGTTTCTCTTATAGTCCTGCTTTTTCTATCTGCAGTCACATGCGATCGGTGAAAGAACAACCTGCAAGTGAGTGGCCCTAACGATACTTACTCATTTTTAATTCACTGGCAAAGCCCATGATATTCGGCGTTTTGCATGAACCCTGCAGATAACCAGGCCCTTAACATTACACTTGGCAGGACCGGAGCTGCAGTGTTTTCTCCAGGATATTTTCCTTTTCAGTATTCCACGTGACCCTATTAATGCTATAATAAGCTCTGTGCATCAGAATGGCTTTTTATTTGTTTCTTTTGCAAATCTATTTCCCAGAGCATCATCCCGGTTCCATCCCTGCTGTGTTTCTATATGCAAATAGATTTGCATTTTTTTTTACGACGGATTATTCCTTTCAATAGGTTTATTTACCCCGCATCTTTCCCCTGGATGTTGCCGTCTGCTTCTGTTTACAATTAATAAATATTTTTTGCATTGGCTTTAGTGTCAAATTCTATTTTAGAAATTATATTCTGGATGTTTTTTTTTTTTTTTTTTTCGTTTTTTTTTTCTTTACAGGTTTTAAAATGTGACGCGCACTTATTCTTTACAGTTCTCTCGTAATTTTACATTGAAAACCAATTTCTCCGGGGCCTTTAAAATACTGTAGCATCAAAAAAGGAGAGATGGGCAGTATCAACAGCGTTAAACCCATTACACTGTATTTGCCCTTTTTAGGGAAAGGGAATGGAGCACTGATTTAAAAAAAAATATATATATAATAATAATTATATGCATACGCATACATAGTTAGGGCTTGACAAATATTTGTAGACTTTAGGAGCTGAACAGACCAATTCTGGAGCCAGAATAGTTTTTCAATAAAAATTTTAATCTTTAAATTTACTTGAATTTTCCGCGTACAACTTACAGTTCTGCCTGCTTGCTAAACGTAGGCAGGATGTTCACAGTAGATGGGGGTTTCCTGGCCTGGAACATTGCCCTCTGGACCCCAGCTGTGAGCGGCCTGATGATATCACTCCTGTTTATCAGGCTACCAGCTGCATAACACTCATTATTCCAGTTCAGTCACAAGTGTCTGAAACCTACAAAGGGGAAAACAATGCTTGTCTTGGGGATTCCTGATTAGTTTAGCTGCCATTTTAGGAAGATGTCAAAAGCAGCGAAATTAAAATTAATTACCTTGAAGCATCTGTTGGTTGCATGTGTAGAGGAGGTAACTGCTATTTAATAAGCACATGCAAATTGATTGATTGTAATTGCTGCTGATGGCTGGAAGCCCATCTAGAAAATCAGGTATCCCTCTAGCAGACCCGTCTAAATATCGATCTAGAGAGTAAAATAAAAAGTATTGGCTGGGATTTTTATCTTCGGATGCACTTTATTTTTAATATTATTTATTTATTTATTTTTTTACTTGTATAACGTTCTGTGGGATGAATGCAGTACAGGGTGGATTAAAAACTTTGCTTTTTAAAGAAAACTTTTTATTTTTTAAGGCAGGGATAGACAAATTATAATTTTTAGTTTTATGAGCCAGCAGAAAAAACAGCAGCACACACGCGCTCTGACTTTGAAGTTCTGCAAGCCCCTATACCTGACATTTTATTATGGGTCACCTTTTTGTTCACTGGTGGGTCCCCCATTTGGATAACTAGACTTTCTTCATCCGTACTGAAATGTACATTGATTAGCTATTCTGTACCTCTTTTTTATTTTTATTTTTTTTTTTTTTTAAATCCCAGTTTCTTTCCACAACGGAGCAATTAGATGACTTTTAGATTTCTATCATTTCTTGGCACAAAGGTTTAATTGAATCTGCTGCATTGTGAATCTTATTGCGAACAATCCCTGATTTTAAGTTTACAGGAATGAGGTTTTTTTGGGGGGGTGGCTGGGGGGAGAGCTGTCTCAAATGTCTCTCTTAAACCCGTTATCCCTTTCTATTCTGTAGTACTGGATTCATTTTTACTTGACTAAGTCTTGAGCTGCCAGTACAAACCTGTCCTCTCACTCTTAATGTTTTCTATTGCATTATTCATGTTGGGTTTTGTATTACTTGCAAATGATATCCTGTTGTGCTGTATCACTTACCAGAGCGCGCTCGAAAAGTATATGGAGGGATCAATTAATACGATAGTCGCCAATTTTAACCAGTTATGGGGCTGCTCATAATCGCAGGTTTGCATTGCAGACAAAAATAAGTAGGGAATTTTTGTTTTTGTTTTTTGCATTAACTGTGAGGGAAGAGCTATAGTCTGTTCTATCATTAGGTGATTACTTTGATGATCTGATGGCCTACATTTCCCATAATACGCTGGCAGGGGGCTATGGCAGATGTAGTCTTCAAACGGAAGGCTGCAGTTTATCAGTGCTAAAGCTCTGTATAATCACTATTTTGGTACTTTGTGTTTTTTTTTTTTGTTTTTTTGTTCTGTCTTAATATTTTTTTTTTTTTTTTTTTTGCAACAATGTTAAACTTGTATTTTGTACCCAGCAGTTTATTATATGGTCCAGATATTGTTTTAAGTCTGTCTGATAAACTAGAACTATTCTGTGTGAGCTAAAAGCATTTTAAGTTGAAAGATGCCTTACAGACTAATATTTACAGCGGGATGGCCTTGTACATAATAACAAACATTTCTTTAATATTGAACAACCATGATTCCAATTAAAAAAAAACAGACTTCTCATAGCAAAACCATATCAAGAGTGCTAAACAGGAATGTCACTGAGAATGTGTAACCTTAACCAACAACAAACTCCTTTTTTATAGCTTCTGTAATGGTCAGGGCAATACCTTTATGATTTAAGCAAATGTTTTGTTTGTTTTGTTTTTTAAATTGGCTTACTGGTCATGTGAAGCAATCCAATGGATTACCATTATTTAATTATTTTTTGTATTTTTTTTTTTTTTTTTTTTAATGCTTGTTGCTAACTCCCTGGTGTAGCTGTAATCATGAGATCAGCCTTTTCTCAAACTGTCCTGAGAATTAAAATTGCACCCACCATGCAAGAAATACAATTTTTTAAAAAGGATAACCTTTTTTTAATCGATGCCTTCTCATATAAAATATATATGTGAAATTCAGTGGTGCTCTGTCATTGACGCAAAGATAAAAACAAAAAAATACTACACATACATGGTAGTGTAATGGTGGTCAGTCCTTCTGGGATGTGTACAGGTATCCAAAATGGCTGCCACAGAGCATTGAGTAGATGCTCTGCAATGCTGGATCGCGTATATTTATCTATACATTTTTAGTGGCGGGTTTTCTCTAATTGGCATGATGTGTGGATAAAATGTAATTCCCTATACCCAGTGACCTGTGAAAACCCTGATAAAACTGCTACATTTACATTTTTTTTTTTTTATTTTCCACTCATCCCCTTCATGTAAATATATAAAATATGTAACAACAACGAAAAAATAAATTTATATATATATATATATATAAATATAGTGTTGTATTAATCTATGAATTCCTCTCCTCAGGATGAAACTGGTGCCTATCTAATAGACAGAGACCCGACTTACTTCGGACCCGTATTGAATTACTTGAGACATGGAAAACTGGTGATAAACCGAGACCTAGCAGAAGAAGGTGATTTTTGTTATTTTGTTTGGTTCTATTATAGAGCTCTTTCTAGGTGCTGTCGTGGAGGGGAGTTTTCTGATTTCTTAATCCTGTTCTGAGATTGTTTTGAGATGTCTCACCCTCTCAATTCGCTTGTATAAAAATCTGAAATATGTCATTAAGGGTGTTTTTTTTTTTTTTTTTTTTTTTTTTTTTGTGATGCTCTTTAAATCCAACCCTCATCCCTTATAATCCAGAGGGGTCGAACTGCAGCCCATCTGCTGTTGGTTTACATTTCCCATACTTTTGGCTTGCCGAGTATTATGGGGGGGATGTTGGCTGTCTGCAACTGAAGTCCAGCAGTTTGACACACCTGAGCTAAAGGGAAGTAGATTTCAATTTAAAATGGCAGAAACACCCGGAGTGTGGTTTTTTTAATTTTTTTAAATTTTTTTTTTTAAGTCCATTTCCTTGATACACCATACTGGATATTGGATATCCGTAATGGGTGCCTAGGTCACCACTGTACCAACGGACACGCATGTGACCTGTGTTTCAAGGTTTGTGCTATATGACCAGGGACAGTCGGTCCTAGTCATTATCCATTCGTTCAGGGCAGTCTTTGTCGGTGCTATGCTGGTTCTTTACACAGAAATTTGTATGAATTTCAAGTACGCTGTTAACCTGTTCTTTTGAAGAGCATTTTCCAAACTGTTGAAGCTGAATTACAGGTTTGTGTGGAATGTATAAGGTGTGACCATTTAATCTTTACAGGTTCCCTCTCAGCGCTGCCCTAGTTCTGCATGTAACAGGCACCTAGTTAGGCTAAAAACTCTTAACCGTAACCCTGTTTTGCTGCATTAGTCCTGAGAATGGATCTGACTATTGCAAGTTTATTTTTTTAATACAACAATGTGCCAAAGCATTTATATGAAAAGACAATCTAAAATAGGGAGTTTATGTATAACTGACTCCTGCTGCTGGTGTCGGGCATCCTCATTCTCCACCTACTCCTTAACCAAGATCTTGCATCCATTGCTGGAATATACCCCATTTAAAGGGGGAGGGGGGAGCTTAGAAGTCTAATTTGTATAACTCACTAATTTATGTATTTTCCCCTAGTCTTCGCACAACGCCATCACCGCAGAGAAAGATACGGTCCAATTGACTGTTTCTTGTTGGCCGCATGGCACATGCCCAATCAGTGTGGAGGAGCTGATCATCCGTGCAACATGGCAGCCTGGAAGTCAGCCATTTGACTACCACAAGACTCTAAATGGCTTCAGAAGCCTTTTATTAAGGGACAGTGTGTGACTTGGGGCTGCTTTTGTATTCCCCATTGGATGCTCATCTTCATAAAGTGCACACCAACATGTTATCATTTTAAAGATTACTTATATTTTGGGAATGCTTCGTAATGATACCGATAAAGAGGAAACAAATCAATAGTTTTGCTCTGCTTGTAATAGTTGAAGGGAACAAGACTACTTTTTTGTAGTTGTATTCTAACTTTTTTTTTTTTTTTTTCTTTTTCCTTTTTTCCTCTCCTCCTCCCCTCTCGAAGGAGTCCTGGAAGAAGCCGAGTTCTACAACATAACTTCCTTAATCAAACTTGTAAAGGACCGAATAAGAGAGCGCGACAGCAAAACGTCACAGGTGATTATCTTCTGCTCTACTGTCATATGTCCAGTCTCCTGGAGCAAGCCTAGCATTTTAGTTGTGGATTCTGATTCCCCCTTAACACGTGTTTCGCCTTTCAATCTGCATAAAATGGAATACCAGAGACTGCCTATCTCCCCCCCCCCCCCTTTTTTTTTGCTTGAGGTGTGATTCTGATGAAAGCCTGGCTACATAGGCATTCACCTCCACCCCTTACCCTTGACTAATTGTTATGCTGGGATTTAGGATCAGTGCCTGATAAGACTGTTGCATTGGGATCTATTTTTAGCCCCCTGTAATGTAAGTGTGAGGTCAGCTGGGGATATGGGTCACGGCTCTCTTCTGCTATACAACTCTGCTTAAGAGCTCAGTTATGAGTACCGGCTGCTCTGAAGCCAAAAGCTGTTTTATTGCTTCCTTTAGTGTGTGGTGTGTTACAAAAATGGTCTACTTCTGCGCTAGCAGAATTGTCCTTTGCATATAGAGCCACATAGTTTTGCATTTGCGCACACTTCCTACTGAAAATCTGTTCATTTTACATATCAAGCGACCGGTGATGTCATAAGCAAGAGACGCCAGACGAAAACTATTTTTCTCAACTTCTGCATTTACATTTTTTTTTTTTTTTTTTTTATTTATAGCAATGTAAATATTTTGGATGTAAGGATTAAAGCGACTAACATTAAACAAAAATCCATCTTTTTCCAGGAGTATTGTAGAACTAAATTTACTCATCACTTCTATGTTTTTTTTACTGTGAAGATAGAAAATGTAAAAAGATTGAAAGTGATCTGTATATTGTTGGCAGAGTTGCAAGCAAATGCCTAATCTAGGAGAAACATTTTTTTTTTTTTTTTTTTTTTTTTTTTATATAACAAGTCTTTGCGCTACTCCAAGACCACATTTTACTGGAAGTTGCTGAATTTGAAGCCTCCAATGAAATCGGTGTAAAAGATTCAGTAGAATTGCAAAAAAAATTAAATCGAAAAGGGGGAAAAAAAAAAAGTCCGTTCAAATCCTATATCAGAAACATGTACAGAAAATACGTTGGGTGGAACTCCACCTCTTTAAGGCACCTAAGCCTGGTTTGCTCTGTGAAAATTATACATTTTTATTTTATTTCTTAGCAGTATTGCTAGCAAATGCATAGATTAAGAGAAGCATGTGTTCTACATGTCTGCATCGCCAGTTTGTGACTTGATACAGCCTATTCCTATTATAGTACACGTGTTTTTTAATCTATGCATTTGTTTTTATTTATATAAATGTACAGATCTTTTTGTTACTTTCTTCACAGTAGAAGCAATGTTTAGGTGAAGGAGAATGCCCAATGACTGAAGTAAAGAGGGGGGGGCTTACTCTCTTCCAGGCTGCCATTCACACAGTAGTGTGTAGTTCTGAAAAAGACACACGCTGTTCTACTTTGACTTCTTGCATCAACAATTTGTTCTGCGACTTCTGGCATTTGAGTAAACTGAGAGAAAGAGAAGGCTCTGAAGTATTCTATATAAGGAAGTTCTCTCGCCAGCAGATGCTGGACAAAGTGCCCTCAGTATATATACTATCTCGACAAGAGCAGACAAAACACTCATTGAGCAAAGCTAGGAAGCGTCACTAGATCATGAATCTCCGAATTGGTCGTGTCGGATAACCCAATCTCTGGATGGCCAGCTACAAACGGCAATTGGATAGAAAATAAAAATATTCAAGATCCATGTTTAACTTTAAAAAAATAAAAAAAAATATTATTATAATAAACGTCCCAAGTGTAGTTGAGACCTAGAAACCGTGCAGCCCCACATAAGTGTTAGAGCATTGCAGACTTGAGGCCAAAGTAGCAGAGTTGGGAAAAATTCTTCAATTCAATTAAATTTCAAACTCTTTTAATTTCGAAGTTCCTGCTTTCATAGAACTCATAATAAAAAAAAAAAAAAAAAAAAAAAAAAACTTTAATTCCTCCCATCCAGCCCCCAGATCTTATTGGGTCTCATGGTGACCTAATGCCACTATGGAAAATAGTACTCAATCTCTTCACAGAGCAGACCTGCATCGCTGAGACCGATCAAGCCATAATTGTTCTGTCTTTTTCAGGAGTGTGTTCTTGTGTCTTGGTTGGAGATTATTTCTGTACCATTCGACCCTTAATATTTTGAATATAAGAACAGATTAGCACTAGTAAACACAAGGTGGTTTGGAGACTTGTCATGGTAGTGGAGTCTCAGCTGACCACCTAGTGTTTGCTGATTACCATCCTTTTTTTTTTGGTTTTTTTTTATTCTTGGGCACTTTGCTCTATTCAATTTGTACTGCCACTATATGCAGGGAAGCATAGAAATTTTACATAGATTAATTATTTTCGCAAACGGTCAATACAGCTCTTTCTCCCCCCCCCCCCCCTCTTTTTTTTTTTTTTGTATAGTTTAAAGATATTTTTTGCATGCATTTTTAGTCTTTTCTTATCGCTACTGTCGTGCAAGGGGTGCTTGGGTCTTTTGTTTACCAAAATTTTGACTTTGTACTGGCTTTGTCTTAAAAAAGAGAAGGAAAAAAAAAAAACTATCGGGCTATGTTCCACCTTACTGAATCCAATGAGTAATCTCCAAATTCATGGATGGGTTAGTATTCCTTGATCACTGGTTGCAGAACTGCTGTTCTTGTCACTCTACCTAAACTTGCAAGCAGGGTGGCTGTTTGGAGCCCTTGTCAATGTATTGTCTTTATGGAGTTCAATAAGGGGCAACTACAGAGTTTCCTGTGATGACTTCTTGTTACAGTATTACAGACCAGGTTTAATGTTGATTGTTTCGAGCTCTCATTCTCTCTCTCTCTCTCTCTCTCTCTCTCTCTCTTCCCCCCCCCTTTGCAGGTACCAGTTAAACATGTTTATAGAGTGCTGCAATGCCAGGAGGAGGAACTCACACAGATGGTCTCAACAATGTCCGATGGATGGAAATTTGAACAGGTAATAGTCATGATCTGCAACAGTGTTACAGGGTAATGCATGATCACACTCTTATTAACTCTAATAAACTGATGGAATTAATGTACCTTAACGTTGTATGCTTTAAAGTCCAATGGTTTTGTTTGTTTTTGTACAAAACCGTTCTCAAGTGAGGCCGCCTTCAAGGGATTCAGGGACACCTAATTATTGTGTAAATTAGTGGTTTCCAAACAAATTTTCATTCCCCTCCCCCACTCCTAGACTGTGGGGGGGGGGGTCATGAGGACTGGTTTGGGGGCCACTGATTTAAACTGTGAACATAAAATAAAATTGACCTATACATCATGTTGGCAAATAAGTATTCTAAATGTTGTGGGTTTGTTTTTTGTTTTTGTCTCCTGTTTATGATGTCACTCTGTGGCTTGATATGCAGATTACACTTTCCATTGGAAGTAGTTCATTGGCAGATCAGCCATACTGTTCTGTTCTAAGCAGGAGACCCCACAGACAATTTATCGATCTTACACAAACCCCCCCCCAAACCCCACAAAAACTGTTACAATATAAACCACGTTTAGATGACAGTCCCTTTTGAAGTAGCCACAGAAAAACCTTGTCTACTCATCCTTGGCTGTGGCCATATAAAGCCATCCCCTGACCACCACTAGTCTAATATGATTTTCAATCTGGGATCGTACGGACTTTCAGGAATTGTTGAATTTGTCAGCTTAGAGTGGGGGGCTTTTTTTGGGGTTCTTTTTTAAAAGTGAACCCTAGCTTCCTCCTTGCAGTTTTATATTATAACGTCAGATGTACCCTTTTTGGATCTGTGACTGCTTCAGAGTAGGAGCCAGCCCAGTCTTGGGTTCTCTTTGGCATTGCAGAGAGAGCGCCATCCCGAGTGTTCAATGTAAAGTCTTAGCCAGCAGTAAAAGCATTGAGGCAGGCCTACTGGGGTTTGTCGAGCCCTAGTCTAACGTACGAGTTGCTGGTTAATAACTCTGTGTCGCGCTACCTAACATGATGTAATGAGGGCTGGAATGGCTGCATGACGTGATGATAAAGTTGTACAATATTCTGGTATGCTACGTGTAGTGTCTCATCCATTGACTCTGCTTGTTGCAGTTTGTCAGCATAGGTTCCATGTATGGATGCGGGCGGGATCACCAGTCTGAGTTTCTGCTCATTGTATCAAGGGAAGTGAAAGGGGAGGAGACCAGTTTCCAGAAGCGCAGCGGCGAGGTGTGTCCCAACGCTACACGCACCTTCCTGTACTCGTCTTGCTTCCTACACCTTCATCTTCTCAGTCCTGCATGGCCCTTCCATTCTGCTTCCTTTCTTTCATGACCAGAAACATGCATGGGTGGCTTCTAATTTTTTATTTATTTTTTTTTACCTCTTCTCTGCTGGTGGGTCTTACTGGCTGCGAAATGGTTAAAGCCAAAGTTTCTTCTGTATGAAAGCAGACATTTTGAACATCTGTTCGCTGTCCCCGGCTGAGGAAGCCATTTTGTTTTTCGTTTTGCATGAACTCAATGCTTTATCATATATCCTATGAGCAAGAGAATGCTGTAACGACATTAAGGGGGCTCTGTCACCTAAACAATGTTTATACTGCGAAATGTAGAGAATGAAAATAAAATCTATACCTTTTTTTTTTTTTAATGATTTATTTACTTGCTTGGAGTTCTGCTAAGGCGACCATACTTTAGACCAGTCTCTGTTTTTTCTCTTGTGACTTAATATGCAAATGACACATTTCTCACTGAAATTGGTTCATTTGCATATCAAACCACAAGGTGATGTCATGAAGAGTCGACATCTCGGATATATGCTTGCAATTCTCCTAGCACAAGGTATAGATTTATTTATTTTCTTCTCTACATTCATAAACCATGTTTTTTTAGATGGAGTTTTTCTAATCCTTGCCGGGACTACTGTAAGTGCTGCGGGATATGTAAATAAATACCAGATTCAGAGCTTTTGTGTAAATCTCTGGTTTTGCTGGTTTTCATGTAGGAGAAACTTATTTTTTAAAGTATACTTTTTATGCTTTTTTATATTTTTTTTTTTTTTTTTTTTATTTTTTTTTCTCCCCCTTCTCTTTTGGCTGTGATTTTATTTTTTTTTTTTTTTTTTTTTTTTTTTTTTTTTTTTTATATGCCTTCCTCACATCCATTTTTTTTCTTTTCTCCTTTTACTATGACAATAAGCAATTGCCTTCACTTGGTTATTTTGTTTAAACATTAGATAGTTCAGTCCCATGACATGTTACACCTTTCATATATTCATCTTTTACGGCAAAATATACTTGGGAGAAATTTGAGGCAGTCTTAATTTGAAGCTCGTTAAAAAAAATAAAATTAGTGTACAGATGACCAGCTGAAAACAAGTCCTTTTATTTTATTTTGGGGACCTTTCATCCTTTGGAAGTGCATGTTTATGTTTGTTGTTTTTTACATAATTACTAGCTCATTTATAGAGATGTGTTTATTGTATTTTTTTAAGGTTTTTCAGCGTGGCTTCTTTAACCCCTTGAATGTTTCTGGAATGTTGTACAGTTTAGGACGCAGGCTGTTTTTTTACACTTCTGCTGTGTTTGTGTTTAGCTGTCATTTTTCCTCTTTCTCATTTACTGAACCCACACATTATATACTGTTTAATGCCATAACAGGTCTTACATAAGATGCCAATTTTTTTTTTCATAGTACAAATAAATAATTGAAAAAATATTTTCTAACTTTTTTTACATGAAAAATATTTTACACAAATAAAATTTAAAAAAAAACTGTTAAATAGATTCTAGTATTTGTCCAGCGTTTTTTTTTTTTTTTTTTCCTCTGTGATTAGGCTTGGGTCAAATGGCCAAACGTTACCACTAACCCTAAATCCGTAATGGCAATTTTTTTTTTCTTTAATGCCCATTGTTTTGCAGGATACCAAGTTAGAGACATGTCATTTTCCCTGAGATTAAGCTTCCCTCTCCCATGTCCACTCTGTTGATTTTTAGTTTTCCCTTCTCTTTGTAATCCCTTTCCTTTTGTTGCACCATCTTAGTGTCTTCCTGTGTGCTCCACTTTCATTTATGATGTTGGCAATACACTCAGATGTGAAGTGCCACCGATTTGCCATAACCTCCCTAGATCATGCCATCCCTTAATCTGTTTTCTTAGAAAATTTACACCGAATTGTTTTTTTTTATTTATTTTTTTTTTTTCCACTCACTAGCAACAGTAAAGCGTGACTGAAATGATATAATTTCCATTGCTCTTGCTGACTCCAGGGCAGTGCCATCTTGGAGGTACATGCTGCCTTCCCCATGTCATTCGCTATCACTCCGTGGCGCAATCGCAGTGCCCCAGGGGGCCAAATTCATGTGTTGTATGATACCTCGATATCGAGGCGTTGGGAAACACCACCTGAGCAGAAGGGTGGCGGACGCCTTCATTTGAAGTATCTGGTGGGAATTTGGAACTACCACAAATTTTTAAAAAAATGTGATAGTCATTCCTTCATGCGCATTACTCTCCATAGAAGTGAACGGACACCCTAATGCACAATGACCCCACTCTATTCACAGCTCCAAGCATACGCGATAAGCAAATGCTGTGGCCTCACATTCTCATTTGACAATCAATCTGTTGTCTTGGAGGGGCCTGAAGAAGGAGCAGTCACTTTTCCCCCAAGTGCTGAGCCAACTCCCATGTGTTCTGTGTTGCTTTCCTGTCAGTCTGGCCCCCCCGGGAGCTCACTTTCAATTATCCAGTTTGTCTCGCAGGCTGGTGTAAGTGAGCAGCGCTGTATGGTTGATATGCTCTCATGTTTGGCAAAGGGTGTAGAGAGAGATTCCTGTAATTCCCAATCTTCTGCTTGTTTGCAATCTGCAGTGGGCCCTGTAGCATCAGACTTGTATACACAAATGCTATGAACACTTGATCCTCTTGGTGTCCTGTAACCATCCTTTTTATATCCATAGTTTTTTATTTTAACACCTTTTGAGGCAATGTGACGTCCTGCAGTGCAAACCCGTATAGTGAGCCATCAACTGTCACTGCAAGTGCTTAGCTAGTGATATTGCTTCTGCCGCGCGTTTGTTAGACTCCCTTTTAGAGACAGTTGGCCTCATTGTGGGTAAAAAAATAAATCTCTAGATGTAGGGTTGAACTTGGGGTTATGGGAAAAGTAAAATGCTACATTCAGTTATTGCCCTATAACTTTCGAATACAACAGAAAAAAAATAAAAACCACGGGCTGTTTCCAATCTCAGAACAAATATTGGAATCTATTTGGCAGGCTTTTTTTTTTATTTACATTTTTAGGTGTGTAAAATGTTATAAAAATATCTAGGAGCCCTTTTATGGTGCTAAAAACAGTACATAATCTGTGGGTACATTAAATGAGAGCTAAACACAAACACCGCAGAAATGTTAACAGCCATTGTCCCAAAACAATCCTGTCACCAAGGGTTTAAAGGGAACATTCTATTGGCACATTGCAGTAGACTGGGAGTAGCACCTCCTTTCTACAGGTCCAAGGGCATTGTAATATACTAATACAATGCTCACTCTTCATTTAAGTTGTTTGGATAGTTTAACAGACATTCTTGGACATTGAGCTATGAACTGTAAAGCTTTTTAGTGTTTGTGTTTGGCACTTAACGGGTCAAACCTCAGTGTAATCATAGTGAAACTGCAGTAGTATACCTCTTTTATAGGGAGAGGGCATAAAGGAGTTTTTTTTGTTTGTTTGTTTGTTTTTTTCTTGCTCTGTTTTTTGTACAGTTGAGTAGTGGATGTATTGGTAGGGTATATAATGTCTGCTCGTGCTGCTTTATTACAAGTTCCTAGAACTTGTAGATTTTGTATTATATAAATGGGACAAGACCCAGCAATTCTTAGGATTTATCAAAGGGTGCTCAATGACCCAGATCTAGGCAGCTGCACATGACCATGTCTGTTTAATGGTGAGATTTGCCTAGCAAACAAGATCATTTCTCGACTAGTTCTAAAACTCTGATCTGGGGCAAAGTTCAAAGTGATCAAATTGGTAGGAATGTACCATTGGCTTCCATGGCGAGCGGACCACCTGATCTGTATGAATAAGATCCCACTAGAGTGGCTGTTAATGGGTTCATATTGTAGGCCTGGGTGGTGTTTTGGTTTTTTTGATCCCTGCACCCATTTTGCTTGATGTCTAGTTCAATACCACTTCCATGATGACTGAAAGGACCCCCTTTCTACAATGGGGGTTTCTGCAACCTTTACCCCACACTAGCTTGTCCCAGAATTCTGCGACAAACCACACCGGGGGCAGAGCTTGGGATGTCCAGCACTCCTGCACATGTGCAGTAACCAGTGTCTTAGACACCGGAGAATTAGATATTGACGAGCTCAGTTGGACAGCGGAATCAGCACTTGCACCATGGCACGCCGAGAATCTTCTCGTATGCCGCAGCACTGGGGTAAAGTAGCGACTCTGCTTCAAGGTTGGACATCGATTTAATTTTAGCTTTTGACAACTTGGTTTGAAGCAAATGCCACTGTACCACGGAATCCTACCCCACTGGGTCAATATGGCTAACTCTGGTTGGGGCAAGTGCTACAACCCTTACTTTCTGCCCAGGTGCTTTTACCAAGATGCCTTTGTGTACATATCACATACATGTGTTTGCCTCTAAGGCTGGTGTATTTGATTCACACACCACTCTATATAATATTGTTGCACTCTAAATCCTCAGGGAAGAGACATGCCTAGACCTGCTCCAATAACAAATGTGACACCTATTGCTCGCGTTGTACACTCTAAACAAGTAACAGACCCTGGTGACTGAGATTTTATTATTTTTTGTAACATCTTTATTTCCCTCAATGTCAATAGGTGTAGTTACATTCTCTAGCTTTTAAAAAAAATTACAAAAAAATGAAAAGAACACAAATTCCTTACTTACCATAATGGCATAACTTAAACAATATAATCAAGTTATATGTAATTGTGGTCTTAGTCTTTGTAGTGTTCTGTCCAGTTTGTGCTCTAGGGATTTTTTTTTGTTTGTTTTTTGTTTGTCTTGGGAGGTAGCACTGACTACTAACTTCATAAACCATTGTATTTTATGAGTTGTGGTTTAAAATGAAGCTTATTTGATTTTTTTTTTTTTTCTTTTTTATATATATTTTTTTTATTTGTCTTTTTCTAGCTGGTCAGTATTGGTTCTTCCTATAACTACGGCAATGAAGATCAAGCAGAGTTTTTGTGTGTGGTCTCCAAAGAGCTGCACAATACCCAATATGGCACAACTAGTGAACCAAGTGAAAAGGCCAAGGTGAGTTTCAATATTATATATTTCATACATAAGTTTAAAGTGTACCCCCCCCCCCCCCCCCCCCTCCATAGTAATACATTGCTCAATCAGTGACTCACACTGATCTGAGGACTATATGGCCTGTCTCATCTCGGAACCTTTTTAAACATGCCATACTACTTTCACATAAGACTTTTTTTGTGTAAATATACTTCAAACTCTCTGTGCAATTTCATATACAAAGATTTAGTAGGCTCCTTCTAACTTGTTTTGCCAGTTTTGTTATTGCTTGCATGTTTCTTTATTCTATTTTTTTTTTTTTTTTTTGGGGTGGGTGGGGGTTGAGTTTATTTATTTTTTCCATTTAACAGTCTTTCTTTTCCGCTCCCTTTCTTTGCACATGCATGCTGCATGCTCATTCAGAGTGAGGATGAAGAGACGGATTACGATATGAATGACTCAGATTAAGTTGTAATGAACGGGTGAGCGCTAGCTTCCCCCGAAAACTCCTCCCGCAGCATCTTTGCCCAATCCAATCCTGAGCCTCACCTGAGCAATTTTCCCATAAGTCTGTGCTTATTCCCCCCCCCCCCCCCCCCCCCCCCCCCACTCTGTACACACTGCGTCCACTAATGGAGCGGAATGGTCATTTTGCTAAGAATACCGCTATACTAGCGAGGTGACAAAGATTAAACAAACTAAATTGTATTAAAACAACTGTGATAAATGTCCCCTTATTTTTAACATTGGTAACCGCCTGCATAATATTATAGAACTTCATGTTCCATCAATTTCTGTACTCCCCAAGTCACCCCCCCTCACCCCCTTAGAGTTTAGCCTGGTTACAAAAAAACATTATGTACATTGCTGTATACAGTAGCAGGGCTGGTTGAATACATGGATATCCAGGTCATTGTGTAGTTAAGCAATAGACCATGGGCCAATTTTTTTTTTTTTTTTTTTTTTGAAGTGGGTCGCATAATCAGATATGTATGTGCCATGTGTTGGGCTGCATGATTGATTGATTTATTTATTTTACCTGCTAAATAACCAAACAAGTTAATTTTAAACTTTATAAACAAAGCAAAATGAGAATATAGATGGTCTTTGGTATATTCCGAAAGTGATTTGGTTAAAGTTAACGCACACTTTTTCTTTGTGGGAGGGGGTTCATTTGTCAACTTTTTTTGTATTTTTTTTGTTTTTTAACTTATAGCTCTAGCCCTCCCCTAGTCATGCTCTATTCCAAGCATGGTGCATTCATATGGTGAGATCAATGTGTCTTATATCCTGCTGGCATTTGCCAGCTGAGAGAGGGAATGGAGGAGACCTGTCAAAGTGAATTGCGGGAAGAGGCAACTCCGTATCCATTCATCCAGCTGATTAAACACATTAATGGCTTGTCACAGCCTCACTGTCTTGTCTTTCCTCCAAGCTATAGATGTTGGCAAAAAAAACCTTCAATTTGTTGAACTTTACTTCACATGTATTGAACAAAAGTATAAAACATGTTCTAACCAGCCGTGCAGTCCTTATCACGAGGAACATGTGCGTTAGCTTTGTCCGTTTTATAACTTATCTGAAAATCTGATTTTCAGATAAGATTAGACAAAGCTGCTATCCCTCAGTTTACTGTCAGTTTTAACTTTAAAAAAAAAAACCACACCCTTCATGTTCTTTTATTTTCATTTTCGTGTTTTTATTTTTATTCGGCCTTAGTGTCGGGATAAGATGGCACATTGTCCTGGGAGCTTATGCGGAACAATCTTTTTTTTTTTTTTTTTTTTTTTTTTTTTTTTTTTATTGGTGGGTTTTGTTTTTGTAGGCAGGATGGCTGAATTATAATTACAGAACTTTTGGTTTTTCCCAATTCTTTCTGTGCTCATTTCTTCCTCCAACAAAATGTTTTTGTCATGATTGATACTAACTTTTTTTTTTTTTTTTTTTTTTAGGCTACAGCCTGTGGATAGCAATGTATGGTCCTAGACCAGTGCTTCTTAAACGGTCTACGATATAGAGCTGACCCAGTTGTTTTTAAGAATATGTAGTGTACCTGGCGTGGTTCCCCAATGATTGTTATACAAATTATTTAAACACAACTGGGTCATCCCTATATCCTAGACTTTTTGAGGGTCCTTGAGGATGGGTTTAAGAAGCTCTGTCCCAGACTGCAGACTTACTGTGTGTGTGCCACAGGATATTGCCCCTTAGTATCCTCGTTATGCCACCCTCCGCCCCCCCCCCCCCCTTCCCCAGACCCCAGTACTTACCTCGTTCCTATTGTCAGGGAGAAAAAGTGCGTGTTATACACCGATGAATACTGTGTGTGTATGTATGTATGTATATATGTATGTAATATATATAATTTGTAACGAGGGCTGTCACCTTTTTAAATACGTTCAGATTATATTTTGTTTTTATGAACTATTTCGATATTTCCCTTCCTGACCCTTTTTTTTTTATTTGTCTTCCAGATTTTGCAAGAAAGAGGCTCCAGGATGTGAAGTGGTTTTTTAATTTTTTTTTTTTTTTTTATTTGATGCAATCCATGAAATGCCACCTTAACAAAGAAGAAACCTGCATTTAGTTAATGTAGTAATTTGCGTTTTTGAAAAGATGCACTTGGTTTGAATGCGGTGGAGAGATTAATTTATGGGAATTTCATATGGGACAACTTTTTTTTTTTATTTTATTTTTTTTTGTGTAGGGGGTCATGGCTTTCCCCCATTGCACCCCTCAACATACACCTTCCTGCAGCACCTTGTTTATAAACTGGCTTAACACTAGCGTGGGCACAAACAAGACAAACTGACAAAACTGTACATACAAAGTACTTCCCTTAATCCTGACTGAACACTTTTTGGGACACTAAGCAGGCCCACTCCTGTTCCAGAACACTGCAGTCAGTGTTTTTTTTTTTTTTTTGTATTATTTTGCTTACTCAAACCTCAGTGACTACTAGACTGGTTTCTCCCAGTACGATATCCCTTGAAGCCGTTTTTCTCTAGATAGGCCATTTATAAAGAGGTCTATCCTTTTTATACACAAAGGGAAAAATGGAGCATGTAAACTATACTCCGCACTGGCTTACTGCTACAAAAAAAGTTTTCCCACTGTTTTATTAAAAATATGCCTTGCTTCAAATCTACCCAAATGTGTAATGACGATGAACCTTGTATCTCCATCCCCTTGTGCTGCCCCCTCCGACACTTTTTTTTTTTTAATTTTTTTTTTTTTTTTTTTTTGCAACGACCCATAACCTTTTACACGTTTAAGAGACAGACTTTTAATTGTTGGACTATCTCAACACATGTTGAATAGGGAATAGAATGCAAATTGTTACTGTTATTGCATTTTTAATGGCTCCAAATGTTGACTTATTTTATATATAAAATAATTTTTATTTGGGACCTATTTATTCATTGTGATGCAGTGCTTGCCTAAGTCATTCTCAAATTTGGTTTTGAATATCTGAGTTTGTGTACTTCACACATTGAAGTGCATTTTCAGTTGCCATTTTTCTGTACATTTTTTTTTTCACACCCTTTTTTAATTGTTTAATAAGATTTGTACAGTTCTACTTTGGTTTTATTAACCCCTAACACTTCCAATTAATAGTGGCCTTTTTAAATTAAATACTTATTTTTTTTTTTTTTTCCCTTTGTAAAGCTGCAAGTTAAAAACCAATAACTAAAATGTAAATAGAGCAGGATATTGCAATTGGTTTTTTTTGTTTGTGTTTTGAATAGCATGATTAAGTGACCAGTACTGCACTGTATTCTAAAGGCCTTAATGGTTTTTGAGGCTAAAATAGTAAAACGTTGGGGTTTTTTTGTTTTTGTTTTTTGTAACTTTAGAGACTGGAACAACTAAACTTTTTTTTTTTTTTTTTTTTTAAAGGCCTTACTAATACGATTTTGTCTAACCTTCAAGAGCCACGATGTGGTGTTGTACTCGGCACTCTATTAAACATTCCACTGCTATAAAATGCCACCTTCCCATGTTATGCCCTTGTTGATGCAGTTTTTAGACTTACTTTCCGACCACTTGCTATGCAGTACCAAGATGCAAACCTCAGAGTAATGGTAAGGTGCCTCACACTGCGCTGCTGGGCACACGAACATCTATGGGAACTTCTCTAGAGACAGATCGGGAAAACATTTAATTAAAGAGAGGCAACTTCTGGTGCACATCAAAGAAAATAAACCATTATAAATAATCCACTCCAGATTGTTGGTGTTAAGACTAGTGTTGAGCGAACCCGACCGCACTGTTCGGGTTCGTACCGAACTTTACGTTTTTTGGAACCCGAACACGGACATTTCACTGTATGTCCATGTTGGAGTGCGGGGTTCGGCGATTACATTGTATGTAATTCTATTGGCTTTCTATAAACCGAAAAAGAGTCCCCATTCATAAGAATAGGCCAATTGACCTATTCGTATGAATGGGGACTCTCTTACCCACATTTTATTTCATTTTGCAGCCCTCTAGTCCTTTCTAGGACTTTTTTAGAGGCATTTTAGTGGCCAAAAGTTTGGCTCCCCATTTACTTCAATGGGGTTCGGGGTCAAGTTCGAGCACGGACCCGGACTTTTTTCCCGAAGTTCGGCCGAACCCGAACATCCAGGTGTCCGCTCAACTCTAGTTAAGACGGCTTCTAAGCTTCGGAAGATATTTTTAAGCAATATATTTGTACAAAGCCCTCTAATAAATCCTGGGGGTATCAAGTTGACTAGATGAAAAGGCCAGAAAAGTTTTAAAATGTTTAAAACCAAATTATTTTTTTTTTTTAACATTTTATTTCTATAGTCTGTTTTCGTAAGTGATAAAACATGAAAAGGTTACACTGTACAACCACTGTATGATCATACAATTAGGGGGTAGCTGAGTCATTGCTAAACATCACTCTACACCCCCAGACAAGCCAGAAGGCTTGCTTTTCCTATAGATCTCCTACATTTGCAGTACAAGATTAAACATGATCACCTGCCTTGTTTGCCTCCTATATCCATTTAATACATGGACCTCTTGGAGTAAAGGGGGCGGGTGCAAACAACTGTCTTATGCTAGAAAGTACTGTTAAAATGCTACTTAAAACCCTTGAGGAACCAATACATTAATGTATCAAGATTTGTCCACAACAGTCTACCCTTTAACTACACCTCTTGGTCATGCCTGCCTCCTGCGGCAGGATATTGGATGTGCCCGAATATTACTTTTTAGTTCTGTTTTTAAACAAAATAAAGACATTTGAAATTTAAGTAATGCAGATTTTTCTAAACAAAAATGTTGAAATATTTGGTTTAATGTTTCCATTGTTTATTTGGAAATAAGCGTTTTCTATTCCTAGGAAACCATGTATGTAGTGGATTGGGGGCATATTGGTTTAAAATATATATTTATTTATTTTTAGTAGGAAATGCATGTTTGCCATCACTCCATATTTTAGAATGCATTAAGGCCACACCCTATGTTAAGTTTGCAAGCTAATGTGTCCAGCTTCTACTAGGGAAACCCAACATCTATCTTATCAGCATGTGCATGAACAATCTGAGCAGTGGCTCACCGTGCTAGTCTGATGTGGGGGCCTTTATTAGAAACACAAGTGAAAAAATAAAGTTCTTGTCCTTTTGTTAAGAAAAAAAAAAAATACATCTTGGACATAGTGTACTCTGGAGATTTTGGACAAATGCTTATCTTGGGGGGGAGGAAGAATGTCCTTATGTGATAAAATATATATTTTCTAAGGTGAAGAATTTAATATTTTTTTTTTTCTGAAATGTATTTTTCTTTTTACTACAAACTTAAAAAAAGTCAGGAACTCTGAAGAAGGCCACACAAGATTTATTATTATTCAGACTCCATAAAACAACCGATTGCAGCGACAATATGGATGCTTAACGTGTTTATCACAATGTACTTCTTGAAAAAGCTTTAATCCTACACTTGTTGACTTATTCCTTCTGCATCTAAGGTTGGTGTGAATGCGCACCGGGGCCCCTGACCCTTGCAGTGACCTTGAGACCCTATCTTTTTCCCAGCAGTCTGTAAACATGCGTTGTTTTTCACACTACAGTTTGTAATATCGAAATTCTTCATGATTATCTGCTTTCCCCCTGTAAAGAAACAAAACGGGTTATTATGATGTGGCTTATCAACATTTTTATTAAATATTATATTTCTCTGTGAATTAAAGCAAAATACCACTTTTTAAATTGTAAAGTAATCCACACTCCATACATTTAAAGGGACAGTCTAGTCTTTATACTCACTTTTGTGTAGGTTGAAGATTACTGCCTGTATAGTGCAGACTTACCCCAGCACCCGTGTGATTTGATGTAGGCGTTCTGCATAGATCACATTTTTAATATTCTACTCAAGCCCTCCCCTGCATCCTAGCCGACAGATACTGCTGCACTGATTGTGTGTACAGCACTGAGCATGTATCAGTTTTGTTTGATTAAGTCACTTGCTCTGCTGGTGGAATAGAATGCATTGTGTGGAATCTAATCTTGCTCTTGTAAACATGGGATTGCTTAACATTGCAATACCTTGTCTAATGATATCACTAGATAAACAGGATATTCCATTCCTTTGAATTACATTATTCTCATTGGTTCCTGTGGCAAAAAAGAGGGAAAATGCTTTACTCAGCTAGAGTGGGCACTCCTGGTTTCTTGCAAACTGCTGTAATTTCACAAATTATTCATATTGTAAGCAATGGAAAGTGTAAAACATGCATTTTAATGTAGTTTGACGTTTGGAATATGCATTTTGAGTACCAGACACTCCCTTTAAGTAATTAATCCTACAGGGAGAAGAGATTTGAGTTAGCAGTTATAAAATACTGTTCCTTCTGTTCAAATTGAACAGCCCTTTTCTGAGACCTTTCTTAAATGGGGGGGGGTTATGGGTTGTACTGGACCCCGTTTGAATCTCTCAGTGGAGTAAACTCAAATAATTTTTCTTAAATGGTCACCTTAACCTGCACAACTGTTGGCAAAAATAATGTTTTCTTTAACTGATTACATCAAATGTAGATATTTTACATATAAATACTTTAATGAAAGAGGGATTAAGTACCTATAGCTCTATCAGGGGGCAGACATGGAGGAAGATCCTGATCCTGATAGAGCAAAAAGGACTCTGTTTATTTTGTATTCTTGCATTAAAGCATTTCTATTTAAAAATGTATATACTTTCAATTAGATAGAACTGAACTTTTTGCCAACAGTTGTCCCTTAAGATAACAATTCATATGATATTAGGAATGTTTTTATAGTTTTTTTTATTTTTTTTTTTCTAGCAGTTTCGTTTGGTTTTTTTTTGTCCTGCAAATGTTAAATGTGTTAACCTGTGATAGCATGGCCAGACAGATTTATGCATTAAATATGATGCACAACACTATTTATACATAAAATACCTGTAACTAAGCAGTGAATGGAGAAGCACATTTAATAACATACCAATAAATTAACTCAATCTACTCTCTGTAATTTTACAGACATTAACTGAACTTATGTTTAACTGAAAGACTGCATCAAGTCTAGAATAAAAAAAAATGGGTTTTAACTGTAAAAAGATTAAACTTTTTTTTTCTTCTTCAAACTATTGTTTTTATAAACTCCCAATTTAAAATTAATTTCCTGCCTCCTGCCACATTTACTTTCCACACTTGCAAAAATTGTCTGTAATCAAATGGTAATATGGAATCACAAAGATCTTCCTTATAGGATGCAAAAATAGCTCCTTTTACAGCTGTGGATATTGATACAGTCAGAGTTAAAGTGGAACGTCTCTTAGCAGATAGACACGGGTTTACACTGAGCCCTGCCTCTCTACTGAGGCTGAGCATTTAAGAGCAGCGGCTCGCCCCATCTGACTGGGGTCTTGTAGGGCTGAATGAAATTACATGGATTGAAATGCGCATTAAAATAGACATGCAAACATTCATAAAAATAGTACTTTATACATGTATATCAGCTTAAATCAGATGGACAACACAGTATAATGACTTTGGGGGGGACATCTCCGCGTTTCACCCGGCAGGGTTTCATCAGAAGTCATGAGTATGGGGGGGGGGAATGTCCTTTACACACACAAAAAAAACAGAAGAAAGAAGGTTGCAATAAAGGGGGAAAAAGAAAAGGGTACATGAGAAGGTCAACTTAAATATCATAGGGCACTTGTTATGTTGACTAATATTGTTAAAGTTAGGGGGGTTTATTCCAAAAGGTAAGTACAGATAAATGGTTTTTATTCTAGAACACATTGATGTGCACAACTGTTAAACACCAGGTAACAGGCAGAATATTAAAGCGGAAAAACAGTGCAAATTATACATATCTGTGAGTACACTTCTATGTAAATTGAATGATTAAAGTGCAGATGGGGGAAAAAAAAAATCTAGATATTTACATAATTTTGCAGGAGATATATATATATATATATATATATATATATATATATATATACTATGAAAATCATAGATTTGCATGATGAGTTTGAAATTTGTAATTATAAAAAAAAAAAAGGGAAGACCCTTTTTAACTAATCCATACATTATATGCCTAACACATCATGAATCAATGAGAATATTTACCAAATAAATGTAATGAGAGATGCTCAATTTTCAGGTATCGGTCAGAAAAAAACATCACTTTAAAGATGAGGTAGAGTATGGAATGGGAGATACTGCTGTATCCCTAAAAAAAAAAAAGAAGCATAAAATGCATTAGAGATGCTAAGATGTATGCTGCATGAATGGTAAAGTGTAAATATATATATATATATATATATAATAGTCCTACTGAATGGCTATGTAGGAAGTGCTATAGTGCAGCTCATATAGTACATGCAGAGAGATTTTTACAGTGAGTTCAAATTAAATAGGGGTGAGATATGGACAATGGGGAATAAATGGGTTTTTAAATAAGGTGTACTTTCAGTTTTTGTATTGGACTTGAAAGGATTGTATCGCCCAAATACTGTTTTGCTGTGATTTTAGAGCCTAAAACATGATCAATACATCATGTATTAGCAAAACATCAAGAAATTGCCTAAATTAGAATAAAAATGTTTTTTTTTAAATGTGTCTCCTGTTTATGACATCACCTGTGGCACGGTATGCAAATAAACTGCTTTTCAGTGTTAAATGTGTCATTTGCAAAAACAAATACCGCAGAAGTGTAAAAACAGTCATTGTTATGAATGGTACGACATTTCCAAAACATTCTGGCCACGAAGGGGTTAAGAAAGTGACATACAACGGTCTTCTCTACTGGATCTGGATTTGTATGAAAATATCTGACCACCTCTCCTTACCACTTACAACACTCGCTGTGTAGCAATTGCAGTCCCCGCTCAGAGCATAACTTGGAGTAGTGAGATCATTGAACTGGTAAACACATACTTGGTATTCTCTGTAGTCACCGATGGTTTTTCTAAATTAACATGGGTAATGGGATTCTGTCTACCTAAATCTTGCTTATACTGTGATTGTAGAAACTAGAGATTCAAATGATCCATCCTGTGCTAGCAGAAGTGCATGGAAAGTGAATGTTTGTACATGTGTCTCTTATGTGACATCACCCAGTTGTAATGGGAAATGTGTAGACATGTGCAAAACTAAACTTTGCGTTTCGTTTTCGTCCATTCGGACTAAAATGTTATTTATTTCGCCCAAAACGAATTTCGTTCATTACTGCATTCGTTTCAGACGAAATTCGTTCATTATTTTCGTTTCGTTTTATTCATTCATACGAATTGACCTATTTTAACCTCTCTTTCGGTTTATAGACTTTCGTTTATGGAATGCATGTAATGCTATTGGCTTTCTATAAACCGAAATAGAGTCCCCATTCATACTAATTGACCTATTTCAACTCTATTTCGGTTTATAGAATACCAATAGCGTTACATACATTCCATAAACCGACATAATGAACGACTTTTGGTTTATGTAATGCTATGAACGAATGGTTAATAAACAAAAATCATTCGTCCATTCGTGCTATTGGCATTCTATAAACCGAAAGTCGTTCATTATGTCCGTTTATGGAATGTATGTAATGCTATTGGCATTCTATAAACCGAAAGTCGTTCATTATGTCCGTTTATGGAATGTATGTAATGCTATTGGTATTCTATATGAATGGACGAATGATTTTCGTTTATTAACCATTCGTTCATTCAGCTTTCGTTAGTTTAGCATTTTCGTTTTTCGGACAATGGACGAAAATGCATTAGTCCGAAAACGAATGCACATGTCTAGAAATGTGTCATTTGCATATCACGCCACTGGTGATGTCATAAACAGGAGACACAACAGCCATTTAATAATATATTTCTCTCTTTCAAGCATGTTTCAAACTCTGCATACACACTCTCTGCATTTTGCTATGTATGGTTTTGTACTTCATATGTAAATCTTCCTTGTGTTACAAAGGGCTATTAATTTTTTTTTTTTTTTTAATCTGTTTTCTGAGTGAATTATGGTGAAATTTTGCTTAATTTATAAGGCAGTGAGGTTAAGGGCTACTAAAATTGTTTTCATTTTGAACAGAAGCTACCCCCCATTTCGGGAGAGATCTATTTCGTACAAGACTTTGCGCAGTAATGTTTATTTTCTGTACAGACAATCTCTTGTTTCGCTTATGTAAACCAGCCGTTAATGCAGGTCCTTTTAACGAACGTATGATGTAAAATCCCCTTTACCCTCATGTAAAAATAAACCGGTTTGTTGATGTACAGTAAGGCTTTCCACAAATTGTTCAGTGCGGATACATTTTCAGCTCTGTTTTTAGAAAGAGCCTTTTGCCGTGAGGCTTATAATGCTAGCCTCGTGCACTTTACGCTAATCAATAATTCAAAGCGTCTGTACGAAACAGTCAGGATTTAAGTGGCTGGATCCGTCTAACAAGATCCCAGTTTATGCCGTAGGAGGCCATTTTTGAGATGTTGAGCTTTGTACTCTCTGTTTAACCTTTCAAGCACAAGGTAGTATTTTTATTATATGTGATTTAGTCGTCTCATTTGCATACGGTGTCACATGACGGTCACATGCTGATGGCGGCCATTTTTTAATTTTTTTTTTTTTTCCTTGAGTACATTCAATTTTTTTTTTATTTTTTTTTTTAATATTTCCAAAATGTCAAAAGGAAATCCATGAACCATGTTTGTCAGTTACTCACAAGTTACTCACATTTTAAATTCTTTCAATCAGGTTTGGGAGAAACCAAACATTAGGAGAGTTATTAATGCCTCTTTATCAGACATTAAGCCTTTCCAGAGATCCCAGGAAGCAAAACTCCTGCTTGTTCCCCCCCAAAAATCAGTAGAATATGACCAATTTATCAAAAGCTTCAAAACTCCCTTTTAACCCCTTCGTGACGTTAGGACGTACTATGCCGTCCTGACTTTAAGTGCCTTAAAGTCGTTAGGACGGCATAGTACGTCCTGTACTAAACAGCTCATCGCGGCTCTCCGCTATGAGCTGTTTTCGCATCCCGCTGCAGGCACTTACAGCGGGATCCCACCTGTCAGATGAGGCCACTTTGAGTGGCCTCAGTCTGACAGGGAAAATGTAGCCGGTGCTCAAAGCGAGCACTGGCTACATTTCTCTAAATCCCGCTGTGCCCGAACTTCCGGGTTTGGGCACGCCTCCGTGACGTCACACGTGACGTCCGGAGGTCTCGCGATTTTTTGGCAGGGATCCACAGGGTCTATTAAGACCCTGATCGGATCTCTGCCAGAGTGTTCCTGGCTACCGATCACCTCATCTCAGGCCAATTCAATGGAAAAACTTGATGCCTGGAAGTAAAGTATGGGCTACCAGAGACCCCCACAATTCTTGTATTCAAAGATGGTGCAATGGTCAGAAAAACCTCCTCAGTGTCCAAATGTGGCTGATTCTGGACTACAAGAACTATAAATCTCTGATATTATAGAAAGCTGGTCAGGAATTGTGGTACAGCAGCTGCTGGAGGGGAGAAGTTGGACCTTAGAACCTTTACAAACCTTAATTGGATGATTTCTTTATTGTAATAGGCCCCCATGCATTTCGCTTCCAAATACTAAAAGAAATGCAAAAAGGGGCCTGTGTCACCTGAACATTGGTTTTACTGGGCATGTAGAGAATAAAAAGAGGATTGAAATGATCTATATGACATTACCTGTGGCTTTACCTGTCAATTACACATTTCCCATATATTTTTGCATATATAGCCATGTGTTTCCTCCTAATTTAGGCATTTGCAGTTCTGCTAACCCAACGTATAGATCATTTTTAAGCAATCCCTTTTTTAATTCTCTACATGCACAGTATAAGCAATGTTTAGGTGATCCAGTTTCTTCAATCTGGGGGGGGGGGGGGGGGGGGGATATACTTTTTAAAAAAAACGATATTGCCCTATTAATGAGACAGTAATGATCCATTGGTCCTTGTGTAGGATCTTCCATTTCTCGAATATTCTTCTTTTTGTTTTGTCATGTCTCGTTTTTAAGTTCTTTTTAATGCACAAAAAGTTACAATTATACTATATTGTCCTACATTGCAAGTAGGAATACAATCCAAACTCTTTCAATGATTTTTTTCGATGCTGCTATTGATGGGAATTTTTTTCCATAAAAACGGACTTTGACGTGTCTCTGTGAAGTGGACATTAAAGTTCTTTGAAGAGAGACGCCAGCTGACCGTCGCATCGAAAAACACGTCACTGAATCGGTGGTGGGCTTTCCTCGGTATAAATACAGCGATTCTTCCTATGCCGGTTATTCTTCTCCTGATGAAGCCGAGAAAGAAGCTCTGGCGAAACGCATAGAGACCAGCATCCATATATCTTCCTCTGGATACTGTGTTCTTTGTACTGTCGTACACCACCTTTAGTGCCGCTTTTGGCCCGCTTCATGGACGTGACCATCCCGTGGACTTCCTAGTTGCTGACTGATTTTCTTATCCTTTGAGTCGGTCTCCAGCAGGGGCCAATATCTTTCATTGTTAATTTGTCCTGCTCATGTTTCTTTGTTTTTATTGCATTTCAGACACCATTAAATTTTAAAAGATGTCAAGTTACCTTGAGATGTTTATTTTCTACGTATGTTTGTGAGTGCATCCATTACCAACAATCTACTTTACATGTGTGGTGTGTGGTTATTAACAATATTGCACTATGACTGTATACTTTTTTTTTTTTTTTTTTTGTATTTAAGGTTCTCACTACCTCGCGCCATTCTGGTTTTGTATTTGTGTATCGATTACAAGCATTTTTGGAGAGTGCGCCAGAGGGCTGCGTTACTTTGTGTAGTACCACAAGTATTTCAATTGTACCATTGTTGCACTTTGTTTATTTGCACAAATCACTCTTTTTTTTTTTTTTGTTAAATCTTCTGCCATGCCTCCATTTAGACATGAATAGAGGACTGGAAGTGTGGTTCGACTAGTAAGATTTGGGTATAAGCTGCATATGACAATCGTCAGCAAAGTTATGTTCAACTGAAAGATGGCACCAAGTACAGACATTTTAAATAGAAATACGTTTTGATTAAAATTCCATTATAGTTTAGTCGTATTTTAGTCGTCTGAATTGTTATAGTCTAGTTTTAGTAGATCTCCAGCAGTGAGGGAGGGAACAGGTCTGAGAAGGCTGTTATATAGTGTTAAATTAACTTGCTAGGGAGATGGGAGGGAACAGGTCTGAGAAGGCTGTTATATAGTGTTAAATTAACTTGCTAGGGAGATGGGAGGGAACAGGTCTGAGAAGGCTGTTACATAGTGTTAAGTTAACTTGCTAGGGAGATGGGAGGGAACAGGTCTGAGAAGGCTGTTAGACAGTGTTAAGTTAACTTGCTAGGGAGATGGGAGGGAACAGGTATGAGCCGGGCTGTTACACAGTATTAAGTTAACTTGCTAGGGAGATGGGAGGGAACAGGTCTGAGAAGGGCTGTTACATAGTGAAGTTAACTGGCTAGGGAGATGGGAGGGAACAGGTCTGAGAAGGGCTGTTACATAGTGTTACATTAACTTGCTAGGGAGATGGGAGGGAACAGGTCTGAGAAGGCTGTTACATAGTGTTAAGTTAACTTGCTAGGGAGATGGGAGGGAACAGGTCTGAGAAGGCTGTTAGACAGTGTTAAGTTAACTTGCTAGGGAGATGGGAGGGAACAGGTATGAGCCGGGCTGTTACACAGTATTAAGTTAACTTGCTAGGGAGATGGGAGGGAACAGGTCTGAGAAGGGCTGTTACATAGTGAAGTTAACTGGCTAGGGAGATGGGAGGGAACAGGTCTGAGAAGGGCTGTTACATAGTGTTACATTAACTTGCTAGGGAGATGGGAGGGAACAGGTCTGAGAAGGCTGTTACATAGTGTTACATTAACTTGCTAGGGAGATGGGAGGGGAAACACTCACGTGACAGTAGCAGGTGAATCCAATTGCAATGTATTTTAGGCCCAGATTTAGTCCTATTAACGTAGTTTTTATTTGGTTATTATTTCGTTTTACTCACTGAAAACGTGCAGTTGACTAAAACTACGACGAAATGGTTTAGTCGACAAAAATAACACTGGTAGAGATATTGGGTCTGGTGAAGGAGGGTCATCTGACCCAAGATTCTAAACATGTCTGCCCCCTGATAGCGATTCACGGAGCAAGGGGGGCTCAATAAAGTACTATACTTGTATTCTTTCATTAAAGCATTTCTATTTAAAATATTTACACGATGTAATCAGTTAAACACATCATTTTTTGACGATACTTGTCCTTTAATCTAGGTCTTCGAGCTGAGCAATGTCCAACTCCCAATCTGTAGCACAAAGTAAGTAGTATCCACGCTTTACACAAACCCTGCACTCCAGCTATTTCCAGGCATCCAGTTTATTACTGGACAATTCAAGCAGTTGTGCTGCCCTAGGCAGACAAGAATCAAACACCCCCCCACCCATGTTGTACAACCACAACATGCCCCATCACCCCATTGCAAGCCCCATCACCCACATTGTGCACACATTAAATGCCCAATCACCCCATTTCATGCCCTCATTGCATACACACTAAATGCCCATCACCCCCATTACATGCCACCATCACCCTCATTACATACCCCACCACGTCCATTACATGCCTCCATCACCCCGATTAATTGGAAGAAGCTAAAGCTTACTGAATTGTGGGGGAGGGAGCGAAAATGTTTGAGGCACCAGAAGTGTGCTTTAACACCCTCTGGCAAAATGCCGCCCTCTGGCGAAGTGCCGCCCTAGGCGAGTGCCTTGTTTGCCTTGTGGAAGATACACTCAGGGCCGGCCTTAGGGGTGTGCGACCTGTGCGATCGCACAGGGCGCAACACTCCAGGGGGCGCCTGCCCAGCCATTGAAAAAAAAAAAAGTTAAACAAAAAAAAAAGCCGGTAGTGGCACTGGATGGTGGGAGATCAAAAGATCCCCCCTCACCAGCCCTCTGCTCGGCATGCTGTGCTGGGTCCGGGAGGGGGCGGAGCTAACCAGCTCAGTGGTGTAGCTCCGCCCCCAGCCTGTGAAGCAGAGCAGGGTCTGCTTCACAGGGAGCCCCGGGCAGCATGAGATAGTGCTGCTCGGCTCCCCATACCTGCATTAAGCATGGAGCCTGCATTAAGCATGGGGAGCCGAGCAGCACTTTCTATTGCTGTCTGTGGCTCCCTGTGAAGCAGACGCTGCTCTGCTTCACAGGGTGGGGGCGGAGCTACACCGCTGAGCCGGTTAGCTCCGCCCCCTCCCTTGAACCAAATTTGCAGGCGGGGGGGGGGGGGAGAGAGAGGCAGAACAGGGGGTGAGAGAAGGACAGAACAGGGTGAGGCAGAACAGGGGGAGGGGGGAGAGAGAGGCAGAATAGGGGGTGAGAGAAGGATAGAACAGGTGGTGAGAGGCAGAACAGGGGGAGGGAGAGAGAGAGACACAGAACAGGGGGAAGGGGGGGAGAGAGAGGCAGAATAGGGGGTGAGAGAAGGATAGAACAGGTGGTGAGAGGCAGAACAGGGGGAGGGAGAGAGAGAGACACAGAACAGGGGGAAGGGGGGGAGAGAGAGAGACAGAACAGGGGGTGAGAGAAGGACAGAACAGGGGGTGAGAGGCAAAACAGGGGGAGGGGGGAGAGAGAGGCAGAACAGGGGGTGAGAGAAGGACAGAACAGGGGGAGGGGAGAGAGAGACAGAACAGGGGGAGGGGGGAGAGAGACAGAACAGGGGGAGGGGGGAGAGAGACAGAACAGGGGGAGGGGGGAGAGAGACAGAACAGGGGCAGGGGAGAGAGAGAGACAGAACAGGGGCAGGGGAGAGAGAGAGACAGAACAGGGGGAGGGGGGATAGAGAAACAGAACAAGCGAGGGGGAAGAGAGAGAGACAGGAGATGGGAGAGAGACAGAACAGGTGGAGGGGGGGGGGAAAGAGACAGACATGGCAAGGAAGAGGAAAGGGACACATACATAGTGGGGTGAAAGACGGGGGGGGCGCCATGGGGGAAGCCCGCACAGGGCGCCGGAACACTTAAGGCCGGCCCTGGATACACTACTGAATCCAAGGTAGGAGCTGGGAACCTTGAACAATCCCTAATAAGCCAAAGGTGCAGTTCCACCAATAGTTGTTGTTTACTGCATCAGAAAAAGATTCCTTTATCTGTCAGTATGTAATGTTTAGGTGCACTGCTTGCTGAAACATACCCACTGGGCCCTCTAGTGTTGCTGCTTTCAACACAATGCAAACTGCGTTTTATAACAGTTAAAGTGACGGTATCACCTGAATATTGTTTTTACTGTCCATATAGAGCATAAAAAAATGATTCAAAATGATCTATACATTGTGTTAGCAAAACTAAAAGCAAATGTCTAAATTAGGAGAAAAATGTGTCTGCGGAGTCTCCTGCTTATGACATCACCAGTGACACAGTATGCAAATGAACTGCTTTTCAATGGGCAATGTGTAGTTTGCATTCCGGGCCACAGGTGATGTCATAAGCAGGAGACTCCACAGACACATTTAAAACAAATTTGTCTCCCAATTTAGGCATTCGCTTGCAGTTTTGCCAACACAATCATTTTAAATACCGTATTTGCTCGATTATAAGACGAGGTTTTTTTCAGAGCAAATGCTCTGAAAAATCCCCCTCGTCTTATAATCGAGGTCTCTTATAATCTGACCTCAAATTGAGGTCAGATTATAAGACATGGATCCAGGTCCCCAGCAGAGCTGCAGGGGACCTGGATCCCCCTCTCTAGCAGCAGGGCAAGTCTGCGCAACGAGCACAGACTCCCCTGCTTCCGCCCGGCACGACCGCCGGGGCTTCTGTGAAGAAGTCGGATACTTCCGCTTTCGTCACAGAAGTCCCGGCGAGCGTGCCGGGCGGCAGCAGGGGAGGTCTGCGCTCATCGCGCAGACAACCTCTGCTGCCCCACTAGGCACCAGGGAGAATCGGGCAGCTGGGGGATGTCTGCACGATACGTGCAGACATCCTCCATGCTGCCCGACACGGCAGACTATTATGACGGACAGCTGTCCGTCATAATAGACTGCCGTGTCGGGCAGCATGGAGGATGTCTGCAAGTATCGTGCAGACGTCCCCCGGCTGCCCCCACTAGCCACCAGGGATCAAGGTAAGGGGAAGGGAGGGAGGGGGGGGGCAGAGAGACAGGGGGAGGGAGGGAGGGAGGGAGGCAGAGAGACAGGGGGAGGGAGGGAGGGAGGGAGGCAGAGAGACAGGGGGAGGGAGGGAGGGGGACAGAGAGACAGGGGGAGGGAGGGAGGGGGACAGAGAGACAGGGGGGAGGGAGGGGGGCAGAGACAGAGTCAAGGGGAGGGAGGGGGTTAAGAGACAGAGACAAGGGGAGGGAAGGGGTTAAGAGACAGAGACAAGGGGAGGGATGGGGTTAAGAGACAGACAAGGGGAGGGAAGGGGTTAAGAGACAGAGACAAGGGGAGGGAAGGGGTTAAGAGACAGAGGGAAGGGGAGTGAGGGGGTTGAGAGACAGGCAAGGGGAGAGGGGAGAGAGAGAAAAATGGGGGTAAGGGAAAGAGAAAGGCAGCATTGGCACATAAAAAGAAATAAAAACTAGAAATACATTTTTTGATATCATATTTTTTTATTAAAAAAGCAATTTACATGTGAATATATACAAGTTTAACTTTTTTCCTATAGGGTAGTCTTATAATCAGGCTTTTAGTTTTTTTCCTAAAGGAATATCCAAAGTTTGGGGGGTCGTCTTATAATCAGGGTCGTCTTATAATCGAGCAAATACGGTACTCTATATGCACACGATCCCGATTAAATAGTAAAGGCACCCATAATACGATGAAATGAACCACATTTTTTGAAATGTAAAACTAGCCGAACACATTAAAACATTCTCTTAATCTATGCACTCACTTTTAATTCTAATAAAAATCTTGTTTAGGGCAACGATTTAAAAGTAATATCAGGAAGTATTACTTTACTGAGAGGGTAGTGGATGTATGGAATAGCCTGCCAGCAGAAGTGGTAGAGGTAAACACAGTGAAGGAGTTTAAGCATGTGTGGGATAGACACAAGGCTATCCTACATATAAGACCGGGAACGGGGGACTAATAAAAGTACTCAAAACAATTGGGCAGATTAGATGGACCGAATGGTTCTTATCTGCCGACACATTCTATGTTTCTATGTTTCTATATCGTGCATTTAGCGTAATCAGGCCTTATTTAGCTCAATTGCAATTTACAACTGTGCCGTTTTACAGCACTTCTAACATATAAAGCCTGTAAAAAAATGTTAATGACAACCGGAATTCTAATACACAACAGTGACTTGCTATATAACTTCAATTTGTGGTCCACGCTTGCGGAGGAAATAAATAACATTTTGAAACACAAACATTATACTGAGTGCATTAATGGGGGAACTAAGCATTAAAAAGCTTTTTAGACAAATACATTTGTTTACCGTAATATTTATATTTAAGATTTGTAGCTGTTGATAGGCCAACAATATATTATTGTAGGGTAAGAAGCTGCGTGATCTGTTCCTATGGGGGCAATCTTGATATTCAAGCCAGGGCCACTTCAAAGCCCTAATGGGCCATGGGCAAAAACTTTAGCAGTGGGCCCAATTTGTCTAATATTACAAAAACATTACAGTGGTCAAAAAAAAAAATCCTTTATGGCATAAGTTTGCCAGTGCCATCTCTGTCCCCAAACAGCTTGCCAGTCTCACATTTGTCCCCGCAGTTCTTGCTAAATGGGAGAATTTTTCCAACTCGGCTACGTTGGTCTTAAGTTTGAAATTGATGTCTCAATTCCCTTGCAATGCGCTCTCTATTGAGTAGATCCTTAAGTCGTCCGTTGTCTTCCCATCAACTGCAACTTGTAATTTTCCTTCTACATGATGCAACTTACTAATCACAGGTAGAGGACTGAGTAGCAGGAGATTCAACAGGCTCTCCGGGAATTGGGCTTGATCGACTCACAGCTGCCACTACATGATGCTCAGCCGGTGAGTCTCGGCCCTGATATCACAACATAGCTGGGTGCGGTTTAAGTCTACGTCGGTGGTGGCTGATCTTAAAAAAGCCCAGTTCCCATTAAGCTCAGCCAGCCAGCAACCACTCAGATATACGGTAAGATATAAAAGTGCACAGTAAATTAGTGTCCAATAAAAGACAGAAGAAGACCCTCCTGATGGGAGGCCTCCAGCAAGTCCCATCCCAGGAACCTTCTGTCCGTCCCCCAGTTCTGCTCCCTGGGCTCGATGCCTCAACTGCTCCCTCCACCTTTCCTTCCGTGAGCAGCAGCCCCTTACCCTACCTTCTGTTTCATTCTGCCCCCGACCCTTTTGCCCAATGTCTTGACCTCACGGGGAGGTTTCTTCCTGGGTCAAGGTGGGAGATGTGCACCAGGTCACTTGCATAGAATCTGCTTTAATTTCAGTATCTGGAGAAAACAAAAAAAAGGTGTCTATGGTTTGGTGAACCACAGATTGGCACCCTGTACCAGTCGGCCCTGGGCAAGTGCCCACTGTGCCCTTCATTAATGCAGCCCTGCCTTAAGCCTCAGGTGCCAATTTAATGTAATATGGATGATCGGTCCCCTGCTAGAGCAGGTTTCTATATGACCTAAGTCCAACTGCAAGCCCTCCAGCTACGGCTGAACTACAAATCCCATAAACTGACACTCGCTGCCTAGAATGGCTAAGAATTCGTATAGTTGTAGTCCAGAAACCGATTAAGTCCTACGTGTCCAGCTGTGGCCCTCCAACTATTAACCCTTTGATTGTTAACACAAGGTCAAAACTTAAATTCAACTATTGAGAGGCTTTCCATGTGCAACAACAACACAGTCTATTTCAATGATGTTAAAGTACGACTGTAGCAAAATATTAAATAATTGTTTATTCGAAAGATTGCATTAAGTCTAGATAGTTTGTAAATAAATGCTTTAATGAAAGAATATAAATATTCTGCGCCAAGTCATGACATCAGGCCAGGTCTCTGCCTCTTTCTGACTTTGTCCGGAGCCAAGGACACAAAAGTGAATTTCTTTTTTTAACTCTACTACTATGTTCTATGGCACCATCAGGTGGCAAGGAGTTAAAGGGACCCCTTCACCTAAACATTGTTAATGTGAATTGCATAGCACTGCAAAAAAACATATGTGCATTCAAAGCATAACCCCCCAAAATGTGTATTCGGTAGGTGATTATAATTTGACTTTGAAGACAGTGTGAAAGGTAATAATTTGGTGTTAACAGAAAACGCGTGTCCCCCAGAGCAAGCTAGTGTACTATCCTCAGAAAAGCCAAATTGTTGATATCTTTGGGTTATAATATACTGTTAACTACATGAGTCATTTATAATCTATGACTAAAAAGTGTATTATGTATCTAAATGTTCACGCTGTGTGGGGTTTTTTTTCTCTCTCTCTCTTTTGATTGTATTGAAAAATGATTTCTGAAAAAAATTAAACATTGATTTATAAAATATTGCATTTGCGTTCCGGCTGCGACCGGATTGAGAAGAGTAAAAGTATATTATAGTTTCCCCTTACCCGTCCCCTAATTATTTCTTGATTTTGTATCCCCCCCCCCTTCCCTCACCCCCATTTTCTAATTCTGTATCCCATTCCCGTTTCATCTTTTTTGAAAAAGTCTAATAAAAACATTGATTTACCAAAAAAAAAAAATAAAACTGAAAACGCGTTGGGTCTTCTCTCTTCACTGTTCCTTTATTAAAACACCATATTTTACAAGACGGGGAGCACAGATACCAGCAGGCAGTTGATCATATTTGCAGTTAGTTGGGATTTCCTTCCAGCACCCTTGTGCAGTACACTAATGAAAGTTTGCATATTATTCAAAAGAAGGTCTTTCTTGTACACGATAAAGACTGTGTTCCATTGTGGGAGCCAGCAGATGGCTTTCTTGTATTTGGTTAACACTGCGCTCGAAGCTATTTATCTTCAAGTCCACGATCACAGCGATTGGGTAATTGGATCTGCCAATCTTGTCTCCTCGTCTGTTACATTTTCAGAAATAGAAAATAGAAAGATAATTGGTAGGAAGAGAGGACAGCCCCCAATCTGCACCCCCCCCCCCCCCATCATCTTCTCTTGTAGGTCACCGGTCCAGTGGATGCTTAAGTAAACCTCATCCAGCAGCACATCTGTAATTTGTACCTAAAGCCAGAGGACTGTGAATGTATTACTGCAGCTGCCTGTGTGGTACAAGCTTAATGTCGCCATAAAAAGACAGTGTTTCAAAGAAAGAAATGGCAATAAAACCAAAGACAGGGCTGTGTTTATTTAGGGTTTGAAAAAAAACAAAAAAACGCTGGGCTTAATTATGAAAGATGGAATTGACAAGGGAATTTCAGACCTAAGGCCAAAGTAGCCGAGTTGGGGACATTCTCCCCTTCAGCTGAATCTTTCCAACTGATACTTTGGCCTTAAAGGGACGGTATCACCTAAGCATTTTTTTTTTTTTTTTTTACTGTAAATGTAGAGGAAAACATTGCAAGCAAATGTCTAAATTAGGAGAAAAATGTGTTTTCAATGCGTCTGTGGAGTCTCCCATTGATGACATGCATACCATGCCCCAGGTGATCCATTTATTCTCTACCCTCTCCAGTGGTGTATCTTGATTTTGTGCTGCCCTAGGCAGACAAAATCCGGGCACCCCCCTACCCAAGCTGTACACCCACGTTACGCACCTAAGACATGCCCCATCATTCAGACTCACATCAAGCTCATACTCCCATCACACACACACTCCCATCACACTCAGTCACACACTCCGACTCCCATCACACTCCGTCACACACACTGTCTCCCATCACACACACTGACTCCCATCACACTCAGTCACACACACTGTCTCCCTTCACACACACTCTTACTCCCATCACACTCAGTCACACACTCCGTCTCCCTTCACACACACACTGTCTCCCATCACACACACACTGACTCCCATCACACTCAGTCACACACACTGTCTCCCATCACACTCAGCCACACACACTGTCTCCCATCACACACACACTGTCTCCCATCACACTCAGCCACACACACTGTCTCCCATCACACACACACTGTCTCCCATCACACTCAGCCACACACACTGTCTCCCATCACACACACTCTGACTCCCATCACACTCAGCCACACACACTGTCTCCCATCACACACACTGTCTCCCATCACACTCAGCCACACACACTGTCTCCCATCACACACACTCTGACTCCCATCACACTCAGCCACACACACTGTCTCCCATCACACACACTCTGACTCCCATCACACTCAGACACAGACACACACACACACACACACACACAGTCTCCCATCAGCACTTACCTTTCCCTGCCAGGCAGGCAGCATGGTCCCTCCATGCTGCCTGTTCAGCTTCCCGGCGATTGTGCCGACAGGTCACGTGACCGGGCGCTCGTATGACGTCAGCGCGCCCGTCACGTGACTGTCGGCACTTCCGTGTCGGCACACTGCACGGGGAGCCGAACAGGCAGCACGGAGGTTTCTCCGTGCTGCCTGTTCGGCTCCCCGTGCAGCCTGGAAGGCAAAGCGATGGTGAGGGGGGATCTTCCGATCCCCTCTCACCTCCGTCTCTGCCTGCAAGCGCGGTCTATTTTTTTTTTAAAGGGCCGCGTTTTTTTTTTTTTTTTACATTTTTTTTTTTTTTCACATTTTTTTTCTTTTCAGTGCTGGGGGGCGCTGCCGCCCCCCAAAATTTGCCGCCCTAGGTACAGCACTGACCCTCTCTGTAAAAATAAATGTTTAGGTTATACAGTCCCTTTAAATTTGAAATTACCTTCTCAATTCCCTGCAATTCTCTCTCACATAAATAAAGTCCTAGGTGTTTTCTGTTTGAGCTTCCATAAACTGGATATATAGGTCAATCGCTTAACGGCCAGGCAGTTTCCAGTGTTGGACATGCCTGGCACATCATGCCGCACCGATCATGGAATGTTGGCTGGCATACCATAATCAGGCTAACACAGACATAGCCGCATCTGCTGAGGTCCCCTCAGTCACAGTGGATTGCTGTGACCGCCAATCACACCTATCGGATGCGTTTGACAGCTTTAGTCTCTCCCTGCCCAACATAAATCGTGGTGCAGGGACAGACTAATTACAGTTTGGATAGCTTGCCCATGTCCCACAAGCACCCCAATCCGCCCGATATATATATAAAAAGTGGACTAGGTTTACTTAGGAAATTCTGAAAATATGGTTAGCAATAGTTTCCAATTCTCAATTATATTTTATTATATTTTTATATTAAATTATGATATTGGCATCTAAAGAAAGCCCTTCTCCCCCCCCCCCCCCCCCAAAAAAAAAGTCTGCACACCCCTGTTAAAATGTCAGGTTTCTGTGCTGTAAAAAAATGAGATAAAGATAAATCATTTCAGAACTTTTTCCACCTTTAATGTGACCTATAAACTGTACAACTCAATTGAAAAACAAACTGAAATCTTTTAGGTAGAGGGAAGAAAAAAAATATAAAAATAAAATAATGTGGTTGCATAAGTGTGCACACCCTTAAACTAATACGTTGTTGAAGCACCTTTTGATTTTATTACAGCACTCAGTCTTTTTGGGTATGAGTCTATCAGCATGGCACATTTTGACTTGGCAAGATTTGCCCACTCTTCTTTGCAAAAACACTCCAAATCTGTCAGATTGCGAGGGCATCTCCTGTGCACAGCCCTCTTCAGATCACCCCACAGATTTTCAATCGGATTCAGGTCTGGGCTCTGGCTGGGCCATTCCAAAACTTTAATCTTCTTCTGGTGAAGCCATTCCTTTGTTGATTTGGATGTATGCTTTGGGTTGTTGTCATGCTGAAAGATGAAGTTCCTCTTCATGTTCAGCTTTCTAGCAGAAGCCTGAAGGTTTTGTGCCAATATTGACTGGTATTTGGAACTGTTCATAATTCCCTCTATCTTAACTAAGGCCCCAGTTTCAGCTGAAGAAAAACAGCCCCAAAGAATGATGCTGCCACCACCATGCTTCACTGTGGGTATGGTGTTCTTTTGGTGATGTGCAGTGTTGTTTTTGCGCCAAACATATCTTTTGGAATTATGGCCAAAAAGTTCAACCTTGGTTTCATCAGACCATAACACCTTTTCCTACATGCTTTTGGGAGACTTCAGATGTGTTTTTGCAAAATGTAGCCTGGCTTGGATGTTTTTCTTCGTAAGAAAAGGCTTTCGTCTTGCCACTCTACCCCATATCCCAGACATATGAAGAATACAGGAGATTGTTGTCACATGTACCACACAGCCAGTACTTGCCAGATATTCCCGCAGCTCCTTTAATGTTGCTGTAGGCCTCTTGGTAGCCTCCCAGACCAGTTTTCTTCTCGTCTTTTCAGCAATTTTGGAGGGAGCTAAAGTTCTTGGTAATGTCACTGTTGTGCCATATTTTCTCCACTTGATGATGTGTTCCATGGTATATCTAATGCTTTGGAAATTCTTTTGTACTCTTCTCCTGACTGATTCCTTTTAACAATGAGATCCCTCTGATGCTTTGGAAGCTCTCTGTGGACCATGGCTTTTGCTGTGGGATGCGACTAAGAAAATTTCAGGAAAGACCAACTAGAGCAGCTGAACTTTATTTGGGGTTAATCAGAGGCACTTTAAATGATGGCAGGTGTATGCTGACTCCTATTTAACATGATTTGGAACACAGCTACATCCCCAGTTATAAGAGGGTGTGCACCCTTATGCAACCACATTATTTTATTTTTTATATTTTTTTCTTCCCTCTATCTAAAAGATTTCAGTTTGTTTTTCAATTGAGTTGTACAGTTTATAGGTCACATTAAAGGTGGAAAAAGTTCTGAAATGATTTATCTTTGCCTCATTTTTTTACAGCACAGAAACCCGACATTTTAACAGGGGTGTGTAGACTTTTTATATCCACTGTATATTGCCAGGTTCTTTGGGACCATCACCTAAACATTGCTTGATCTGCTGATGAACCAATAATATCACGTTATAAAACTGACACCACAGATCCATGTCAAATATAGTTTTCCATTAATGTAAGCATTCGCAATTCTGTTTGTTGACCCCGTCACTCTTTTCCCAGATTCACTTTATTACTTAGTCAGGGCTGTTATTATTAATGTTATGTAATTACATTAATGTTGTACATGTAATTAGATGGCAGCCTATAGGGGGACACACACACACACTCATTGTACATTCAGCAATAAAAAGGTACCATGATGGAGTATTATCCATTTATATACACAAACATCTAAAAACAAGGTACAAATCCAGGCTTACATTTTATTCTGCAATTGAAACCCCAACCCCTGCACAGGTAAAATTATGCACTGTGATGTCATAATTAGGAGACACGTTCCTATAAAAAAAAAAAAAAAAAACAGCCATGCTATTGTCTCCTTAGACTAACACTGAGCTCAGACCAATGTATGGGCGGCTATCCTACCAATGACTAAGTGCAAAGTTACGGTGCAAAACACGGGTCTGTTTTCCCCATCTGAAGGACTTAAAATGATTTTAATAAATATTTTAAGCAGCATTTTCGGTGGTCCGGATCTATTTTTGGAGGAGAAGTGGGTCCAAACCCATTGCTATATTTGCATTATATTTATCCAATGTAAACATTGAATGGACCTGCTTAGCTCCAGCTTGATCTCAGGTTTTTTTTATTGGATTCACCATTAACCTGCGCAGTGTGGATTTATGGTACGCTCTCTTGTCAACACATTTAAAAATAGTTAAACAAAAAAAATTAAATAAAAAATTGGCTTTAGCAATACCCCAATCCAATAAATCATTTTCATGTAGTATTTATTGCATGTGATTAAAAAAGTCTAGAAAACATAAAACAAAAAAAAACAAGTCTGTCACAATCAGCAGTTAAAAAAAAGAAAGAAAGAAAAGTCTTGATCATGTATTTACTTTTCTATAACAGGATGTACATGGAATAAATGGATGTTTGTTTAAAAAAACAGGACCAGAATAATACAATCAACCTGCAGCAAAAATATGTTGCAACATTAAATTTTGGGAGCCCAAAACTCTATATTAAAATATAAACAAACAGATTAGTATGATTGTTAGGGACCAGGAACCAGAAAGAAACAGAAGGTAACATGCAAAAAAAGGTAAAAATGGTCCAAAAGCAATATCCAGGAAGCAGGCCGCCAAAGGGTCAGGGGCCAAAGCGGGTAGTCAGACGATCCAGAGTCAGGAACAAAGCCAGGAATCAAGAAACAGAAGAAAAGTCAGCCAAGCAGGGTCAGGATCACAGAAATCACTCCTAGAAGCCAGAAACAACACAAGGGCAAATGGACTACTGAGACTAGCTGCTTAAATACCTGCTCTGAGCAGCAAAAGGGCTAGCTAATAGCAGCCAGGTGAGTAACCATGGTCATTAATACCAGCTGCTTAACTCACTGAAGGAAAGGGTTTATATTTGAACCAGCAGAGAGAAACCCTGACAATAATAAGGTAATAAAAAATAAGCCATGTCTTTGGTAAGAAGAAAAAATGTAATTATAAACCACTGGACTAGTTAAAATCTTCTTGAATAAGTCAGGTGACTAATTTCTAAATGATAGTTTTCAAGGTATGAGACAGGTAACATAATGTACTTCAGATTTCAATGTCACATACTAACAGTACCCTAAAATATTCAATCAGACCTCAAGTATACTATGTACGCCAGAGTCTTTTTGGATCATAACATGGAATAAATACCCCGAATCAGGATGATACATTTTTAGCAAACAGTAGTAAAAGACAAGGGGAAAATATAGCCCTACAAGATTTATGAACCTGTTCTAGTAACTTGCATTTAAAGGGACTGTCTGGTGCCCAAAATGCATCTTCCAAATATTAATGTGCTTTCCAAATATAAAATACTTACACCTAGATGAAATTGTAGCAATTTTCAAGAAACCAGGACTGCCCTGAGTAAAAGTAATGTCCTTTTTTTTTTTTTTGCTGCAGGAACCAATGAAAGGAATTTCATTCAAATGAACGGAATTTCCTGTCTCTCTAGTGATGTCATCAATGTGTTGCACTGTTAAGAGATCCTACTGTGTACAACAGCAGGTTTATCACAGTCCACACAATGTATTCAATTTGAAGAGCACAGGAATTGCTACATGAAACAAAACTTTATATCTTCAGTGTCTATAAAATCAGTGCTGCCACACCTGCAGGAACAAAAAGTCTGTGCACTACACAAGCCGTAATCTTCATCGTGCAGCAAAGTGAGTTTGGGAATAGGAGTCAAATATCTCAGGGATCAGGCAACCACTTACCCCAGGGTTTATTTGGCCACACACCGGTGATATGAAAGGCAATGACTGCAAATGGGTTCTCTCTGCAGTTCAACTTGGGAAAGGTGTAGTTGGTAGGAGCAAGGCTAGGCTAATCCCAATGAAGGCAATACAGGATTGGTGGAACCAGAGGAGACATAAAAAGACAAATAAAACAGAGAGCTTGCAGCAGATGTGAAGATATCCTTGCCACCATATTCCACAATCTGGCAAATCTTAATCACTGACCCCTGCTAAAACAAAAACACTCTTAACTGCAAGTGCCTACTACACACACTGGAAGAAACAGAGCAATAGGGTGGGGCAGGTTAAATAGAGAAGGTTATAAACAAGAGAGGATACAATGGAAAACCTGACACAGATGTACAAACTCTGGCACTATTAAAAGGCCACCATGCATTTGCTACAATTAATTAATCAAGGGGATCCTACAGAACCACATTGATTACAAGGATTTCCTTCTGATCACATATAACTTCTACATACTGCAAGGCAGCAAACTGCAAAAATTGTATGTGGCCAGTAATAAAATAAATAAAAATGGCAGAAGTGGCAACACTATTTAAATTTAGGCATATTGATTGAGTTAAAGGGGAAGTCTGATTTTAAATAGAATTCTAAAAATAAAATATTTCTGCTGCAGCAGGGATTTCTATAGAAAGCAACATATTGCAACACATTTAAAACTGCCTGAAAATAAAAATTATTCCTAAAAATGACATTTTATTTGAGAATGTTTCTACATATAAAAAATAATTATTGCTCAAAACACCTGTTGCAATAGCATTTTTAATTTATTATGCTTTATTTTAACATACAAAATTGCTTGGATGCTGTGTCAGTAATATACTTAAAGTCTCCCTAAATGTGGTTTATAATGGAAGCTGAGACAAGGGACTATCGGCTTATAACCTGTTCTGCTCCCTCTCATTCTGTCTTGACCTCTCTGATTGGACCCCATCCCTCTGCCACGCCCTTCTAACGCCATGCGCACCAATCAACGACGCGCTCTCTTCGACCAAACCCCCCGGACGGTCACCCACGGAGCAACGGGGTAAAAGAAAAACCTGACCCATTTTAGGCCTCACTGGCATTTTCCACCTCAATATCCCCTCCTCGGCTTTAACTGTCGATATATATCGACAGCTAAGCCCGTGCGCTCTCCAGATCTACCAACGAATCGCCGTGAGGTGGCGAGGATGCCTGTGATATTCCATGTTACACCGTGTCTGCGGCCTAGTCCTTCGTCCTAACCGGCACTTTGCAGACGCTCCCTAACTTTTTTAGAGCGCGTCTCCTTTAAATGTGTAGCTGTCCTGGCAGCTGCCTGTCTTGAAATGTACCTATTAATCCCCGGTAAAACAGCTTCTTTTTTGCTTCAGTCGCCTTATAGCGAGTTATACCCGATATTAATACTCATGCACTAACTTTATGGTTTATCAACCTGACTTTATACGTGTCCTGCACTGTGTCTATATACATTATACAGGCTGGTTGGAGCCTGCTCAGCGTCCCCCCTGTACGAGCCCCTCTAATATGTGGCATTGTCTGGTTATGGAGCGGGTTTATGCTGCCCTGACAGGGCGGGTATGGGTTCTGTGTGGTGACAGGCAGTGCTCAGGCACCTCACTGGGCAGCCCCGGGCTCGGGGTCCTTGTGACATGAGGTCCTATTTAGTCTGGGTCAGGTTCAGTGCTGCTTCAGGAGGGAAACTTCAGGGGGCTTTGTCCCGAGACAAAGAGCAGTTACCGACACCGAGCAGCCAGGATTCTCACAGGTGAGAGGCCGCCCGGGCACCCCCCCGACCGAGAGAGACCCCCCCCGCCGCATCCTCCTCCATCCATTTACCGACTCCCACCTCCCTTCCCTGCAGGGGGAGGCCGCACCGGGGCAGACAGTGACCCAGGCTGGAGGGAAGGCGTCCCTTCATGTATCCCATTCTAAATCAGGGATATCCCAAACCTCGCCGGCACTGGTGGGACTACGCTTCCCATGGTCCTCAGCCAGACGTTATTAGCAGAGCCTGGTGGGAAATGTAGTTCCCGGCAGCCGGAGTTCCACGTGTTAGACAAGCTATAGCTAATGCCAGAATTGGGCACAGGTCTGGGATCATCTTTACAGGGAGATACTTGTCCCTAAGGTGGGTTCAGGACCTGCCATCCTGTCTATAGACTTTATTTATTTATTTATTTATTTATTTTAATCCAGGATCCCCCTGGGTGACAGGACTGTCCTACTTTTACACCGCATTCAGACTGTGATCCTTTACTATAATCTGGAATAAACCCCTTTTTTAATGACAAGTTGCCACCAGTAAGATTGCAGGTGCCTGAGTCCTGGATTTTGTCCAGTCTTGTAGTTAGAAGTGGAAATAAAATCTGCCATTTAATCCTGAATAATTTATTACTGGTTAATATTGTTACTTAGGGCTAAAAGATCCTTGTAGGGGCAGAGGGGTCTCCACTTGCTCCTACAGGTATCCAGCACTTGTAGGTTACTGCCTGATTATCATTTGACTGCCTTTTAATTTTTTGGGGGGGGATGACAAACCCCATACCTTACAGGTTCCTTCCTTTAATAAGTAACTCAAGGGTTGGGTGTTTCATGCAGAGGGTTAGTGTAGTAAGGATGTCTGCATGCCTTTCTCCTTCAGTTTTTCCCACGCATGTGTTCTCGGTGACGCTGGGCTTTAACAACTCTTGGTCCTTTCCAAAACTCAGTCTGTCCAGCACAATCCCCATGTTTATGCAGGATGCTTAATATTCATTCTCAAAGGAGCACCAGCTATTACGTATTCAGCATACTCTCCTGTAAAAGGAGTCATGTTTGACAAGGCTTCCTTCTCTTTGTACAAAGTCTGGTTTTTATCCCACTTGTGTTGGGCCATTTCATAGTCCCTATTGGAGTGACATGGCATCCAGAACAGGTTATTCTCCTTTCAAAATTAAAATGACAAAGCAGTGACTTTATTGGAACTGCGATCCCTGGCCCGGCCTATTAAACTTGACTAATGCCTTTTTTTTTTTAATTTTTTTTTTAACTTGCATATTAATCTCTTGTATTCAGTAACATCCCTGCAATGCTTGGTAATGTCTGTATGATTGATCAATCCTTTGGATTGCAGGTTCTTCATCCTCCTTGACTTGCTTGCAAACCCCCAAGATATTAGAACATGCCTTTCCTCAATAAACACTTAATAATATTATATTAACACTAACGTAAAGCCCAAAGTCAAAACAATACTTCATAAACCTAAATAGCAGTTTATAAATGCTTGAGCACTAGTTCATTGTGTAGTATAAGCCTTTTTTTCCAGGAACAAGATATTCAACACTACAAGAATGTCTGTCTTAACAAGGTCCATATTTGAAAACTCTTGTAGCCACAACAAGACTAATAATTTTATTGGTTACCCCAGCTGAAAACTAAATTGCAACATTTTTAATTACTAAGGAACCCGTATATGCTGCTTCTAAACCCCCGAATTAACTGTGATCAATACAATACCCTGGAAAAGTCCTGAACCTGATTCTGACATCAAACTCTAGTTGATGCACTTGGAGTTTTATTATTAGATGACCTGTTTGAGAAACGGATCTCATCTTCAAGACCAAGCGTTTATCGCAACCATACTGGATGTAAAAGGCCGCGCGAAAGCAGAATGTTTTGTCCTTAACGCATCACGACTTATTGGATGTTGTAGCTGTACAGCATGTTGCTGCACAGAGGCTATTGCTATATTAACAAACCACTACCTTCCAGTCAGAATTTTCTATGATGTAACACCTTTGCATAATTAATGATCCAGTGGCTATCCAATCTACTGCTGCATGGCGATCATTGGCATTATCAGATGTCCAGGATGAGGAAGCTTTCGTGTTAATTCTGCACTAATCTTATACCTGTGGTGGCTCTGCACTAGTGGGAAGGCTTTCACTTGACATGTCCTCAGAGTCCACGTTTGCCATCTCTCAACAAAGTACAGCAGAGTCCTATGTTTTTAGATCCGTAAGAGTAGTGGTTGCATAACCACACTATACAAAATACTGCAAAAGCACAGTGTGTTTAAGTAAACCAGTATGCGGGCCACACCCTAATTACTGATCGGAAATTCTAGCTTTTATTTAGTTGGGCTGGCCTGTACATTAAATCCATACAGGCTACACCTCTCCATCTTTATTTATATATATATATATTTTAAAATATGGATATAACCTTTCCTGGGCTACAGAACTAAGTTTATCTCGTCAACTGTTGATGGACTAGATTATTATTGGTAAAGTTTTATTTATTTATTTATTTTTCACAGCTATACAATAGACCAGCACTACATTCAAATGGCCAGTAGCCTAAGTTATAGATGCTGTAACAAAGTCAGGCCGATGCTTTCCTAGTGTAAAACTCTCAACTCCCTTTTGACTCCTGTGTTTATTTATGACCAAACTCCTTGGAGGAATGACTTGCCAGAATTTAGCTCAATATCTCAGATTTTTGACCGCAGTTAGAGCAGCTAAACTATATGAATATCAGTTTAAAAGCGAAACAATCACCTTTTTTATTTTCAACTGACCTTTTTGCTGCTCTACGTGTTAAGAAACAGTAGAGACTAAAAGATGCATAAATAAAATCTACTCGCCTATTCAAAAGCAGTGTAAATATACTTGATTTACTAATTTGTCAATGATCAATGTCCATCGGCATTTGTACCTGGGCGTGCATTTAAATTGGCTCCTCCGATCTGTGTATCATATAGAGTTAGTAAATGGTATGATAAAGTATAGGCGTCAACTATACATGAGAATCTTCTAAATCTGCCCACTGCACTATCTGTTTTTTGTTTGTTTTTACCTCCACTCTAAGGAAAAATCTGTATTTTGTTACTTGCCCCCTAGGCTGCCATCCCTCTCAATCATACTTTGAATTGCCATCCCTTTGATACGGTTAACCAGAGTAGCTCTTGCCTCCACTCCACCCACAGTCTCTCTGAAGGCTTCAAAGTGTACACCTGATGGGACTAAAATCTATGGATGGTCTTGTACTGGCTTGCTGTGCAGTGTTTGTACACATTGGAAGTTCAGATATAGTTTGAGACACTGTGTTGCATCTTTCTTTATTTATTTTTCTTTTCCTCTTCCAGTCCCCAGACAAATGCTGCAGAGTTGAGTGGAAATCAATAGAAGCCGTTAACCTGATATTTGTAAGTAAATTGAAACCATCCTTAGAATAAATATGTTAAAATTGAATGCATAAGTTTTTATAAAGCATACCTTAATATGAATTTAAAAAGTGACATTTTTCAAGTTGGGGTGGTTCATTTTTTTTTTTTAAAGTAGATTGCTCTTGAATACATTGAAAAGGGGGAAGACCCGTACAATACATAATGTGTGTTATGTTGTTAAATGACATACAAACAAGCCTGGGCAGTGTCTAGCTTTATTTGCTGGTTACCAGCGCTTGCTATGAAGGAATCCACTTGAAAGAAGTAGAAATGGTAAAAAAAAATATATGTATATATATATATATATATATATATATATTTTTTTAACATTTTATTTTTACCACTCTGACTAATCACCTAACTTTTTTTTTTAAACTTTGAAACTGTATGCATTCGTTAAACTTTGTCGTCCAATATTTTTAATTTGCTCACAAATCTCAGGTTTGCAGCTTGTACTAATCTTCCCACTCTGCTTTCCAGCACATTTACTAGGGTACAAGTAATCAAACAGATGGTCTTGTATGGTTAAATATGGGACCTGTATATTTTTGATTCTTGTATAAGACACCAAATAAAATGTACAGATTTAGTTGGTGAAAGGCACTGTCAACCTAAATATTGCTTATACTGTGACAAAATAAAAAAATACTTTTTTTTTTTTTTTTTTTATTAACAAAATTACATGAAATACTGGAAAATATGTTTTAAATCTGTCTGAAGGGTCTACTGCTTATGACCTCATCTTGTGGCTTGAAATGCAAACTACCCATTTCACTTGCATATCAAATCAATGGTAAGCTGCTGGACTCTGCTCCTCCGGATGGGCAGAGAGTGCCCCCGCTAGATGTCGGTGCCACTCCCACTGTGACTCTAGAACTACAATGTTCCACACTAGAAAACTGGAGCACTAGGCAATCTAGAACCTTTTATTGGAGTATCCAGAACATATGAAGTGCAATATAAATCCGTGAACTCATCGGCAAAGCTTGACATGGGGCAAGAGATGGACCGCCAGGCAATATATTTATTGATCACTTTATTTCTCACCATTCCTTGTGCCACGCCTCCTGCAAGCGGAATCGTGCAGGTGTAGCTCAACCGCGATTGGTTTGTTCACTATAAGACTGCTTTGCAATAGGCGTGAAATGCGTCAAGCTCTGCAAGTTGTCTTTGCCCTTTTCCTTTCACAGGTTAACATTGCACTTCATAGCTTTTTCTTTTGTGGAAAACTTGCATATAAAACCAAAGGGGATGTAAAGACATTTTAAAAAACGCTTCTGTTCTTGCATGCAATTTTTAGCTAGCTCAATGCATAGTTTATTTTATTTATATGCTCTGTAATGTTTAGGTTAGTCCCTTTCTAGAAACCAATGTATCGCAAAAGGACCATTATCATGGATATAGGATTATATAGAAACCAACCTTATTTTGGAACCAAAAGGCAGTTTCAAAGGTTGTACCTTCCATTGCGTCTGGGATCTTATTGAAGCTCAATACCTGAAACAGGGACTGACAAATGGAGGAGTCGTGGCTCCTAACCAGGCTGAATTAAAATCAAATTATTTTTAAATCCTGTTTTATTTTAAGGTAATATCTATTTAAGATGGCATTCTAGTTCAAAGGTTATTCAGTATGAAATAGTTTAGTGACATGGTCTGTGGCTGTATATTCGTGCAATAATTAACTTTTTTGGTTAGCCAATTCCAATAATCCAAGTTAACCAAGCTGTCCTTTTTTTTTTTTTTTGCAGTAAATATTGTATAAACTAAACCAAATTGAGAAAGTCCTTCATCCCATTGTTTGGCAAACAAAAGCACACATTACTTTCACACATTACCACTTCAGTGCATACTATATGTTATTGTTTTAGTTAAATAAAACTATTTAAGCAGTTCTCAAAAATATAAGTGATTAACCTATTAAACTAAAATAATTTGATATAGCAGTTTTACAAATCTGATAGGTTATTGTAAGTATGAAATCTCCATCTGCTTGCAAATATTAAAGAATAGAACTACCATCAAGAATGAGTCTTTACGTTTAAAAACTATGACTTACTGACTCATTATTTTAAATCCTGATTGAAAACCAATCCCTCCTGCTCCTAACTTCAGTTTTATTCCATGCACTTGTAAGTCCTTTGTGAATAAAACCACAAAGTTAAGATTTACAAACATTTGTCAAGATCTTCCTTGACAGCAGTGTGAATTTTTGAAGAACTGCTCAGTATGTGTCTGATCTTCTGTAAATGCTTGTTACTTTGTAGAATTATAAAAATGAGCTTGTGCAAGTACCGGTATTCAACCAATGGTAGTAACTAAACTGGTTAGAGTTCAATGTACCTTCGTATTGATTCAGCTGGTTTTAAAGAAAAAGAAAAAAAAAAACATTCTTATTGTAAATGTAATGAACACTTTATCTGGCGTGGGCTAGTGTGATGCAGGCTGAATCTTTGCACTTGACCACTATTTATTTGACCATAATAGAAGTGTACCGTCTAACCCTGTTTTTGCGTTGTCCACCATAATTGGTGTATGCCACTAGTGACAATGCAGGGAATTGTCCCAAAGAGTCCATGCAGTTTTTTGGGGAAGGGAGGGAAAGTTTATTTTATTTTTTATGTTTTTTTTTCAATTAGATTTTTGTTCAAGCTTTCATCCATAGGGGCAGCTTGTTAGACCTTTTTATGTAGCTGTATTTAAATATGACTTGGCCCATAGTTTGCAACAAATTTTAAGAATTGGTCATGGTGTCATTGGATTTAAACTCTTTACCAACTAGTAAGACTAATTCTTGCTGACTGTTAGAATCTTTAATATTTGCAACCAGATGAGAATTTCAATAATTGGCTTACTGACCATGAATACACAGCCTCATGTGAAATAACTAAGCTTTATTTGATGCTGAATAACCATTGAACTGTCATGTACCTTAAACTGTTTAGTGTTTTTATTTTTGATGCTTTTATTTTAATAACCAGGTTATGCCTTCCTACACCCCTCCCAATCTACATTTGTATTGCACAGCTCCAAGTAGCTTTTTAGTACTATGCCTGTTGTAAGGATCTTGCTCAAGAGACTTGTTACTGTATGCTTCTGGGTAGCTTTATTTTAATGTTGGGTTTGACAAATCCCAGGAGCCAGTGTTCCATGGCTTCTGAAACGCCCTGCTGCTGGTGCTTTTTTGTTTTTTGTTTTTTACATACAACTCTATGGCAGCACCACTTTGCTGGCTCTTGAATTTATCTCTGCATCACCTACACATTAAATACATTTCCTCCTAATTTAGGTATTTTCTTCTGTATAGATACTTTTCTAATAAGATAATTCTCTGCAGTGTTAAGTCCCTCTTCAACCCCTTTGCAACCTTATGACGCATTAACAAGTCATACAGTTAAGCTGGCAGTGTCAGAGGCCCAGGAATATTGTGCCAGTCAGATGCCCAGGAATAAAGTGCCATTGCAATGCTCGTTATACCTCCCTCCTCCCCCGCATCCCCATCCCTTACCTCCAGCTGCTGTGTCCCCGGCCGGACGCCTTTCGCAGAGTTTCCCTCCTGCACAGGGGAGGGAAACAGTCACTGGATCCGGATGTGACGTAACGTCACATCCGGTCGCGGTGGGTTTCTTTTTTCTTCTTTCTGCAGCCGCATCCGCTGCGGCTGCCCCCCAAAAAAAGGTAAACAGTGGGGAGCGGGGGGTGCCGGCACCCCCCGCGGGCCGTATTAATGTCGGCGGCGGGCCACATGTGGCCCGCGGGCTGTACTTTGAGGACCCCTGGTGTAAGTCTTCCATCCAATTGGGGATTTAAGTGGTCCTCCCGCTGAGAAGATGGGACGAAGCTACCTGACCCTTCCCACCAAAGTGTGTGTGTCTGTACAAAGTGCAAATACAGCACTGATCAAATTATATTTGGTGTAAAATTCTGGAAAAGTGAAAATAGTTTACAAGTAAAAATAAGAACACCACATATTAAACACTGGAACAACATACCGAAAACAATCGAGAGGCAGCTTGCCTGCCCCTTTCAGCATGCATGGGATAAGCATAAAGCTATCTGGACCAAAGATGAGGCCAAGGCTGAAATAAGATGCGAGGATTTTTACTGCAGGTAGAAGACTGGTTCTTCTCTGCCAGCTCCACCTACGTTACTGTCCTTGGCTATTCTATTGGACGTTCAAATCTTTCAGGCTGACTTAACTGATGCAGTTTGTGATTGAAGATGAAGTCTGCCCCCTTCCCAGGAAGATGTTTTTTACTGCAGCCTTTGGCAACTTGCAACTCCCCCTGTTGTTGTCTCAAGTACTTTGTTAAATAGCATTACTCCTCTCTAAAATATTCAGGACTCATTATTTTTTTTTATTCAGAAATGCAACCAGACTGCAATCCATGGGCGCTTTAAAGTGGATGTGTATTCTACAGCCAGTGTTTTTATCAGAGATTGCAGCATGCCTTGTATAATGTCCACTCCCTCTTGCTTCTGCAGATCCTCCAATATATTAAATCTTCTACTTGGCCTGTGTTTAGGATTGTGTTGCATGCCATACATTAAATAAAGATGTATAATTAAGTATGTCTACTATAATCCTTTACCTAGTGCATTTTTTTAAATTCATTTTTACATTTGTCTATGGAAGGAAATTATTGTATTAAGATATAAGCCATCTTTAATTCCATGATCTGCAGGAATACTTTCTGATGTGACCCAAGGATTTTAATTCAGGACTAGCATGTGTTTAACATGTTTTGTTTCTCTATTGTGTTAGGGTTTTAAAACTCGTCACTAGATGGCGCACACGGGTTAGGTTTTTTAGATAGAGCTGTAAATAAATAAACCTTTTCCTATTTGCTGCTGTATGTATGTGTGCGTTATCAATTTCTATTTTTTGTTTTTTAATAGGAACCCAAAATGTCTGGCATAGCCCTGAGCAGACTCGCGCAAGAGAGGAAAGCTTGGCGAAAGGACCACCCTTTTGTAAGTCTCTACTCAAAGTAAACTACAAAACCTCAATTTTAACCATTTTGGTGGTAGTATAAGGTTGTCTATCTGCTACTCAGAAGGCTTGAAGGTGTGCCTTTCAGTATAGCCTCAGCTGTGCAAATCCTGAGGCTTGTACAATAGAACCTGCTATCATCTTTTTTTTAATACATGGCGGATTGAATTGTTATGACCTTCTGGACATGTCTCCTTTATATATACATAGAAGTTTTTGTATAAACAGAAGTTCTAAAAACTAATTTTCTTTCTTTCTTTAACACCTCCTTTTTTTTAAGGGTTTTGTGGCAGTACCAACAAAAAATCCAGATGGCACAATGAATTTGATGAACTGGGAATGTGCCATTCCAGGCAAGAAAGGGGTATGTCGTTCACTATTGCTACTTTTGTAATCTCAATTTTAGTGCAGATTAGGGACGTTGGGTTTCTGTGTCACTTTATCTTGGCATTGTTGTATTCTGTCTGGGTGCCAGAGTAACACGCTCTCTCTAATGGATCACGCCCGCACATCAGATACAACCCTCAAAAGTTTTGTAATCCTCCATCTCCCCCCCCCCCCCACCCTGTACAGATATATGGTTTGATCCAAAACATTATTTCAAATCTTGGTCTAAGGTGCTTAAAGGCACAGAATACAAAAATGGATTGCTTTCTATATAATTTTACAGGCAATTTCTCTTGGTTTGCTTTCTGATCTCAAATTCTATAATTTCTTTACAGACCCCTTGGGAAGGAGGGCTATTTAAACTACGGATGCTATTTAAGGACGATTATCCCTCCTCGCCTCCGAAATGTAAGTGTGTGTGGGGCATATTGACCCTTAAGGACAACGGTCTGCATAAGCTTGTTTGAATTCTTTCATTAAAGCCGTTCTATATAAAACCTCTACACTTGACGCAATCTTTTTAATTAAAGCACCCTTTTATTAAGCCTTCTTTGCTTGCGGAGCTTATCGGAAGGCAGACTTGTTTAGAATCTTGGATCAGATCTTCCTTCGTCTGGTCCAAGATTCTAAACATGTCTGCCTTCGGACAAGCTACACAAGCATAGAGAGGCTTGAAGATGCTTTTTGTTTGTATCCTTTTCATTAATGCATTGCGATTTTTTTTTTTTTTTTTTTTTTTTTTTTTTTTTTTTTTTTTTAAATGTCTATGCTTTATGCAATCGTTCACTTAAACAGAAGTTCATTTTTTGCCGACTATAGTCTTGTTAAAATGGCTTTGTAAAGATCTGTTTTTATTCCAAATCCCTACGCCTCCTTGTTCAAGCTTTCCTTTCTAACTTGCCATACTGACCCATTTTTTTTTTTTTTTTTTTTTTTGGTGCAGGTAAATTTGAGCCGCCTCTATTTCACCCCAACGTCTACCCTTCAGGCACAGTGTGTCTGTCTATCTTAGAAGAAGATAAGGATTGGAGGCCAGCAATAACGATCAAGCAGGTAAACATCCAAAGCTTTGAGTAAAGGGAACCTTTTTGCAAGTTTTTCCTCACTTGTGTTAACTCCCGTCCATTTTTATGGTTTCAGATCTTGTTAGGAATACAGGAACTTCTAAATGAACCAAATATACAAGATCCAGCGCAAGCAGAGGCATACACAATTTACTGGTTAGTAATTTAATTTTGATATATACTTCCTGTAGATTTGTCTTTTTTTTTTTTTTGTGCTAGCTAAAATTACTTCTTATATTGCTTTCACGTTGCAATTTTTTTTTTTTTTTCTTTTACAGCCAAAACAGAGTGGAATATGAAAAAAGAGTCAGAGCACAAGCCAAGAAGTTCGCGCCTTCATAAGCTTAAACCATGTGGCATCTTACAATAAAAAAAAAAAAAACTAAAATAAAAAAATTTAACAAAAAAAAAATTAAAGGAAGGGATTGGTTTGGCAAGAACTTGTTTACAAATTTTTTTGCAAAATTGAATGATGCTAAATACAATTTAAAAAAACAAATTTCACTTAGGGGAGGGGGTTGTTTGTGTGCCATTTCCCATTCTCGCCACTTGTATAGAGTTCTAAATTTGCTGAATAGCCTCTTCCCCTCCCCTCCCCCCCCCCCCCGTTTTTTCATACAGGGTCTCTTCCTTCAGTCTTTTTGTATTTTGATTGTTATGATGTAAAACTTGCTTTTATTTTAATATTGATGTCAGTATTTCAACTGCTGTAAAATTATAAACTTTTATACTTCTCTAAATTCACTAGTAATCTATAGTTTCCTTTGCTATCTGATGCAGGCATGCTTTAAAAACAAAACAAAAGAAACATTTAGAACTATATCTAGCCTCTAGCTGGCTGTATTAAAACAATGTCATAAATTCCACCCCCTCCCCTCCCCTCAATTTTCTTACATCTTTAAGAAACTAGGTTCTCTGTCAACCTGGCTCCATAACTGTTAACCTTCTGGCACATCAGCGCTGTGAGCTGTGGATTTTTTTTTGTTTATAATTTTTTTTTTTTTTTTTTTACTTGGTGCTCAGCCAAGTGTCTGGTTGAGCATCGTGGGAATATAGTACACGGCAGCTGGTGTGCCAGAGGGTAGCTGTCCCTAACCTAGCGCCTCCAAGATCCAAACTTGGTCAGCCTCTTGCTTCTGCATCACTTCCTTTATGTTTATATGGCGTTTTGTCTGTGTTGCTGTTTAGATTAAATAAACTGTTTATATAAAGGTTTTTTTTTTTTTTTTTTTTTTGTTTCATTATCTTTTTCATTAAAAGGACCACAAAGTGGAAGTATGCTATAGATTTTTATTTTTTCCTCTTTTCTTTTTTGTTTTGTAAATGGACTTTTTATTTTAAAATATTACGGTTATTCTTGCTACACTATGAAAGGATACGCAAAAGAATGTAGCCTGTCTTCACAATGTAGTTGGGTTTAACCTACTGTTGTCTTGTAATCTGAAATGCAGACTTAAATAAAAAAAACAGTTGGCAGTAACCAAAAACTGGTAAGTATATGGATTTTTTTTTTTTATTTTTTGTCTAGAAATATATAGAAATCCTCCAAACACTGTACCATGTTTTTATGATGCAAATAAAAAGTCAATTGGAACTGACAGAATTTTAGTAAACAAACTGGTTCCTTATTTATTCCGATATTCTAGTGCCACAACATTTGAACTTTTTTTTTTTTTTTCTCCCCTATAAGGTTTTTACCCCTTATGAGAAAAGGATAAGGTGTCCTGATTCTCCTAGGAAAGGACATTCTGAATTGCAGTGGGGTAATTTATTAAATAAGTAATAAAATTAAAAATATATATTTTGGATTTAAAAAAAAGAAAAAAGTCTTATTCAGTATTTACAAGTGATTGTCCCTCAAAGTTTCCACTTGAAAAGATTTTCTAAAATCTATTTAATGCTTTGAGGTTGTAGTTTAACTACAGTGGTCATTAGGGCCCACCCCTGGTAAAGAGATTGGAAATTGGTCTATATATTATAGTAGCAAAAGTGCAAGCACATGGCTGATGTGGGAGCAATGTGTGTTTAAAGGTCTGTAGTGTCTGCAGTTGCAGATCAAGCCACAGTTGATGTTAATTGGAACTACTACTATTGTGTAATTTCATCTATCAAACTATAGATGATGCTATAAAAGGGATGCTCCACACCTATTTAATACCACTTTTGGCATGTGTTTGCGATGTACAGTATAGATATATAAAAGGTGTTCCGGTCTAAACTTCTTGTGCTTGGTCAACGGATTCCCTAATATATTTGGTGTTAGAAAAGTGCTCTATAACACACAAACTGAATGTGTCGGCAGTTAAGAACCATTTGGTCCATCTAGTCTGCCCAATTTTTTTTTGAGTACTTTTATTAGTCCCCCGGTCTTATATCTAGGATAGCCTTGTGTCTATCCCACGCATGCTTAAAATCCTTGACTGTGTTTACCTCTACCACTTCCGCTGGAAGGCTATTCCAGACACCCACTACCTTCTCAGTAAAGTAATACTTCCTGGTATTACTTTTAAATCGTTGCCCCTCAACTAATCCCTCTTTTGGTATTCTACAGTCTTGGTATAAAAAAAAAAAAAAACCCTTGCCTCCAGCACTATAGCAGCAAGAGTTCTATCAATGCTATGAGAGATCCCCCTAATTTGTTACCGTTGCAATCTTCCGTGCAGTAGGGGGCCACATAGAGAATGACTGGGCTGCCCCAATTCTAAGGGAATGTGCGATAATAGTTACCACTATTATTATTTAACCATTGATTTGACCACATCCACCAGCTGCCCTTTTTATAAAAAATAAAAACAACCTCCTGCTTGACCTCCGCTGCCAAATGCTATAGAGCATTACATTGCAACAACAAAACCAAACATCTTGACTAATGGTTTGTCGCATTATTAAAGGTACTGTATCTACTGTGCGTGTAGAGCATAAATGATTGTATAGATCATTTTCAATGTGTCTTTAAATGTCTGGAGTCCTTACCTGTGGCATGGTATGCAAATGGCATGCTTTATACTGGGAAAGTCATTTGCATACCATGCCACAGGAGACTCCACATACACTGAAAAGCACATTATCTCCTAATTTAGGGATTTTGCAAACACAATGTATAGAATATTTTTTTTGTGTGTGTGCATTTAGAGCAAAAAAAAAAAAAAAATGTTTAGGTGATATAGTCCCTTTTTTAAATGTTAGGTTTTATTTGCTATAACAAAGCTTATTTTTTTTTATTTTTTTTTTTTAGTTTGCTCTGTTATATACACAGCTCATCATTTTTACATTTTTTTTTTTTATTTATTATGTTTAACATGCATGTTGATGAAATGGCACAAACAGATCCTAGTGTATAAAAATCCTCCTATTTTTCTGTGGGTTCCATCTCTAACCAAGCATTTGAAGGAAATGTAACAAGGGAAACCAAGAAGAAGGGGGGGGGGGGGGGGTAGATTTGTGCAATACTTTGAGTTTCCATAGCAACCTGCATTATGGAAATCTACCAAAGGTGTGGGGGAGGATGTCTCCATTCAGTTAAAAAAAAAAAAAAAGTCTTAATTTGTTTTTATTTTGTAATTTCTATAAATAAAAGGGGGAGATTTAAAACTTAGCATTAATTTGGGGTTCATACAGTCCTTGTTTTCACACAATTCTTTTTACTGAGACTTATTTATAGGACCCATGATATGATGTGCTACAGCTTTCTAAACAAGCGTCAGGCTATGGTCTTGAGGGCCTGTAATTATTGGCGTGTTCTGAATCATTTTCAAAGTCAGTCAATAAAGGGGGGGGCTTCAAATTTAAGGGTAAAGTAGCTAGTTTGGAAAAATTCCCCGATTTGGCTGCAGTGGGGATTTTGATAATTGACAATTTCCCGTCACAATCACTATGTCATACATTTACTTGCTATTTTTTTTTTTTTTTTTTTAGAACAATGTATAAAAAAAAAAAAATCACTACAGTGTAAGCAAGGTCTTGACAAATTTAGTTCACAGCTAGGAGCCAGACAATATTGCAGTATGAATAATACTAGCATGGCACCTCAGACACACATCACTCAAACAGAAACCATACTCCATTACACACACACAGGCAACAACACTCCAATACAGTTGGCTTGTTGGGCATCATAGGTTCTTTAGGAGCCAGAACAACTGCTGTGTTTAGTGTTAGGAGGTAAAGGTTTGTATTGAATCTCCTAGTGTGTATGATTTCTGTTCCCCGCCAGTACCACCAACGCTAACCACAAGGGGGCAATAGCCGGGAACCAGGTCAGATTTGTCGAGCCCTGCTGGTTTAAGCAATGTTTATGTTGGCAGAGTCCCTTTTAAAATGTTCTAGTCGAAGCACAATAGTCTTGTTTTTATAATGATAACAAACTGGCTCCTCTTAACTGCTTTGTGCCATTAGGATGTACAATACCGTCCTGGTTTTCAGTGGCCATAGAACATCCTGTGTTAAACTGCTCATCGCGGCTCCCCGTGATGAGCTGTGCTCGGATCCCGCTGCAGGGACTTGCAGCGGGATCCCACCTGTCAAATGAGATGACTTTGAGTGGCCTCAGTCTGACAGGGGAAATGTAGCCGACGCTCAAAGCGAACACCGGCTACATTTCACGAAATCGCACCGCCTCCAAGAGGTCAAGAGGTCTCGCGATCTTTCGGCAGGCCATGATTGGATCGTGATGTTTTGGTGCTTGTGTCACAAAGGGGTAGTAAAATTATTGAATACTACAAGAAATGGACAGATCCATGCAATATAAGATGAACACGAAAGTGCAGACTCCAGAGAACATTTTATTCCACAAAAATGTTCAGTGGTCCCATGTCTTGCACGTTTCTTTTTTAGCGACTCAGACACCCGCAGATCTTTGTCAACAAGAGTGGTAAACCAACCCAAAACGTATGGATTATATACATTGTACTGTGGGACGTTATGTAGAGTCACAATTTTTTTTTTTTTTTTTTTTTTTTTTTTTAGTAATACCGTTGGCTGATCAGCTGTTTATTTACTGTAAAAACCTTTAAATGCAGTTCTCACCAATAGTCAGCCTGGCAAGTCCAGTGATATGTCACCGATGCAACAGTGATTAATATTGAAACTTAGAATACATTGGCAGATAAGTATGATAAGGCCCATCTCCTCCACGGGTTACTTACCCCATACATGGTTACATATGCTATGTCAACTTAAACTTTGCTAACACTGAGAGAAGAAAAAAAAATAATGAAACATTATCTACCCATTGTGTTTGCAGAATTGCATGCAAATTACCTCACCTGTGGCTTACTGTGCTAAATAAACTGCTTTTCAATGGGAAATGCTATTTGCATATCAATCCACAGGTGATGTCATAGACATGAGACAGCGCAAACCTGCTTGTCTCCTAATTTAGGCATTTGCTTGCAATTTTTCCCAATACAATGTATAGATCATTTTATACCATATTTTTTTTAATTCTCTACATTCTCAATATATCAGCAATGTTTAGGTGCTAGAGTTCCACGCACCCCCCACCCTCTCAGTAAAGTCATTCTTTTCATATGGGAGTGCGCCACAGATCTCTTACTTCCCAAAGATTGAGATAGGATCTGTGAAGGGTTTTGGAGAGCAGATCAATGTACTCTCAATGGGGTCAGCTTTCTGCACTGGGTTCTGGTGACATGCAGAGCCAACCCTCAATGGGTCTGGAAGGGGTCCACTGCCCCATTTTAAGGGGGGGGGGGGGAAGGGGCAGCAATTTGCCGCTGTGTCGTATTTTGATTTCTGGGTTTCCCCTACTCGTTACTAGGGGACCCCATGCAAAATAAAATATCTATATTAGCACTCTTTTGTTTGAGTGCCGGATGTCACATGACTAGGAGGGAATCACAACTCCCATGAAGCTGATCCAGCCCCTGCACAACTAGAGCCCCGCTCACTGCAGTTTTAGTTTTCATGGCGGGGGGGGGGGGGGGTTAGTGCCACAAGGAGTGCCTCAGCTTCATGGGAGTTGTGATCCCCTGCTGTGTCTCTTCAAACAAAAGTAATTGAATAGTTACCAACAGTCCTGGATTTGCCTGGACAGTCCTGTTTTTTGTTTTTTTTTGTATTCCTGTCCTGGTTTTCCAGCTGCCCATAAACCATGCAGCATTATATTTCAACAAGACATACATGGTTTACATGAGATCTACAATCTGTACCATGTGGGTTCAATCTTGCTTGGTGATGTAACATGACTCTGCCCACCATAACCCTGGTCCCAGTCCCTAGATGTTGGCAAGTATGTCATTTGAGGGTACCCACTAAGTACTTTTTACATATTGTGTAGTAAGGACTGTAACTTTTAGACTGTAAAAAAAAAAAAACCATGATGGCACTTTAAGTTATTAAAAAAAAAAATCACATCAAAACACAAAAGGATGAAAGAAATACCTGATTTCCAATAAATCTGCAGTGAAGTGAAAATGTCATGTTTTTTGTTTTCACGGTTTGATTTTATTGTGATCCTGCTGAATGTCAAATGGGAAGTAATAAAAATCCTCAGGAGAATTGGATTTATTTGGTAGCAATTGTGTTCCATCAGGTCGACTGGGGCACAGCGCCACCTGCTGGAAAAAAACTGGAAACTGGTTTATACAAAAAAAATAATAATATTATTTCTAAAAAAAAAATTTGCCCATCTATTTACATTTCAGTTAATTTTTTGAATTTGCAATTATCATTAGTATAAAGGAATCCATTTTAAATTAAGAGGAAACCCCTTTTTTTTTTCTGATTTGCTGTACCATGAGACTGTAGGTCAAACCTTTCTACTACAGGTGGGGAGAGTAGCATTGATTTGCAGGTAGGGCTCAAGCTTTTAAAGTGCTTTGCAATCTGGCCCCACCCATTTTCATGGCCAGCCCCGCCTCTTACCACCTGGGACTGCTATATGGATGTCCCCTTAAAAAGGGACTGTGTCACCTATACATTGTTTTCACTGTGAATGAAGAAAAACTGCAAGCAAATAACTACATTTGGAGCAAAAAGTGTTTTAAATGTGACTGCGGAGTCTCCTGCTTATGACCTCACCTATGGCTTGATATGCAAATTATGCATTTCCCATTATAAGCCAGGTCATTTGCATATCAAGCCATAGGTGCGGTCATAAGCAGGTGACATAGCCACTTTAAACAAGGAAGGGTACACTCTGTGGACCACCAATTTTTCAAGGTATTAATATAACCTTTGCCTACTACTCACCCCAACCCTAGCATCTCATATCCAGTGAGTACAAGAGCCAAGCTTGTACATATGCCCTTGTGAGAACACTCTTTCTCCAGCTACAGAAAGGAACAGGACCTGGGCGATGATGGGTTGGACAGCAGACATCTTGGGAGCATTAATATTTCTCTAGTGAATTCAGCTACAAACCTGATTCACATTCAAATCAACAGTTTTCTCCTTTGCAAGGACTTGACAAGAGAATAGCAAAAAAAAAATAGCCATGCTTGGCTGATTTGGAACAATTCTCCAACTTGACTAGCTCAGTTATTAATGCCTGTTGGTTTCTTATTCCCTTGTCCATTCACCACGGTTCACTCTTTAATGAATAGACCCACAAGTATTCCATAATTAAGGGGTGACTGTATCACCTATAGATGTTTTTGTTTTTTTAACTGTGATTGTAAATAATACTTTGTGTGAGCAAAACTGCAAGCATGTACCTAAAATAGGAGAAACATGTTTAAAATGTGTCTGTGGAGTCGCCTGCTTATGACATCACCTGTGGCTTGATATGCAAATTAACTCGTTTTTTCAATCAGGCCACAGGTGATGTCATAGACTGGAGACTCCACAGACACATTTAAAAACACGTTTTCCTCCTCATTTAGACATGTGCTGGTAATTCTGCTAATACAATGCACAAATCATTTTCAATCATGCTTATTCTCTGTATTCACAGTAAAAACAATGTTTAGGTGATACTGTCCCTTTAAGTGCACTGACCAAGTTTGGCCCTGCACTATGTATTCTTTAATAATTTTGCTTCATAGCAGCAACCAGGAGTAATCACAACATAATGTGGGGGCAGCTGGCTAGTCGGAGATTGGAACAGTCCTGGCCAGATTGGCACTCTTGGCATGTATGCACTATGGCGTGGATCTCCAATTGGTGGCCCCCCTGGCCCATGTGGCACTCAATGGTTTTTGTGTGTCTCCTTATCCCGGCTAAAAAGCCCATCATTTCTGTGGTATTACCACACGAAATGAATTATGTCGGGCCCCCTTAAATCAAATCTTCTGCATCATATCTGACCTCCACATTCCAAAAGTTGGGCAACACTGGTTTTGTGGCATCAAAAAGTGTTCCCCCCCCCCCAAAAATGCATTGGAAACAAGCAAGGCATAAAAAAATAAAATCTATAAATAAATGGGTTCCTGGGTTTTTTTTGTTATGTATGTCGGATATTAACATGAAGCAGTACAGTATTCATGGCCTGTGTGAGTTCAGCCAGTAACCATGGCAACCTGGATAGTATTGTTCTTTTTCCCCCTCTTGTAGAGGATGAGGGCCTGTTCAATGCAGTGATAGAAAATTACTTGGTACCTTTCACCATGCCAGTGCTATATTAATAGGCACTAATTTATCATGGATGTGCTCCAGTGGGCCTCCTTTGATAATAATTGGAGGGCCATTCATGCAGTATGAATGGAGGCATATCCTTTGAGATCTGTTTTCCCCCTCTCAAATGTAATTATACAATATTGTTTATCTAAGGAGGATTTATTTGTTCCTACTGAACTTTCAACTGTTCACCTCTTTGATTATGTGAGCAGGTTAGAGCGACAGACATCGAACCCAAAAATAAATAAAGTTTATTTCTTGTACTTACTCTCCTTCCCGCTGATCCTTTCAATAGAAATGGCTCTGTTAGTAAGAGAAAAATAATTAAATTAAATATAGTTTACAATTAGTGGGTTGGTGCCCAACGCGTTCGAGAGCTTTCTATTATAGTGCTACTTAAACCTGTTCTCAAGGAGCCCAGACTAAATAGGAATATGTATAACACACGGTGTGGTTCCTTAAGCGTTAGGGAACCACACCAGGTGTTATGCATATTCTTATTTAAACTGGGTAATCACTAAATCCTGGACTGTAGGGGGTCCTTGAGGACAGGTTTAGGAAGCACCGTTCAAGTCAATATAGGGTCATGTTAATGCAGGTGTAAGGCGTTGATATTGGGCTTATTAAACGGACATACAATATAAATCATAAATTAATGCAGTCTATATATCACTGGTCATAATTTTGTTTTTTAATGCTCTATCTTCGCAGAAAAAAAAACAATGTTTAGGTGACAGTGCCCATTTAATAAGTTATTTTAGACGAATTAAGAAATCCTGCCACCAGCAGTCCCATAACATCTGTTACAGTGGAATACGACATGCAGGTATGTTAAATAATTCACTACTGAATCTTATAGTAGATTACTTTCCTTTTACTGGCCACATATATCTTTTGCAGCCTGCCTTGCAGTATGTAGAAGTCATATATGACCAGAGGCAACCCTAGTCCATAGTTGCCAACATTGGCCATGTTTCCAGGGACACATATTTGTTCCACATGCTGCAGAAAGACCATGCAAAGTGCAGTGTGGCAGTATAGAGGATGGATTTACGCACAGACAGAATCCAAATAACTAATTAGGGTGGAGATCTCATAGGACCTACCATGATTAATTAATTGGATTGTGTCTGTGTGTATATCCATCCTACATACTGCCGGGCTGCACTTTGCATGCTCTTTCTGCAGCATGTGGAACAAATATGTGTCCCTGGAAACATGGCCAATGTTGGCAACTATGCTAGCCATGACAGTGTTTTATGGCACTGCACCTTTCTCCTACATGTACACAGTGGATACTGAAGCTATTGACTTGATTGCCATATCCTTACCCAGAATCCCTTGCAGCCCTGTATACCAGGAATGTATGTGGAGTAGCCAGGTCTGCTAACGTCCCTGGACCGCGCAGATATGTTTAATAACCCTCTGCCGGTTCAGTTAATGTCTACGGCTTCCCTGCGTCGCGGCGGGGGTGGAGGGGGGCGAGTTAAAGGGCGATCTCTTGGGTTACCAGGAAATAATTCAGTCATCTTTCCAGGAATGATAAAAATGGATTATCTGGTTAGAAACCAATTTGAATAGAGCACAGCACAGTTAAGGCTTGGATCACAGATCTTGTGCAAAATAAACAGTGCACGCAGGTGTGACCGGGGTTAGGACGAAAATAATGAAACCCAATCCGCAGATCTGAGCATAGATAGGCTGCTGTTATTCCCGATAACTCTCAAATCTCCAATAAATGAAATCATCCCATTACTATGTCTTTATGCATATTCCAGGGATTTAAACACGAATAATGTTATTTCCTAACATCTCAGCTACTTTCATATCAATTTTCCACTGTTCTGCACTTGTCTTAACATGGTGGTCTTAGTTACAAAAAAGCAACTCTGTGATGGTGCTAGAGATGGTGCAGTCACCATGGCAACCGATGGAATGTCAAACTTTTGGCCCACCATGTTTCTTTATGTACAGTTCCCACCGGATCTTCTATGAAGCCGACTTTGCTGCTGCTCCTCCCACTGTGCAGGAACCTAAGGGATAGAAACTAAAGAAGAAGAAAAAACTATGCTGTATGGAGACTAAAGGGTCTACTCAATAAAGACAGAACTGCAGGGAGTTGAGATGGGAATTTCAAGCTTAAGGCCAAAGTAGCCGATCTGGAAAAAGTCTCCCATTCAGCTGCACTGGAGAATTTTTTTCAACTCGGCTACTTTGGTCTTAGGTTGGAAATGTCCATGATAACCCTATGATCTTTGCTACCAAACCATGTTTTTTTTTTCAGGCTTAAACTGTGGCTACAGATATTCATTGTTAGGTTGCAGCAAGACTAGTTCCATAGTTGCCAACATCGGCCATGTTTCCAGGGACATATATGTGTTCCACATGTTGCAGAAAGAGCATGCAAAGTGCAGCCCGGCAGTATGTAGGATGGATATACACACGGACACAATCCAATTAATTAATCAATCAGGGTGGAGATCTCATAGGACCTGCCATGATTAATTAATTGGATTGTGTCTGAGTGTATCCATCCTACATACTGCCGGGCTGCACTTTGCATGCTCTTTCTGCAGCATGTGGAACAAATATGTGTCCCTGGAAACATGTGCAATGTTGGCAACTATGTATTTCTTACATATAACTTTTTGCAGGCGTGGTGAAGTCCTATGTGCTAATCAGGAATGGGAATCCCACAGATTCGTTTGATTAGTTTGTTGATTTCTATCTGATGCCATATGACTTCTCCACGCCGCGAGGCAGCCTGCAAAAAATATATATGTGTCCGGTAAAAAAATAAACTAGCTGGAGTTAGGAGTTGCCATCTTTTCACACAAAAAATACCGGCCATGCTACTGCCTCCATAGACCACAGTTGCCAACATCGGCCATGTTTCCAGGGACACATATTTGTTCCACGTGCTGCAGAAAGACCATGCAAAGTGCAGCCCGGCAGTATGTAGGCTTAAACTGTGGCTACAGATATTCATTGTTAAACTGCAGCAAGACTAGTTCCATAGTTGCCAACATCGGCCATGTTTCCAGGGACATATATGTGTTCCACATGTTGCAGAAAGAGCATGCAAAGTGCAGCCCGGCTGTATGTAGGATGGATATACGCACAGACACAATCCAATTAATTAATCAGGGTGGAGATCTCATGTGACCTACCACGATTAATTAATTGGTCTGCGCGTGTATGCATCCTACATACTGCCGGGCTGCACTTTGCATGCTCTTTCTGCAGCATGTGCAACAAATATGTGTCCCTGGAAACATGGCCGATGTTGGCAACTAGACTTAACATTGGCCTCAAGCCAATTTTTTTACCGGCCTGGTGGCAACCCTAGCTGGAGTTTGCCAGGCTACCAAGTCCCAGTTGCTGGGCTGTAGACAGGCAGCTGGCCCTCAGACTTTCACTGACATTTAACAAGCTTTATATTATTCCAGCTTTAACCAAACTCTTTCCAGGAAAATCCTGCTGATTGTAGACACCTGCTTGTTATTTTGACTCGATGCACCTGCCAAACCAATGTACTCCCAGTCACTGTGTAACATGAGCCCTTTTCATAGGTATCGGATGAGGTTTTAGATCTTGGTAAGTAATATGGGCCCTTGCCTGGCACATAATCGCCAACATCTGCCATGTTCCCATGGACACACGTGTTCTACATGCTGAAAAAGATCACGCAAAGTGCAGCCCTGCAGCATGTAGGATGCACATACGCGGAAATAGAATGATTTAATCATGGAAGGTCCTAGGAGTTCCTCACCCTGATTAATTAGCGGGATTCTGTCTGCGTGTAAGTGCATCCTACATACTACTGCCAGTCTGCACTTTGAATGTTCTTTCTGCTGCTTGTGTGACTGGAAAACATGGCTGATTTTACCAACTATGCCCCCTACCAATTTATGCCCCCTGGAGAATCCGGACGGAGGGGGGAGCCGGGGAGGCCGAGGGTCTCCAACTGTCAGGGCCACTGCGCACTGCGCATGCAATGTGCGTTCTCTGACGCCTCAGACACTGGAGCATACGATAGGGACTATATATAATATGTAATTTACTGCCGAGCGCTACCTCCATGCATGCAATACTGAGGTAAAGCTCAAAAAAAATACAGACATAAATAGCTGAAACTTTTGTTTTTAATAACAATATGTGCACAGCCTGGCATTGGAGAGATAGTGGCCCTGAAAATAGCACTGTCCTAGCACATCTTTGGCTGGTATGGCATATATGTTTTGTATTTATAAATATTGGGGGTTTTGTAGAACACTCCCACTCACAAAAGTTATTTATGACCGTGATTGCCCCCCTTTTTTTTTTTTTTTTTACATATCCTGACACTTGTTTACAGGAATGCAACCCCCAACACTTATAAGGTGAAATGTGGCTGACTGTATTATATATAGTCTTGCATGTTTACATATAAATTACATATAGGCGCACACGGAGATACCATGCATGTCTCTATTATTCATAACCCCTTATTAGCTCACAAATTAAAAATTTCACATCTCCGGTACAAACAGGAACCCCTGTCGCCTCACTCATTTCACACTACAGGCCTATAATGCAGCGCCATGGCGGCGAAACGCGTGGGGCAATTTGAGTTTCTGTTTTCACCGGCCATGTGAACTTGTACTGAGTGATATAATAAAGGCCATTTTTAACCTGATGGAGTGAGAGCTTTTGACAGTATTTAGGGATGTTTATGGAGGACAAGCGTCACCTCTATTTAGGATTTCAGCCTAGTAATACCTGACCGAGAAGAACCCATTTTTTTTTTTCGAAGAATTTGCCTCTTCATGAACTGATCTATTAAACTTTATTAGTCATTCAATTGTGAACAAAACAGCAGATGCGGTTTTTTTTTTGCGCAGAAAGAAACGGATGGGAGGAGGGATACACTCCCCACGCAGCAATAATGATTGTGCTGCTTAATTGGATTGGGAAGGTAAACATGTCTCATTAACGAGCGCACATCGCAGAAATGTGTCACATAATTCTTACTCATTCATAAGGCAGAAGTTTATTTATATATCACCACGTCGTACTCACTTGGACAGGCTCAGCGGGAACCATCTTGTTAGTTGTACCCAAAGCAGCCATTCCGCACTTTTGAAATTACTACTGTTTTGTTGCTATTACAGGGACTGTATCACCTAAACATGGCTTCCACTGTGACTGTATCACCTAAACATGGCTTCAACTGTGACTGTATCACCTAAACATGGCTTCCACTGTGACTGTATCACCTAAACATGGCTTCAACTGTGACTGTATCACCTAAACATGGCTTCCACTGTGACTGTATCACCTAAACATGGCTTCCACTGTGACTGTATCACCTAAACATGGCTTCCACTGTGACTGTATCACCTAAACATGGCTTCCACTGTGACTGTATCACTTAAACATGGCTTCCACTGTGACTGTATCACCTAAACATGGCTTCCACTGTGACTGTAGAGAATAAATAAAATGACTGAAAATGATCTGTACATTGTGTTAGCAGAATTGCCAGCAAATGCCTATATTAGGATGATTTTGGTATTATTTTACATGTGTCTGTGGAGTCTCCTGCTTATGACATCACCAGTTCAGTGTGTCTGTGGAGTCTCCTGCTTATGACATCACCAGTTCAGTGTGTCTGTGGAGTCTCCTGCTTATGACATCACCTGTCAGATACAAACTGTGTCAGCAGAATTGCAAGAATATTTATGAATTAAGGAAAAAAGGGTTTAAAAATGTGTCTGAGGTGTCTCTTGCTTTATCATCATTTTCAGCAGAGCCCTCGAATAACTCGCCATACGGCACACGGGCTGAGCCCTCGTATAACTCGCCATACGGCACACGGGCTGAGCCCTCTTATAACTCACCATACGGCACACGGGCTGAGCCCTCGTATAACTCACCATACGGCACACGGGCTGAGCCCTCGTATAACTCACCAAACGGCACACGGGCTGAGCCCTCGTATAACTCACCATACGGCACACGGGCTGAGCCCTCGAATAACTCGCCATACGGCACACGGGCTGAGCCCTCGTATAACTCGCCATACGGCACACGGGCTGAGCCCTGGTATAACTCGCCATACGGCACACGGGCTGAGCCCTCGTATAACTCGCCATACGGCACACGGGCTGAGCCCTCGTATAACTCACCATACGGCACACGGGCTGAGCCCTCGTATAACTCACCATACGGCACACGGGCTGAGCCCTGGTATAACTCGCCATACGGCACACGGGCTGAGCCCTCGTATAACTCGCCATACGGCACACGGGCTGAGCCCTCGTATAACTCACCATACGGCACACGGGCTGAGCCCTCGTATAACTCACCATACGGCACACGGGCTGAGCCCTCGTATAACTCGCCATACGGCACACGGGCTGAGCCCTCGTATAACTCGCCATATGGCACACAGGCTGAGCCCTCGTATAACTCACCATACGGCACACGGGCTGAGCCCTCGTATAACTCACCATACGGCACACGGGCTGAGCCCTCGTATAACTCGCCATACGGCACACGGGCTGAGCCCTCTTATAACTCACCATACGGCGCACGGGCTGAGCCCTCATATAACTCACCATACGGCGCACGAGCTGAGCCCTCATATAACTCACCATACGGCGCACGGGCTGAGCCCTCATATAACTCACCATACGGCGCACGGGCTGAGCCCTCTTATAACTCACCATACGGCGCACGGGCTGAGCCCACGTATAACGAGGCCGACAAATAACAGAAAGGATTGGCTTTACATAAACTGTCAATTAGATAAAACGCCTGAAAACTAGAAACATTAAAAGCATATAATAACCTATACACTGACTATTCACTAAATAATCTGGCAATGCCAAACTTATTATTATATTACTGTTAGCGTATATGTAGAACATCTGAATTAATCATTTATATACCTTAACATGGTGTACAACTGATTTGCTGTTCAGACAGCCAGCCCCTCAGAAGAAGCATATATATACATGTCGGGGTCTGTAATAAGCCATCTTACAGTCTCATAAACAGTACACAACAGGGGGAGAGAGGACTATAACCTCTAAAGTGCAAAATGAATTACAATCCTCTAGCAATACGGACCCTTATTATTTATTACATATCCCATGATGCTCAGCCAGCCAAACACTGGCTTAGCATCATAAAAAAAAATATATATATATATATGTAGCCCACAACAGCTAGAATGCCAAAGGCAGTGAGGGCTAAACTTTTTGGTACTCCTATTGTTGTGGATTACATTTCCCATGATACTCAGCCAGCCAAGCACTGGTTAATAATTAGGGGTACATACTTTCCCACATGCAGTTGGCACTGGGAGACAATCTACCCCACTCGTTTCACTGTTGCTCTTTACTTGAACAAGAAGAATGTGGGTTTGAAGAACTGGCAACAAAGTGTATTATACCTCCTCCATAGACGTGGGACACAGAATTACAGAACTGGGGGGGGGGGAAGCCTGAAAAAAACAAAACAAATCTAACTATAAAAAAAATGAAAATTGAGCATAAAGTTAAGTTTCCCTTTTTTGATTTGTGTTTTGATTTGTGGATACCATTCCAAAGAAATCATCATTTTATAGCGGTACAAGACAAAAACACATTTTGGATTAAAATAAAACTGAGCTTCTGTCTCTGGCATGGACCGCAAGAAAGTACGGTAGTTGGTGCGTCAGCGCATTCTTGACACAGGCGACTGCAAGGCATCCTGGGTGAGTGGCCAGGCACACTATCCACTTCCTTGCCGGTTTCCAGATCCAGGACAAACTAGATGGATTTTTTTATTTTTTTTTATTTAGTTTTTATAATAACTCCCTAAACTATTCATTCTGTTAGTATAATGTATAGGTGACATTAGGAGTATATTAACATGGAACATGCTATACTTGAGAGTAGGGTTGCCACCTTTTCCTCAAAAAAATATCGGCCTGATGCCTGATGCCAATTTTTTACCGGCCTGCCGGTAAAATACCGGCCAGGTGGCAACCCTACTTGAGAGGGTCCCTGTTCATGTGCATGTAAACAGATGCTATACTGAGTTCTATAGCAGTATTGAGTGGTACTCAAGTCTTTTTTGGGGGCATAAGAATAAAAGGGTAAAAAATATTTGTGTCATGAGAAATGGGTGTTCTGTATAAAGGTCAGTTGTGGGGCAAAGTTCTAAAAGTGGGGCAGTAACCATGGAAACCAATGGAATGGTCCTGCTGATTTAGCAAATGCATGTTTGTGTTGCTGGTATCAAAAGGTAGATCCAAAAGCAACGGCGGAGCTAGGAACACTGAGGAGGACACCCAAACAGAACCCGCAGGTTCTGGCCAAAATATGACCTCATTCATGACGTCACAGAGGCGTGCCCAAACCCGTAAAGTTTTGGCAAGGTGTGATGGCTGGTGCTTACTTTGAGTGTTACATTTTACTTTGAGTGTTGCCTGTCCGACTGGTGCAGAGGAATCCGCGGTATCTGGAGCCGCGGGATCTGTTCTATGCCATGTTCACAGTCGTCTGCCCCATGTCTGTTAGAACGGCAAAGAACGTCCACATGCAACAAGCGGTGAAATCTTAGATCAAGTGGATGCAGTTGCAAAATCACAACCCCAGATTTTGTGTAAGATTTTAGGCGTCTTATGGGTCTATTCCCAACATTTCGACTTTCGGAGGTCAACTTTCATTTTGAGACTAAATCAAATTCGGCACCAGAGTTTGGCTTAGTCTGAAAAATAGCTTCGATCCTTTCGCTTCTCATTACTTTCAGTGGGGTAGATTAGAACCTGGATTTTTTTTTTCTAAGTCAAAATCTGGTCCCAAATTCTACTTAGTCTCAAAAAAGTCAACCTCCAAAATCGACCTCCCCGAGCTAAAACTCCAACTTTAGTCAGTAGACCCTCTAAGCTTTGGCACATTATAATTTCATTTTTGTACTCCTTTTTAGAACAATTATCCCCCCCCCCCCCCCCCACACACACACAATAGACCATTAGAACCCCCAATGTATTTTACATTTTTTTTGTATGATTATAAATACCGTATTTATCGGCGTATAACACGCACTTTTTGTCCCTGAAAATAGGGAGCAAATGATGTGTGCGTGTTATACGCCGATCGGTGCCCGAAAAAAATAAAAAAAATCTAAAACTTACCTCGTTCCTGCTCTGTCCCCTGGTGCTCTGAAGCTGCGTGGCTGTGAGGGAAACGTTGTGCGCTCCCCTCCAGCCGCGCGGTCAACAAAGTGTGTTTTTTTTAAAACAAACTTTATTGTTCCGTGCGGCTGGAGGGGAGCTCACAACACTTCCCTCACAGCCACGCAGCTTCAGAGCACCGGGGGACAGAGCAGGAACGAGGTAAGTACTGGGGTCTGGGGAAGGGGGGGAGGAGGGTGGCATAACGAGCATACTAAGGGGCAATATCCTAGCATATTACATGGCATATTGGGGGCAATATCCTGGCATATTAAAATGGCATATTGGGGGCAATATCCTGGCATTTTAAATGGCATATTGGGGGCAAAATCCTGGAATATTAAATGGCATATTGGGGGCAATATCCTGGCATATTAAAATGGCATATTGGGGGCAATATCCTGGCATATTAAAATGGCATATTAGGGGCAATATCCTGGCATATTAAAATGGCATATTGGGGGCAATATCCTGGCATATTAAATGGCATATTGGGGGCAATATCCTGGCATATTAAATGGCATATTGGGGGCAATATCCTGGCATATTAAAATGGCATATTGGGGGCAATATCCTGGCATATTAAAATGGCATATTGGGGGCAATATCCTGGCATATTAAAATGGCATATTAGGGGCAATATCCTGGCATATTAAAATGGCATATTGGGGGCAATATCCTGGCATATTAAATGGCATATTGGGGGCAATATCCTGGCATATTAAAATGGCATATTGGGCTTCAAAGTTCTTTATCCTGAAATTTCCTTCTTAAAATGAGGTGCGTGTTATACGCCGGCGCGTGTTATACGCCGATAAATACGGTACATGTGCAACAGAAGGAAGTGTTTTGAATTTAAGTGGTTCAAAGAGAGAGTTGTACATACATGGAATAGCCTTCCAGTGGCTGGAATGCAATCTATTCTGGGAAGAGTGGGATCTAAGACAAGCTAGATGAGTGCGTTGTGTTTATTACCTGCTGTCACAATCTATATTTCTATAAATAGATGTGTGATATCAATAAATAACATTACTGCCAGGGGTGAGTTCATTCACAGCTATCCTAATGTTGAAGTATGTATGTATATAGATATGTATGATATTATAGCTTTTCTCATGAAGAGGGACTTGGAAACCAAAGTAACAGAGCTAGAACAATTCTCCAAATCAGCCATACTTTGGCTAATTTGGTCTTAAAGGGACTGCATCACCTAATCATTATTTTTACTGTGAATGAATTAAAAAAAAATGAAAGTGATCTATACATTGTGTTAGCGGAGTTGCCAGCAAAGGCTTAAATTAGGAGAAAAATGTGTTTTACATGGGTCTGTGGAGTCTCCTACTTATGACATCACCTGTGGCTTGATATGCAAATTCCACATTTATCACTAAAAACCAGTTCCTTTTTTTTAACACAATTTAGGCATTTGTTTGCATTTCTGCTAACACAATGTATAGATCATTTTCAATCATTGTTTTATTCACAAGATTCTAAACCGCATGTCCGCCCCCTCATTTGGGAGCAATGAATGCTCAATAAGGTGCATTATTTTTATTTTTCCATTAAAGCATTTCTATTTAAAATGCCTACACTGAGACAACTGGAGCCCAAAAAAAAAATGAAGTTCTGTTTAATTGAAAGTTGGCATCAAGTGTAGGCGAAAAATACTTTAATGCAAGAAATAAATAGAAATAAAGCAACTTATTGAGCCATCTTTACTCCATATAGCTCTACCGGGAGGCAGACATTTTGTTTAGAATCTTTGGTCAGATGGGTCAGATCTTTGATCATCTGAACCAAAGTGAGTGAAGATCTGACCCAAGATTCTAAACAACATGTCTGCCCCCAGAGAGAACGATATGGAGTAAAGAAGGCTTAATAAGGCACTTTATTTGTATTCTTTCATTAAATAATTTCTTTATAAATCATCTGCACTTGATACAATCTTTCAATTAAAAGTAAGGTCATTTTTTTTTTTTGCTATAGCTGTCCTTTAGGATTATGCTTTTTTTTCATAGATATCTATGTAAAACCAGCACACAAAAAAAAGAGGATTTTTCAATCCCTGCTTTACAAGAAAGTCAGTCATATTTTGCAATTATTGTAACCAAATTGCACTCCATACTGCGCTGCTCCTATACTTTCCCATATCCCTTCTGCCAGCCTTTCCCATTATAGAAAAAAAAACAACAACCCATAACTGATTCTATCAGCCTTTTATTCCCGTCTGCTGTATTAACGAACTGTTTCATTAACCAACATGTATTTTGCATGACTAGCAAGGTAGCTATAACACTGCCCGACTGTCGCCCTGGTAACAGAAAGAAGCCCATGTCATAGAACAATATGTATCCTGTTTGATTCCATTAAATATCAGGGCCAGAAGAAATCCCTCTCAGTCACAGACACCAGAACACATGCTAATAATGAATTCATTATCCATTATCTCTGTATCTGAAAATATAGACTGGTTCAGGGAATGCCGGGGGGTTGGGGGGGAATGAATACAATGTCTTTATTGTAGGTTAAATAAACCAGCATTATGAGGGTCATGTACTAAAAAAACCGCAAATATATGTTATGGGCAAAACTATTTTTGCGCTTTGCTCCTATTTCAATGTACTAAACATGTAACACTCCAATAGTACATACCAGCAAATTGCGAATAAAAACGGGCGTACTTGCGAATAAAAACAAGCAATTTGGCGTATATTTTTTCTACCTCTTTTGATAGCGCTCGCTAAAAGCTGGTGTCATTTCCACACGCAAATAAGAATTATTTTTTACAAAATATTCGCAAAATGCTTTAGCGTGCGCAAACCTAATCGCAATTTATTAGCGCAACCAGGAAAAATGCACACTAAATAAAAATAAACGGTAGAGGCGCAAATCAGGGAAAGCGCAGAATGTTACAAATAGTCGCAAGTTGCTCCTTACTCATGTTTTACCTACTTTTGTTTCCCACTGCACTTGTTTAGTACATGACCCCGTTAAAGAGCAGAACTTGCAATAACCGTGTCTGCACTGGTACTTGATTAAGCAATATTGCCACTTTTTTTTTACTTTTAAGAAAACACCTGCCATGCTGTTGCCTCCATAGACTTAAAGGGACAGTCTAGCCCCAAACTCACTTTGGTGCAAGATGAAGATTACTGCTTGTAGTAATTTTTCCAGTGTGATTTGATGCAGGCGTTCTGTATAAATCCCATTTTTAATATTTGACACAAGCCTTCCCCCGGTGATTATGCTGCATGTTTACTGCAGGTGCAGCACTGATTATATAGACACTGAGGATATAAAGCTTTGTTTCATGTAGTCACTTCCTGTGCTGCTAGAATTGAATACATTGTGTGGACTCTAAGTGACCTTGCTCTTGTACACAGTAGGCTCTCTTAACAGTGCAACACATTGTCTGATGACATCACTAGAGAGACAGGAAATGCCATTTATTTGAATGAAATGTATTCTCATTGGTTCCTGCAGCAAAAAAAAAAAATGTAGATGGTGTAGATGATGATCATCCCTCCAAATTGCTCTCACAGGAAGCAGACATTTTGTTTAGAATCTTAGGTCAGAGCTTCATTAACCTATGATGGATAAAGGACTATCTGAGCCAACGGCCAACTTGGGTGCAGACATTCTTTTTTGGGCACCCACCCACATATTTTTTTTTTGGGGCACCCACCCTTGATTTGTATTCTTTCATTAAGGCATTTCTATTTAAAGAAACTCTGTCACCTAACAATTATTTTTACTGGATGTGGATGTAGGGAACAAAAAATGATCTATATTTTTGTGTGAATGGCAAGGCACATTCTTAAGAGAAATGTGTGTGTTTTATATCTGTTTATGGTGTCTGCTGTTGATCATCTTTCTGCAAATGAGCTACTTTCAGTGAGTAATTTGAAAATCAGGTCACAAGGGTCATAAATAGGCGACAAAAGAGACACATTGAAAAGCATATCTTTCTCTTAATCTACACATTTACTTGCAATTCTGCAAACACAATATATAGAACTTTTTTTTGATCCCTTTTTATTCCCTGCATGCACAGTGGGAACAATGCTTAGGTGACAATTCCTTTAAAATATCTACACTGGATGCATCTTTTTTCTTTTTTTTTTTCTTTCTACAGTTGTCCTAAAGGATCATATCCCCGTATGGAATCTCCTACTCGTGTAGTGGCTACATAAAGATGCTCATACTAGGCAGTATAGGGCACCCGAGAAAGCATTCACTATAGTGAATATATATTCAAATAATATTGTAAAAACTGCCATCATTACAAATTTTATTTGTTAAAAAGGTTTATTCCATGACATTTTTAAAAAAAAATTTTTTAATCACTTTCCTCTCCAGAATAGAGTTGAATAAGTAGAATGTTTTACGCTGGTAACTTCTCTCTTATAGTAATCAGAAAAAAAACTGCAGACTGTGAAACAATATGTAGCGAGAACCTGTTCCAAATTTTCACAAAATGTGTGATTTTTTTTTTGTTGCAAAACAACGAACGTCTGTAAAAATGTTAAACTGATGAGTCAGAGCATATCATGATTCCTAGGATTTTAACCTGGACTCCTAACAGATTGTGCAATCTGATTGGTTAAAAGAAAAACGCATTGCTGTTTATAAATAACCTTTTCCACAAAGTAATTCTTCAGATTTCAGGAAAATCATCAAAAATTAGATAAAATGGAGTCGAAACATGCTCCATCTTCCAAATGGAAAAAGACCAGTCTGAGAGTGTAGCTAGGGTTGCCACCTTTTCTTCTTCTTCTTCTTCTTCAAAAAAAATTGGCCTTGGTACTGTCTCCGTAGACCTAACATTGGCCTGATGCCAAATTTTTACCGGCCTGCTGGTAGAATACCGGCCAGGTGGCAACCCTAGGTGTAGGATGCTACCAACGATGATGGTCTGTGCCAATTGATTACCAGTTTCGGTACACTGTTTGAGGAATTAGAAATGTTTGGTTAATCTCCGTGGTGGGTCTATAGTCTTGAAAGTCTCTTGATGTGTCTCTGTTTAGGGTAGGGCTGGCAAAGGGGGGCAGAGAAGACAATAGCTCCCAGGGCTGCTCTTTAATCGGCTCGTACTGTACCCCTTTTTACCTTTAAATGCCCCAGTGCGTAGGCTAGGCTGCCATCTTCCTCAGATTAAGTTTTAGCTGGGATCAGTAAATTAGGCCATATTCTGGCTTCCCAATCACTTATGTGAGGTGGGGGGGAGGGAGGGAGGGGACCTTCCACTGCGAAACAAGATTGAGATATTATGTACAGAACCTTTTATAATCGGGATATAGATATATAAATATATTATTTATTTATTTATTAAAGGCGAAAGTAAAAATGTAAAGCTTCATTTGAGAACTTTATCGCTGCACATTGTGGAGAGAGTCTGTCCAACTGATGGTGTTAATCTCTCCCTGTGACCTCTTAATGTGTCAAAATTCAACAGGAGTCCCATTTGCATCTCAGATATCATTCTTGCATGATGCATTGTACAGTCCTTTTGAGATTCCAGTGTCCCTCCGATCTTCTGGTGTTATTACTATAAAACTGAGAAAGTCACTGGGTGATCAGCAACATTTCTGAAATGGAGCTCCTGATTTAGACATTTGCACTTAATGTGGATATCTTTGGAAACATAAATCATAGAAACATTTTTTGTTTATTCATATTAATTTGCCCACTGCCAAACTTGATCTTCTACTAGTACAACATGCAAAGCGTTAAAAATAGTTGCACTGTGGAGTAGCGCATGAATTAACCTGTTACGTAAGCAGCCCGCCTTAACATTTGTTATTCCCAAAGAAAGCAGAGCGATCAATGTGTGTGTTTTGTTCGACCAAAGCAATCCTTCAAAGGATCAAGGACTAGATAAATCCCACATTATATATCACTGACCTGCAGGGATTAATTCTTCAGGAGAGATGATTTTCTTTGTCCTTAGACTGCAGGTCAAGAGGCCTAAATACTTCAGCTGTCAGCGACGTGTGCGTGCTTTCTACAGGTGAGGATGAAAGGAATTCTCTATAAGAAAAGAGGGTCGCGGTGTTAAGGTGGTCCCAGGGGATTTAGCGTGTTTGTGTGTGGGAAGCAGAGGGCACTAGTTGTTAAAGGATGCTGAACAAATGCAACAACTGCAGGTTGAGACTCCAATAAATTGACGAGCCCTCGGGAGAGTCCAAACCCAGGAAACCAAGAGCAGAAAAACAAGTTTGAGACAAGTGTAGGACACCAGGATGGGGCATGTTGTTGTCATAAATATCTAAAACCTCTAACCATCCAGAACATTTTGTGATACCTAGCGCTGATTGCATTTTATGTTAATTACCATAAGACCAGACAGGACCCCAACCCATCTCATCGGCATTAACATTCCAACAAACTTGAATAAAAACCAAAAACAAATTTCCCATAGACCATGACCATAATGAAATAATGCAAATTAGAACCTGTAACATTCTCAATACACTGTAAAAAAAACCTTCCATCAAATAGAAACCTTGTTCAATGTCTGGATCGTCCCGTCCCCCCCTTCACCCCCCAAACACCCCCAACTATCCAATTAAACTGTGAGGACTGGGGCCAAAACTGATTTTCCAAGTTGAAAACCTTGTTGTTGTCAATTGGGGTGATCACCCGCTCTCCTAGCCGCCCAGTGTACATGGGAATGCCCCCCAGTGAATGCCTCACATTTGAGAGAATCTCGGAGAGAAGAACATAATAAGATTCCATATCAAAAGGAAAATAACAGAAAACACACATTTTTACAATCACAAACTGTGATATTATAATATAAAATTGTCATTCCCAGTTCAATCCCCACATAAGATTTAACAGATTATCAATAATATTTTATATATTAGTAGTATTTTTTTAACCTTTTTTTTTAGAACATACATAGCTATAATACAAAATAATATTTACAAATAATACGCAAAATACTCTTAATAAAAGGCACACATAGTAGCTTGCAAATGTACACATGAGCTACTTTGTGTGGCCCTCTATACACCTGACGACAATCAACCCTGTGTACCCTTACAGGGGCATGTCCTAAAAAACGCAAATCTATTTTATGTGCAAATCTATTTTTGCGCTTTGCTCCTATTGCAATGTACTAAACATTTAACTCTCCAATAGTACATATGGGCATAATTGCGAACAAAAACCGAAAATTTTGCAAATATTTTTTTCTACCTCTTTTGATAGCACTCGCTAAAAAGCTGGTGTCATTTTCACACGCAAAAAAGAATTAATTTTCAATATTCGCAAAGCTCGTTAGCGTGCGCAAATCAAATCGCAATTTATTAGCGCAACCGGAAAAATACGCGCTAAATAAAAATAAAAGGAAGAGGCGCAAATCTTGGGGGGGGGGGGGGGGACGCAAAATGTTACAAATAGTCGCAAATTGCTCCTTACTCATGTTTTACCTTCTTTTTTTCCCCATTGCACTTGTTTAGTACATGACCCCCATAGTGTATTGAATTTAAACTCTCTCTCCATAGATAATTCTATGAGCATGTCATGTATTATTTGTTATTGCTGAGAGACGCTTACATTGATTTCTTTTGTATAAATGGACAATTTATGTGTTTTTTTCATTAGGATTTTTTTTTTTTTTTTTTAGATCTTTTCAGTACTGTTTAAATACAAAGACTGGTTTACATATTTTCTTCCTAAATACACCTGGTCTAATATGTGTATATTTAGCACAAAATAAATAACATATTTTTCATTTATTTTGTTTTTCTGTAATCTGCCATTTGAGTCCAATGAAAGTCTAACCTGTTTAATTTTTTTTTTTATCAAACAAATATGTTTAATACCTATATTTATAAACCTGCAGGTTGCCAATAAGTGCTAATCATATGTTTACTCTGTTGTTATGGAGACGTCTGAAGCCAGGAGTGAGTGCTGATTATTAACTCTTCCCAGGTGGTCTCTGGTGCTTTAAATAGCATTTCCTGTGTAAAGGGGCTGTATCCCATGAACACAATGTTTTACCGTGTAGAGCGTAACGTGATTGAAAATGATCTATATTTTGTGTTAGCAAAACTGCAAGCAAATGTCTAAATTAGGAGACAAACGTGTTTTTAAACGTGTCTGTGGAGTCTTCTGCTTATGACATCACCTGTGGCACCGTATGCAAATTACACCTTGCCCATTTGAAAGCAGTTCATTTGCATATCACGCCACAGGTGATGTCATAAGCAGTAGACTCCACAGACACATTTAAAACCCTTTTCTCCTAATTGAGGCATTTTCTGGCAATTCTGTTAACACAACGGACAGCGTATTTTCAATCATATTGTTTATGCTCTATATCCACAGCAAAAACAATGTTCAGATGATACAGCCCCTTTATTCTGTCTATGATTAAGCCTTTTCATGGTAAAATTCGTGAGACTGTTGCTTAATGGCGTTGTGAATTTATTTGAATAAAGTATTTTTTGTATTTTTTTTTTTGACACCACTCTTACTCTTGGATGTATTTGCCACTTTGATTTGCGCCCATCTTGCTCGCTGTACCTTTATTACATGAATACTTACAGATTGAACGCACTCGGTCAGCGGATCTGTACCCTGAGCTCTATCTGATTTACCTGTGCTTGTATGATCCGCTCGGTGTGTATCTGTAACACCTGCTCTTATCAGGAGCAAGAGGTACACCATTCCTTTTCTTTAAAAAATGGTTTTCTAAAAGAACACTGCATGTTGTGGAATCCATAGGACCCACATTTAAAAATAAATCATCCAGATTGTGCAGTAGTGGAGTCCGCCCTGGATTCCTCCCTGATCACCCAATCCAAAAAAAAAGAACTGAACGTTTCAAAATAAAAAAATGAGATTTTTTTTACAGATTAAAAAAAAAAAAAAGTGAAAGACCCCAAAGCCCCGTCTGGGGTAAACAGGGAGCAAACGAAAGGAGGACACCACATCCGTTTTGGCCACGGGAGCACCAACCCGCTTTGTTTTTCCCAGCGTCAAATAGAAACATAGAAACATAGAATGTGTCGGCAGATAAGAACCATTCGGTCCATCTAGTCTGCCCAATTTTTTTTGAATACTTTTATTAGTCCCCCGTTCCCGGTCTTATAGCTAGGATAGCCTTGTGTCTATCCCACGCATGCTTAAAATCCTTGACTGTGTTTACCTCTACCACTTCTGCTGGCAGGCTATTCCATACATCCACTACCCTCTCAGTAAAGTAATACTTCCTAATATTACTAATTAGGACTAATATTACTTTTAAATCGTTGCCCCTCTAATTTATACTCTCTTCCTTTACTGTGTTGATTCCCTTTATGTATTTAAATGTTTCTATCATATCCCCCCTGTTACGTCTTTCCTCCAAGCTATACATGTTAAGATGCTTTAAACCTTTCCTGGTAAGTTTTATCCTTCAACCCATAAATGAGGTATAACCAACTGCGCACATATCCGGGTAAATCCCATCATTTAAAGAATCGCCCTTTGGGTGCGTCAAATTATTATGTATTAGACAAGATTTCCCAGGTTCGTCCCTTCGGGGAATAAGCCCAAGGAAGAAATCCGAAAATCAGGGAAAGGAAGTGGCATAAAAAGGGCTCTGTGATTCTGCTCAATCGCAGTATCTTCTGTAATTTTTCCCATGCTATGTGAGGTTGCACCTGAAAAAAGCCTTAGATGAGCCTTTGCACCAAAACCCAAAGCGTCAGATAGAGTGGTGTAAAGCATGCCACCGCTGGACTCTGGAGCAGTGTGAACATGTTCTGTGGTGTGACTAATCATACTTCAGTGTTTGGCAGTTTGATGGGCATCACAACAGTCAATGTGCAGAGTGCTCCATCTCCATCTCACATCAAAAGGTGATGGTACAATTGCTCTCTTTCTTCATTGCCAGATTTACTCACCTGCCATGCATCCTGTACAATTTCCTGGAGAGCATCCAGTAATCAGTCTCAGTGAACATCTGTTTAAACAGTCGCACCATAAAAGTATCGCTCAGAAAAAAAAAACCCTCTACATTGCCATTTGAATTTTTTCCCCCTTCTGGATACCTCTACTTTAAAGGACACTCCAGGTAGCAAACTAACAATTGTTCATCTGTTAGTGTTTAACCCGTACATCGCACAAGGGATTCTTCTGTATAAAGACATTCCTTAGCAATCTCTTGCAAAGGATCTTGTCCTAGCCCTCACACTGCTGTTGCTTTCTTTCAAAAGGATCAGTGCAGATGCTCTGTGCTCTGGGTCATCTGTTTATGAACACGTGCAGCAAGCCCCAGAAAAAACACACACCTTTTGCAGGCTAAGTGTTGCGTGTGTATGTTATATCTATGTCCAAGATTTTTTTCCAAGTAAAATGTACCTTTTTAAATTACGATTTTGCCCTTTAAAATGGAATGCAAATGATGAAAGATGTAGTAAGCTCTTGGCATTTTATTGCACAAGTCAGTGAAGAAGATTATGACTTGCTTTCCTGCCCAGCCTTCCTGTACACTGTGTGTGTGTGTGTGTGTGTAAAAATGTCCATTATTGCAATAATGCATGTTTTTCAGGGCCCACAACACAATCAGGTTGTCAAAAGGCCCATGGTGAAACATACTCTGTCCATCTGTTATCATCTGAGACACATAAATAAACAGGCAAGGCAGATATACTGATTGATAAGGTACAGAGATTGATAGACAATTGGATAGAAGAGGCAGAGATAGACAGCAACGGGCATCGTCTCTCACGAGTGAGCTTAGTACTCCAGTGGGCATAACTGACCTCTGGGCTTTCCCGTTGATCCCAGCCACTACAAGGGAGTAAAACAAATTGGCATCTGTTAAGTCTGTGGAGGAAGTAGCATGGCCGGGTATTGTTTTTGAAGAAAAGCGTCAATCCTCATCAGAGCCTTACCTGAGGAAGATGGCTGCCTAGCTTACATATGATATTACATTTGTTTCTCTGCATACATTGACATTCCGCCACATCTCCGTGTGTTTTTTTACATTGTTATGACATCACCTTGTGGCACGGTATGCAAATGAACCTTTCCCCCATTGAAGCATTACATTGGTTCCCTATTAGTAGCAGGGGGATCCTAAGAACGAGAGACGGTACACACACATTGAGAAGACCATCTTCCATTGATCTAGCCATTTTACAACCATGCGTTTAAGTGGCGGAGGGGAAAAAGCATGGAGTGGAGTATTGGAGTATTTAATGACTTGAGAAATGTATCCCTAGCTATTGAATAGATGGCAAGAGGAAGTTTGAAGTCACTTAATGTCCCCTGCCCCTCATTGTGCAGTTTTGAAACAGTAAAACATTGCCTTTTATATTTTGCTTTGCCTACTAACTCATTATATCCATTTTACAGGTTGAATAAACCAGGTTACCGCATAAATGTCAATTAGACACCGTTTCAAAAGTGGTTTTATCAGTTGTAACAGATTTGCATGATGACTGCCAACGTTCCAGTGATTTGCATGGTGACGGCCAACGTTCCAGTGATTTGCATGGTGACTGCCAACGTTCCATTGATTTGCATGGTGACTGCCAACGTTCCATTGATTTGCATGGTGACTGCCAACGTTCCATTGATTTGCATGGTGACTGCCAACGTTCCATTGATTTGCATGGTGACTGCTAGCGTTCCATTGATTTGCATGGTGACTGCCAACGTTCCATTGATTTGCATGGTGACTGCTAGCGTTCCATTGATTTGCATGGTGACTGCCAGCGTTCCATTGATTTGCATGGTGACTGCCAACGTTCCATTGATTTGCATGATGACTGCTAACGTTCCATTGATTTGCATGGTGACTGCTAACATTCCATTGATTTGCATGGTGACTGCTAACATTCCATTGATTTGCATGGTGACTGCTAACATTCCATTGGTTTCTATGGTGACTGCTAATGTTCCATTGGTTTCTATGGTGACTGCTAAAGTTCCATTGGTTTCCAAGGTGTCTGCTAACCTTCCATTGGTTTCCATGGTGACTTCTAACGTTCCACTGGTTTCCACGGTGACTGCTGTCCACGGTGACTGCTGTCTTACAAAAAAAAACATTAGAAGTTGCCTTTTCTCCTGAAAAATACCAGCCATGCTGTTGCCTCCATAGACTGAACATTGCCAGTAAAATACCATGCTACTGGTGACACCGTATATGGGCAACTGCTGGGGGCCATGTACAATTGCTGGACCATGACCTGCTTCCAATTGTGGCCTGCCACAAACAAGGCCCTAACTGGGTTGGGTATGTTAATTGGGTCTGTCACACATGCATGGCTGGCGGACATGCCCATTGGATGGCCACACCCCCTTGGCTTGCTGCATCAGTCACTCTAAGAGATGGGAGGAATGATGGTAGTGTTTTTATACTGCGTCATGTGTTTGTTTGTCATAAAGGAGTGATATATTGACTAACATGAGCCTCTATTTCTATCTCTAGATCTATACATGTGTTTGTCATTTTCCTTGTGTAATGTGTACAGTGTGTGGGTGGGAAAAAGTAATCCTTATTATAGACTTTTATCAAACACACTAAAATAACACTTTTTAGTGAGATGCTTTGTTATGAAAAACAAAATCTGTTGCCAATAGAATTGTGTTTTTTTTTTTTTTATTTAATTATTTTTTTATTTGAAGTTCTAACAGGAAAGAAAGTACAAGAGTGAGGGAGGAATATATTATTGGAATTAGCATGAGGATTACAGATAGGGATTAATGGGATGCAATTTTGTCTTTTAATATTTAAAGCAGCCATAACAAATATATATTAATATAATATAATATAAACCCTTATTAGTGGTGGATAATCACATTCTACCACCTATATGAACTAGCATGGTTTTACACATCCCGAAGCAGCTTGCTCATTTTTCAGGGTTTTACATTCAGTAATGTTGTACTTTGTTTTGCCATTGAGCAAGTACTAAAGGGCCCAGCTCATTCTATAATGAACAGTGCCGGACTGGGAACAAAAACCAGCCCTGGTAAAAGATTATATACCAGCCCCATAGCATAACATATTTTTTTTGTTCATAAAAGAGAAAACCATACATTTTAAAAGCACAGCTGAAGGGTGTGCCTCTCTTTCCCCCTCCCCCTGTAATGCCTCTCTCGCTCTCTCCCCTTTAGTAACCCTCTCCCCCCCCCCCCCCCCCCATAAATGTCTCTCTCTCTCTGTCCACGGAGCCAAATTGCCTAGACATCCTTTTCTACGGCACCATATTGCTCCCCAGTAGGGAAAGTGGACTATGATGTTTAGTAAGGGGAAAGTGGATTTCTCACCTAAAGAGCCACTCATTTTTGCTTTCTAAAATTCTTCTAACATAGAAGCGCAAGTGAAAAGACTATATAGGTCCTAGTAGGAGGATAAACTGGAATGTTCTGACCGGCAGCCATGATGCTTCTAGCGGAGTGATCCCATGTTTTAACATTCCATAAACAGAGGGGATCACAATGAAGGCTTTTTTCCCCTCTGTTTGAATTAATTGCATATAAAAGTAAAAATAAAATTAGGTGTCTATCTCCAGCATCCATTTCTAGAGTTTTACCCATGATACAACATTCTCCAAAATCTTCCCGCAAGTCTCACTTTACAACTGTGGCCAGAGCCTGCATGATAATGTCATAAGATACACCCCTGATCTCTTACTGGCTCCGGTGTATCATAGTGGGCTTTCCAACACAAAGAGAGGAGATTGACCTGATCAAACAGGATCCTAACTCAGCCCCCTTGTGATGCAATAGTTACATTACCTTCCCATTCAATGCAAGTCTATGGTCAGAATCCTGACTTATAGACTGCATTCTGTGTCCCCAGCCCCAAAGTGAGATACTAGTGCTGTAAAGTCACTGGGGGGTGGCACCCAAAAACACTATATTTCACAAAATGGCTGCACCCAGTCACACTTATTTAGTAAAATATTTCAGAAAATAAACTTGCATAACAAAAACAAAAGCCCTATCTGAAATCAACAAGGCAAAATAAAAAAATTAAACCTTTTTCATTTTTTCGTTGGAGTGTCCCTTCAAGAAAAGGATAAAATGTCAACTTTTTTTGTAATACTTTTAAAATCTTAGCTGTTTGTCCAGCTTGTTGTTGTATTACACAGATCTGATGTTTTGTTTTGTTTTTTTTGTTCGTCCTTATAATTTATTAGGTACAGTATAATTTAAATTACATCGCTGAGGCTGATATTTTGTTTGGAGAATTTTTTTTTTTTCATTATGTCTAACTGGGTAACGCACGCAATGTGTTTTTTTTTTTTTTACAATTTTTTTTTTTAAAATAAACACAGATGAAATTAATGAGACCTCAGGCTACATTTTTACATAAAAATGGGAAACCATCTGCAGAATGAATATATTGCATTCTGATACGAGCAGAGTCATTTTTCACGGTTTAATTTCAATGAATATGGAATGTACGCAGGCTGCGCCCTTTCTTGGTTCGTTTTTTTTTGTACACTTGCGAGATTTATGACCTGCTAAAAAATTGTATTTCCAGGATTTCAAACATCAAATTTCTCTTCCGCTAGAAAAAAAAAAAAGAAATCCAACACAATTAACATTCACTGCACAGAAAATTGTTTTATATAACTATTCCATTAGCCCTATGGAGCCTGTGCTAAGCTATTTACCACTCACTTTTCCTTAAGGCAACTATTTCTTCAATTTGGTTATTTTCAAAGACTACTAGGGTAAGTATATAATATTTCATGCATCATATTATGGACCAGAAAGGTTCAAATGTGAAGAAATAAAGACATCTTTCTTTATTATAACTGGGATTTGAGATGTGTTGCGCATGCCAACATAATGATACTTTTATTGGATTGTAAACCACCTAATTTTGAAGTGTGAAAAATGACCTGCGTTTTAGATATTACTAGGCCCTGTGCATAATACGTCTCCTACTGTGCTGTAGTATTGGGAGTGCTTGGTCTGAAGTAGATCAGTGCGGAATGAGTTAGGATATTGGTTGACGAAGAAGAAGAACCGGAGCCTCATTAGCGAAATGCGTGGGGCATACTTGTAATGCATTAGCAGTGTTACTTGTATAATAGGGGGAGAGCACAGTTGTTTGCTATGTAGAATGGTGATTTTTTGTTTTGTTTTTATATATACCAATTACTTAGGACTGAACTTTCCAAACTTTTCATGTTGATGATGCACTTTTTAGACATGCATTATTTCACAGCACGGTAATTCAGTTAAACCGGAGGTTTAACCAACTAACTAACTAACCCCTTATTAATGAATGCCCAGCCAGGTGCCTATTAAATATTCCACAATTTGCCCATTAACACATTCCCCAGTCAGGTGCCTATTAACATATGCCATTAGTTTGCCATTAACATGTTCTCCAGCCAAGTGCCCAATATAAACATAACATCCTCCTCCCCCCAGCACTCACCTGAGCGCTGCTCTTTGGTTCGCACCTGCACATTGCAGCCAACACACTATTGTGGGCCATACCATTTTAAAATCTCTGCTTTAGAATCTTGAACCTCCAAAAGCACCAAATGAAGGTTCTCCAACATTAAACAGTGGATGAAAATGATTTTGGGTGTCACGTGGTACCCCATCGCTTAGTGCCAGTGGAGCAACTCCTGAGTGGCTGCTGGAGTAAGTCCCAGTCCCTCTTTATTTAGATAGTGTGTCTTACAGGGGAGCCCCGTAAAGTTTGTTTTAAAGTAGAGGCACTTTGAGTTAAGCAGCTTTTTTTTTTTTGCACAGTAGAGGGCACTCTGGCCCAAAAACATTCTCCATCACTGGTATATACTGTGTGATTAGGTATATGTATATAAAGGGCTTCCATTAGAAATTGTGGGATCCCTTACAGATGGGCTCCCCACTCCATTTCTCCTTTCATTAATGCCCCCACATCCCTTGCCATAGCACCACCTTGCACACACAGAACATGTCCCAGCACACACATTGCAGACCCATGACTTACCCCAGCACCCCAGGATATGCCCCATCACCCACATTGCACTCACCCCAGCCAGCACTCACAGCTCACTGCTGTCTAGTGGAAGGCAGCATGGAAATTGTGTGCTGCCCGGGGTGCACAGATATCCTATCATGCTGCCTCTCATGCACCCCGTTTGATTTGAAGCTTGAGCACCAGCAGGTCAAATGACCCCCCACCTCAGAACACAGAAGTGGAGCACGAACGAGCATGGCAAGATCTCCATTCCTGGGCAGTGCACAGACATCCAGCTGCCTGCTCACCACAGAGAGGCTGGTGAGGAGAGATCTTTTGACCAGAGCCTCTGCAGCTAATTTTTTTAGGGGTCCCGAGTGTGGCCCCCAGTGTATCACCTGTCACCCCATCCTGATGGTGGCCCTATAAGCATGTATTTATGTATGTGTTTGTGTGTATGTGTATATATATATTATATCAATATGTCTTACGCCCATCAAGTTTAGTCCTTTTTAACTATTCCCTCTTTACCGCTTTTAATCCCAAATAAAAAATCCCTTCCCTTATATCAGCAATATCAATGTATTTGCTAGCACCACCTCTTCCGGCAGTGAATTCCATATCTTTACTGTCCTTACTGTAAAAAAATCCCTTCCTCTGCCGTAGAAAGCCCTTTGTACTGGCCCTGTACATAGTATTTATATAACATTATCAATTTAAAAGTGCATATATTAACAGAAATATACTATTATCATTTATAACATCAATATACTATCATTTTATATAAAAATTTTGCTGTTTACAATTTTTACTTTTCTGTTCAATTCTCCAGCTAAAATCTGGAGAATTGGACTGCCGGAAATGCGGCAATTTTCACCAAGTTCGGGGGGCTCGGCCCTCTAGAAGGAAGCGAAATCCATATGATTTTGCTGTCTAACCTCCCCCCCACCCCCTCCCACACTGAATGTAGCAGAAAGTCGGCCTGAAACCTCCTGCCCCCAAGGATCCTGTGGACGCAGATAAGCTGGCATAGACCTGAATTTGATAGTACAGCAACAGAAAAAAAAAACAGGCCTGTGTTAGAAAATGCAGGTCTGTTGTAAACTATGCAACCAATAAATTCACACTGTTAAGTTACATATTACAATCTTTCTTCTCTTCTACATTTATAAACAAACATTCTAGTTTTCTGAATATTTTAAGCTTGAAGAAGCACTTTGCAGGGGGGGGCGGTGATGTGTAAGAATGAAGCGTGTGTAATTATCAAAGAGAATATAGTTACACTGTGAGCAACATTCCATTGGACTGATCTTCGAAAGCACATTACACTGTCTTACTATTCTCAAAGCACAAGACAATCAGGTAATCAATCCTAGCAAACAAGCCAGAAACTGGAGCTGCCAAATCACGCAGGTCATATAAAAGCTTATGTTGTTCAATTAATTTCTAAGCATCTTGGATCAAAGCACCTTCTGTGGTTTGCGTGCATCTTTCATTTAACCAATGCTAGCCACCTACAACGCCAAATAATAATTCTACCTGATCAGGCTTTTAAAGGGAACCAGTCACCTAAATAGTGTTTTTTTTATATTGTGAATAGTGTTGAGCGAACCCGAACCGCACTGTTCGGGTTCGTACCGAACATTATGGTTTTTGGACCCCGGACCCGAACATGGACATTTCACTGTATGTTCGTGTTGGAGTTCGGCGATTACATTGTATGTAATGCTATGGGCTTTCTATATACCGAAATAGAGTCCCCATTCATAAGAAATTCTTATGAATGGGGACTCTATTTCGGTTTATAGAAAGCCCATAGCATTACATGTATTCCATAAGCCGAAAGTCTAGAAAACCGAACTACATTCTGTTTATAGACATTCTTTTTATAGAATAGCAATAGCATTACATGTATTCTATAAAACGAAAGTCTATAAACCGAATGTCTTTCGGTTTATAGACTTTCGGTTTATGGAATACATGTAATGCTATTGGCTTTCTATAAACCGAAATAGAGTCCCCATTCATAAGAATAGGTCAATTGAATGGGGACACTCACCCACATTTTACTTCATTTTGCAGCCCTCTAGCCCTTCCCAGGACTTTTTTAGAGGTATTTTAGTGGCCAAAAGTTTGTGTCCCCATTGACTTCAGTGGGGGTCAAGTTCAGGGTCAAGTTCGAGCACGGACCCGGACCTTTTTTCGAAGTTCGGCCGAACCTGCCCAACCCGAACATCCAGGTGTCGGCTCAACTCTAATTGTGAATGTAGGGAATAAAACTTGATCTATACATAGTGTTTGCTACATTTGAATGCAAATACATAAAGTAAGAGAAATGTTTTAAATGTGTCTCCTGTTTTTCACATCACTATGTGTAAGTACATAGTCCAGGCATAGGCGTGCGCACGGGGTGTGCCGGGTGTGCCTGGGCACACCCTAATCCAGGGCCGGCGCCACCAGTAAGGCGACCTAGGCAGCTGCCTAGGGCGCATCTTGGCTGGGGGCGCCGGAACCCTGCTTCCAAAAAAAAAAAAAAAAAAATCCTCCTCCTTACTTACCTCGTCGGCGTCGCTGCGTCTCCGGTGCTGGGCCGCCTGTGGCTGAGAGGGAAGCGTTGTGCGCTCCCCTCCAGCCAATGCGCATTCAGTAAAGTTTTTTTTTTTTAAACTTTATTGAAAGCGCATTGGCTGGAGGGGAGCGCACAACGCTTCCCTCTCAGTCACAGGCGGCCCAGCACCGGAGACAGAGCAGCAGCAGCAGCAGCGACGAGGTAAGTAAAGGAAAGAAGGCCTGGCTGGCATATTGGGTGGCTAAGTCCAGGCATATTTTGGGGGAAAGTCCTGGCATATTGCTGGGGAAAGTCCTGGCATATTGCTGGGGACAGTCCTGGCATATTGGGTGTTTAAGTCCTGGCATATTGGGTAGCTAAGTCCAGGCATATTTTGGGGGAAAGTCCTGGCATATTGGGTGTTTAAGTCCTGGCATATTTTGGGGGAAAGTCCTGGCATATTGAGGGGCATAATCCTGTCATATTGGGTGGCATAATCCTGGGATATTGAGGGGCTTAATCCTGGCATATTGAGGGGCATAATCCTGGGATAAAGAGGGGCATAATAATGGGACATTGAGGGGCATAATCCTGGGATATTGAAGGGAATAATCCTGGCATATTGAGGGGCATAATCCTGGGGTATTGAGGGGCATAATCCTGGCATATTGAGCGGCATAATCCTGGGATATTGAGGGGAATAATCCTGGGATATTGTGGGGCATAATCCTGGGATATTGAGGGGAATAATCCTGGCATATTGTGGGGCATAATCCTGGGATATTGAGGGGAATAATCCTGGCATATTGTGGGCATAATCCTGGGATATTGAGGGGAATAATCCTGGCATATTGGGTGGCTAAATCCTGGCATATTGCGGAGCATAATCCTGGGGTATTGAGGGGAATAATCCTGGCATATTGGGTGGCTAAATCCTGGCATATTGCGGAGCATAATCCTGGGGTATTGAGGGGAATAATCCTGGCATATTGAGACTTAAGTTATGTTACTTATTCTCCACCATTCTTAATAGGGGGCTTTATTGCAACATGTAACTCTGTTAACTCTCTTTTAATTTAAATGCTGAGAAAGGGGTGGAACATGTGATGTCATGATATGGGAAAATAATATGATAATGGGGGGGGGGACGCCGTGTGCGGCGTGTGTGTTTGTGCTTTAGGGTGCACACCCTAATGCAATAGGCTGCGCACGCCTATGAGTCCAGGCCTGGTCCATCCGGTGGTGTATGAGCGGTGCCTGTGATCAGTGTTTGCTAGCCCTGCTCAGGTGGTGTTTCTGTAATCCCTCCATGTCGAGGTGTTTAAGCAACACTGAAATTTGCTGCAGAAGGTAACCTGCGAACGTTCAACGGAGCAATCACAGGCTCCCCTATTGGCACTCATCATGCTCCTCCAATATGGAACTGCCCTCTTGTGGGCAAGAGCGTTAGTAATGATGCGTTATCACTTCCAAAGCTCTGTTGCTTGACTGCCCCTAGAGGCAGTCGGCAACATTGCAAAAAAAAAAAAGGACTAGGTTAGTATTCACATTGAGATTAGGGTTGGCGTAAATGTTTGGGCTAGATTTTGGGTTGGGGTCAAAAGTTCACTGTAGGAGAAAATGGCTAGGGAGCAAAAACGCCACTTTCAGTTATTGCCCTATTTCTTGCAAAAAAAAAATAATCTGGAAAACCTGTAAACATGGAATATTTCTAAACTTAGGACAATATTTAGAAACTATTTAGATGGGATCTGTATTACCCTTTGTTATAGTGTAAAATATTTTTCAGGTCAAAGTTTAGAAAGTGTTGTTTTTTTTTTTAAAACATTTAAATCAATCATATTTTATGACTTTTTGTAGTAAATTATGATATGATGAAAATAAAGTTACCTAACGCAAGCCCTTCTTGTGCTGATTTTAAAACAATATATCATTTGCGTGTGTTCAGTAAATGCAAAAGAAGAAAATTGCAGCTAAACACAAACACCGCAGAAATGTTTTAAAACAGCCCATGTCACCAAGGGTAACACACGGCCAAAAAGTGGTGAAGTGCATAAACAGGAGACGACACATTCATTTTTTTTATGGATAACATTCTCTTCTACTTTGTAAAACAAGAGCATTTCCTTTGAACGCACTGCCTCTGCTTTCCTCCCATTCACTGCACAGCTTCAAAGGTATTTGTTAAATCTTTGCCCTTTTTGTCTTGATTGTTTGTCACCTGCAGACTTCTCTTTCTTGTTGAAAACAACGTCCCTTTGTAAGTGTTGTTGTTGTTGGGCTGTTTGTCTGCTTTGGAAATTGGTATCGGAAAAAAAGTCTACTTGTTTTGCAGCTGATGCGTATTGATGCAGGAATGCAGATCGTGAAATCTGAAATTGAAATCAATTTGCAACGTAATGGGTGTTTTTTTTCTTTCTTATTTTGAAAGTAAATATAGTACAGAAAAAAAAAAAAGATGTTTCAAACATAGCAAGAGACTGACTAGGAGCGAGCGCCATTAAGCTAATTTGCCTGTAGGTTTTAGAGATGGCTCCAGGATATAGCCCAGAGACAGTATGATGATGGGCTATATACTGATGCATCCTGGTAAGTTGGGGATTAACAGTAATTCAATTAAGGGAGGGAATCTTAATTGGGGTCAGGGAAGGTTATCACTAGGGGGAGTGGGGGGGGGGGATTAGTGGGGGGAGTTAGGGTAATCAGGCCGGGTTATTTTAACTGGAATTTGTGGATTTAGCTCAGTCTAATATTTGTTCTCTTTTTTGTTTCCCCCCCCCCTCCCATCCCGAGGCAAGCACATCGGTGGGCGACCACAAGCGCCAAGAAGTCATCACTTAGAAAATTAGAGCAGAAAGCTTGCTTGTCCCGCAGCTGGATCCAGGGACGTGTCTGACTGCCAGTTCATGGAGTCAATAAGGAATTTTCCACCCACTTTGGAGCAGGTTGGCCAAGCTTCTATAGGGGTTTTTTCCGCCTTCTTCTGGATCTTTGCTAGCATTTCATTGCATGCGGAGTGGTGGAGTGGGGGGGTCCCATGCGGTAATGCGACACTCACTACTTCTGTGGATAGCAAAAACACCCTGCAGGCTGAGATGGGTACGATTCAGGTACTGACGGTGTGGTCGGGCCCATTGCGTGGAAGCGTAGTCAGCTGGTTGGTTATGGATACAAAGGCGGGAACCGATTGTGTGGTCGGGCCCGCCGCTGGGGCACGGCAATGGCTACTGCAGAACGCAGTTGGGTGGTGATGGGCTCAAGGCTGTGTCCTTGTGGAGTGTCGTACCCAAGCAGCTGTATGGAGGAACGTGAGTTGGGGGGGCTCACGTGTCTCCAGGATGGGGGGGGGTTCAAGGCCAGGGGCTGCCCCTGGATACCCCAGTGGGGCTTGACAAGTGGTTAAGCCAGGGAAGGCAGCCGGTGCAGGCAAGACCTGCCGTCATGTATGCTGCAGGCAGGTGGGGCTCAGTGCAGCTGTCTCCAGGTGGTATTTGGTTTGGGGGACTCCCCTTTTCCTTTGTTATAAATAAATGACTTCAACTTGCCAGCATTTGTAAGTGTCCTGGTTTTTATTCAAGGGTTGAATGGGGTAGATAAATGTTGCATATTCTCCATAGGGAAACTGGTAAGGCGTGGGCAGCTTAATAGATTTTATTCTTTTTCTGCAGTAAAAGTAAATTGCAAGCCATGAAGTATGTTCAGAACATTCCATGGAGAATTCTAAAATCATCTAAAGATGACATTTCTGTGAGATTACTGTATTTTCTCGAATATAAGACGACCCTGATTATAAGACGACCCTGATTACAACTTTGGATATTCCTTTAGGAAAATAACTAAAAGCCTGAATATAAGACTACCTTGCAGGAAAAAAGTTTAACTTGTATATATTCACATGTAAATTGCTTTTTAATATTTAATAAAAATAATGATATTAAACAAATGCATTTCAAGTTTTTATTTCCTTTTATGTGCCAATGCTGCCTCTCTTCCCCTCCCCCAGCTTTGTCTCTCTCTCTCTCTCTCTCTCCCTCCCCCCCCTTCCCCCCAGGGTTGTCTCTCTCCCCCTCCCTCCCACGTTGTCTCTCCCTCCCCCAAAACTTTTCTCTCTCTCAACACCTCCCTCCCTCCTTTTCTCTCTCTCCCCCCTCCCTCTCACCTTGTCTCTCCCCCCCCCCTCACCTTGTTTCTCTTTCCCTTCTTCCCTACCCCTCACCTTGTTTCTCTTTCCCTGGTGGCTAGTGGGGGCAGCCGGGGGATGTCTGCACGATACGCACAGACATCCACCGGCTGTTAGCGAGGGGGATCCAGGTCCCCTGCAGCTCGATTTGAGGCCAGACTATAAGACAACCTCGAATATAAGATGTTTGGTCTTTTTCAGAGCATTTGCCCAGTCTGGTCAACAAGGCATAGTTGATTGATGGCTGCCCTATTTAAATCCGGAGCACCTCTGAGTCAGTGAGTTCTTGTAGCTATACACTTCAGCCTTAGAGTCTGGTTCTGGTTGCTGAGCCAATGGTTAGCCTCTGGCTTATGCCTATTAAAAGAATATATTATTTGTGTGAGTGAATGAAAGAAGAAAATTGCAGCTAAACACAAACACCGCAGAAATGTTAAAACAGTTGACCTGTGTATGTATTTTCTGGCTTTCTGATCTTTGTATCTGAACATTCACTGCCAGCCCAGACCTTGAACGATGACTGTGTTTTTATGCCTTATCCTTTTTGGTCACCGTGCCTTGGATTAGCCCCTATACTGATGGCTTACCCTTTTTAATATTTTCCTAGTTTGAGTCACATAGACATTATTGCTATCAGGTCATCCTATCTGCCACTGGGCTCCTGGATCTAAATCCCTTCAGTGTCTGAGAAGCTCTGAAAGATGTATACAATACACAGAGGAATCAGAAAACTCACCAAACAGGTTAGATATTCAGCTGGATTCCCCCCAGCAACATTAAAGGACAACAGTTGGCAAAAAATAAGTTCAGTTTAATTGAAAGTGTAGACATTTTAAATAGAAATGCTTTCATGGAGGAAAACAAATAAAGTATTTTTTTTTATTTATCTCTCTCTGTTTGTATAGCACTATCTGGGGGCAGACATCTTAGGTCAGATATTCCTCCATCTGACCCAAGATTCTAAACAACATGTCTGCCCCCAGATAGTGCTATACAAGCACTGTGGCATATTTTGTGGCACTCCTATATGTGGCATACTTTTTGGCATACTTAATGGGCCATCTGACTGGCATTACTAAGAAATCTGTTTGGCATGGTATTGGAGGAAATCCAGGGGGGGGGCGACACCACGAGATTCCGCAACGGGTGATACCAACTCTAGTGACGCCTCTGCAAATATATACAGAGTCCATAAAAAGGGTTCTTTAAAGACCAGTTCATTAACTGAACAGTACAAAGGACAAGAGGTCACCCTCTAAGACTTAAAGAGGTGGTGCTATCAAATAAAATGTATAAATAAGAAGAACATAGAGGGATATATAGGTTAGTACAGGCATTAATATTTATTTAGTGCTTGCTGATCCAAGGAGAAATCTGATTGCCATTTGGAGTCAAGAAGGAATTATTTCCCCTCTTGAAAGCAGAATTCAAAATTGCTGAAATAAGGGGGTTTTGTTTCTTGCATTTCTTTGGATCAACATCCGTAAACAAGGAAAAGGAAAAGGGTTGAACTTGATGGATGCAAATCTTTTTTTCTCAACCTAAATTACTATGTAACTACACCCTGATCAACCCGAACATGACCGCCTGCCTAATATGGTGTAGTTCCCCTTTTGATGCCAAAACAGCCCTGACCCGTCGAGACATGGACTCTAGACCTCTGAAGGTGTGCTGTGGGATCTGGCACCAATACGTTAGCAGCTGATCCTTTAAGTCCTATAGGATGAGAGGTGAGGAATGCATGGATGGGACTCGTTTGTCCAGCACATCCCACAGTTTCTCAAAACCTTTCTGAACCATTTTTGCTTTGTGGCAGGGAGCATTATCCTGCTTAAAGATGCCATCAGGGAATACCGTTTCCATGGAAGGGTGTTCATGGTCTGCAACAATGTAGATGGTACGTGTAAAAGTAACATCCACATGAATGGCAGGACACAAGGTTTCCCAGCAGAACATTACCCAAAGCATCACACTGCCTCCGCCGGTTTGCCACCTATCAGTGGTCATAATGTTATGGCTGATCTGTGTATCTAGCTATGCAACATGGCTGCCAACTGAACAGAACTAGATGGTTTGTAAATAAAATCTTATACCGGCGCTAAACATCATTTCATCCTATTCCTAGTTGTATTATTGCATTTACCAGTATTTTTCTGGGACTTGGAAAGACAACCATTTGCAAAAAATGAAGTTCTGTATAATTGAAAGATTTAATCAAGTGTGGGCATTTTATATAAAAATGTTTTAATGAACAAATTCAAATAAAGCACCTTACTGAGCCCTCCGTATAGCTTTTAGCAGGGGCAGACGTCTTGGATCAGATTTACCAAGATTCCAAACATGTCCGCTCCCTGATAGAGCTAGAGGGAGCACAGAGGGCTCTCTATAAAAGGTACATTATTTGGATTCTTTTATTAAAGCATTTCAGCTTAAAATGCCCACACTTTCGATTAAACCTAACTTATTTTTTTGCCGACAATTGTCCCTTAAAGAGCCACTCAAGTGAAAAGACCATTTTCCCAAGTACGAGGATAAACTGGCACAGGCAGCCTCTCTTCTTCGCATCTGCATCCATAATGCGTCCTTTATCTTTTTTGGGGGGTTACGTAAGCTAAGTGGCTACGAAGTAAGAAGAACTTCACTGTACAAAAGACCACTAGTGATGTAAAACCATCCTCTTCTGTTGGCAACCTAACAGATGGGGAGGGAAACACATTTTAATATCTACAAATACCCCCAGTAATAATATAACAACTCAAAAGATCTCCATGTGAGTTCTACATTAACTAGCGGACTGACCAAGTACAGCTCAACAATTTGACTTCCACTTCACATTTTGAAGAATAATAATAATAAAAAATAATAAAATTACAGGGACTTTTTATTCAATAAGGAATTTAAGATTACCCGTTGCCCATAAAGAGAATAATTGCCGATTCCAGTCCTGTACAGCCTTAACAATATTTCTGTTATATTTTTACAGACCTATAATATTGGATGCCGTTTTATGATCTTTTCATACGTGGAGAATACTTGAACACAAACAATATGAGAACATACCTGTTTGTAGAACAAAATGTTTTTGCCGCAAATAATCCATTTTTTAAGAGTATCCATTATGAACCTGAGATTAAGATTTATTTTTCAAAAACACTTAACAAAATATAGATGTAGCCCTGCTCCCTGCTGCTGATTTTATTTTTTTTAAAGAATTTCTGTAACATGTAAAAATATATATATTTTTTTTAAAGAGCCCGTTTTAATTTGATTTTGATTATTTTTCAAAGAAAAGTTAGGTGAAAAGCACCTACCTCTGTTATTTTATTTATTTTCCCATCGTTGGAGGCAAGATCAGTTCTTCCCCTACTTTGTCCCTAAGTTCCCACAAATTATATATATATATATATATATATATATAGCTAGGATATAGCTATATATACATTTTTTTTTTTTTAAATTATTATTATTTATTTATTTTTTTTATTATTATTATTATTATTTTTTTCCGAGCACTGGTTCCATTCTAGGAGGAGGTAAAATCAGAAGTGGAGTTCAGTTGTGACTTGCACCCAGACGGCACTCAAGACCTATATTTAGGTGGCAAACTTATTGGTGAAGACAGGGAGTGATGACCAGGGAGAGGTCTGGGGCTATAAACCGTGCTGAAGGTGGGATATGGACAATAATTTTAACATGGCATTCCCATCTCTCTAGATGCACACATGATAAAAAAAAAAAATTATATCAAAGTGAAACCGAGCTTAAATATGTTTCATTCAAACATTACAACCTCTTCTGGTGGTCAATGACCGAGAGCAGTAAGAAAGACTCAAGATTGTTTTATTTTTATAATGCATTATTTCAAAATTAGGCAGGGTTTATTTATATATTTATTTATTGCCTATGTTACCGATTCTGATCTTCCCAACTGACAGGTGAGTTAAGGGGATAATTTGCCACAAGGCAAATGTTTATTTGTGTAGCTTGGAGGAAAGACGTAACAGGGGGGGATGTGATAGAAACATTTAAATACATAAAGGGAATCAACACAGTAAAGGAAGAGAGTATATTTAAAAGAAGAAAAACTACCACAACTAGAGGACATAGTCTTAAATTAGAGGGGCAACGATTTAAAAGTAATATCAAGAAGTATTACTTTACTGAGAGGGTAGTGGATGTATGGAATAGCCTTCCAGCGAAAGTGGTAGAGGTTAATACAGTTAGGGAGTTTAAGCATGCGTGGGATAGACACAAGGCTATCCTAGCCATAAGATAGGGAACTGGGGACTAATACAAGTATACACGCTCCTAGTGTTCGTTAATCAAATGGATCTGTATTTTGCAGGCACTGCTATAACTAAATCTTTTTATCAGTGGAGTGTTAAAGCTGTTGGTACTTTTACACATCCGTGTCGTTAATAAACTGCGGATTATCATGGGGATTGGTTAGCCTTTGCACTTTTCCTATGTACAGAATCGTAAATGACATTGAAATACATTGATTATCGGGGATGTTTTGTTGGCTTTGGGACGGCCACTTTAATGATGTTCTATGGATCTTGATAGTCTTGTAACGAACACTGGTGCTCTTGAGTGAACACTTTGCCGTATACAGAAAATACATCCCTTTTAAAGTGATGTAGCTGTGATTTGAGGCATCGCTGGGAACCTGCCGTTGGCGTGTCAGGTCTGCACACGTGTCACTGTATTACCCTTTGTGGCTGTGGGGGAATCTGAGCATGCATGGAAAGGCTATATCACAGCTTAAGGGGGCTGTACCACCCGAAAATAGTTTTTACTGTGCATGTAGAGGATAAAACAAATGGTTGAAAATAAAACTATATATACAGGAAAGCAGACACCAGTTTTATCAAGAGTAAAAAAAAAATAGCCTTTAATAAATCTGTTAAAATACAAAACATCAATACATGTAATAAATGTTATACAGCTGATCAAGACAAAACACGATAACTTATGAAAAGAGCAAAAAAAAATAGGAAAAACAACAACCAAATAGACTTACAGGGGAAGCGGGGACCAGGAGGAATATACCCAATGAAACTAGCTCCCCAACGTTTCGACTGGATGCCTTCTACAGGAGGCATCTAGCCGAAACGTTCAGTATTTAAGGGCGCCGTGTGCGGACCTCCCCCGTGGCGCCCCCCCCCCCCCCCACCGTCTCTTTCCTCTCCCTCCATGTATATGTCTCTCCCTTCCCATGTTTGTTCCTTGCAATGTGTGTCTCGCCCCCTCTTTCCCCATATCTGTTCTCTCTCTCCCCCTCCTCCCCATATCTGTTCTCTCTCTCCCCCTCCTCCCCATATCTGTTCTCTCTCTCCCCCTCCTCCCCATATCTGTTCTCTCTCTCCCCCTCCTCCCCATATCTGTTCTCTCTCTCCCCCTCCTCCCCATATCTGTTCTCTCTCTCCCCCTCCTCCCCATATCTGTTCTCTCTCTCCCCCTCCTCCCCATATCTGTTCTCTCTCTCCCCCTCCTCCCCATATCTGTTCTCTCTCTCCCCCTCCTCCCCATATCTGTTCTCTCTCTCCCCCTCCTCCCCATATCTGTTCTCTCTCTCCCCATATCAGTTCTCTCTCTCCCCCTCCTCCCCATATCTGTTCTCTCTCTCCCCCTCCTCCCCATATCTGTTCTCTCTCTCTCTCCCCCTCCTCCCCATATCTGTTCTCTCTCTCTCTCCCCCTCCTCCCCATATCTGTTCTCTCTCTCTCTCCCCCTCCTCCCCATATCTGTTCTCTCTCTCTCTCCCCCTCCTCCCCATATCTGTTCTCTCTCTCTCTCCCCCTCCTCCCCATATCTGTTCTCTCTCTCTCTCCCCCTCCTCCCCATATCTGTTCTCTCTCTCTCTCTCCCCCTCCTCCCCATATCTGTTCTCTCTCTCTCTCTCCCCCTCCTCCCCATATCTGTTCTCTCTCTCTCTCTCCCCCTCCTCCCCATATCTGTTCTCTCTCTCTCTCCCCCTCCTCCCCATATCTGTTCTCTCTCTCTCTCCCCCTCCTCCCCATATCTGTTCTCTCTCTCTCTCCCCCTCCTCCCCATATCTGTTCTCTCTCTCTCTCCCCCTCCTCCCCATATCTGTTCTCTCTCTCTCTCCCCCTCCTCCCCATATCTGTTCTCTCTCTCTCTCCCCCTCCTCCCCATATCTGTTCTCTCTCTCTCTCCCCCTCCTCCCCATATCTGTTCTCTCTCTCTCTCCCCCTCCTCCCCATATCTGTTCTCTCTCTCTCTCCCCCTCCTCCCCATATCTGTTCTCTCTCTCTCTCCCCCTCCTCCCCATATCTGTTCTCTCTCTCTCTCCCCCTCCTCCCCATATCTGTTCTCTCTCTCTCTCCCCCTCCTCCCCATATCTGTTCTCTCTCTCTCTCCCCCTCCTCCCCATATCTGTTCTCTCTCTCTCTCCCCCTCCTCCCCATATCTGTTCTCTCTCTCTCTCCCCCTCCTCCCCATATCTGTTCTCTCTCTCTCTCCCCCTCCTCCCCATATCTGTTCTCTCTCTCTCTCCCCCTCCTCCCCATATCTGTTCTCTCTCTCTCTCCCCCTCCTCCCCATATCTGTTCTCTCTCTCTCTCCCCCTCCTCCCCATATCTGTTCTCTCTCTCTCTCCCCCTCCTCCCCATATCTGTTCTCTCTCTCTCTCCCCCTCCTCCCCATATCTGTTCTCTCTCTCTCTCCCCCTCCTCCCCATATCTGTTCTCTCTCTCTCTCCCCCTCCTCCCCATATCTGTTCTCTCTCTCCCCCTCCTCCCCATATCTGTTCTCTCTCTCCCCCTCCTCCCCATATATGTTCTCTCTCTCCCTCTCTGTTTTCTTTACTCCCCCCTCCTCTGTTCTCTTCTCTCCCCCTTCCTGTTCGTAAATCCAATACCCTGCATAATCACTGTGTGTGGGGAGCGCGAGCAGCACATTCTCATGCTGCCCGCAGCTCCCCGTGAAGCAGGGTGGGGGAGCTACACCTCTCACTGGTGAGCTCCGCCCCCTCCACCGGCAAACCTTTTTTTTTTAAACTTTTTTTTTGTTAGTCGGGCGGGCGCCCCCTGGGGTGCAATCGCACAGGTCGCACACCCCTAAGGCCGGCCCTGATCAGCTGTATAACATTTATTACTGACCTGGATTTGGTCTGAACTATACTAGTGTTATATTCATCATACATGTATTGATGTTTTGTATTATAATGGATTTATTAAAGGCTATTTTTTTTTTACTTTTGATAAAACTGGTGTGCTGCTTTCCTGTATATAGTGATTTATCTGGGAAGTATGGGACTTCCCGTCACTGCATGCACCCTAGTGTCATTTTTTGTCTAGCTTGTCTGTTCTATGTCCAGTGGTCCCACCTTACTTTGTTTCTTGAAAATAAACTATACATCGAATTGGCAAAATTGCAAGCACGTGCCTAAATTAGGAGAAACGTGTTTTTTAATGTGTCTGCGGAGTCTACCGTTTATGACGTCACCTGTGGCACGGGTATGCAAATGACACGTGGGGTCACAAACGCGAGACTCCACAGACACATTTAAAATACATTTCTCTCCCAATAAAAGGCATTTGCTGGCAATTTTGCGAATACAATGTATAGATCATTTTCAACAATTATATTATTTTTTTTTTTTTATTATTATAAAATAATTTTTTTTATGCTCTACGTTCGTAGTAAAAACAATGTTTCAGGGATACAGTCCCTTTAAGGGTTCTGGACACTGAATAAACTGTTATGTGCTTGCATTCTGACAGGTGTGTATCGAATTTGCCGATTGTGAAATCCCCCCCCCAAATTTGGATAACTGATTTGTGGATAAGGGATACTCAACCTGTATTATGGGGGCTCCAGCACATTACTATAAATGGTTTTCCTTACTGTTGTTCTTGAGTTACTCAGAAGTCATTATAAATTGGGATTTATTTATTTTTATTTATGCCTTTGATAGGATCAGGTTCATTCTTGGCTGTCCAGTGTTATTTCCCCGTCTATTAAGTCAAATGCTGAATGAAGGGATAGGAGAGTGGGCTTTAGCATCCCAGTTGCCATAGCAACACCAGAAGCGCTCTTAAACCTTTTTTTATTTTTTATATTTTGACTGTGTGCCTCTGGAAGACGTTCTGTATGAAAATGAAGCGATAAGTATCTGCATATTATTTTTTTTTTTGGTGGCAGAGTGCCTTTAATTCATATCTAGAAAACAGTGTGAATTACTAATATTATTAGCTCACGTCATAAAACACCTCTTCTGGACCGGATTCCCATTAAATTGAGAATACATTTCAAAATAGACTTGCTGACCTTTCAAGCCTTAAAGGGCTTCAAATTATTAGCGTAATAGGTTTTGTATGTTGTTTGATTTTAAAGGCACACTACACTACTTTTTTTTCTCCCTATTTAGCTTTACAAATTGTCTCAGTTCTAGCAAAATAATATTTTTCTCCAATATATAAATAAAGATATATCTATATATATATATATATCTATATATCTATATATATCTATCTATCTATCTATCTATCTATCTATATATATATATATATATCTATCTATCTATCTATATATATATATCAGATTTCTTTTAAAGGTATATAGTTTTCATGGAGTTACAAGTTGTTTTTTTTATAGACCCTTCTTTCTTAAAACCAAAAAAAAAGCACAGATTCTACTTTATGGCTCTCATCCTGCAGAGGTTTCAAAACAAATGGGGGATGGAGCCGGCAAGGTGGGTATGCCCACTCATTCACTAAAAGATCTTGGGGATCAGACTATTAATTGCTACAAACAGACCAGCATTGAATTAAATGGCTTTTCTATGCAGAGTGCAAGAGTTAAATGGATCTAAAAGCAAATTATTTTCAATAAAATCTAAATAACTTGCCATTCATTAAGTTACAATTTGATGGTACTTATCTGTCCTATGTGGTATTGGCATTTCTGCTAGTGCACTATAGAAATATATATTTATACTGTGCTTTTTTTTTTTTTTTTTGTCTTATTGCAGCCAGATCATTTTTAGGTTTGATATGTGTGTGTTTGCAGTGTGTATAATGTCAGTGTATGTGTTTTGATAGATGTGATCCAGATTAATGCTTTGGAAACAGGTTAATAACCAAATGTAAGCATTGCCTTGTTATAGAGACAGAAAATGCTATTAATCTTCTGACAGGATATCAAAATTCTTATAGTGAGGGATCCATAGCAAACTGCTTCCCTGGTGGTGGGTGGTCGGTGAGGAAAAGGGAGCGCCTCAACCTTGATGGTGGAGCAGAGATCTGTAACAGATCCCCACAGTACACCTGTGCACAAATGGTATAACAAATGAGAAGCTATGTACTAAAATTGATCCCCCCCCCCCCCCAACAAAAAAAACCCAGAATTGGGTATTAAAGAGGGGCTAAAAGAAACTTTCAACGTTTTTAATAAAACTGAAGCCATCTGTCTGTGGTGTCTTCTGTTAAATGATATCACGTTCAGATATGCTATGCCAATGTTACTGAAAGTAGTTAATTTGCATATCAAGCCACATGTGATGTCATAAACAGAAGACACCTCACACACAAACGTCAATGTTTATAAGAGTGCCTGAATAAAAGGGCAATCTAGTTGGCCTACAACTGCTAATAGCCTACATTTTCCCATAATGCTCTTGTCAGCTAAGAGGTTGGCACAGCGGTATGGCAGGTCAAGACTGCAGCCTGCCCAAAGGGATAAAAAAAATGTATCAGTGCTAATACCAAAAAAACAAGTATATAGAGATCAGATGTATCCATCATCTCAACAATGTGACAGGGCAGGCAAATAAAAGAGAAAACCCATATTTAGGGTGACAGATGTCGTTGGAGGGGGGAATGCAACTTAAAAACTGGTAAAAAAAAAATTGTATGATGAACAAATGGAATAAAAAAAAAAGTCTATACATTTGTGTTACTAGAATTGCAAGCACATGCATAGATTGAACAAAAAAAAAAAAAGATGAATCAGAGGTTTATGATAGCACCATGTGACTCAATATACAAATTAACAGTGTGTATTTTGGCTATCAACCCCTTGGTGACAATGGACGTATCTGACAAGACGCGTCATTCGTTCCTTGCAAATAAAAACAGTTTAAAAACAGGTGTTTTCCCCTGAAATCCTGGACCAATATTGTAATCTATTTAGTTGTTTTTCATTAGCGTTTGCAGATGTGAAAAATATATTTTTCAAGTTAAAAAAAAAAAAAGTATTTTTTTTTTTTTTCCAGTTTTCCCATCCTATTTTATTTTTTCTAATAATAAAGGTAACTTTTCTGTGATGCTTGTGGATACAGTAAATGAGACAGAGGAAAATTACAGCTAAACACAAAAACAGCAGAAGTTTTAAAGCGGATTTGGCCATGTTGTACCCTGTTTGACACTGGCAGTGTCATAAATAGAGACCTTATAAACACATTTAAAAAATATTTCTTTTTCTCTGTGCACAATGAATAGATCTTATTTATGTTCTACATTTTCCACCATAAACTCCATTTATCACTTAGTGTTTATTTTTCTTTTTTTTGCATTTTATATGTTAAGCCCAGTCTAACATATTTTAATTTTTTTTTTTGCAGCAATAGCTATATCAAATGTCATAAAACTAAAACATGTGAAGTTAAATGATTACAAACTGCTATCTAAGGAAACCCTTCCAACCTTTTGATGCTACACAAGGGGTATGTATAAAGGTCATCTGTGGGGCAAACATTTAGAAGTGGTCCAGTCACCATGGTAACCAATGGAATGTTCCCACAGATTATATCATTTTCAGAACTTTTCCCCTGAAATGATTTTTTTTTTTAACTCTTTAAGAGCCATCCCAGCTATGTCTTTACATCTGTTTTAAATCAGCTGCAGGATGAAAGCCATCAAGTGAAGTCTAGTTCTTGGTTTCTTGAAAGGGAGAGAAAACCAAACTATGAATGAGGTTTTCTTTATTTTAAATTAATTTCCCATCACTCTGGACTCCTCCACGTTACACATGGTACCAAAACAGAGTCCATTTGGGTAATATGGGCACATTACTCTACCTGACAACACCTTTACTTGAAATAAACGTCCTCCCTTTTAAAAACACACCTGAGGAGCCCTTAATAAATAACATTGGACTCTCTTTGTGGCAGACTCTTCATTGCTCAATGCTACACCTGCACTTCTACACCAAACTCCTGCACAAACACAGAGAGAGAGAGGCATCACCTTGCGGGATGCGGGAGCTGCCTCAGGTGCCCGCCCTATGCCCATATAAGGCGAAGCATTGCCCTGTTAGGCAGGCTGGATGTGGCTGCTGGGGAGCATCTATCTAGAGCTGAGCTGGTATCGCTCGGCATCACTCACCAGAGACCCTGCTCTCCAGCCTGCAACAGGTAATCAGAACCCGCTGTGCCATCCCGCTTGGCTCCACATTAACCCTGCCCTCGCCAGAGATGCATTAGTGCTTCATTAACACAAAGTTACTCGTGTAATGTTGCTTTAACACATATATATATATAGAACCTGTGGCACTCCAGCTGCTGTGAAGAACTACAATTCCGATGGTGCTCAGGCAGTCTATAGGCTGAGCACCATGGGCATTGCAAGTTTACAACACTTGGCTCAGGAAAAAAATATTATTATTAAAAATAATATAATATGAATAGTTATTTTGCAGTTCATAGCTGAAGGAGATGTAGAAGTTTTTTTTTTCCTGCGTGTTTTGCCATTATTACTGTAATTATATAGCCTATAGATAGTATGTGAATATAGTCTTTAATTCTGTAGAAATTTGGAATAAATTTTTTTTTTTTTTTTTTTGTCAAAAATGTTCTAGCATGCAAAGAGTTAATCTGGTGTTGCCTGGATGTTAATTGAGCTAATATAATTTAGGATGTATTTGTTTTGTTCTGGTAAGTCATGCTTGTAGCAAGACAAATTAATAATATAAAAATCTAATTTGTGTGTGTGTGTATACATTTACATAAAACTATAATTATATATATATATATATATATATATATATATTAATGTGACGTTGTTGTTAATGTGATGGCTCTTAACTTGCAGCACTCGCAGGGTTAAGTCTTTTCCTGGAGCCTGTGTATTAGTGAGGTTTGTACTGAGAAGTAATTGAACTTCACCTGTCACTTGTGCCAGGAGTCTTTTCTGACAAATGTCTGGATTATTATTATTTGAGAGGTTTGAAATGATCCTAGTTGTCCTGTTATCTCCACATTTTTGGGGACTGCTAGAATAAAATGAGCAGGGTTTTATCATTCTTATTATTTTCATTGAAGTCTCTCTTCATGATCCGCTTGGTGATCCTTCACAATGGTTCTGAATGAGGATATATTTATATTTATCATCATCATCATATAAACATTTGTTTTTGTTTGCAAACAGCTGCTTATGACATCTCCCAGTATGATTTGCCTGGCTGGCTGGGCATAGTGGGAGTTGTAGCCCACAGTACCTGGAGAGGCAGATGCCGCCCCCCTCGCCTCTGTGTTTGACATGAGCATGGTGAGAGTTACAGCATGGCAAAGGTTGCTTATCCATGCAACAAAGTAGTGCACCCTGTTGCTTTTCGTTCATTGAATATGATGGGATTTTTTAACACACAGATCCATACACCAAAGCAATGCTACCCCCCCCCCCTTGTTTTGTATTTGGCTGGCTGAGCATGATGGGGGTGGTACCTGAAAGCTGCTGGGCTTCTAGAGGTAACTGATCTCTGTAGGCAGCATATTTCTTCTTATATTGCAGTTGCAGAGACAGAAAAGTATGTACCTGGTTGAGCATGATGGCCATGGGAGTCCATAGCAGCTGTCACCATTCTCCGTCCTAGCAACAGAGCTGCTTTTGACATCCGGTCTTGGGCTTTTATATTTTTGCTTGACTGAGCATTATGGGAGTGGCAGTTCACTGTAGGTGGGGTCACTAGAGGCAACCTTTCTATGCAACTGAGCATTTTCTTGTCAGCCATTCCTATGCTGAGCATTGTGGGAGTTAAACCCCTCCCCCCCCCCCCTTCACTGTGAGATTAAACTGTTTCTGATGTTTATATTATTCTTATAAAATCACCCATAATGTTCTGCTAATACATATAAGTGTCTTGAAATACCATTCAGATTTTGCTGTGTGCGATGAATTGAAGATACAGTAACACACTTGTGTTAGGTTGTTTTTTCCCCCCTCTCTTCAAGTTTAAAAAATAAATAAAATAAATACTGTACTTTCATCATGTGCTCTTTATATTTAGTACATAAATGCAAATCAGTCTGTACCAGCTGTAACCTTACATATAATTCATCGGCTAGGGGCACCATTGTATATACAGGTGTAGAAACCAACACAGAAGTGGGTGAACCAAGGACCTTATAGCATCCTAAAGAAAGATGCCATCAAACACCTTAAAAACAGCAGGGAAAGGAATCTGGCTTATTTCACAATCATTTTTTTTTCCCCCATTGAACGGGTTTGATTGTACAACTCTGGATATTTTGTTCTTCTTTAGAGTTCTACATAGCCACGCTTGTGTCTTAAAGGTACAGTGAAGTACCATTTCTAGAGAATTTATTGTCTCTATCTGCATCAAACGAGGGTTCTGCCGTAGATAGAAGGCATCCAGCTCCAGGGTTATTAATTTAAAATACATTTTTTAATAGATTTCTATGTGCTAAATAAGCAGAATGTTCCTAGTTGTCTAGGAGTAATGTCAAATGTTAAACATTTTTATTTTCTTTAATACATTTCTAATTTTAATTGACTTGCTAGTTTTGATTATATATGTAGATTATCTTTCTCTCATGTTTACATATAACTATCTTCCATGTTACTTTACAAGTCTCTTAGATTGATGTAATATTTGGGGGGGAGGACTAATAATTGTAGATTCTGCTTCCCCAGATCTATCCAGGGGTGTGTGATCTGTTACTGACGATCGCCACCCCTCATTGGTCAGTCAGATTGACTGACAAGTATTTGGTAATGCCACTCTTTGCTTGTCAGAAAGTGCCTGACCACCAGCCGGTGCTCGGGTGACAAGGAGGACAGAGGGGCTACTGTCCCACAGGAAGCCCTCTACCCTAGCTCAATGGGCTGCATCATTTGTTTTCTTCTAACTATTGTATAGTACTTTCTATTTCTCTATCCAATTGTCTTGTCTGTGTATCGACCTCCTTATTCGTCAGTATATCTGTCTGCCTGTATCGATCTCTGATGATAATGGGTGGGCCGCTAAATTGTATTTGCCCCCCCTGGGCCAACAGTTGCCACTCCTACCCTGCCGACAGCAGATACTGGAAAACATATGTGTGCTAGTGCTTAGTTGATCTCCTACTATATGAGCGATATCTTCAAAACAAACCATGGTAAAAAGACCATTTAAAAAGGGAGTTAGTAGACAAAACTGGGTATTTATTTATTTGTAACCAATTAAATTTGTATGTGGTCCTGAATCCTGACAGATCCAACTAAATTAATACGTGCTTATATTGGCATGTCCTATTTAAAATACGTGCCATTTTATTATCTGACCACCATGCATCCCCGCGAAGCATAGAGGTTGATCCGGTCCGAAAATTAACTCACTTTCTCTGCACAGTGCGAGACCCTTGTTTTTTGGCTCCGCACCAGTAGAGACCATGATTGGACCAGACCGAGATGAGCGGTAGTCGGCCCCTCTGTTTGGTTGAGTGCACACTGACTGTGTCTTCCAGATCAGATTAGCATCAGCTAGGAGTTAAGCCATGCAGAGTAAGGATATATGATGGCACAGGGTTTTTGACTTTGCTTCCATTAGTTTTACAAAAAATGGAAAACAATCCCATAGTGCCACTCTAACACTGAAGCAGGTTAACCATTTTAAATTTAATTAAGCTTCTTTCGGCATTGTTACTCTGACCCCTTCTGAAACTAATTACTGGTTTCAAGCATTTTATTTCTTCTGGCAGTCAGAGCACTGTCTCCTACAATAGATTTTACTTTCTTTTTTTATGAGGGGTTTATTTTTATGTCGGTGTGTCTCTTTTTTAAAAAAAAATGTTTATCCTTGTTTCAGTGATTACAACAAAATGAATCCGATCAGCTAAACTGTGTGAGAGTCTATAAGCCTTATATGTAAATAAATAGTACCTTTATTCAAGCAGGTAATAGACTCAATTTAAGGCTCATCCTTCTAGTGAGCTAGCACAATCTGTCTAGGTGATGCATGGACTCCAATATGCCTTGAAGAATGCCAAGTGATTCATTTATCCCAATAAAAAGGAGGTTTGGATGAGAGATGCTGATTTGTAAGGTCTAATTCATGCAGAATACGGTCCTGTGTGATAGAGAAACAAAAAGGGAGATGGATAAATAGCATATATATTGAACCAAAAAACCCCCCCACAGAAATTACAACAGTATTCTAATATTGCCTATAGCACCAAGACTAAAATCGACATAAGACTCGGAGAGAGGATTGTATACAATAGCAATATAAAAAGGATATTTAAGAAGTATACAGTAAGTGCAAACTGATACTGAAAAGAAATGTGAAAAAGTGCTTACTAATGTCATAAAAGTGCAGAAACCCTCACTATTCAAAACACATTAAATATAAAAATAAAGTGCTGCATATACAATGTGTACGTATTTTCTAATAAACTGGGCTAGATGTCTCCACTTTGTAGTATACCCTTAAATATATCTAAAATTAATAAGTGACTGTTTTGTTACATGAACACGGAAAATCGGCCACCCCTGGAATCTGAAATAACAGATTACTTGTGTGTTTGGTCACCTCGCTGGAGACATAGTTCAAGTGGTAACCAGCTAGATAACTAGGTAACCAGTAAGATAAGCATGAGTGTAGGGCTGCACCTCCCAATTCCAGGTATCAAAAGTAATCCACGGAGATGAAGTACATTAGAAAGTCTCATTTTTATTTAAAAAAGTAAAACATCAAGAGAAACAGTCTCTATGATTAAGCCTAACGGCGAAACGCACAAGACGGCTGTTTCTCTCACTCTTTTTACTTTTGGGAATCGTACAAAGACCTTTTAACACTAAGTGAAGATCTCCTATCAGCAGTCGTGGATCTTCCACAAGGCAAACAAGGCACTCGCCTAGGGCGGCACTTTGCCAGAGGGTGTTAAAGCACACTTCTCGTGCTTCAAACATTTTCGCTCCCTCCCCCACCGTTCAGCAAACTTTAGCTCCTTCTAATGATGGGGGTGATGGGGGCATAAAATGGGGTGATGGGGCATATCGTAGGTGTGCAACGTAGGTGGGGGGGTGCCTGAATTTTGTCTGCCTTGAGCAGCACAAAACCAAAATACACCACTGCCTATCAGTGTGATGGACTTATCGATGATGACAATAGAGAATTCCTTGTCGTCTAGATCAGTGCTTCTCAAACCTGTCCTCAAGACAGGATCCAAGATGTAAGGATTACCCAGCTGTGTTTAAATGAGCAAATGTATATATGTATACCTGGTGTGGTTAAGGAACCATGCCAAGTGTTCTACATATTATTATTATTATTTAAACACAACTGGGTAATCCCTACATCCTGGACAGTGGCAAGATCTGAGTAACTTCGTAGAACATTGGCTTGACAACTATTTGGGGTGGGGGGGGGGGGGGGTGGATGGATTACAGAACCATCTAGATCCATTCTGGATCCAACCTGGTCATTCTTAAGAGATGGGACACTTTTATATAGACTCCTAGGTAAACCAAGGTTAGACCCTTGCGCTTGTGATTTGTCATAGAACATAATACAATAGAACATCATCAAATTGACCAATGAACAATGTTGGTACCCACCCCTGGCCAATGGCAAGGAGAGGTTGCATCCCTAGATGTGAATAGGCAAAATGTCAGGACAAAAGCAGATATTCTCCTCTAACTGATCTATTTCTCCATATAAATAGTCACTATATAGACGTGTACATAATATAATAATATATCTTTATTATTTTACTGCCATCAGTGCTTGACATCTTTAATTTCATTTAATGCATTTTTAGAGACGTTCTTTGGCTAGATACTTTGCATTTCAGGAAATGTTAAAAGGTCCTTCCCGTCACTTGTTTAATAGAAGAGGGGGGGTTACCATAGCGACCATAATGAAGACCTTTACCCAGCACAGTGTTGGAAGTTTAAAGGGTGAAAAAAATTGTAATGTCGGGATTTTGTGTTTTGTTTGTTTATCATTACTTTTGTGGTGCTCGATTCTATCTAGAAGCAAACGCTCTGAAATCTTCTTTTATTTACAGAAATAAAGGCTAGTTTAGCAGGTTGTTAAGTATTATTGGTTTGCCGACTGATATCGGAGTAATAAAAAAAAAAAAAGCAGGTGTTGTAAAATATTTTAATTTAATCTCCTCATAAAATGCTGGGTTTGATAGAGGACACAAATATAAGGCGCCATGTAAGTGGGTGGCAGGTTACCGAATATATTTCTAGCTGAGAGAAGACCCCCTTCTTTCCTTTTTATTCCGCTGTTGAGATCACCGGTTTCAGAGCCCCGGGGGGTCGTAGAGAGTTGGTGGCACAGAAGTTTATGTAGTTCCTATCAGCAACGATAGCATGCCATGTTTGACCCATAAACCTTGGACGTCTCAGAACATGCAGTGGCACACAGTTGGCAACCCAAGATGTAAGTGGCCACTCTTGATTCGGCTGTGCACGCTCATCCTGTCAAAAAACCCTTGCTGCTACAACTATTATTGTGCTTTCCTCCTGATAAAGCGGTGATCGAAGTTCCCGCGAAACGCGTTGAGGCATAATACCGGCGGCTGCTGTTTCTCTTCTCCCTGATCCACGGACTGGGTTTTCGGCTGTTTTCCAGGCTTCTCTTTTACGGTCGTATCTCATTCCTCGTCTAGTGGACTACTTGCTGTTTATTCATTGTTATCCTGTGAGTTTGTTTTATGTAGCAGGGGTCACCTCTTACCCTGCCCATTTGGTTCTACACATGTTTTTATCATCTTTTCCAGACCTTATATTAAAACCACTTTGAAGATTTTACGTCTGATATGATCCTTCCTTCCTCACGAACGTTTGTGAGTGTATCAAGTATATACTTAGATTATTTCACGTTTTGTACATTATTGCACTATTATTGTGTTTTTTATTTCTTAAAGGGACCCACTATTCCTCGCCATTCTGTTTTTTTGCTTTATATATTGTTCAATAAGCATTCCTGAGAGTGTTTTCAGAGGGCTGTGTTTAAGTGTGGTATCGCAAGTATTATTGCACCATTTTGCACTTTGTTTGTTCAATTATACATATCACTTGTTTTTGCAAAGGTAAATATTGGGTTTACATCACACAATTGTCACCGAGTTTTTGAGTTTAGTTTCTCTTAAAGAAGGTTTTTTAGAAAAATAATAAATTTACAGGAAACATGGATGTTCAGTACTGAAAATGTGGGCGTTTAAAATAACTTTTAACAAGTTTAACGTTACCTATAGGCGTAACTTTAACAAAGATAACGTTGTAGGGAGCGAAATCGTGACCATTTTAAGGGGTTTGCATCTTTTTCTCACCGCTGTATGTAGGACTAAGGTTGAGTAATTTTTATACAAACATAACCTGCATGACGAAGCCAAACCTCCGAGCAGATGAATTTTTATAGCTGTACTTGTTTAGCAGTGATCGCTGCCGATAGCATTGTGAACAGCTGGTTATCTGCCGTTTAAGTACCCTGTTAATGACTTCTTAGCGTGAAGAGACTAATGGGTTTATACGGCTTGCTTTAACTTGGAAGTCAGAGTGTTGACTGTTTTTGTTTTCAATTCTGTTGCTTTGCCGATCAAAGGTTCACAGGTTTGAAACCGATGGGGTAAAATCTTGTTGCCAGCTCAACGGTAGACCCCCAACAAAAACGATTTTTTTTTTTTTATCTTGGGTCGGTGAACACAAGGATTACGTTAGAGCCCCCCCTTTTTTTTTTTAATATGAGGGAACAGGAACAATTGGATCTTTTATAAACCACTTGTTTTTTTTATGACTTCCGGTAAGTAATTCTACAACCTTTTCAAACACAATCTTTGTGCACACTTAATGATACACTTGGGTAACCACTGGATGTTCAGGGGTTCTTTTGATTTATAAAAAAAAGTTAAATTAAATGACAAGCTATATTCCATAGCAGATTATAAACTGGGACAGGCAGCATCGAGGACGCTCTTAATCCTTTTTAATGTCCATCGTTAGATTCTACTCGGTAAGTATGTTGGGTGTGGTTGTCCAACCGCACGTGTTTGCCTTCACGGTGTTTTATTCCAAATTTGCAGGGATTGACGTAGGTGATTTACTGTTTGCATGCGATTGATCCAGCGCTGCTATTCAGTCAAACAGAAACATCGACCACAGAAACATCGCCGCCCCATCAGTGCTTCCAAGATACGGCAAACCTCTCCACAGCCCATATGGCAGCAATACATGATAGACCTTTTTAAAGCCTTGACTTTTTAAGTGTTTGTTAAAAAGATATGATTTGCTTTCTCAATATCTGACTTGGCCAACCCAGTCGGATACCACGCCTACTGAACCCCCAACCTCCTTTTGAGGAGACGGGGGGCTACTAAAAGTCCCAGTGGAAGCATGTGATTTCCGAGGACGCAGAGGTTCTAGAATTCCCGTGATTTGCTTTGTTGTCAAAATGTGTCTCCGTGCATGCGGTGGTGACAAAGTAGTAAACAGCCAGTAGTCAGCTGATCTGTCTTCCATTTCTGCATGAAAGGATGGCAAACAAGCAAGGCTAATGTGCATACTTCATTTTACACCTTGCTTGGGAAACCAAGCATGACCACCCTGTAGAGCCAGCTGTATCGGTTGTGTTGCTCATTGGGTTTTTTGAAAAGGACCCTCCGCACCTTTTTTTGTTCCAGCATGTTTACTTTTATATTGTTACCAGATGTATTGTATGTTTTTTTTTTTTTCTTGGTAGAGCCCTGCATTATAGTAACCGTAATATCCGACTACGCACAGTGGGTAGATATGGTTGTCATGGTGACCTTTTTTCATTGGACAAACATCTTGCGAAGAAATCATGCACTCATTCACAGAGCCACAAATGAGTTACTTACATTCATTTTGACTCCGGAGGAGCTCTGGTAGAGGACGATCCATATAGTTCTACTTGATCTATATATACCCTGCATTTATCTGCAAGAATGGCATATGAACACCATACAACTCTGTCACCTGCCTGACCACAGTTCCTTCCCAATAAACACTTGCTGGCCTTCTTTGCAAATCTTTACCCAGAATCCCTTGCGGTGCTGTGAGGGCCACAGGATGCCGCTGCTCTGCAGAATAAATTGTGTTTTTACAGTGGAGGGGGTTTCCTGTTATCCAGTGCGGTATGCCTAGGGTGGCATATCTTAGGGGGCGGCAGCGTCCCCCAAAAGTGGGGGGAAAAAACCCCAAGAAAAAAAAGCACGGGTAGTCTGATTTCCATCAACGGTTGTGCGTTCTTAGGGGGCGGAGTGATGACAGGTCATGTGACCCGGCTCTCTGACGTCCGACTTCACGTGACCTATCTACACTCACCGCGGGGAGCCAAACAGGCAGCATGGTAGGACACCATTCTGCCTGCCACTAGCCACCAGGGATAAGGGTAAGTTCTGGGGTGAGGGGTCATGTAATGGAGGTGATGGAGGCATGTGATGGGGTCATGTAATGGGGTGATGTGGGTTATGGGGCATGTCGTGCGTGTGCAGCATGGGTAGGGGGGTGCCTGAATTTTGTCTGCCTAGGGCAGCACAAAACCAAGACACACCACTGCTGTTACCTTTTTATCCTACCACAACTGATGATGTGTGCTCTTGATACATAGGTATGTGCAGGGTTTGGAACCAACATTATCCATGGTGTGCATTTACTGATCGGGATCTTAAAGCAGCTGGCACACATTTACAGTAAGATATAGGTTTTTGTGTTAAACTCATTACCTTATTGTTTCTTGCCAGTCGGAAACAGTCAAAGGCTTAATTGTTGCTTGTGACTGTACCACGCTTTGGGTACCACCCTTTGGTAGTAGATATTATGTTCCTTACGTAACCGCTCAAACACAGTGTAGAGATGTCAATTTCTACTATACAAGCACTGCTAATGAGAACAGTAATGTTGACACAAGCTTATCCATGGTGATGTTAGGAAGGCCGAAGCTTTCTATTAAATGAACACGAGGGTAGCGTAGAACATCTTAGTGCCTGTTGTATATTTGATTAATGGTACACGATCCACTGAAAATTCATTTCCTTTTCAAAGGAAAATATCTGTTCTATCTGGTTTCAGATCTGCTGGGCGGGGTGGGGGAATATATGTCCACATCTTATTCAAATAGGGTAACTTTCTGAACAGGAGTGTCTTTCTGCCTCGTTACGAGATGTATGCTGCTAAGAAACGAGGACCAAAGGGCTTGCTGAAAATGCATAGTGATCTGAAAGATCACTCCTTTTTCCTATTAACCATCAACTTATTAAATATTAAAGAGTGCATCTTGAGTAAAGTGTTCTAAGTAAGTAACGGAAGACTTCAGTCATCAAGCTAAATTTGATGCGTCTGGTAGTGTATAACCTGCACACCGTACTTTTTTTTTTCATGCACATACGTGCAACTAATCCTTTAGAATATCTTTAAAAATGCTTCCTACACTAGCTTTTTCCTTGTTTATCTTCCAAACGACTCTGTTTGGATAGATGAAGAGCTCATCTGGTACTGAGAACGTACTGGGATACAGACCAATTGGTCTGCTCCAGGACATCCCATAAAGGTCTAATGATATTCAGATCTGGTGATTGCAGAGGCTATGTAAGGCATCTGAATTCACGGTGGTGTTCGTAAAGCAGCTTGTATGGGTACCCCTTGTCCAATAAAATGGTCTCCTATTCCATGGCCGTTATGTGATCTTGCAGTGCGAACTTATTGACTTACACAAAGTTGGTGTCCATATACCATGGATCTCCTACTATGTCTAATGGTGGGCAGCCCACTCATGTGGGTAAATGTAACCTTGGGCTTTCTTCAAATACAAAGATGTGGGGTGAAAGATGACTCTTGACCAAATAACTCTATTTAATTGCTCAGGGGGTCAAGTTTTGTGCACCAGGTTATTTGTACTTCAGTTTGGCGCTGGCACCGTGCCAGCCTCAAATTCCAGCTTGGTGAAACTTGTTGAGACTGCGTCTCAAAGGTGCCGTTTCCATTTTTGTGTCACATTATTGAGGCTGTACTTTTAGAGCGTTTAGTAACCATTCTGTCAAGAGCCCATCTATCCTGCTGTGGGAGCTCCAACTGTATGACCACGGTTCCTTCCTATCCATGTTTGACCTGACTATGACCATGGTTATCCTTGACACTTTTTAATATTGTATTTTTGTGTGTGTGTGTGTTTGTGTGACTGAGGTGCCAGTAGTTAGGGCACTGACCATTTTACCATCTTGGAACTCTGTTAGTAGTCTCATGTTGCTGAGAAAACTCTCATATGAAAGTGAAACTGGTGAGACCACTTAGAGTTGACATCATTCGCTAATTAACGCTCCACATAAAATGACATAAAATGTTTGTAAATGTGATATAGTTTAATTCTAAATAGCATTTTTTTCCCCTGTAGTCATGACATTTAATATATGCAAGCCTATTGATAATACACTCAATGTCATTCACCTAATAACAGATTCACAGCAACATTCCCATTTTATTGTGCTTACAGCTAAATATAATGACCTTAATAACCTTCCTATCTCTCCCACATATATTGAACGATTCAGAAGAGATCTAACACTTATTAATATGTATTTTATCTATTTAAATGGCTCTTAGCAGCCTGCCCCACAGATACTCAAAGCATTTGTAGAACATGCTCTCCGAAATAAGAGTCAACGGCTGATAAAAGAGGTAACGGTAACCCAATTTAACGGCCGAAATGCTAAAAATACAGCTGGTGCATTAATCAAGTGAGCTGTTCTATAAGATACTAATATAGTGGGAACCACTATAAATAAACCACATCTCCCCCCCCCCCCTATATAAATGGGTTATAATGGTAAGGTTTTTGTTTTTTTTAAATAGACATTGATGCACTATTGCCATTCCTGCCTCATAAGATTAATCACATACATCCAGACTCCGTGTGTATGTGTATTATTTATATATAATATATATATATATATATATATATATATATATATGTGTGTATATATATATATATATAGTGTGTGTATATTTATATGTATATTTATATACATGCAAAATAGTGTACCAACAGCATTTGCCATGTACCCACAGAACATGCCACAGTTTCACTATACCAATTAAAATCTGCCACATTAACATACTCCACAGTCACTTTGTCATTAGTATATGCCACAGTCAGATTGTTTATTGCCCATTTTGTTTATGAAAAAAACGACGAAAAACATCTATGGATATAGACTGAGTGAACATGTTTATGCATGTTGGGACTGGTGGCTGGATAATTTTGGTCGGCAGGGCATAGAGCAAAATTAGTCCAACCACAGAAGGACTGTACGTGGAAGTGTCTGGGAATCTCACAACTCCATGCCAGAGGTTTGAAGCAGTGCTGTGTTTTTCAGGGGCCATGGAATATAAGTGACGTTACCCTTGTGGGCTCAACCAGATCAGACATAACGGATAGGACTACCCAATGCACCCATATTTATGCCAATCCATGTCTCCTATGTTTTTATGCAACGTAAGCAAATGCATGCATGCAGTCTAGTCCTCATCCCCAATTTTCCAGGCAAAGAGACTGGGTATAGCCTGGGACCAACCTTCTTCATGGTGGACATGGATTTTTTCCTTGTATGGACCTTTCACTTACAAGGAGAGTGGTTAAAACTCTCGCCCTCCAATATTGCAAAGTAGGACACACAACAGTTAGAGTATCCTGAGAGATTGTAGGTTGTGTTATGGAGTCTGTGGTTGGAATGTTTTAAGGAAGGAACAAAGTGATGCCTACCATTCTATAGAATCCTTGCACTTAAGTGTGTCTCTTGCACCATCGTGGAGAAGTTCCATGCAACACCCACGTCTCGCCTATTGGCTTACCTTGGTGTAGGAGGTCACAAAACTCAGGATCAGGACTGTACTGGTTAAACATCTGAATAGTCTGATTTAAAATATCAATATCACCTGCTTGGTACTTTATTGTCACAGCAATCTAGGACGTACTGTGTGTTATATGAGCGAAAACAGGAAGCCGTCTGCAATTAATCCACATAGTGCTTGTTGGGGTTTTTTCTTTTAGTTTTTTAAGTGAACAGGTGGTAAGTCACGATTGACCAATACAAATTTCAGGGGCCTCATTCATTTTTTTTATTTTTTTTTAATTTTTTTTATCACATAAAATTGCAAAAAAAGAAGAAAAAAAAAAAGAAAGAGAGAAGGAAAAAAAAAAAAAAAAGGAAAAAAAGAGAAGGAAAGGAAAAAGAAAGGTTCGATTCAGGGGCCTTATTCAACTCCCTGTGTAATGATTAAAAAAAAAAGTGAGCTGTAGTTTACCAAGTTTAAGATCTCTGTAAAAATACAATAATTTGGACTGAACAAATTTACTGCTAAGATTTCTTTTGCCCCAGTCAGTAACCCCAGAAGAGGAGTGAGTCCATCTCCTAAATATTGTCTATGCTCTGAACGGAGAAAAAAAAAACCTGATCTATACATTGTGTTGGCAGAGTTGCAAGCAAATGTATAGATTATGGAAAAACAATGCCTCCTGCTTCTGACATCACTTTGTGGCTTGATATTTAAATTGCACATTTCCCATTGAATGTAGTTCATTTGAATTTTCAATCATCTCTGTAGGAAAACAGTCCTTGTGGGGGGGAAAAAAAGGAATTCATCACAGTGCCATCCAAAGATCATTCATAGTCCAAACACCTTTATAATGTGAATGTAGAGAATTTTTTTTTGTTTTTAAATGATCTATACGTCACATTAGCAGAATTACAAGTAAATTCAGAAAACAAAAATGTGTTATAGAAACATAGAAACATAGAATGTGTCGGCAGATAAGAACCATTCGGTCCATTTAGTCTGCCTAATTTTTTTTTTTGAGTACTTTTATTATTCCCCCGTTCCCGGTCTTATATCTAGGATAGCCTTGTGTCTATCCCACGCATGTTTAAAATCCTTGACTGTGTTTACCTCTACCACTTCTGCTGGCAGGCTATTCCATACATCCACTACCCTCTCAGTAAAGTAATACATCCTGATATTACTTTTAAATCGTTGCCCCCTCTAATTTATGACTATGTCCTCTAGTTGTGGTAGTTTTTCTTCTTTTAAATATACTCTCTTCCTTTACTGTGTTGATTCCCTTTATGTATATAAATGTTTCTATCATATCCCCCCTGTTACGTCTTTCCTCCAAGCTATACATGTTAAGATGCTTTAACCTTTCCTGGTAAGTTTTATCCTTCAACCCATGAACCAGTTTAGTAGCCCTTCTCTGAACTCTCTCCAAAGTGTGTTCCTTTTGTATAACATTATCTTGTGGCAATATATGAAAATTACACATTTTAGTTAGTAGTAGTTTGTATATAAAACAGTAAGTGATGTCAAATGGGTCTATTTAATACAATTCGACTTTGGAAGTCGACTTTCATTTTGAATTCGGCATCCGAGTTTGATTAAGAAAAAAAACCCAGGTTCGAATCTTCTCCAATGAAAGTAATGGGAGGTGAAATTTTTGAAAATACCGTATTTACGTGAATCTTTTCCGACACAATTCGGATTCCAAAGTTGCGTTGCTCATTAGATTCGGGGAAATGGCACAGAAAATGTAGCTGACGTTCAAAGTGAGCGTCGGCTCCATTTTACTGTAAAAAAGCTGCAGGACGGCAGATAAGAGCTCACCGTGGCTCCCCGCGATGAGCTGTACTGAGGATCCCACTACATGGACTTTGAGTGGCCTCAGTCTTATATAGGAAATGTAGTGAACGCTCAAACCAAACTTCCGGGTTCGGGCACGCCTCTGTGACGTCACACGTGGCGTCACAAAGTATCACGGGATGTCGGCAAGGATCGACAGGGCCTATAGAGACCATGATCGGGTCCCTGCTTGCGCGTTCCTGGCCCCGTTCACTTCATGATCGGCAGCCAGGAACGCACAGACGACGGAGGGTGTTTTGGTCCTTAAGGACCAAAGCACCATTCGGCGTGAAGGGTATAAAGGAAAACACTGTGCATCATAAGTGGGTAACAAAAACACTCCGCCAGTAAAAACCTGTTTTGATTCATGGTTTACAAATGTTCGGTACTCATCAGATTCGCGTAAATACGGCAACTTTGATCATTTTGCCTCCCATTTCTTTCAATGGGGAAGATTAAAACCGGGGGGGGGGGGGGGGGGGGGGATGTTTCGATTCTCTACGTTCAAAGATGACGTGACCGAGCCCGTTTTTCACTTGGTGACATAATTTGGGTGATTAGCCTGAAAGAACTAGTGGATTTTGGAAGTATGTCTGCAGATCAGCGTTCCCTGATGGATCTGATCCTGACGTCTGGGAACAATACAAACGATTTAAACAACTTCTAGAAAATGAGAGGTTTGGGTTGTACAAACTACCGTATTTATCGGCGTATAACACGCACTTTTTCTTCCTGAAAATAGGGAGAAAATGGTGTGTGCGTGTTATACGCCGAAAAAAAAAAAATCTACAACTTACCTCGTTCCTGCTCTGTCCCCCGATGCTCTGAAGCTGCGTGGCTGTGAGGGAAGCGTTGTGAGCTTCCCTTCAGCCGCGCGGTCAATAAAGTCTGTTTTTTTTAAAACAAACTTTATTGACAGCGCGGCTGGAGGGAAGCTCACAACGCTTCCCTCACAGCCACGCAGCTTCAGAGCACCGGGGGACAGAGCAGGAACGAGGTAAGTACTGGGGTCTGGGGAAGGGGGGGGAGGAGGGTGGTATAACGAGCATACTTAGGGGCAATATCCTGGCATATTGGGGGCAATATCCTGCATATTAAATGGCATATTGGGGGCAATATCCTGGCATATTAAAATGGATTATTGGGCTTCAAAGTTCTTAATTTAAATTCTTAAGTTTTTTTTCCCTGAAATTTCCTTCTTAAAATTAGGTGCGTGTTATACGACGGCGCGTGTTTATACGCCGATAAATACGGTAGTTGCAGCTGACAGAAAAGGGTTCGTTATAATTACAATATTGTCTGGAGACCTGCAGCGCAAACCGTAGGGGAAAAAATACACCCACAAAAAAAATGTCATCTGTAAGAAACATTGGGAACAAAAACACATGTATGAATTCATCAAACGGCATAATATCATGGGATAATTAGGCTTTATAATAAAAGTTTGTTTTGCATATAAAAAGGAGTCAGTTTCTTGTGTCACGGTCTTCTGTGTGGAGAGGAAGGTTGAATGAATAGTATATAACTAATACTTAAGATGGCTGCAATTATGTATGGCTGAACACAATAAGGGCTTCGTGTGAATAAAGAGCCTACACAGAAACATTTCATTAATTCCTGCTCTAGTGCTTTTTGCACCTGGCAAAAAAATAAAAAAATTAAAATATGCCATTTATGTTCCGGGCCAGATTAAGATATTGTAGCACTCGCAGGACTTTCACCAGCACTCGGGACTTACCCCAGCACTTAGATTGTACTTGGCATATCATGGCAAAATCAGCAGTAATGTATACATTTTGAATATTATTTTAGGAAAAAAGCCTTAATATAAGACTACCCTACAGAAAAAAAGTTTTACTAGTAAATATTTATTCACGTGTAAATTGGTTTTTTTTTTCCATATTTAATTAAAACTATGAATGGGGAAGAAAACATTTTTTTTTTCTTTTTATTTGCCAATCTGCCCCACAGGATTGCAAATGCACCCCCAGACTTGCCATTCTGCCCCCAGATTTGCCATGGCACCCCCAGACTTGCTAATGCATTTCCACATTGCACACCCAGGACATGCCCCAGTTCCTTCCCTCATCACATACATTGCACACCCTGGGCTTACACTAATACATACCCCATCACCCACATTGCATATCTATGACTTGACCCACTACCTCAGGTTATGCCCTGTCTAGGACTTATCCCAGTACCACATGATATGACCAATAAACCTCACTGCACACCCAGAGCATACCAAATCACCCACATTGCACACTCATGATATGCCACATCACCCACAATTCACACCCAGGAATTACCCCAGTATATGCCCCATCACCCACATTGCACATCAAGGACTTAACCTGGTTACCACAGGATATGCCCCATCACCCACACTGCACACCCAGGACTTACACCTGTATATGCCCCATCACCCACATTGCACACGCAGGACTTACCCCAGTATATCACCCACATTGCACACCCAGGACTTAACCTGGTTACCTCAGGATATGCCCCATCACCCACACTGCACACCCAGGCTGCCAACTGTGTTTGCCTGGTGGTAAAATTACCAATATTGTGGTATGACAGGGATTGGATAGAAATTAAACTCCGTTGGTGAGTAGTGATTCATTGTTTGGTTACTCTATTGATATTGGTCTACATAAGATGGGTTTGAGTTCATGGCCTTCTCTTGGGTGGTGGCAGTAGACTGCTAAGGAATAACACTGAAATAGACTGACCATGTCTCTACATAAGGGCAGATGTGGAAGCAACCATTAAAGAACACTTCTTGTTCTTGCACCTATCCTATCCGACACTCTCTTCACCAATTCTAATGTTGAAGGTCCTCCACTAGCTTGATTAATGTTATTCAACAAATATTCAAGGATGCATTCTGAGGCAGAGGGTGGTAAAAGGTTGTAAATGGACACCAGTGTCAAGGCCCATCAAACATCATTAAATTGCCATCCCACAGTCTCCGAAATTGTCCAAGCTGAACAATATTGGCGCCTTCTCCAATTCTGGGGGCATCGGGTTACTATGACCACATCCTACAACCGCCCTATTTTTTTTCGTCCCAACGTTAATGATGCATAATAATTTTAATGATGTCATAAGCCACGCTTCTATCAAAAAAATCCTGGACATACACGTTGAAAGAAAGGGATGGAGGGATTTTATTCCAATATGCAAATAACCGTTTTCCCTTTAAAGATCAAACTTCTTACCATTGTGTGCACTCGAACCAATGTGTAAATTTACTTTTCTTTCAGAGGAAAGGTAGCTTCATAGAAACTGATTTCTTCTTCTCAGTGTTGAGTGAATCCTTGTGTAGGTGCGGTGATCTTAGCTCTTCGTGTTTCATGTCTTTGTTCTGCACTGATTCCTATTTCTGAATATACTGCCGGTTTTCTCTTTTATTTTTTTTTTATTTTTGCACTGTTGTTGAGTGGATATTGGCAGCTTATTTTCTTAAATCCACCCACCTCTCCTCATTTTACACATTTTCTAAAGTTCAAGATGAAACTGAAATAACAATGAACGGCTACGGATATCTCTGTCATTTTTCTTGTGAACCAAATCTCTCTAACTTGGCTTCTCTTGTACTGTCTGATAACATGATATAGCGCAGAATATTTTATTTAATATATTCAGTTAATATAGCTTTTTCTACAAAAATATATTTCCATTTCTTCACATCGTTTTTTTTTTCCTATGATGCGACTTTTAGTTTTTCAATTTCAACAATTTTTTTTTTTTTTTACATAACATTTTTTACAGTATTAAAATGAAGAAAAAAATGTGTTTTTTTTTATTTTTAACAAGTTTTGATTTTTATCTCATTGGTTCAGTGTTGTTGGATTGTTTTTTTCTTTTATCTGTAAAACGTGTTGCAGCTCACTACCACATAGGTGTAGGTGTTGCAGACCTAAAAGGACATCACCGTAGTAAAAATAGCAGGGGCTTTATTATTTTTTTGACTTGGGTTTCATTGGATTTCCTGCCTCCTTTTTTTTTTTTTTTAGAGACTAAAAATTCACAGCCAAGTAAATGACAACACATAAATCTGGGCCTACGTGTCGCATCTAAAATTAGTTTTTTCTCCGTTGATTAAAATGATCGGAGAGCACGGTGAGTAAGTTGTATTAAAATAATTTCCATTTTTTTATATCAGATTTTTATTGGAATTTTTGACAAGTGAGGAAATAAAGTACATAGAATGTAATAGCATAAACACTGATTCCGTAATGGCATTGATTAAAATAATATGTACAAACTAAAAGGACAAGTGAGGCACTCAAATGAAAAAAATTGAACACTACCCACATAAACAGGTGCAGCCTTGCTTGGCACACCTCAGGTGCTTAAAGATAACAGGATATGGACACGTTGGAGAGGCGAGGGAAGTTATGTGGGAGGGAAAATGAAATATAAACAATAGTGTAATATGTTTTTAACCCCTTCGTGACGTTAGGACGTACTATGCCGTCTGACTTTAAGTGCCTTAAAGTCGTTAGGACGGCATAGTACGTCCTCTACTAAACAGCTCATCGCGGCTCCCCGCGATGAGCTGTTTTCGGATCCCGCTGCAGGCACTTACAGCGGGATCCCACCTGTCAGATGAGGCCACTTTGAGTGGCCTCAGTCTGACAGGGAAAATGTAGCCGGTGCTCAAAGCGAGCACCGGCTACATTTTTCTAAATCGCGTTGTGCCCGAACTTCCGTGACGTCCGGAGGTCTCGCGATTTTTTGGCAGGGACCCACAGGGTCTATTAAGACCCTGATCGGGTCTCTGCCAGAGTGTTCCTGGCTACCGATCACCTTGTGATCGGTGGCCAGGAACAAATCGTGGCGTTTTGGTGCTTGCGTGGTTTGGGACGCAAGCACCATGCGTCACGAAGGGGTTAAACACAAATTCATAAAAGAAGTGTGCTGTATACTCGTGAACAAAGTGAAACATGAGCTGAATAAGTGCCTCATTTGACAGTGATGCCGACAAATTTTAAAATGATTCCAGAAATAGACTTTACTCTTAAAGAGCATCAGCATAGAGCAATACTGGTAAAATACAGGAACCGTGCTGGAGGATTGAACACTTACATAATAACTGTAGATAAAGTGCATTGATGATAGTCCTCATATAAATCTCACAGATCATCAATAGTTCAATGATGCTGCATGACAGAAGCCTCTTTCTCTACTCGTTTTGCTGGGAACTATAATGAGGACTAGCTTCGACAACTTTATCTCATTTTAGCCCTCATTTTACTACCCTGCTCTATGGTGATGCTATTTTGCAAAGTAAACCCAATTTCTGGAATCATTTTGAAGATGTGCGTCGTTGGCTCATTAAAGCACTTCTTCTATTAATGTTTGTGAATAGAGTTTAGCGGACACCTGGATGTTCGGGTTCGACCGAACTTCAGAAAAAAGTCCGGGTCCGTGCTCGAACTTGACCCCGAACTTGACCCCGAACCTCATTGAAGTCAATGGGGACACAAACTTTTGGCCACTAAAATGCCTCTAAAAAAAGTCCTGGAAAGGGCTAGAGGGCTGCAAAAGTAAGTAAAATGTGGGTAAGAGTAGGAAAAGTGCCCTGCAAGCAAATGTGGATAGGGAAATAACTTAAAATAGCATAAAATACATACAAATTACAAATACAGCTGAGCCATAAAATAGCACTAGATGGAATCTTTGATTTTAGCTTTGGAAGAACATAAATCTAAATCTAAAGCATGGCTGCCAGAAGGATCAACAGAATTATCCATTTGAGAGAGGGTTGGAGTGCAGGGTATTCTTTCAGTTTATACTAAGTGACCCATAGGTTGAGGAGGCGGTGACCGTGGCGGTGTAGGTGGAAGCGGCGCTGGAGGAGGAGGAGGAGGAGGTAGCCAGAATTTTTCAAAGTGCGCTGTAAGCACAGTATTGGACTGTTGTATTTGACTCTCAGATATGAAGTGCACTGCAAGACGCAAATGTACTATTTACCACCCAAAACTATTAGAATTTTTCAAAGTGCGCTGTAAGCACAGTATTTGACGGTACTATTTGACTCTCAGATGTAATACATGTAATGCTATTGCTATTTGATAAACCGAAATAGAGTCCCCATTCATAAGAATAGGTCAATAGCCGAACCTCGAACTCCAACACGGACATAAAGTGAAATGTTCGGGTTCGTGGCACGGACACCGTAATGTTCGGTACGAACCCGAACAGTGCGGTTCGGGTTCGCTCAACACTATTTGTGAATGTATAACACACCCGTTTTATGAATCAGCACAGTGTTTAAAACATATTACACTATTCTATGGATTTTTATTTTTCCCCACATAAAATTCTGCTCCTCTCCATCTTGTACATATCCTGCTGATTTCAAATAATACTGAATGAACAGGTTGGCATATATTAAAATAGAGAAGTAGGAAAAAGTAGGCAGAAAGATTGAAAAGGGAAAAAAGGACGGAGAAGGGAAGGGGGGAGGACCAAAGGTAGAAAAAAGAAAGTAAAAATATTATCTTCTTGATATTATAATATGGTTTAATAGTTCCTTTCAGAATGTTGCCTACAGATTGTAAAATAGTGCAAGCATTACATACTTACTTTATTTCTTTGCTTCCTTTCTTATTCCTTCTGGCACAGACTTCTACAGAATATACTGATGTAGGCAGTAGGACATCTTGTTGGGGAAAAAAAAATCAGGGTTAGATTAGTCTATGCTGAGTAGTTCATTAATACTTTTCTAAAATTCTGTTTTGTGTGTGTGTGTTTTTCTTCTCCTTTCTAGTGAATTAACCTCATATATGATTATGTTTCTAGATATATAAATGGACAAAAGATTGAAAACCGCGTTGTAAAATTCTTAATGTGGCATTGGACCTCCCATGTAGGTTCAAGTAGAGATGATCCTCATTGTGGTGTAGTGTCTCATTTTTACGTACCTCCTGGCGATGACATTATCACTAGAACATACCTAGGATTAAGTGCCTTTTCTATTACTTGGAGAAGGTTTGAAGGTTTACGGTTGATGATTCTCCCCAGTAGCGAAAAACTGTGTGCCTTTGTCTTGAAGTTTGCTCTGGTGGTCCCATTTTTTTCCCCTTCATATACATGGGATGACATTATTGCTCAACATTCAGGGATGCCACCATTGCACAATGTAAACGTACAAATTTTATGAAGGGCCGGAGTCCATGCCCACCAGGAACCAATTTGCAACACTGAGGACTAAGCAGATTCTACAGTAGAATTACGATGGCTGAAAAAGTTCTAATCGCTATACAGGTCACGCTCATGTTTCAGTTCTATCAGTAATGTTCCCACAGTCAGGCTTGAAAGCAGAGCTAGGCACCAACAATGTTCCTGGTGGACACTTAAAGGACAACTGTAGCAAAAAATGAACTTATGCTTAATTGAAAGATTGTATTACGTGTAAATGATTTATAAAGAATTTTTTTTATATGAAAGAATACAAATAAAGTGCCTTACTGAGCCTTCTTTACTCCATATAGTTCTCTCAGGGGGCAGACATGTTGTTTAGAATCTTGGGTCAGATCGTCACTCACCTTGGTTCTGATGAACAAATATCTGGCCCAAGATTCAAAACAAGATGTCTGCCCTCTAAAGAGTAAAGAAGGCTCCATTAGGAACTTTATTTGTATTCTTTCTTGAAAGCATTTCTATACATAATGACTACACTTGATCCAATGACACAACTTCATTTTTGCTACCGTTGTCCTTTAATGGACGTTGTGACGTCTAATGCGATTCTATGGACCATCTAAGACTTTGCCATGGACACTGGTTTCCTCGTATGGACACTTTGCCTATCCCTGCCTGAAAGTTATCTCCACTACGCACCTTCCACCTGGGTGAACTCTTCCACAGGTTGTAGAAGGGTATCTGAGATTCCGATTATCCCCCCTTCTATCTTCCTAAAAGTATAATAACCCTTTGTGAAATAAGAATGCAGAGAAAAAAAACCCAAGATCCTAGATCTGAATTTCCCACTGTAACTAGTTTTTCGTTTTACGTTCTATTTTGTATTGCTGTTTTTAGATGTTTTATAGAACCCGTGAAACCTTTTTTTCTTGTTGCTACATTCTGTCAGCCTTGACTGCAGACAATGGAGTTAATTTTTCAATTGCGCAAAATGCTTTTAGCATACTGAGAAATCATATTTGTGGAATGTAATATGTCAGCTGTCAGCCACAGAATCGCAATATGTTTTCTTAGAGTATGTTGCCGCTTTTTTAAAACCGTGTCAACAAACATAGTTTCGTGAAGGTGGCTTTGACAGTATGTTGTTTATGTCTAGCGAACGTCTTAAATCAGCCGACGACAATTCCGTTTTAATTGCTACCTTCTCATTGTGTGGAGGGGGAGCTTTAATTTGCCTCTTGGAACTAAAGCTGTGTTTTTCAAAAAGTACCATTATTACTTTGTATGTTTTATGCTACTTGGTTTAATTCTGGGGGAGGTTATTGACATCTGGGAGCAGGAAGGAACAGCGGCCGTGTTTTCCCCCTAGTTTCGTAGGAACATAGAATGTGTCGGCAGATAAAAACCATTTAGCCCATGTAGTCTGCCCAGTTCCCAACCTAGTCCTGCCCACCTATGATACTTGGTCATCCATAAAAGGGTAAAGGGGAGGGTTCCCGGCCACTCATAATAATAACAAACCCCCGATCTGGGTCGAATTAGGCTAAGATCAGGGAATACAGCCCAAATGTGGTTGAAATCAGCAATTCAGCAATTCTTTATAGCCGATTATGGCCAGAATTTGCCGAATTTTTTAACATTTTTTTTAATTTTTTTTCTGCAGATTTGGGCTGCAAATTCATGGGAGATGTAAGAAATATATCAGCTGTAAAACATCCAAAGTTAGGGCAAAGGATACAGGCGCGCACACACACAGTGGCTGCATTAATAGTAGAAATAGTACAGCACTATTCCAAAAATAATATATCCAAGAACCAAAGGAAGAACCCAGTACTCTATATTGTCTTTTGTCTACGCACAGATTCCACGTTTTCTCTCTCTACATTTCCTTGTCACCTGACCCTATGCTTGGTGTGTTCATTGACCACCCATCATCCATCATACAAACCCGACCTTTGACTTCTCCTGTCTACCTACTCTTTGCTTCTGGATCCATACAGATTCCTCTACAGATCCCCTTGGTCCACCAGCTTTCCGAGTCTTCCTGGGTCCTTTTTTTTTATCCTTGTTGCCTGTATGATGGGTTCTTTTTGTGGACTCTTGAAGTTCAATAGGCACGCAACCAGATGGCTCCAACCCCTGCGTGGAGTCAAAAACACTATAGCTAATCAAATTCTATGCAGTAATAATAGCGTCTATTATTGAGCTGCCATTTCTTGTCCCAACGAGATAAAAAAAAAAAAATAAACGAAATAGAAACTAGTTATTATTACTGTTCTTATAATTATGCTCTTTATTTCCCCTATTTCTTAATTATATACTTTTTCTTTCTTTGGCTATTTATTTAAAAAAAAAAAATTAAAAAAAAAAATTAAAATGTCAAGTTATGGCCCAATGCATCAAACACCTTGATATCGAGCACCAAACCTCAAAAGGCAACTTCAACCATGCGATGTATAAAATCTAAGAAATCTTCGCATTGATCTCAGTGTCTGCATGATTCTAATGCTGACACAATCCCACTGAGCAGCTGGCTGACAGCTTTGCGCTATGCTGTTCACCTAGGCACCTCTATTGTCTTTCAGCTCGTTGCTTTTCAAAGTATTTCTGGCATACGGCAATCTCCGGAGGGACCGGTGACATTTACATGCAGAGCACAAGGATCAGGTTGCAATTATAGGTAGTCGTTCTAGAAATTACCAGCCTTGTATAATATCTGAGCGCACTCCCTTCCTGCGCTAAAAAAAAGAAAAAAAAATTAAATAAAATACAGAACCGATAAGGCTTACGGATACAGCCACCAATTATTATTATTTTCACAAGGATGCTGTGTGTGAGTGGCACTTATCGAAAAGGTCAGTGGTGATCACATTTTAATTAGGGCACCGAGGAGAAATTAAAAAATAAATATCTTTATAACTCATTAGTACATTTTGATTCATTCTAGTGTTTTCTTTTTTGTCCCTTTTTAAAGAAAAATGTTTTATTCCCTACGAAAAATGGCCCCTGGTACATCCAGTAGTGTATCTTCCACAAGGCACTCGCCTAGGGCGGCACTTTGCCAGAGGGTGTTAAAGCACACTTCTGGTGCTTGAAACATTTTCGCTCCCTCCCGCACCGTTCAGCAAGTTTTAGCTCCTTCCAGTAAATCAGGGTGATGGGGGCATGTAATGGACGTGGTGGGGTTATGAAAGGAGGGTGATGGTGGCATGTAATGGGGGGTGATGGGGCATTTAGTGTGTGTGCAATGTGGGTGATGGGGCATGTAATGGGGCTTGTCGTGGGTGATGGGGCATGTCGTAGGTGTGCAACGTGGGTAGGGTGGTGCTCAAATTTTGTCTGCCTTGGGCTGGGTACATCACCCTTCCCAAAACCTTGCCAAATATGTCAAGCTGCACAATGTGTTTTAAATGGGCATCCATCTACACCTGTTTACTCTTTAACAATCAAAGAGTGCGTGAATATTTTTTATTTTTCTTGTCTCTCTCATAAAACTGGTGATGCTATAAGTGAATTAAAGGACCACTTTGATTTGAAAATAAGCTATCCTATTTTCCCATGCATTTAAAGTTAAATCATTATATTTAGATTCTAAATATGTTTTTAATTTACTCACAAATATCAGGTTTGCAGCTTCTACCGATCCTCCCACCCGGCTCTCAGTATTTAGCTGGAGCCTGTGAGGGGGAGAAAAAGCAACATTCTAAAATGTTTTTAATATGAGCCAAACGTAAGGTCTTCTAAATGATAACTTGACTACCAATGTGTGCATAAATCTATTGCCTTCTTTCTTTCAGGTGTACAGCTAGGTCAGCCAGTGTTTTTGCTGGAGAAATAGAACTTTTTCAAGTCCCCCCACCACCCCATGCTAATGGACCACCTTGCTTTACATTTAGGGTCCCCGAAAAATACAACTCATACATAAATTTAGCCGTAGAACTCCCCTGACATTAAGGCCCCATGCCACCAACCTATGCATGTGGCGGATGCTCCATACACCTAGACCGGAGCACCCGCGCTGTCTATTTCTGGGGTTTGTGAGCTAGGGTGAGCACACAAACCCCAGAAATACATCCCGAAAGGCGACGCCAGCTACAAATTCGGCAACAGAGTCACTTGTTGTCAATTCAATAAGCACTAAAATTACAAATGTTTGTACTGCCGCCTGTTCTCAGCACACAATCCCCTGGAAATACACGAGAACGTTGTGTCTCTGAGTGACAGGTGTGCTCCGTGCTGGCAGCACGCCTGTCACTCAGGGGTACGATACGCCCCTGACCGATCCCCTTTCTCCAGCAATCCCTCCAAATCATTTTCCACCATCTTGTCCACTTTTCGGCACTGGGTGGGATTGGCAACTTCGGAAATATGGAATTGGTTTGCTAATTGAATGATACAGCTGGGCCACAGTCATGCTTAGTTAAGGAGCAGTTCAAGGGTATACTGTCAGCCCTAAAACTGTTACTATATAAAAGGCTTCCCCTAATCTTTTATCCTGGTCTTATGTGCTGGAACAAAACAACCTACCTATAGATCTTCTGCATGTTCTATGCTCCTTTCGATACTACAGTGGTGACATTTTGTGTCTGTCTCACTATCTGCCTGCTCCCTCCTATTACAGGGCGATATTTCCTTGTTCTTTAAATGGACATTCACTCCTACTTCACAATCATCCTTCCTAACTGGTCATATTCAGTGGCGGATGCTCCGAACAGAGAGCACCCAAACCCCGGAAATACATCCGGTAGACAGACTGCAGCTACGAATTCAGCAACAGTCACTCACTCTGTTGCCAGTTCGACAAGCACTCATTTTCGTATCCTTTTTAGTGCTTGTCGAATTCGTAGCTGGCGTCGCCTTTCGGATGTAACTCGTGTAATTCCGGGGGTTTGGGTGCTGGCTGTTTGCAGGACTGAGGTAAAGCTCAGATAGGTTATCAGGATCTAATTCTCCAGTGTCAGAGATGCCTGAAAACTAATACTGCGCATGGGCAGGTCGAGTGTCTTCGCTACCGCCCATGTGCGGTTGCACTGCTGCCTGACCTCCCAAGCCTTGACTCCCGGTCATTCCCAATTCACCGTGGGAGCTATGCGCTAGTAGCGACTGATGGTCATCAAACTGTCTCAGTGAAGCATCAGACTGTTTGTGTGTATCCCACCCATGCATAGTAGAAAGAATTTTTTTTGCTAAAGACTTCATTAGATTGTACATGAACTACTATCCAAAGCAGTGTCTATTTTTTATTTTTTTTATTTTATAATAAATATTGTTTGATACAACCTCCTGTATTGCTTTATATAATAGACCTCCTATTGGATTGCTTTCAGAATTAGCAAGTAACATTTTGGCTCCGGTAATTCTACACTAATGAAAACCCAATAAATTAAATTACTGTCAATGTGAAGGCTAATTACTGAGATAGTGGAAATGCAAATCCTTTCTATAATGAGGTTACAGGCAAGGATCAAGTATCTTTCTGCTCAGTAAAAGAGTGCATGCCAGTGTGCGTGTGTGTATAATGCTGTTTGATAGATATCGTTTGTGTATATTTCTCTTTTATTTTTGTTGACTATCAACTCCATCACGGGAAATGCTCACTGTAATTCTAGAATTAGGGAGGGGGGGGGGGGGTTTGAGGATATTTTTGGGCGGGGATGAGGGTTGAGGCGTGATAGGCATTAAATAGTAGACATGTGCATTCGTTTTTGGACTAATGCATTTTCGTCAGAAAATAGCATTATCGTCCATTCGTCCGAAAAACGAATAACGAAAATGCTAAACTAACGAAAGCCGAATGAACGAATGGTCAATAAACGAAAATCATTCGTCTATTCGTTCTATTGGCATTCTATAAACCGAAATAGAGTCGGTTTATAGAATACCAATAGCATTACATACATTCCATAAACCGACATAATGAACGACTTTCGGTTTATGGAATGCATGTAATAGGTCAATTCGTATGAATGGGGACTCTATTTCGGTTTATAGGATACCAATAGCATTACATGTATTCCATAAACCGAAAGACATTCGGTTTATAGACTTTCGGTTTATGGAATGTGTAGGTCAATTGATTCGTACGAATGAATAAAACGAAACAAAAATAATGAACGAATTTCGTCTGAAACGAATGCAGTAATGAACGAAATTCGTCCGGATGGACGAAAACGAAACGAAAATTTTAGTTTTGCACATGTCTATTAAATAGTATGAATTTTATTAATTGGCTGATGAATGTCCCTACTTTAATGAAAGAATCCAAATAAAGTCCCTTACGGAGTCCTCTTTGCTTGTATTGCATCATCAGGGGGCAGACATTTTTTGGTCAGATGTGTCTGATCTTCAGTCATGTGACCCAAAATTCTAAAAATGTCCGCTAGCTGATACAGACATATGGAACAAAGAGGGCTCAGTAAGGTACTACTATTTGCTTTCTGTCATTAAAACATTTCTATTTTAACTGCGTATATTTGATGCAATTTTTCAATTAGACAGGATTTAATTTTTTTCCGACAGTTGTTCTTTTTAATGTTTGGTCCAAGAGAAGACTAATGAAGACTGAAGCAGTAGCCATACATAGTCCCATCCAAGCCATATAGTCCTATACTATGTCTAGCATTATTTACACGGCCAGTTGATGTGACATTGCTCCTATTGTGTATCTAGATGTACATTTCTAAGATAATTATTTTTTTTTTTAAACAATTTATGTACCCTCACTTTTTTTCCATACTGTTTATATTGGTGGTGGTGTATTTAAGGTGTATACTTCTGATATTGATTTGTGTATGTGTGTATGTATGTATGTGTGTTTTTTTGAAAAAACATTTTCTTTTTTTTTTCTCTCTTTTTAAAAATTGTCCCCAGCTGTATAATAAATTTCATATAATTAGCTATTTATTTATTTTTTTCTCAACAGGATAATAACAATGTCAACTCTTCTCGAGATAAAAAGCAGCGTATTGAGACAAGTGCAGAATCGGCAGTCTTTCCGTCGAAGAGCTGAAACCGAATCCAACATGTCAACTCCAGAGGCTGGTGGCGTGACAAGTGCTGTCAGGTAACCCAATGAAAATTTTCTCATGAGCAGAGATCCATGCGTCTGTGTGTTTTTTTATTTATTATTTTTTTTATTTGTAAAAAAATTTTTTTTATTTTTGAGGCCTCAAATAAAAAGAGCCATTTCAATGAGAAGTCTGGGGAGCAGGAAAGACTTTCACATCACCTGTGGCTTTTTCTTGTCGAAAAATATTAATGTCAAATTCAGGGTCTGCAAGCTTTGAGCGTGTGTCAAGAGAATGGATACCACTGGAAAAACCAACAATCCCAAGGGAAAATGTGTATTTCTTTTTCATTTTTTTTTTTGGGCAGTGAGAGCTTAGCAAAAAGGGTTTTGTGAAACATGCATCTCTATGTATATAAATAAACCTACAAAGAGTTTGGTCCATGTGGATACATTGGAGAGATGATGGTAGCAGAACCTCTGTAAATTCTGATGAGGTCAAAGGTGTGGAAACCAAGAGATTACAACATCAATGTGTGTGTGTGTATATATATATTTATATATTGTTTTAAGGGAAAGAGAATAAAATATAATGTGAGACCAGCTTAGCTGTAGATGGACAGCTCACAAGTTGTTGGGTTTTAGCAGAAATCTCTAATGGAAAATAAAATCAAAAATAGGAAAGCTTGACATTTTTCATACTTCATACCTTGAAGTGTTGCACATATATAAGGTTTGATTATAAGCACCACCCATGCCATGTTCTTTTTTTTTGTCCTTCTGACGAGGTACCCCTAGGCCAATGTTAAAAAAGGACTATATAAAAAAAATTATTTAATTACCCCCCCCCCCCCTCGGGATCTGAGGCTGCACGATTGCCCCAGACCCCAAAGTAAATAATGCCTGACCCCCTTTCCTTTGGGGTCTGGGGCTGCCCTGCTCTGACAGTGGGGTTTTCATTTGAGGAAAAGCAAGAATCCGATCAGACGCGTTCAATCTCAGCTTCGACATTGGCTAGTTTTCAAAACCCAGCCAATCCATTTTTTTTTTTTTTGGTGGCCTTCTTCCCTGGGTCAGAAGATGAGGATCGAGGGCATCGCAGATCAACACTGGAACCTGTAATCATTTTTTTTTTACAGGGCACCTTTTAGGTGATTTTTATTTACAGGTGAATCATCGCCCACCTCCCCAAACACCTCCTGAACATGGTAGAGGTGGGGGGTAGGTAGAGACTTCTTTTTTTGGGCTGTCACAGACTCCACAGGGACATATATTTTATCCCCATGGGGGGGAATTTATGTACTTATTTTGGGGTCTTGGGCCAGCAGAGGCATTTGAGCAGTCTCCAGACCCTGGGGGATTATGTTTTCGTATAGGAGCCAGGGCTATTTTTGAGGTGTTGAGAGCCATTTGGGTGTGTCCCACCCCAATATTATTAGGGGGGGCAGGGCTATTTTTAATGAAACCGAAGATAGAGGGCTATGAATGTAAGTATAGGCATTAATATATTTTTTACTGCTTGTTGATCCAAGGAGAAATATGACTACCATTTTTTTGGGGGAAGGGTTGAACTTGATGAATTCAAGTCTTTTTTTTTCAACTAAACTAGTATGTAATGTCTTATATTATCTTTCTATCATGTTTTATGTAGAAGTTATCACTAAAAGGGTTGATAAAAATCCAAGTACTAGGACACATACTACTTCCAGTATCTACCTGCAGAGGTCCTTCCTTATTGGTTGGTTAGCCTAACATACAAGGCTATGTTCACTGAATTCCATTAATAAGAACTTGCTTGTTTCACTGACAATTTGACCATCCATCACATGTCTCATGGAGGAAAAAAAAAAAGCTACTAGTGTTTAGTTTCTCCCTTGCTTAAACTAGTTCTGTCTTCTTGACGAAACATGGGAGAAAAATAATTTAAGAGGCGAAATTTGTCAGCAGCGCATAGCCAACGTATTAAGTTTTTAAAATGTTGCTTAAACTGTCTCTTTTAAAATTCTCTGCAATTACGAGGCTACTAGTAACCCTGCTGCTAACTGAGGCCTGGTGTGTGTTTTTGTGCAAAACACCATCATTATAAAGCAAAGTTTTCCGAACAAGGGCCGAGTAACGCTGTTTATATATCATGTGATTAACATTGCTGTGTCTTAATGAGGAAAATGTAGCTCTGTTGACGGGTAAATTGCAGGTAATGGCAGAGGGAATATAGAAATCTGTGGCCGAGTAGGGGAACTCTCAGTGAGCAAAACCGTTAATTTATCATGTGAATGTTTGTGTGCTTCTATACTACTCTTAACCCTTTCCATGTATACCCCTCTGGCAATATTTGGGTATTTTTAACCCTTTCCATAGAGGCAACCGCTGTGGCCTTGCTTGTGCAAATATCAGGGTTTAGCTGGCTTGTATCCACTGTGAAACCCAAGATTTTAGTCCTCTTAGTGGAGCTTCTAGAGGCCTGTCTATAATCCGAAGAGCAATACATTACCTCCTCGTTCTAAGATAAAAGGGTCACACCAAGCACTAGCCCACCTCTGGTCTGAGCATACCTGACCCCTGGGCTTCCTATATTATCCTACTGATCCCAGCCACAGTCTCCTTGGAAGAGCATGCCAGGCTTATGATCCTCTGGCTGGGTGCATTTAGAAGTGAAAAGTGTCTTCAGCCATAGACCATTGAGGAAGGTGGCCTGGGGGGTAATTGTCCCTTTGAAGCCCGCCCTTGGGTACGGAAGTGCTAAGATCCTCGCGGTTGTAGTCCCTCCTAGTAATATGGCCTGGCTCCTGCTCTCATTCTCCGTTAAGAGGGTTATCCCACTTGCTTTGGGTTTACAGTAAACCAATAAAATAATGTGTCTCAGCAATTAAAGGGAATTACTTAACGAGACTGCAAGCCTACTGTCTTATACTCATTACCTCTAATGAGACTCTCTCTTTATATATATCTCTTGTTTTGTTTTCAGAGTTATTTTACTCTCGATTCATCACCTCGTTTATTTGTATCAAGCTCTTTTGTTCTTTTTTTTTTTTTTTTCTGGAAAGGTGGGGCACACTCAGATATTGTCACCAATAATCACCTTCTTGGAACCTAGAGCTCCGATGACGGGATTCTAGGTGACTTGAAATGGGATTATCTTCCAGTCGACGTTTGCTGGGCTGTGCTCTTTAGGCACACACGGATAGATGATTATGAGAAGCACCATTTAAGTAGGAGCGTGTGTGCTTTTTTTATATGTTTGATTCAGTTGGAGATGCAGAGCTGTCACGGAGAACAAAGGACGCTTGTTTTACCTTCTAGGTATTTTTAGAAAACTGTAATTTTGCATTGTGTGTAATTATGGCATTCGTGACAAATGATTACTCTAAAGACACTTTGTTACTAACGAAATAAATAAGTCAGACATGGATAGTCGGCTCTATTATGAAATTCATTTTTAATTTCAAGGTTTTTAGCTTTTTTCTTTTCTTTTTTTTTATTTCTTTCTTGTTTTGTTTTTTTTACACAGGGAATATATCATAGAGCTACGCAATGGCGTTATTATGTCATGCTTCATATCTATTGCCTTCCCTCTTTCCTTTTGTGTTCCCCAGTTAGCCGAAAGCCCAATGTGGATAGTTACATTTCCCCCTTTTGCGCGCGTAAGAAAGTACATTTTAAAAAAAGCAAGCAAAGAAGAAAGGAGGCCGTTTATTTACGAAAGAATAAACTGCAAGGAATCGATGAGGAATTACAAAATGAAGGTCAAAACGGAAGTGTTTGATTGCGTTTCCCACTTAGGCTACTTTCGCCTTAGGTTTACCATTCCCTCTTCCATGAGTAAAACTCTAAATAGTCTGTCATATTCTTGTAAGACATGTCATTTTTTGTGCTCTATTTAATTTAATAACTAGTATTTTTTTATAGGGCCTTCCTCCCAGTTGGTGCTTTTTTTAGCGCACTCTCAGAATTCTAGATATTACACAACTGGAAGGATGAAGGGCTGAGTTGACCCTGCTGGGATTTGAACCTGTGACCTTGAGGTTTGAACAGGCTCTGTAGTCAAGGGATTTACCAACTGTCTAGCTATCTCACCGGCCTGTACTTCCACAGCATCACTAATGAGCCTTCAAAGGGGGGGGGGGGGGCGGGGGTAGACCCAAAAAGATACATTTTAAGGAGACAGAAGCACAGAGCAGAGAGAAACTGTCTGACTACAATCGCTCTCTGTGATTGGCGTGTGCCCGCATCAATCATGTGCCACGCGGCCAATCTGTGAGGCGAAGATAATCATCTCCTCCCCCCCCCTGGAGGTGTGTTCGGTGTTCTGCCCACAACATGGCAGCATCCGACGATCAAGAGAAGTCAAAGTTTTGATTACAAAAAAGTTGCCTTCTGTATGATAAAAGGGTCGGATAGAGGCTTTAACAGCTTCCATTTGCATTGAATTAAAAATGTCAAATTAATGGTAATAAAAAATGTATATGTTCTCTTTATGGTGTTCTTGGGTGTTTCTTTGAGACCTTTTTTTTTTTTTTTCACAAATCCCTTTTCTGCTACACTAGATCCAAAACAAGCAAGTTTTGCTTCAAAAAACACAAAAGTCCTTCTGGCTCTATCAAGGTCATCTGGAATCCTTCAAGGATCACTTATCTACATTTTTTCATGCCATCATTTATATAATCCTCAAATACCATTTGTAATTGTGCCTTTACCACTGTCTGGCCAGTAATTTGTCACTTTGTTTGTTGCTACACAATGTACTCTTTTTTTAGTCAGTTTCCTAAAATGATTCGTTAAGCCAAGACGAAGAGTTATTCTTCACCTAATTGGGATGTCAGCTCGGTACTAAATCAACTCGGCCAAGACCCCTGGAATCTTTGGAGGAGGTTAACCTGGTGTTATCTACAAAAAGAGTGTGAGAATGAGGCGCTGCCTGGGGTTTGTGTCAGATTCTTGCGACTGTGGAACAGATCTGGAAGGAGATTTCGATAAATTGGACTGGAGGCAATCTTTGCCGAGCTCTATTAATAGAATCAATAACTTTTTGAGTCTCAGGATTTTCGTTTCAACATGGGTTTTGGAAAAAAAAGAATAAAAACCAGCTTCAAAATTACCTTCACCAGATAAGATCACATTTATGATGATCTCACCCTCATCTAATGCAAAATTGTAACAGTTACCAGAGGCATTAATATCCTAGGTGGTATCTGCAACAAATATGAAATATATTAGAAAAATAGATAGATACATGTCTCTAGCATTATCAGTATTGGGGTGTATGTTTTTACTGACATGCAACATCCCAAACTCTAACCCCCCCCCCCCCCCCTCCTCATGGGGGGCAGGAATTCGGGAGGATAGACATATTTAAACCATATGTTTCTCTTAGTTCATACATTTTTTTTTATGTATTCTCTACTTCCACCTTAAGGTTTAGGGGATGTGTATTTTTAGAAATCCAGGGTATGTGCTTTGACAAAGCACCAGTAGGTGCGAAACGCGTCAAGCGTGTGTTTGTTTCGATTGCTTGTCTCCACGATCCTATTACTGATTTTATTTTGGATTCTAATAAATATTTTTTTTTACTTGGAACTTTCTCTCAACTATATTATTGGATTCCTGGATGTCTTTCCTGCTGGCACATACCCTGGATTTCTGTTTATGTTCATTTGAGCTTTGAGTAGGCTTTTTTCTGTGCTTCAGCACCTGGGAATACCTGTTACTCACCTCTCATTAACCCCTTGAAGGCTGGAGACGGTCGTTACCTTTTGACTTTCCATTGATGTGTATTTTTAGCTTTGTACCCCTTTAATAATAAATGTATATCCTCTGATTATTTCCCTTCCTTTAATGTTGGCCTGTGTGTGTTACCCCCAATGGAGAAAGTGCTTTGATCTTTCTCTATCGTTAAAGTCAACTGAACAAATAAATACAGAGAATCTCATCATAGCAGCCACCACGCTTATCACAAACTATGTCACCCAAAGCCCCACACCAGTCTAAATAACATACCATAACTGTATTATATCCACAGTCGAGAAACGCCTTAGAAATGTCTATTTTCTATGAAACAATACATCAAATAAGTTGCGAAACGAATAGGAAACAGTCAAGATGTTGACAAGGTTACCGATAATGATTTAGATTCTGAAGAAGGCCCGTTGGATTGGTTATTTAATTAGCAGTTTTACTATAAATATACACTCCCTTTGCAAAGTTTGGGGTCACCAGTCCTCATCATTTCTAACCCTGTCCATGTCTGTATTTCCTCTCCACATCACAACTCATTTGCTTTTGTGTTTTCCTGGAAAACTAGGGAATCGGGGAAGTGACCCCAAACTTTTGAACGTTTGGATGATTTGATGGAAGAATTGATGAGAGAGAATTTGATGGATGATTTACTCAATTGTAGTCTATTCAATAAACAATGAACTGAGAAGTCAACTGCAAAATCAGTCACAAACGGCTGCATCGGAAAGACCCTCAAGCTGGAGATTTATGATCAGCTCTACTATTCATACTGTTGCTATTCCCTTATGAACCATCAATCACTATTAAATTAACCACAGTTGAAAAGTGTTTTTAGGGCTGGCTATTAAAAAAAATTAATTGTTTATAACTATTTTTTTTTCCTAAGGCAAGATCTAGTGGTATGGGTTTAACAAGCCCCCCAAAACCCTGTGACATTTAGTTGAGAAACTGCATCAAGTGTAAGCTTTTTAAATACAAATTCTATAATGAAAGAATACAAATTTAGTACTTTTATTGAGCGATCTTTGCATGTATAGCTGTATCAGGGGGAGGCCATGTTTAGAATCTTGTGTCAAATGGGTCAGATCTTCTTTTATGTAAGCTATGATGACCCAAGATTTCAGCCTCCTGATAGAGCTATATTGAGCAAAGAGGGCTCAAGAAGGTACTTTAAAATTCCTACATTTACTACAATCTTTCAATTAAACAAAACAAATCATTTTATTTTTACGAACAGTTCTTTAAAGTAACTTTTTGTAAACCTTTTTTTTTTATTATTAGACTTCTGTTTCTGTACTAGAAGCAACAGTTGATCATCTTGTCTATTCGTTTTACCACTTCTAAATATTTTCAGTTTTTAACTATAAATTCGTTACATTTTCAAACTTTTTTATTTTTTTCTTCAATAACTTTTTTTTATTTTTTTTATCACTATTCCAATTCTGGGAATTCGCTTTTTTTTTTTTTTTTAGCTCGAAATCTATAATGATAAGCGAAACCACAATTAAAACTGTACTATATAATTCAAAACTCTCTCACTCAGCACTTAGAACGAAAATACCTCTATAGTATACCCTCCCTATGTAGGCAAAAGAGGAGTGGTATTTCTTGTCAACTAGCATGGATTCTGCCAGGAGCATCGCAGGTTTTTACGCTTTACACAGACGATTGTTCCATTTCTCCCCCACCTTACTGAACTTTTATATTTTATTTCCATGTAGAAAAGGATTAGGGCTGAATCAGTTGGGATTATACATTTTAATGCTCTAGCTATATTTAGTTTTGATGCCAATTTTATCTTAAGATTACAATTCTCTATTCTTGCAGTGTAGCATCTGTTTGTCTCTGTAGAAACCATTTTTGTGTGGCATTTTGAGCTACTTCCAAATCTTAGAGCACCAGGAGCGTAATATTTTGTTCTGATGGTAATTAAAACCTTTTAAAATGACCCTCCAACCCTCAGTACAGAGGGGTCCAACGTGCAGCCAGCTTCATTGCAAGGTGCGGGCCCACCTGACTTTCCTGCCCATATACTCACTAACCCTACAAATGCACACTTTTGTTTGGTTTGAATAAAGTTTTCTTGTTTTGAACGGCCTGGATTACTGCTAAATAATCAAACATTTTTCTATGTTTCTTCACTATTACCGTAAATGAAAAAAAAAAAAATTATGTGGCCCGATACGCATATGCATTACTAATTATGTGGGCCACTTCAGAAGAAACTTGGACGCCCCTGCCCTAGTACAAAAAATAATCTCTCGAGTAGAAAGTAGGAAAGGTATAAAAAACATTCTCGGGTCCGAGGTGGAGCATCTATGTCCAATCCGCCCAATGCCTGCCATGTTGTTTTTTTTTAAATTATTCTAAAATGTTATTTAATTACACTTTTGGCTTTTTTTTTTGGGGAGGTTTTTGTCTATTTCGGCGATAGCCAAACTCCTCCCACTGACTTTTACAGCGAGGGGGCGTGGCTATATTCGTAAGAGCCGAGGTACTGCTGAAATGTTCCTGAAATAATTCCTCCCCACAGAAGTCCATGAATAGGACTGAGGCTACCACTTTGTTTTGGTGCATTTTAGGTGGTTTCGATGTCAGGAGAGATCAGTGTGTGATCACCTATGATTTTCCGAATTGCAGACGTATTTGGAGACCAATCAGAGCTACATGAGTAGCAGTAAATGTGACATTTTATTTAGAAAGTTAGATCAAGTCTTCTTCCATCTGACGCAAGATTTTAAACAACATGTCAGCCCCCTGATGGTGCTACCCAATCAAAGAGGGATAAATAAGATACTTTTATTGTTGCTGTCCTCGGTGCATAACCTGAATTCCTCTTTTATGTGTTTCATATTTTGGCTCTCATTGTACCTTAAATGCAAATATTCATGGGTATCCAACAAATGCCGGCTGTTTGGTGAGCTGCAAATGAGTGTTAATGAATGTCTGCTTCCCCTGCATATATTAATATAAACACCCCTTCAAGAAAGCCCAGACAATTGGGATGGAAGGTATTTTTTATTTTTTTTTTCCGCTGTGGAGAGTTGCCTTGGAAACTGAAATGCATCAGACGGCGAGGAGTTCCCAGGGTCCTGCTGTGTCACCGTTTTATTTTTATTTTTTATGTTCATTTTTTTTCTTCCTTCGAACCGATCCTTTTGTTGTTTTGGCTGAAAAATGCAGATTGTATTAACTCTGAACTTTTGCATTTAACCAAGCGCACTGTGACAGCAATAAAATGTGCCTTTTTAAAACTGCTATTTGGAAATTAACCTATAATATGTGCATTTTAAAACCATGAATTATACTCTGCATGATAAAAACAGTACCGGTGATTTAACGAAAATGGAAGGGCACAATGGCTTCATAAGGGGGCTACAGGTATCTAATTTTACGCTATAGTCAAGTTCTATCACTGCTGTGTGTGTCTTTCCATATATTTGTTGCCTTGCTTTCTTAGTGCTTTAGGATATGATTTCTGCTTGACTTTGGACAATGAGCTGGCTTGAATTCAGTGATAACATCCACATGGCAGAAGGCTGTGCGTTTAGTAGATGTTTATGGTGTCTTGCCCAAGGCGGATGAGTTTGAAGAGTAGTAATGACCGTAGTTATCCTCCAAAACGGAATGGATATTTCAACAAGGGTCTTGTTTTGTTTGTGACAGTCTTGGCTGGTTCAACCAATTAATTCCCCCCCCCCCCCCCAATGAGTGTCGGTGACTTCATGGGGGGCAGTTGATGGGGCTGATTGTCCAAACATGCACAAAGACTCTGTGTAGGGGGTGACCCTTACAAGAAATGGCAAAATGTTGGCTAGCAACGGCCCATTGAAGTCCATGTGTACAATTCGTTACAGCTACAACTGTCTGACCATGCAGTTGTGACCGGACAGCAAGTGGCAAGAAGAACCACTCGTTGGCAGCTTGTTCGTGGAAACTATTACCCAGTGGGGGAATTCTGTATCAGTCAGTACATTCCAGTAACTGTTGTGTGCAGGAGCAGGGTGGAGGTCATGACCAAAGTAAGAGGCTGAAGTCACCTCCCTATGATCCCATTAGGTGCTGTGGGGATGTCCTCAGCTGTCTGCTGTTTCCTTCTGGTAGACAGTAGATCTAGTGGGGTGCAGGAGTGTATAAATGGGTAAGTAATAAGCAGATGGGATAGATAATAGCAACCATTAACTTGATCTTGTACTGACTTGTGGATGTCTCTGCCTCTCCTGGAATGAATGTTCCTGAAAACAAAGCCAAGATAGATTAAAATATAATGAAAAATTATCTAGTCATTGCATTCAGGCAGGTGCATTAATTAAGGGACTTGCACAGCCTGAAAGCTGAAGAATTTAGCTCCAGACAGAGGGTACCTGTACCAGGGAGGCAGGAGGTCTATGGCGTGAGGTCACACAACGTCACGTGGCCCAGTCTGGTTTTGAATACATCACCTTATGCTTCGGGGATGGCAAAATGTTGGCTAGTGACGGCCCATTGAAGTCCATATGAACCAACATTAGAGTCATATTCACGAAATCCCTAATCTATCGTCACACAAAGACACTTGTAGGAGGAACTGTAATTGGGAAAACTGGGTCTCCGCAAGACAAATCATGGTACAGTATGAAGGAGTTGGGGCTGCAGGCGGCGTGCTCATTAAACCAATCCCCATGAAAAGCGGTGTAACCCGCCATCTTTTTGGGTCAAGCCCTGAGTATTCCCCAAGTGTGCTTTAAATCCAACTCTTTTCTATGGTGTCAGACCTCCCAATGTAAACTGTTTTTTAATATTTTTATATATATTTATTTAAATGAAAGGAGGCGTAAATCTGTCAAAGTGTTATTTAACAGCGGGATACAATTATTTACATGAAAAACGCTCTGTTCCAATACTCCTCCTTAAGAGACCGACACAGAGCGCATTTAGCAGAGCACAGTTTGTTATCCTGTTATAATTCCCAGCCTTTTCTTTATGTCCATCAACTTGGCACATTGCTCGGTTCTTGGACAATCACACACAGTGGGGTACCGCAGGATAAAATGTATTTCACGCTAGAGTCTGTGAATCTCAATGGTAAATTATAATAATTAATCAACGCGAGAAGCAGTTTGGCTTGGGAATGGCTTCTCAGAAATGTCAGTTAACTTTTCAGAATTAAGAGAAATTGATTGCATAATAGGGGGGCTAAGGGAGAGAAGCCCAAAAATAAATAAATAAAAATAAAATAACTACTTTTATAACAGAAGGCGGAAGTACGGTTCATAAAGGCTCCATACAACAAAATGTCACACGGCGGGCAGAACTGAAGCCAAAAGTTTAATACCAAGCCACGGCTTGCCAACTGCCAGTCAGTCAGTATAGACGCTGAAAATAGCTAAATAAAAAATATAGAGAGTCTGTCAGATCCTCCTTCATTTGGTTTGTAAGAGAACTATACAAGTTTTAGAATGTACTGGCAGGTTAGAATGTACTGGCAGATTAGAACCTTATGGCCCATCAAGTCTGCTCCAATTTCTTCCTACTGTAAAGTCCTTACTCTTCATTTGATCCTTGGACTTATCTTATATTCAGGATAGCATTATGCATGTCTCAAGCATGTTTAAACACCTTCCGCTACCACTGGAAGGATATTCCATGCATCCACCACCCTCTCAAACGTTTCTAATGATCCCATTTAAGTAACTTCTAATTTATTGTGTGACCAAGACCAATACTTTCTTGTCTAATGATCACCAGCCCTACCCTTACACTGATTATTACCTTGGAATTAAAACTGGGAACTAAGATAGGAACCATGGTCAGACCATATTTATGGAGAAATAAAACAACCCTAAATACAGGACCAGCGATGGATGGAAACTACATGATGAGCTTTTTGTGCTTTTTTCCCTTCCAGCCAAATGGTCAATCAAGACCAGGCTAAAGCGGAAACTAAGTGGAAAATAGCGTCTCATAGCCCCATCTCCCAAAATATTTATACGAATGACCATGACTGGTAGTCACACAATCCTTTGATTTAAACATTTTTATCTGACAGTAATATTAATTCTAAACACAACCTTTATTCATTAACATCGATACAAAGAATGATTCAGCAGAAAAGAATCATTTGGCCTATGTACTCTGCCCCAGACGCAGTACTGTATCTTCCACAAGGCAAACAAGGCACTCGCCTAGGGCGGCACTTTGCCAGAGGGTGTTAAAGCACACTTCTGGTGCTTCAAACATTTTCGCTTCCTCTTCCACAGTTCATCAAGCTTTAGCTCCTTAAAGTTAATCGGGGTGATGGGGGCATGTAATGGACGTGGTGGGGGTATGTAATGAGGGTGATGGTGGCATGTAATGGGGGTGATGGGGCATTTAGTGTGTGTGGTATGTGGGTGATGGGGCATGTAATGGGGCGATGGGGCATGTCGTAGGTGTGCAACGTGGGTGGGGGGGTGCCCAAATTTTGTCTGCCTTGGGCAGCACAAAACCAAGATACACCACTGCTCTGCCCAATTTTCTAGATACTTTCCTTAGTCCCTGGCCTTATTTTGTATTGATGATAGACTAATGTCTATCCCACGCATGCTTATACTCCTTCGCTGTGTTTACATGTACCCCGCCTGCAGGAAGTCTCATCTTTCCTCTAAGCAAAACATGTACATTGTTCAGATAATGGGATGTTGATTTTATTCATTCTTAGCAACATGAATCATTTTTTTATTGTTGGGTTTATGGACAGCCTGTCAAACACATCCGAACACTTAAAAACAAATCTAATTTCAATTTATCGGAGAAGAACATCACTCTAACATTCTGTAACGAAGACTTGGAAGCAGGAACGTTAGGGTGTCCAAAAACAATGTGATACAGATACACCACAAATAAATGTAAATCCTGTGTATATAGGTGGTGACTTGCTAGTATATACCAACACGTTTTATTGTAGTTCATGGGATGTGTTGCTGATATATTTGTCCCTGTCCTCTCGCTACCCAATATCCCTGAAATCAGGTCCGAATCAGGCTGTTCGGAAACCAAAGCACAGGAGGTGTTCGGATCGGATTTTCAGCTACCCCATGTGCGCCGATCAACCCCTAATGCGCTCAGATGGTCGAATTTGCCCATTCCAGTTTTCCTTCTTGGAGAAGGAGAACTGAAATTAAGACGATTAAAAATGAATAAAAAAATAACAGCAACCCCCTCTATGGCCAGCAAATAAATTTATTGGGGGCTATAATAATAAACAATAAACGTGACCGGCCAAATGGCTTCCAGGCCCCATAATTTATATTGGGCGTCTAGTGCAAGTAGCCAATGCCGCCCCCCCCCCCCTTTCAAAAACAGGGCTGGGATCCAGCCAAATGGCTCACAGACCCACGTTATACACCGGTAGCCCTGAAACCCCCCCCCCCCCGCAACAAAGTTGTAAAAACATGAGTGCAGACACACGAAAATGGCTACTGGACTACATACCACCGTTCGGGATCGGGAGAATTTTTCAATCTCAGCTACTTTGGCCTAATGTTTGCACTTCCGTTCTCAATTCTCCCTCTTACATAAATAAAGCCCAGAGACTTTTTGTCTCTTTATAAAATGATTTTATTATGGAGTTCACTTTTTGTAGGTCTCCGCAAAGACGCTGGTCTGTTTTATTTTATGTTTGGATTATCTTTTCCTGCCGAAAACTTTATTTCTTTCTATTTTTACAGCGTTTTTTCTTTTTTTTTCTTTCTTTCTCTACGGATTACGTCACCAGCAGGCAACGGGGGAATTACTGTGCCGAGTTTTGTAACTGCTTCATTTGCTGTCTGATTAGCACAGCTTAAATATTGCAGCTGATCAAAAGTCTCCTGGCCCCCGAGCAATGGCCCCCGTCATTTTAATTTTGTACAATTCGTTACAGCTACAATTGTCTGACCATGCAGTTGTGACCGGACAGCAAGTGGCAAGAAGGACCACTCGTTGGCAGCTTGTAGGTGGAAACTATTACCGTTGGAATTCTGTGTCAATCAGTACAGTCCAGTAACTGTTGTGTGCAGGAGCAGGGTGGAGGTCATGACCAAAGTAAGAGGCTCAAGTCACCACCCTACGATCTCATCATAGAACCAATGTACCGTGGGGATGTCCTCAGCTGTCTGCTGTTTCCTGCTGGTAGACAGTAGATCTAGTGGGGTGCAGGAGTGTATAAATGGGTAATAAGCAGATGGGATAGATTATAGCCACCATTAACTTGATCTTGTACTGACTTGTGGATGTCTCTGCCTCTCCTGAAATGAATGTTCCTGAAAACAAAGCCAAGATAGATTAAAATATAATGAAAAATTATCTAGTCATTGCATTCAGGCAGGTGCATTAATTAAGGGACTTACACAGCCGGAAAGCTGAAGAATTTAGCTCCAGACAGAGGGTGCCTGTACCAGGGAGGCAGGAGGTCTATCGCGTGAGATCACACAATGTCACGTGACCCAGCCTAGTTTTGAATACGTCCTCTTATGTTTCCGGGGCGCACTTTGCCCTAATTGGTGGGTATCCGCTCAACTCTATTAAAATGGTTTCTATTTAAAATGCCTACACTTTATGCAACCTTTCAATATAATCCGTATACATTTTGTTTGGTTCGTCATTTAAATTCATCTTCTCATTCAACCAGTCCTTGAAAAACAATGCTCCTTTTTTATTTATTGTATCCATAACCTCTGTTTAATGGAAGTCTGAGGCACCAATTCGATCTCCCCAGATGTCACACAACGGATAGTTAATACACCTTTTCCAGCTTTTTTTATTTTTCCGAAAAAGGTATAATTAACACACAGTTGCTGAGGAGAAAATGTCAGTGTTTTGGAAAGCTAGCTTCCATTCAGCAATACTACTGCTGTCAAGCTGGTTCCTTTCAGGATATTGAGAAGTGACAAGTTTGATGGATGAAGAATAAGGTTTTGCTCTCACCACTGGATCTCAGCCTTCTACTGAACACTGAACCACAGAGAATTATTTCATAAAACTGAACTTACACTGGATGAGTAGATGGAGGGCAGCTGGCTGGCAGCCTCAGGACCTGATTATTTTATATATATATATATATATATATATATATATATATATATATATATATATATATATAAAATAATGTTTTTTTTTAATTTTTTTGGAAGGAGACAAAAAAAAAGTACCAATAAGTTTCACAATAGCAATGAATAGGCTGGAGGACAATATTACAGTCCTAAAAATAGAGCATTGCCTGGTTCTGTGACCTCCAAGCCAGCTTGGGGAAAAAAAAAAAGCAGCTTTGAAGCAAAAGATGAAAAATAACTGTGCCTTTCTTTAAAACCAAGTACTTCAATGTAGGCATTTCCCCAGTCAATAAAGGTAAAAAAAAAAAAAAAATGCTAATAATGATCATATCATAGTAACTGAACCATTGAATTAATAAATAAATAAAAAATAAAAAAAAAAGAGGAAAGATCATAACTTGCTGTGGGCTTTTAGAGAAAAGATTTACATGACCTTCTCAACTGTGACCTAGAGTTGAACTATATTATAATGTATTAAAGTAGTACAGTGTGTACTAGAGTGCCAGTGTTCTAAAACTGAACACGCTGTGTAGCCAATAAGATATAGACAGGTACCGTACTTCCTGTTGTGGGAGAGGAGCAGGATTACCTGGGAGTTCATTGAAGCAAGATCCCCTGTCTTAATCCTGATAATCCTGGCCTATGGGGTCTGTTCAATAGAGAGAGAATTGCAAGGAATTGAGATGCTTTCAATTTTGAGGAATTTCAAACTTAAAGGGACACTAAACTTTTTTTTCAAAAAGGGGCGGCTTAACTGGGTCCCCCCTGCTGATCCCATGCAAAAACGAGGGTCTCTCGCTGTGCTAGCAGCAAGAGACCCTCGCATTCAGCTATCAGAGCAGGGCTAGCTGCTTAATTTTCCTTTAAGGCCAAAAACATAATGGAAGTATCCAGTAACCGCCTGATATAAATGTATCGTGATGAAGGGACTGCTGTTAAATACATTATAGCGTCTACCCAAAAAAAAGAGAGAACTTCAGGGAATCGAGACGGGAATTTCAAACTTTAGGCCAAAAGTAGCCAAGTTGGAAAAAAAATCTCCAATGCAGCTGAATGATGGGAGATTATTTTTTTTTTCCCAGAATTTTTTTTTCAGAAATTCTTTCTTTTGTTGAGTAGACTCAATGTTCAATGTTGGTGCCGTAAACGGTTTTCAATCGCAACCAGTTGCCTCTGTGATGAGATTTGCATTGACATATTCTGACAGCACTCTGTGCTATAGCCCAGTGATCAGATATTGTAATGTATATTAAGGCGGAAGTGTAGGACATGGCTCCGAGCAAGCAATGCCTTTCTGATGGTTTGACACATGTCACATTTCTTTTATTTTTACTGTTTGACACGTGTTGGATGTCTAAGTGTGGTAGAGGTAAATAAAAGTACACATCATCAATATGCTTTAAGGCTTCAATAGAAACTTTTTATAGGAGGTCAAAATCTTGGAAACTCTCATGGTCAGAAGGGTAGTTTGATTCAGTAATGGCATGGTCACTTTACAGCAATGGATCTGGTTAGGCCGAGTATATTACTATTCCAGAGTTGAGGGTTTGAAGTCTCAAATGGTCTACAATAACCTTGTGACATTAAAAAAAAAATGTCAGCTGTGTCCAAGTGTACATCTAATTAGGGCATTAAGTATATATACTTTTAATGCTTACTAATGGGAAGAAAGGCCATAGAGGGAGCACAGAAAGGCTGCAGTAGATTATATATTATTCTTGATAGTCCTTTGGTAAACTGTTTCCTGTCATAGGCCATCTTTTCATTAGTGTACGGAGGGGGGGGGGGGAGCATAGGGGGCATTAATCCCTCCCATAGAAATTAAAACAGCCGACTGGAGCAGCTGCAAGGGAAGGAGTAACATGCTATTTAGGGTAGGTTAACTAGACATATAGAGCAGAAAAAAACACATTGCAGGCTGGGGAGTGCAGCAAAAAAAGCTTTTATTTAATTTTATACACACCCTTGTTGTCAGTCGTTTGGCCTGCTCTATTTCTCTCCCTCTAGCTGGTCTCCTCTCCTCACCTTCACTCTACCGGGGCTGAGACACAATTTGGTTTATTCAAACATATATTGCACCTAGGATTAGTTAATACTCCAGCTGTTTAAGACTATATTTAGGATTTAGGAGTAATAATTTCAGAGGACTTAAAGGTAGGTAGGCAATGCAATAGAGCAGCAGGAAATGCTAGCAGAATGCTTGGTTGTATAGGGAGAGGTATTAGCAGTAGGAAGAGGGAAGTGCTCATGCCATTGTACAGAGCACTGGTGAGACCTCACTTGGAGTATTGTACGCAGTACTGGAGACCGTATCTCCAGAAGGATATTGATACTTTGGAGAGAGTACAGAGAAGGACTACTAAACTGGTTCATGGGTTGAAGGATAAAACTTACCAGGAAAGGTTAAAGCATCTTAACATGTATAGCTTGGAGGAAAGACGTAACAGGGGGGATATGATAGAAACATTTAAATACATAAAGGGAATCAACACAGTAAAGGAAGAGAGTATATTTAAAAGAAGAAAAACTACCACAACTAGAGGACATAGTCTTAAATTAGAGGGGCAACGATTTAAAAGTAATATCAGGAAGTATTATTTACTGAGAGGGTAGTGGATATATGGAATAGCCTGCCAGCAGAAGTGGTAGAGGTAAACACAGTCAAGGATTTTAAGCATACATGGGATAGACACAAGGCTATCCTAGCTATAAGACCGGGAACGGGGGACTAATAAAAGTATTAAAAAAAATTGGGCAGACTAGATGGACCGAATGGTACTTATCTGCCGACACATTCTATGTTTCCATATTTCCCATGACTCTCAGCCATGGTGTTAAGCATCAGTACTCAACATCTTGAGTGACCAAGGTTAGCTACTGTATCATTATGGATTAGTGCTCTAGCTGCTGTGGAATACACATCTCCTGATTCTCAGCTACACATTTATCACAGCACCTGGAGTGCCAAAGGTTAGCCTCCATTGCCTCATAACTACCAACTTTTTTTTATTTTGAATCCAAGCCTTTACATCCATTTTTACTTCTGTCTATCTAGCCTCTTCTTTTTCAAATACTGATTCTGAAATGCAGAAAAAAATGCAAAAACAAATTATTTTTCCAAATATTAAGTAGTGTTACATTTGAACAAATATTTGGCACCATTTGTCCCACTTTACTTATTAATAGCAAACTCAAAAATGATTAGGTATTTTCTCCTCCCATTGAGATATACGTTCAGTAACTCAAATTGTTCGATTCCTAATATGCCGCTTATAAATAATTGCATACTACATATCACCAGGGTGAAATTCACCCGCAGAGCTGTCTTAAAATTGTCTTACATCAAACTATTTTAATGCTAATTACCTTCACAAAATAGACCTCAAAAATCACTTCCCCCCCTCCCCCCAGCAGCCTTAATTGGTTCGCGGTTAGTAGCCTTCCTTCAGCTTTAACTGACCGGCAATCAACACTGAAGAGCACTAAAGGGCAGGCTATTTAAATTAATGGCAGTATTAACAGGTATATCAACTCAAATACTGTGCCAGTTGTACATGTAATAACTGAAGTCGAGTAAAATGAGATTGATCATGTCATTGGCACAAGAATAGCTGGCTAAAATTAGTTATGTAATAAGAGTAGCGTTCCTTAAAGCGGCAGTGAAGAGGCAAGAACTTTTTCTTTTTCTCTACGTTGTACATGAATTGGGGGCGTTTTACTTTAAAACAAAGTGTCTTCTAGTTTTTCATTGAAAAAATGATCATCGCGGCCTCTAAATTCAGTTTCTCATTGAGAGTACATAAGAATTCTCTTCTCTGGCGGTTCTAAGCAAAAGTTGTCATTGACCATTACTGTGGAATCAGCCTCTCTGTTAAACTAAAGTACTTGTAGCACGTTTGCAACATCAACAACTTTATGCACAGTTGTTAGTACATCTGGGCACATAACTGTCTCACTCTCCACTGCAGAATGTAGAATGCATGTACGTCCAGGGGGGCGCAATTAATTAAGGAAGGGGATCCTATAAGAACTACCTTGAGTAATACGAACACACGTGAATGAAGGGGAAGAGATTGGAATGGCCACAAACAGGACATCTGAGAGATAAAATCCAAGGTGATTTATGTTGGCTGTATAAAAGTTAGAGAGACCACCTTTCTAGATGAACATTATTCTTGTTGAATTTTGATCTCGGTGGATTCTCTTTTTAAAATGTAACACTAAAGATATGTACAACACTTTTTTTTTATATATTTTTTTCACTTATTATATTTATGTGTTAACAGGAAGAACACAACTTGTCTGCTGCACCTCCCATTTGTTTTTAGCACTTGTCAACGCCTCCTTCACTTTTAAAGTTGTTTAAAAAAAAAAAAAAAGATTTTTTTTTTTATTACACTTCACCTGTTAATCCTCAATTCACCATTGCTTTTGATGCTTTGAAAAGATTAACGTTAAAGAACAAACTAACAATAGGGGCATTAAGTGCTTCCCCGCGGATCCCCAGCCATTTCCAAACCTCTGTAGAAAATGATATTGATTAGCCAAGAATATTGTTCCGTGCTGGCTTTATAATTACACATAGTGGCAAGTTTATTTAGAAGGTGAGAGAGTAACTTTGCCTGCTGGGTAGTTTAAAAAAAAAAAAATAATCAGCGTGTTCCGGATCTTGAAGAGATGTTATGGTTTAGGCGATTTTTGTACTTAAACTGTGGGAAAAAAAAAAATTCGGAAAGTTTACACAAAATAAAAAAAATTATATAGAAAGTAAAGATGCATAACGTGGGGGAAGAAATTCATGACAAGATTTCTCAGCTGCCTTGATACTTTTTATAACTTTTTAAAGTAAATTTCTTTACCTATAATAGAAAAACTTATTATTAATATTATTTATTTAACATCAGTAAATGGGGTTAAATGTTGAAAAACAGTAAATAATAGAACCAGAACACATCCACCTCCATCAGAGGTATTTTTTTTTCTTATATTTTGACATAATGTAGGGTATTTTGGGAGCACCATTAGTTCAAGTGAAATTCTATTTATTTTTTTAAAAATTGATTGGTAAAATCTATATTATTAATATTTACTAATTTGTATTAAGAAATATTTTTAAAATTCAAATTTTACATATTTATTCAACACAAAGAGGGACTGTTTTTTTTTTGGGTGAAAGTTTTCTTTAACTTGACCTGGTGGTCTCAACATATCTATATTTTGGACTTTTTTTTTCTGTGCTGGGGAACTACAACTTCCAATTTAACATTGCTGGCTCAAAATAATAAATTTGGTACAAAATAAACCTTAATGAATTCATGAGACAATTACACACCTTCTGTAAAAATGATTTAACCTCTAAAATATATTCTAAAATAAATAGAACAAGAGGTGATTCGTGTATGTTTTAATGACTATGGTTTCATGCAATTGTTTATTACAATAAACAATATTTACAAGAACTTTTACACTCTCTTGTACCTTTTTTTGGGTTTCTTCTGAATTTCGAATTCAAGATAATGTACAAAAAGGAGATTCAACTATTTTAATGAACTTTTTCAATACCTTTAAAAATTATCAGTCAATATAATGGTTTCCCACCTCTTTTTCCCCTATTTTTGTTTATTACACCTTTGATTATTCCCTCTCTATTTGCATTTGTAATTTTTTTTTTTAAACTTTTTTAAACTTTTTATTGCTTCCCCTTCATATATTATTCTACTATCCTGTTAACGATACATTGTAACAAAAAAATACATATACTTACATATAAATTTTAAGTGTGCATGTCTGCTTTCTTTATGTATTTTGTTTTTTCGTAGTTTTGCCCCCTGGGAGAGAGCATATAATCAGTCCCTTGTTTTTGCACCTGTTACTACCTTAAATATTATTCCCTTGCTAATAGCTCTCACTACCCATTTTTTTCAATAAAATGGTTAATTGAAAGCTTAGTGATCAGTCATTCATGAAGACAATGTATTTGATCAAACCAACAAAAGGGGAAGGTCCGCCATGACTGGAAAAGGAATAGTTGGGACTCCAGAGTAGCTGTAGTGATGCTTTATTTGTAAAAAGCCACAGCTTGGTACAAAACCGATTCACGCAGTGGAATAGCAGCCTACGCATTTCGGACCAAAACACCAGAGCTTTGTCAAACTATTACACCCAGGAGGTTTCTGCTTTGAAGTATTTCACTACTTTTGAAACATTGAGGCAGTCCGATTTGACATTGAAGAACAGGCAAAAAAAATTCCTTATGTTTAAATGAAAGATTGCATCAAGTGTAGACGTTTTAAAGTATAGTATAGTGTATAGTATACTGTGCTCTATATCGCTCTTCCGTGCTCTGTATGGCTCTATCAGGGGGCTGACATGTTGTTTAGAATCTTGGGTCAGATCTTCCTTCATCTAGTGTTGGTTGAAGGAAGGTCTGACCCGAGATTCTGAAAAACATGACCGCTACCTCATCTAGCTATATAGAGAAAGGTACGTTTGTTTGTGTTCTTTTATTAAAACATTTATATTTAAAATGTGTACACTTGATGCAATTTTTAAATAAAACGTGTGTGGGGGGGGGGGGGGTATCCTGGCGTATTTCCCTAATCCCCTCGTCCCATCTACTGTGGTCTTCCCCCAATCCATTTGCCCTTTTCAATCCCCTCTCCATATTAAACTGGAAGAGCAGCTGGTTTTTAGGTGCATCTTTTTCTAGTGGTTGAAAAGATCCACTAGGTTCTAGATTAAAAAAAAAAAAAACTCCAAAATAATGAACTTCCTCTCCTGATGGGGTTGAGCGGAGCATCATTTGTGTTGACATGATGCTCCTGTGCGTTGTACGAGATGCACCAAGACATCTTGACAAGCCAGACTGAGAATGCTTTGCGTCTCAAACAGAATGGCAACTTGGTGTAAAACTGATGTGCTAATTAGGACCACATTTGTTTTCCAGATAATCCGTTCTAATTCAATATGAAAATGGTCAGTAGCAAAGTCCAGAATATATTGGCAGGAGATTTTTAAACTCGCAAACCGACCTCCTGATCCATGACTTTGGAATGTCTTCCTTTTTTTTTTTTTTTTCCATTTTTAAAACAACAGAAAGAAATGGGACACAACCTTAAGGACATGTTGGCCATCCCTGATCAAATGGACAGATCTAATTGACTCCAAGATACACACACAACCAAACATGTTTTCGAATGTTGAAGTTGAGACAGCTGCAGTGATCTGATTAACAGCCACGCATTTCGCCTGCCAGAAAATAGGATGAATACGAAACCCAAATTTCAAGAACAACATGAAATGCCAAAGCAAATTAGTGATTTTTGTTTGTAGTGTGCCTGTGAAAAATCATGGTTATCTGGGCAAAACCAGAAGAATGAAAGGAAACGAGTGAATTGTCATCTCCTTACTTTATAAAACATTAGAAAAAAAAAAGTATGTGCTAAAATAGATACTATTTATAAAATATTTTAATGTCCTATTTTGCTTTTTTTATTGTGACGACCCATATAACAGTCGATTTATAAACTTAAAGTAAAAGCAGAAATTTCCATTATTTTCACTCTTTTCAGTTTCTTTGCCTCTATTGCTGATATCATTTTAATATGTAGTCTAAAAATGTTTTTTTATTAATTGCCAATCAGTTGTGTGCGTGTTTAGTTACATAACCTTTGAACATAAACAAATGTTTGCTGTATATGTTTTTTTTTTTTTTTAATATTCGTAATGCCAATTTGTTTTGCTTTGTATTGTGTGTTAGCATTTTTATTTCCGTCTTTGGTTCAGTCCATGCCTCTTTCCGCAAAAGAGTGGTGATTAAAGATTTTAAATGTTAGAAAACACTTCACAGAAACATGTAAGGGTTTAAGATTTTTCTTTGTTTCCCTTTTTTTTTTTTTTTTTTTCGAAAAAGGAGAGGTGATAATATCATCCATGCCCATGATGTTTAAGCCTGATTTGGTATGTTATATGTTGCATTTGATAGGCAGCAAGGGGAGTAAACAATATGTTATATACAGACACAATAACAAGTGTCTGTAAACAGATATAAAAAAAAAAAATCATCGTTATTAATAGTATTTTTTTTTTTTAGTCTACAAATCTAGAATTCCAAAAAAAAAAAGTTATTTTGTTCATTTCGTTTTTTTGTTATTTTATCTTCTCTTTTGTCATGTTATTTTTGTCATTGTTTTGTATTCCCAGAGAAGACACTGGGGACTTTTTTGACAGAATGAGAAGTGTTCTACAGAAACAAGAGAGCATGCAGCGTTACTGGAGAACAGAGGTACAGTATTCGAAATGGCTATTTTTGTTCACTGTTTTTAAATAGCAAGATCAGTTCACATGGTGAAAATTGGAATTAATTTGATGATTTCTCTGCAATGCTGATCGCATATTGTTTTAGCACTTTAGAGATATTTCTGTAACTGTTCTGGATTGCAAGTGTAGCATAATAACTCATCTTATTATTGACGAAGACTATTAGTTATTTTTGGGCATGTGCATATTTGTTTTTGGTTTTTTTTTTATTTTTTTTTATTTATGAAAGTATCAAAAGGGACATACAACATTAAAAAAATTGTGTGAGGGGGTGACCCTCACACCACCATACTCTTCCAAATCGCAAATATTTTCTTATGAATGGGGACTCTAGTTCGCTTTATAGAAAGCCAATAGTATTACATGTATTCCATAAGCCGAAAGTCTATAAACCGAACGACATTCGGTTTATAGACTTTCGGTTTATAGAATAGCAATAGCATTACATGTATTCTATAAACCGAAAGTCTATAAACCGTATGTCGTTCGGTTTATAGACTTTCAGCTTATTGAATACATGTAATACTATTGGCTTTCTATAAAACGAACTAGAGTCCCCATTCACAAGAAATTCTTATGAATGGGGTCCCCATTCATAATAAATTTCTTATGAATGGGGACTCTAGTTCGGTTTATAGAAAGCCAATATCATTACATGTATTCCATAAGCCGAAAGTCTATAAACCGAACGACGTTCGGTTTATGGAATGTGTAGATCAATTGATTCGTAAGAACGAATAAAACTAAACTCAAATAATGAACGAATTTCGTCTGAAACGAATGCAGTAATGAACGAAATTCGTTTTAGACTAAATAAATAACATTTTCGTCCGAATGGACGAAAACGAAACGAAAATTTTAGTTTTGCACATGTCTAATAAATACATTGTGTTAAGTTGTGATTCGGTGCCACAAAAAAGAAGAGAAAAAGAAAGAAAAAAAAAAAAGAAAGAGAAACACAGACAGACATAGATGGTGCTAGATCCATAGTTCCCCACGAGTTACGATGTCTTGCTACTTTAAGTCACTGTTAAGTAGAGAGCTTTAGATTTAATATATCAACACTCAATTCTGTTTTTCCACGGGGACCAAGTTTTGTGAAATCTGTGCATTTGGTCTTTTTTTTAAAGAAACCTTCTTCCATTCTACAAATAAAGTGTACCTGGGATTGAACCTCTCCCCAATTTATTGCCCCTTTTAGCTACCATTTCCTTGCCATGCATATTTTAATTGACATTAGAATATTTATTAATAAGTTATTTTGGTGCTTGTTTTTCAGAGGGATGTACATATTTGGCAAATAAATTTAAAAAAAAAATAGATTTGGTTCAGGTTATTGGATGTGTCAAATAACTCGTCTTTTTCTTACACATTTAAATATTGAAGTCAACTTGTCGTTAAAAGTTTTCATTTATAATACATGCTACTACCACAGATTAATTTGAAATGGCCACTTAATTTTGCCAGAACAAATGGTTAAACAGAGAAGAAAAAAAGTTAATTTTTTTTTTTTTTTTTACAGGGTGTTTTAAATAACAGTATCCCACCACCACCTGAAAACGCCGGGGAGCACAAAGAAAGAGAGAAGCTACTGTTAACCAAGAGAGAGGTAAGTTTGCGTTTGGAAGTTTTTAGACCATGGGTGTCCAATGTGCAGATCAAATGCAGCCCATCGAACACCAAGATGAAGCCCAGTTTACTTAATCACCCATATAATTGTTAGGCCCATATATGTATAGTCATGTTTGAATAAATAAGATTTTTGGACTTCTTTTGCATACCTTCCAACTTCTGCCGCCGCTAGTAAGGACGTGTGAGGCAGCACTAGGTCTAGGGTGGTCGAGTGCCCCAGACAATGGAGACACCAAGAGAAGGCAATGGCAGATCCTGAGTCTGGTCTCTGAAGGGGGCACTGCCCATGTCGGTCTGTCTTTTCCTTCTCCCCAGTGTCTGTTAGTTTTTTTTAGTTTTTTTGTGAGCTTTCTATTTGACTTTTGTTTGGTTTGGGGATTCCTGTTCTAACATGGCATCCTTATTTCTAGATGTCACCCCTAAACTCCACATCCCTCCTTTTATATTATATTTCTATTTTACTAGAATTTGTATTCCATCATGGTTCCAGCTATTCAGGGTCACATTATTTATTATTTACGTTTATATTTCTGTTCTTAAGGTAGAAATGCTTTACGAGGAAATTCTGTATACACTAGTGTACATGGCTGGGGTTGTGTCCTCCGAGCATATCGCCAGTGAAGAAGAACTCTTTTCTTATCTGCAAAAGGTACGCCAATCCTTTCCTACTTTTGCTATGTGAGAAGAGCTATAAAAATGGGTAAAACATTTTTTTTTAAAGTTGCTGAGTTGGTAAAATTCTCGCCACTGGAAAATCATTCCAACGTGGCATATGTACTCCTTCCTTTATTGCTGTTTTCGAGCTGCCCTGTGTGGGATAACAAATAACTTTTTACAGTTGTTGCATGTAAGTAAGCGATAGGCATGGAGAACCAGAGTCCTGCACACGTGCCGCTCAGTTCTATCAGGGCACAACTAAAAGAAAATTATAGTATTATAAGGACAACGGTGGTAAGATATGTGAAGGTCCATAGAACATCATTGAGTTGTCCTTCACAGACCACAGTAGATGTCCAGTATAGACAGTGCAAGCTACATCTGCAAGCTAGGCACTACCTTAGAGTTCTGCTTATTCAGCTGAGACTTGGGATTCAGAACTGCTGGGGCCTCTAGCCACTTTACCCAAATTATACATTTTTTTGCTCCAATAAATTTGGTTTGGCTGGGAATGAACTGCCCACTCTTAATTTTGCTAATAATAGAGCCACAGGGTGAGGTGGTACAATAATAGAGATGGGCATAGAGACACTTGGGTGGGAGGTACACAGAATTTGGTAGAGGGTTACAAAAATAATAGGAATATGTGTACAGATGTTGGAGGAGAGTAGATGGACTACAGAGAATAGGACGTGGGAATAAGTTATTCAGGGGATGGCTGGCAAGGGGGGCTGGAGGGCAATTGTTCTCTAATCTCTATCAGTGGACTGGGATTGTACCACTTTTCACTTTTAAATGTCCCAGCTGGTAACAATTTTGCTCTTGCTATCCAATTGTATTGTCTGCCTGTCAATCTCTGTACCTTATCTAACAGCAAAGCTGTCTTGCACGTCTATGTGTATCTATCTCTGAAGCTATCAGGTGGGCTGATGAAGTGGCACCAAGGGTAACTAGATAGTTTTTGCCCCCTCTCCATCTGGGCCAACAGTTGCCAGCCGTCCCCTGGGAATATTATAAGAGTTGTGAGCTTCCACACACTGGGGGTGGGAATATAATAAGATAAACTGGCATCTACTAATGGGGGCAGGGAATATTTTAAGGAAGGTGGGCGTCGCACATTGGGGCCGGGGGAGAGGTGGGCATGCAGACGAAGGTCTCTGCCCCCAAATTCCTTAAAAGCTAAAAGGGAATAATCTACTTTCAGATACAAGTGTTTTTTGGTTTCATGGGATCGGTTGCTTCTAGTCAAGATGATGCTTTTTTTTAGTTTCGCAAGTATGGATCTATGTACCATTCCCACCCGACTGCTGGGTACATGGATTACAGAGTTCATCCTGCCCCCCTTATTTATGTCAGGGAAATGTGAATATAAGATATCTGAGAGTGATCAGCTAAATGTTCAGCCATTCCTTTTTTTTATCTTTTATGTATTTATTTATTCTGTTACTCATTAGGATTTTTTTTTAAATTCCCTTTATGTTCCAATATTTCTATAATAAAAAGAAACCCCCCTGTTCCTTTATTATAATATGGAACCTCCATTCCAGACTAATTCATATCTATCATTTTTCACTGTTTCCAAATAGGATATATATATATATATATATATATATATTTTTTTTTTTTTTAATCATTGAAGAAAACCAAGGCATGGTGTTTAAATGGCTTTTATTGGCCCAACTTGCCCCCCTTTTTTAACCTCAAGCGGAGAGGGTTGACACCTTTTCTTAAAAAATATACCGGCCATGCTTCTGTCTCCATAGACTTAACATTGGCCCCAAGCCATTTTTTTTTTTTTTACCGGTCTGCCAGTAAAATACAGACTGGGTGCCACCCCTACTTGTGGCTCATATGGAAATCTTTAATAGTGTGTCCCCTTGTCCCATGTTGTTTTTCCTCTGCCTTCTGCTATATTTTTCCTAGTCAGTCTGCTCTGTTCCAAGAAGGAAAGAGAATATGTTGGGAAAGTTGCTCTTACACTTTTGGGGTCTAGTCAATGAGTTAATTTATCACACTTCATTAAATTATTGATGCAACCTTTCAGTTAAACAGAAAAATATTTTGCCATACTGCTTTTTTGTAGGTAAAGTGTGTGTGTGTGTGTGTGCGTGTGTGTGTGTATATGTGTATATATATATATATATATATATATATATATATATATATATATATATATATATATATATATATATATATATATATATATACTGTATTTGCTCGAATATAAGACGACCCTGATTATAAGACGACCCCCCAAACTTTGGATATTCCTTTAGGAAAAAAATTAAAAGCCTGAATATAAGACTACCTTATAGGAAAAAGTTTAACTTGTATATATTCACATGTAGATTGCTTTTTCATATTAACAATTATGATATAAAAAATGCATTTCTTGTTTTTGATTTCTTTTATGTGCCAATGCTGCCCCTACCCCCCAGACTTGCCCAAAGCTACTTCTCCACTCCTCCCTCCCCCAGACTTGCCCACTGCTGGCGCTACCCCCTCCCCCCCCAATGCTCTCTCTCTCCCCCCTCCTTCCCCCCAACGATGGCTCTCTTCCCCCTCCCTCCCCCCAATGCTGGCTCTCTTCCCCCCCCCCCTCCTCCCCCCAATGCTGGCTCTCTCCCCCCCCCTCCCTCCCCCCAATGCAGCCTCTCTTCCCCACTTCCTCCCTCTCCCCAGCTCACCCACTCTCCCTGGTGGCTACTGACGGTTATGATGGTCAGCTGGAAAGGTCATGTGGCCTCCAGGCTTCCATCATAGAAGTCCCGACGGACATGCAGCGCAGCAGCGGAGGATGTCTGCGCGCATCGCGCAGACATCCACCGGCTGTTAGCGAGGAGGATCCAGGTCTCCTGCAGTTCTGTGGGGGACCTGGATCCCAGTCTTATAGTCAGACCCTCGTCTTATATTCAAGAAAATACAGTACTCACCAAAAATGTTCTGTTAATTTTCACATTACATCATTGATTTATTTTGTTTTTGTCATTTTGTTTTCTTACAGGTGTTTGGAATGAGTAAGAGTGACCATGATTCAATCCTCCAGCGTGTCAAGGAATCAAAGGTAATATCGCTAGTCCGAAGATTATTGAGTGTTTTATGCATTCCTGATTGTCGCCAAATACATGTCCCAATTTGGTTTTTCCTAAGTGGTAGAATACCACAAAATGAAGCCGGACTGAAACTGGGTGACCTTGTTGGGCACTGTGGTCCAGGATTTCCCAACAAATATTAAAGGACAACGGTCAAATCTTAAATAACTTGGTTTTAAATAAAGGAGGAAACCCTAATACTTAGTCTGTGCCATCCCCCAGGCAAGCAGTACAATACAATTGTGTCTCTTTACCTGGCGCCGCCATCTTTACTCTTGCTTGGGTCAGATCTCCTTCTCTCCGGCCCAAGCTTACCATCTCCATGTGGCTAATCCTCCCAACTCCAAGCAGCTGCTCCCTTCCCATATGGCCCATATGTGGGGGCCACATGGCATTTGGAGGCAGGGCCACAACCAGTTGGGAGGCGGAACTGCAGGGAGCTTGGATCACATAGTAGAAGATCCGACCCAACCAAGAGTTAAGATGGCAGCACTTGCATGTGGATCTAGTGCTGCCAAAAGGTTAAACAAGCAACAGTTATTGTTTTGCTTTCTAGGGAATGGTTATGTACTACGGTTTCCTCCTTCATTTAAAACAATGTTTATTTAAGTCTTGACCGTTGCCCTCTATTAAAAAAGAGAAGGATCACATCACTCCAATCCATTATCTGCTATTATATTAAAATATATTATTTTTTTTGACATATGGGTGGTTCTGGGAACTGGGTTTGCCAGAGTAGCCCAGAAGACTGGACCCGGCGCACATGTAACCAACTTCAAACTTTTTGTATATCTAAATGAATGATGATTCATGTGGACTTTAAAGAGGAGAGATGTGCAGAAACAAGGGCTAGAACTGAGCAGAGGGGGAGAGCTCGCTGGAAAGAAGAGCGTATGAAAGAGCAAAAAAACGGCTTTGAAACTCTAAATAAAAATAGAATTTGATTCCTACAGCATGCGTGAACTTAGCTCGAAAACAAGTAATTAAACGGCAAAGTATTTTCAGGTGACTTACAGGAAAGGATGCCGTGCTTGAGTTAAGGATCACGATGCATAATAACGGTGCAAGACGTATACGAGGGAATAATGGAAGTGGGTGCTTATGTGAAAGCTTTAAGGATTCCAGTGCAAGGTAGAGAGTTTAATTAGGTTTGCTGTGGATGGATGATAGCATCATTAGCGGCTTTCACAGCCATGTTTACTCCATTAGGCGATATTTATTTATTTATATTCGATGGCAGCTTGCTAAACACTTGCGTAGGTCAGGTAGTTCATCCACCGTTGGTATATATCTTTTTTTCTAACAAACAGTATAACAATAACAAGGACCAAATTTTCTCGATTATCTTGCGTATCGCTATATGGTTCAAGGGACAATATAAACTTATGTGATGCGTACAATTAAAAGTCCAATCTTTTTAGATTTTTTTTTTTCTTTATAAATTTGTTTTAGGTATTATTATTATATTATTATTATTATTCTCACAGGGATTTGACTCCGTGATCTAACGGCTTCCATTTGCGATCAAGCAGATGTTTCATGTGTGTATACTTTGCAGGGGGGGGGGGGGGGGGAAGCTGCCCCCCCCCCCCCGCAAGCTGTAATGTTCCAATCCTGCAATATTCCACAATGCATTGCTCCAATTAAGAGCATATTGCGCCCCAATCTCTCACCTCCCCTTTCAAGTATTCTGAAAGCACAGGAAACGCGCCAACTTGATTCTACAGAAGCACAAGTGACAATGACAGGGGTCCAATTATGGTACAAAATACATGCCATTTTATCCTCAAAACAGCAGCCGCCATGCTCCCCCGTGCAGCACGAAGGTTGATGCAATTGCCGACTGTCACTCACTGAGATCCTCATTTTTAAAGGGACCGTATCACCTAAACATTGTTTATACTGTGAATGGAAAGAATAGGAAATGATTGAAAATCATGTTAGCAAAATTGCAAGCAAATGCATGCATTGCCATTTTTTAGATTGGGTGTGTGTGTGTTGTATCCTGCTTAGAACGTCACCATTGCCCTTAGGGCCCCCATTTTCTTAGGAGGTCTACACAGCGCCTAGGGGTAGACCATTAAAAGAATTCAGAAATTTAACAGGGGGCGCCCACCTGACTTTTCACTTAGAATTCCCCAGAACCATAGAACTAATGACCGAGATCGGACCAGGAGAGATGCGAAGTGTCCTTTTAAACCTGCCGTCGGCATCGCTCTAAGACACATTAGGCACGTGCATCCAGGGTTTTGTTTGCCCCCTCTTGAAGCAGTTCGTAATTGTTGTTCTGCTAGTCTTGGAACTCGGGAAAGGAACAATGTAGAGAGCTGAAAATAGTTGCGTTGACTATGAAATTCCACCCTTAGTACCTTTGAAACCTATAATAAGGTCTTCAGGATAGAACTGTAATTTGCTGTTTAAAAGGAGATTATGACATCAACGTTGCAGTTTATGTGGTGTCTAATCACCTTGCGCATCTCATAACTCAGGGAAGGAACTATGTTAAGAGCTGAAAATATTTGTGTTGACCTAGAAATTCCAGCATGAATAAGCTGTCAAAATTTCTTGATTCTAAAGTTCACTGTCCACAAGTTTTTCCTGCTTCAAATAAACGAACATTTTCTGTTTTATAGTTAGATTGAACACCCAACACACTTTGCACATTTCTCTCACACTCTTTGCCTGCTTCGTGCCACCCCTTAATGTATTTTTAAAAAATATTTGAAAGAAATAAAAAATGTACATGTTATTTATATTAGTACCTTGGGTGCACTGTAAAAACGAAGGTGTGGTATTCTTGGTTACCATGTAAGATTCAAGATGCCCGTAACAAACAGGGTTCCTCATTAGTGACAGCCATTTCCCAGCATGCTTTCCTGTTCTATAGTTACTTGTCTGCTTCTCATCGCTCATGCTTGATATGATGTGATAAATTCTAGCTAATCCGCAAGAAGTGGCTGAAGGTTTGGTATCAACCTAAGGGATTTGTCAAATGCTAAGTAATAAAGACACTAGAAAATGAATCTAGCTTTTACTTGCCAGTTACCTCTGGAGCGCAGTAGTTTATTGTGCAGTGCGGGTTTATATATCTGAGGGTCCGTTTGATAAAGAGAGAAGTGCAGGGAATTCAGACGGGAAGGCCAAAGTAGCCAAGCCGGAGAAATTCCAACTCTGTTACATTGGCCTAAAGTTTGAAATTCCCATCTCAACTCCATGCACTTCTCTCTCTATTAGTAGCCCCTTTAAGCTCTGACTCCTAGTAGATAGGATTTGATGATGGGGGTTTTTTTTTTCTGCAGACACAAAGGTGTTCAGGGAGATAACGACATATCGAACACCATGATGTGTGTAACGATTTGTGGACCAGCCATTGTGAAAAATGGCTTTTAATCCAACACACTCCAAAATGCATGCCGACTTCAGTCTTACATCACTATGAAAAATAATTACATTTAAAGAGGGATTAAACTCCCAAATTAATTAAGGCCATTTCCCCCTGTTTTGTATCATTTTTGAATGGTACTTCTGCAATGTACCACTCAAAAGTTATCCCATAGTCCCTTTTAATGTGAACTGTTAGGAAGGGTGATGGAGAAATAAATGCCAATGTACTGTAGAGCTCTCTGCCTCAGGTATTGGGTTAATGCTGTCTGTAGCTCCCTTTTATGCTATGTAACCAGTACTGCATACATTTTTGAAGCTATATGAATAATTGTAATGTAAACAGAGTAGGAAAACTGGGTTACAGGAGAAGCCAGGGCCACACATGCTGTCTGCACTGTAGTAGACTAAGGAACACAGAACATTCTGAAGATTCAACCATGATAAAAACAAAAAAGTAAGTATTGGAGACTGGTTAATCTTTCTTTAAAATAGTATGTAGACCTAAAGGTATTACAAATAGGACCGTGGGTGGCTTGATATACCAACTTTTTCTGCATTTAATTTTAAGCTATACTTTTTATTTTTTATTTTTACATTTGTAACGTTGCCTTTTCTTTATCTCCAGGCTCCAGTTTATGCTTTAAAAGTCACAGTGGTACAAGCCAGAAATCTACTTGCAAAAGACGCCAATGGTGAGTTTATCCATCGAAACAATGCTTGAAGATTGGAGTGGTTTGAAAAGATACAATTCCCTTATGGCAGTCTTGGCTTTAGCAAAGAAATCGCAGTGTGAAAAAGATTTTGACTTATAAGCCAACTGGGGATATATTTGGCATTCGTATACAGAATCTTTCTTGGGGGGGGGGGGGAATAGATAGCTAGAAATATTGTAAGATTTGTTTTATTTAAAGAGTGAGGGTACTAGTAGAAAGTATTTTGTATGTGGAGATACTAAGCCTTTACTCTCCCAAAGAAACAGTGTAGTGATTTTTTTATTTTTATTTTTGCAATTCTCTTGTCTGTACACCACTGTTCACTGTGAATAGACAACAGTATGAACCTTTTGGCACTCCAGCTCCCATAAACTACAGATCCCATGATGCTTAGCAATCAGATGTGGTGCTACCATAGAAGCAAATTAAGCATCAGCTTAGGGCCCCTGCCTTGCCAAGGGGTCCTGCACAACACCTAACTGAGGGGAGACCATTATAGAAAGGGAGTAAATATCTGACAAGGGTTCCCCCATTAGCTATTCCACTATAGGGCCCCCAAAAACCTACAAAGTCCCCTACTAGTCAGCATTGTGACTGACTGAGCTTCCTCATTTTTCTACCTTTGTGAACTGGGCTTGGATCTCTGCCCCCCTGGTGGTCAGGTACTTGGAAGCAGGAGTCAGGAGGGCAGCTGCGGTGTTCTGGCCAGAACTTATACCTATCAGCTCTGGATGATTAGTCCACTAATTCTGCACTGGGTAATAAGTTAAAAGCTGTTCTCTGTAGCCTTTTTAAAATGGGGGTGGGGTTGGGGGAAGCTGTGCCCCAATTTCCGAGGTCACTCGGAGCATTACAGCCCGCAGAGTCCGCATATGTGTCAAAATAACGCATGGATCGAATCAACAAAGAGAGATTTGTTCCCAAGAGCTTGCAATCTGCACTGTCAATCCCATACACAGAACACGGAATCCCCTGTTAATAATAAAGTTGTGTCCTATTCTGTACTGAAAAAAATTATCTATTTTTCTCCTGTGTGTTCTGCCACAAAAATACATGTAATAGAGAGCTTTGAAAAGAGCTTGCTGTTTTTAATTGTGTTTACATAGACTGGAATGGTCTGACACAACACACAGTAAAGCTGACATTCTATTTGCATGTAGTGGTGGTAGTAAGGGGGGCGGTGGGCACCATGGGGAATCTATGCTGTTGCTAGGCATTTGCAGGAACTTCTCTCCGCAGCAGAATCCTTACCTTCTCACTCTTTTTCCTATAAAGCATTGTGAATGGCTTATAGTGATTGGAAACGTTCTTATCTGGAGCATTTACATATTATCGTCATTCAGAGTGGTCTGCCACCAATTGTCTGCTCGCCCCCCCCCCCCACTTATGTCCAAAGAAAAAACCTCCCAAGACTTGTTGCGTAGTGTCCTCTGCAATTCACACCTGCCTGCTCTCTTTAAAGATCACGTCTGCTTGAAAACAGTTGATTAGTCTTCAGCTTCCCCCCCAGCCCTTGGGTGGTGATCGACTTTTTCATAAACTGCCCGTTTTCCTACAGTCGCTTCCTATTTCTGGACTCTCGTGATAGGCGGGCAGTTTCCTAAGAACATCTCTTTAACACCTCACCCAGATTAACACCAGCATGGCTCGGTCTGTAAGCAGAGTTGCCATAGCTGGCCATGTTTCCAGGGACACACGTGTTCCACACGCTGCAGAAAGAGCATGCAGAGTGCACACCTACAGTATGTAGGATGCACCTTTATTAACAAACTGGATTCTGGCCGATGTTTCCAATACTTGTGTTTGAAAAATACTTCCATTTAGCTGCATTGGAGAAGTTTTCGAACTTGGCTGCACTTGGCTCAAATGTAAAATTCCCATCTGAATTCCCAGAAGTTCTCTCTTTGTTGAGTAGATACTTTAGGCTTTCCAACAGATGCCATAATATTCTACGTTGAGTTGGATGCTCTTTACTTGATGTCCAGAGGAGTAGGGCAATATACAATAGCCTCTACCACGTCATTCAACATCCTTCTATCTGAATTTGAACTCAAGATAATACTTGAGTAAACACAGTGCATTGTACAAAGTTAGCCCTCTTGACATGGCTCATGTGGTAAATAATCCCCCTGGGAAAAGCTCATGGTTACAGGTTTCATTTTCCAGAAGGGTACGTTCATCTTGCTGAGGTTGATAAAATGAATTCCATAAAGTTGGATAATGCTATCATCAATTACTGATTCAACAAAGTCTGAGAGCATGCACTGAAGAGATGGGATTCTCCACAAAGAGAATAAAAAGCTGTATAAGAGCTACAAGTTCAGAAATCTTGGGGATAAGACTGTTGTTTACTACTCTTAGAAAAGGATAGAATGTCCCATTGCTTATATCAAGTTGTTTTTCCTCTTACAGCTCTACTCCTATGTGTCACTTAACATAACGCACTGAGTGGTTCTAGAACACAGTACGAAAAAAGAGAAGGGATATTTTATAATTACTGAAACCTTTTGTTTGTGAAGGTGTAACAAGTCTGTGCACCAGGAGCTGATTTATGCTTGAAAGAACAGGTTTATTTATTTAAATGATAACTGCAGTATTGAAAAAAAAAAACTGGACACATTAAGAAATTAATGGATTTATTTGTTTCTTTTAGTAAGTTTCCAAGTTTTCCTGCAGTGCTCTGTGCAACAAATGGACATCCCCAGAATCCTATTGGTAGCCAATCGGTGTACTCCCTCAGAGATGCATAGGAATGGCCACTGTGAGTGTCCAGGACGTCAGTGATGTCACTAGTGGCATCACACTAGTGACATCACGCATCAATCACCCCACCCCTTCCATCCTCAGGGAGGAAGCTACCAGCTTCAATTAAGTGTTCTCTGCACATGCTTCCTGGTCTAGCCCTCCCCGTTCAGATGACCTGTCATATTGTAATGTAAAAAACAGCAAGTTAGAGGCAAAATGTTCAGTGCACAGGTTTAGACACTATTTAAATTTAATCTGATTCATGTAGACAGAAAAATAATTTCACTTTACCATTTTCTCTTTTCTTTTTCTCCTAAGGTTTAATTTATAATTCACAAAGTGGAAATTGCATGTTTTATTTTTGTGTGGAAGTTATGTTTTAGGCTGTTTAGCGTCTTTTTCTTTTACATGTACTCACCAGTATTTTTAAACTTTCCAAATTGCAAAAATGATTATGTGCCGAAATCTAAATTATACAATATGTAATTATTTTTTTCCCTCGTCTTCTAGGTAATTTTCCTTTGCAAACTACTGCTGTCTGAGACACACAATTCCTATTTCCTGTGCTGTATATATATTTATATATATATATATATATATATTTAAATTGTTCTCTCCTTAGATCTACCCTCAAAAGCTGGGCTCAGCCCTTGAGACCTCAAATAGCTTTCATACTGCGGATGTTCATCTTAAAAATCCCTTTTTCTTAGAATTGCTTTCTGCGAATGTGTCTGACTGAGGTACAGGCATGTCAGAAACCATTAATTTATGTTTTAATGGTTTTTAACAGTCGTTTTATGGGTCACTAGTGCCAGCTGAACACTGTAGGTTTTGCCATGTATTTTATTTCAATTTTTTAACATACAATATCTAGAAGAAGAACATATATAGGACTTAATTAAAAAAAAAAAAAAAAAAATCTATACCAACCCAGGCGGTGGAGAAAGTAAGCAGTCTAAATTATTGCAATCTAGTTTCTTAAGTAATAAAGATGTCCTATTCCATAAAACTATTACCAAAAAAAAAATCACTCCTGGAGTTAGGACTTTTTATTTAATTCTTGTTAAAAAAAAAAAAGGAAAATCTTATGGCTTTTATACAACCGAGGTTTTACAACAGTTGTCAGGGAGTGGGCGTGGCTGATTCATTTATGCAATGCGTTATCAAAGAGAATTTGGTGATAAGAATATTGTTTACAGTGAGCAGTGAGAGAATATTTGAATGGCTTTTCTCGGTAAAGTGCAAGAGGTGAATTGTATCAAAACACCAGTAATTTGTAATTGAAATTGGATTCATGAAGTTGTAGCTTTATGAAACTTGACATTTCTATTTTACAATCATTTAGCCTGTGGTTAAATTTAAATCCAATAACAATGAAAATCCTGTTCAAGATGAAATCTTGAATATATTCACTTAGCAACTCTTCAAACGGTTTCCTTACCACAGATGTCAAGCCTACAGGTCTGTAATCACCCAGCTGGGATTTTTATCACTTTTTAAATATAGGCAACACATCAGCCTTACTCCAATCTGTGGGCAGCATACCTGAAATAAAAGAACCCCTTAAAATCAAAAACACCTGTGGGGCCAGGGCCTGGCTTAGCTCTTTGATCAAGAGTTTCTTATTTTTTGTGAGAAAACTTATTTTCTTCTTTCAGAGGCTGTAGTTTTTTCATCAGTAAATGCAAACACAATTCGCATTTCACACAAACTTGGACAGCTGTTATTGCATTGGAAAACATGTGCCCATGTGCAGGCTATATAAGGTGCCCATGTGCAGACCGTATCGCTTGCCCATGTGCAGACCGTATCGGGTGCCCATGTGCAGACCGTATCGGGTGCCCATGTGCAGACCGTATCGGGTGCCCATGTGCAGACCGTATCAGGTGGCCATGTGCAGGCCATATCAGGTGCCCATGTGCAGGCCGTATCAGGTGCCCATGTGCAGACCGTATCAGGTGCCCATGTGCAGACCGTATCAGGTGCCCATGTGCAGACCGTATCAGGTGCCGATGTGCAGACCGTATCAGGTGCCGATGTGCAGACCGTATCAGGTGCCCACGTGCAGACCATATCAGGTGCCCATGTCCAGGCTAAATAATGTGCACAACCATCTTGACTGTTACTGAGTGATGCCAGTAGCCAGCGACTAGCGGAGTATGTTTGTGGTGGAATCCACTGTCCATTACCAGATCTATGAATATCCACAGAGCATCATTAAATTGTCCTTCAGAAAGTCCAGGAAACTTCCACCATGAATAATGCTGATCCCTACCGCTGGGTACGACCAGTGGCAAAATCAGCTTCGCTGACTGCTGTAATTAAAAAAATTTAAAAACCAAAGGCGTTCTAGTAAATATAGTAAATAGTAATAATTAATACATCTGTTCTGTCTTTTATCGGGCCAGGTTTCAGCGACCCCTACTGCATGCTGGGGATAATGATCATGCAAAGCGCGAAGGAAACTGAGGAAAAGAAAGAGAGGAAGTTCAGCTTCAGAAAGAAGAAAGATAAGATGGAAAAACGCTCCAGTGTAAGAGAAGTTCTCCCAGCCAAGTACATCCAGGTCACCGAGGTCAAGAGCAACACCTTAAATCCAGTGTGGAATGAGAACTTCCTTTTGTAAGTAATCCGAAGATTCCATATTCTTCTCCACTGTTTAGATCACGAATGGGCCTCTTTTGCCCCCGTCTCTATACCTGACCATGTCTACCAAAGTTCTGGAGGTGTTAGTCAAGACTCCAGACCCAGCCGGGTGACAGTGTTTGGAGAGGTCATGCCTACACAAAGACAGCGTAACGTCAAGCCTGTTCAACCATAATTTTACCAATTTTCGCAATAGATCAAAGTTGTGACTCCTAGATCACGCTGTCTGGTCTGTCCCATTTAGGGTTGCCACCTGGATGATATTTTACCGGCAGGCCAATGTTAAGTCTATGGAGACCTTACCAAGGTCAGTATTTTTTGGAAGAAAAGGTGGCAACCCTAGTCCCATTGCATTTAGGACAGTTTGACCACAATGGTACAATTTTTAGATGGTCAATATCATTAAGGAAAGGTGTTCCCTTGAGGGTGGATCTTCTAATACGGGCTCATCTCATTATTGATACTATTTGCAGATTATTGCACCTAAGGTCTCCAGAAAAAAATACCTATTTCCTCCATAGATTTAAATTTTTTACTAGCCTTTCCTGTAAAATACCTGGTTTGTGGCAACCACCTTAACTTTTCTCAATTGTAGGACAAATAATTGTCCTGGCTGATGCGTAGCAGATTTTATTTCTCTTTTATCTAATATACCAAAATTCTAAATGAGGCCAAAAAAGGAAGGAGTTAAAGAATGTTAATTCTTAATTAATTCATAAATATGAATGGAATAGTATCTTAATATATACTTTATTTTCATATTGTGAATTGCATGTTTTTTCTCTACTACAGTGAAATTGATGACATTTACAGTGACCAACTTCACCTAGATATCTGGTATGTAAATCCTTCTCTTATATTAATTGTCAGTTTGTTTTTGTTTTACTCTGTACATTATTACTAGGTGCTTGAGTTGCCTCCATAGAATTAAGCCAATATTTGACTGACGCTTAGTTTATTCAGAAGCGTGGAGCACAGAGCAAGAGCCAGGAGCTGGGGGCAGATTATTTGAGTGCGATCTGCAAGCTGTGGTCAAGTGCTGGGTGCAAGTCCTTGGTGCAATGTGGGTGCTGGGTGTAAATCATTCATGCAATCAGGGTCGGCGCTACCATAAGGAAGCATAGGTGGCTGCCTTAGGGTGCCACAAGGGGGGGTGGGAAAATCGCAGGCGCCCCCAGGCCCGCTATCAGGGGGTTTACTTACCTCCTTGCTGCTCTGCAGGTCTGCGGTTGTGAGGGAAGCGTTGTACGCTCCCCTCCGGCCGCGCAGCTTCAGTAAAGTTTGTTTAAAAAAAAAATGGGACCTGAGTAACTCCGGTCGCATTTTTTTTTTTTAACAAACTTTATTGAAGCCGCGCGGCTGGAGGGGAGCGCACAACGCTTTCCTCACAACCGCAGACCTGCACCGGGTCAGAGGAGGGGGGCACCAAAATGCACCTTCACCTGTGTAGACAAAAATCCTTGCACCGGCCCTGCATGCAATCTAGGAGTAAATCCTGAGGGCTGGTTATTGGGGCAATCTGAATGCTGGGGGCAAGACCTTGGTGCAATCTGGGTGCTGTGGCAAGTTATATTATCAGCTCCTGTGGGTGCAATGATGAGGAATGTGGCGGCGATAATGGAAGGAGAACAATTGGAAATGAAGTCAAAAGGGAAGACGAGTGAAATAAAAATGAGGAATCCGTTTAATTCAAAACAGACCTTAGGCTCTGAACACCTAAAACCATGTGGGGAACAAAGATGGCACTGGCGAGCTGTTTGGGGACACAGCTGGCACTGGAGAGCTGACAAGCTGTTGGGGGATATAGATAGCACTGGAAAAGTGTTATGTCACAAAGGGAAACAAATTTGCACCATTTTATGTTTTTATTTGCAATATGAGAGCGGCCCACTGCTAAAGCGTTTGTCCCAGCCCGTTAGGATCACAATTTCCCGCTCCACCCCGAGAAACAAGCTCACCCCCACCTCCCCACGCGTTCTACAAACTAAGATCCAACTTGAGCACCTTTATATGCAGAATTTCCTTCCTGGTATCATCATAGCCTCCGCTATTCTAAACTCCCTGAACAACTGGAGCTGGTATGCTCATATTACATGGCCATTACATCCCACCCACTAATGGATGGCGTCCAGAGAAAAATGTATTATTTGAAGGCACGCCCATATACGATTGTGCGATCTCTAGTTTTAAGAGATGAATCTCCTCTTTAGATTAAAACAATATTGGTGTATTGTGATGCAATGGTGGTTGGAGTAGAATAGCCATTATTATTATTATTATTATTATTATTATTATAATTATTATTATTTAACATTACAAGATGAGTATCTCTTATCCAAAGTGCTTGGGACCAGAAGTATTTCGGATAACAGATCATTTTTCCCAGTAAGATGTATTAAAGCCTCTCCGCTCTCATGAAATACAGCAGTATCAATGTAAATACTGTATAGAGCAAATAAATCCCTGTTACTGTGATGTAGCTGTGATGTGAGGCATCGTAGGGAACCTGCCGTTGGCGTGTCAGGTCTGCACACGTGTCACTGTATGACCCTCTGTGGGCGTGGGGGAATCCAAGCATGCATGGAAAGGCTATATCACAGCTTAAGGGGGCTGGACGCTGAATAAACTGTTGTGCTTTTTTTCGTGTGGAATGAGTGGCAAAATCATAAAAAAAAAATGTGAATAACAGATTTTTGGATAAGGGATACTCGACCTGTCATAACATAATATGACTAAACCTACAATTTCTTTCATCTAAGATGGGTATTGCAAAGAGATGTTTAATGCACCTATTTTAACTCCAGTAGCGCCTTACTGGTAAATTCTGGTGTTCCTGTAATATTATTCCGGTGTCATTTTGTAGCTTTTTAAACTATATATTTACTACTTCCAGCCATAGGCCACGCCCCCCTAGTTGATATTATGCCGTGTGTAGATAGTGGTTATCGGGTATTAAACAGAGGGGCGTGGTGACACCATTACCTGTGCTGTTTCAGGGATCATGATGATGATGTGTCCGTAGCCGAGGCTTGCAAGAAACTGAACGAAGTCAGTGGATTTAAAGGAATGGGGAGGTAAGATATTATTTGGCACTAATCTTATCATTAAGTTCCACCTGCGCCTGTGAAAAATAACAAAAATGAAGCCAAGCTGTCTTATCAGTTTGTTCCTTAGCACTCTATCCGAAATATTGAAACAAAGGGTAATAGCATTATTGATGTAGCTATAGAAACCATTCTCCCCATCTCCCCAAGCCCTCCTCCTCCTCATGTGACATCACAGCGCTCACAGGCGTAAACACAACAAAACCCTGCAGCCCCAGCCCATGAAACACCTGGGTTCCACAGGTACAATCTGATTCCACAGTAATGACTAATGGTAGAACTTTCCCAGAGGGGGAGCATGAAAACTGCTACGTAGTGAGACATTCCGCCTCCTGGGCCCTCCCTCTCACTGATGTAACCCCTTGAAACACCTGGGTTCCACAGATACAATCTGATTCCACAGTAATGGCTAATGGTAGAACTTTCCCAGAAGGGGAGCATGAAAACTGCTACGTAGTGAGACATTCCGTCTCCGGGCCCCTACCTCTCACTGATGTAACCCCTTGAAACACCTAGGTTCCACAGATACAATCTGATTCCACAGTAATGACTAATGGTAGAACTTTCCCAGAGGGGGAGCATGAAAACTGCTACGTAGTGAGACATTCCGCCTCCTGGGCCCTCCCTCTCACTGATGTAACCCCTTGAAACACCTGGGTTCCACAGATACAATCTGATTCCACAGTAATGACTAATGGTAGAACTTTCCCAGAGGGGGAGCATTACAACTGCTACGTAGTGAGACAATCCGCCTCCTGGGCCCTCCCTCTCACTGATGTAACGGAATTCAGACGCCCCAGTGAAATAATTTTCCATGTAAAATTACAGGTGGACTGTCATTTGTTTCAAAGTAAAAAATAAATTCATTTTAAATGTAATATTTAAAAACATGTACAAGATCCAGAAAATAAGCTGCCCCTTTAAGGAAACTGATTCTGATGTCTTCTTTTCTAGTCACAGGAAAGTGTTTCATATCTTATCGCGCTTTCCAGAGCAGGTTTTTTTTTTTACTATTCATTTTAGCAGTTTTTAAGGATGTGGCAATTTCTATTACATTTTCACACAGAGCTTGTCTTGTGTTATCGCAAGATGCACAGTCCAAGAGCTGTGAGGAACAACCTTGTCTTGAAAAAATGACTTAAAAGATGCAGATAACCTTCTCAGAAATGCAAAAAAAAAAACGTGTCTAGATAAATCCGGGCCTGTTGTGTAGGGCCACATTCATCTTTTGACTGACTGAGAGTATTAACTCCATTTTTATTTTAGAATCCAGCCCCCTGGTTGGTTTGGCATGACCCATGGTAACATTCCATTTACACTATGAGCAGTTCCAGTACCTGAGGCAGAGCTGGGCTTCACTTCTGTTGGGTCTGGTGGGCTCTATCTACTAGTGCAGAGAGAGAGAGAGACCCTCGCACTGCACTAGCAGTAAGAGACTGTCAGGGTCAGTCTTGACCATTATGCTTCCAAGAGAAGCTCCATGATTGCAAGTAACTTAAAAAGTACATGGCAGTTTATGCTCACGCTAGAGCCAATTGACTTCTGACTCTGTATTAAAAGCTTTTTTTAAAACTTTAAAAATGTAGGAGAGTCTGGTGGGGTGATATTTGGACATACTAACTGGGGTAACAACTACCCTGAGCCATGCACACCTTATAAACTGTTACTAGTCCCTTTTCATTCCAACTGAATCCCCCAGACATTTTTTTTTGCTTGAAAGTTGTAACATGCATCAGTTTCCAAATATCTGCAGTGCCAAGGTTAACTATCACTGCCTATGTTTGCATAGATCTGCCATACCTGAAGAAGTAATAAAATAGGTATGTTACTATTGGCTCTGCTCTGTAAGCTCAGAGTTGCCCATTTAGCTGCCCCCGAATTGAAAATAATGGGATATGTAACTCCCAAGCATCTGCAATGCCAAGGTTAGCCATCACTGGCCTTAGGTGACTTGTTAAAGACCTTTTCAATCTAAAAACACATTTTTTTGTTGTTGTTGCTATTCTTCTTCACTAAACTGATTTCTATGTAGCATTTTGGGGAAATGTGTCAAAAAAGCCCCAGGTGCAATTTTATCTGGTAGCGAACCTAACGATTCTCCCTGCTGTGCTGCACAATTTAAATTACATCTCAAAGCTGGAATGCCCCTACAGTGAGCCACAGGGCAGCTGTGGGGTTCCGAGGCACGCCAGACTTAATCATTGAGCAATTAGGCTACAATGTGTCAAAAACGGAATTTTTCATCAACGCATTAGAGGAAGTTGACACTAATGTCCGCATAGAGTTGGATTAGTTGGTCCCCGGAATATCCATAAGGGATTACAATACAACAGGAATGATAAACGTTCTGTTACAAAGAGTCTTCTCAAAGTATTTCAATGTATTTGTTTTTTTACACACAATAATCGTCCAACAAACGTTTCCCATAATATTTTTTTTTTTAGAGGTTATGGTTGCTGTAGACAACACCACGTTTCCATTGTCTGGTGGCATCATTTGTATCGGTTGCCACCGCTTGGTAAAGAGCTATACTCACAGTCTGTGAGATGCGGGGGAACCATGTAAAAAGACTCTGCAAGGATTTGTATAGCAGTCATATTGTTATCATAGTGAAATTGTTTATTATGATTAAACCTATTCCGCAACCTGTTGCCCCCTTCCGACAAAAACTTTTTTTTGTTTTTTTTAAAAGCACCATCAAATGGTGTAAACGGAGAGGTCAGAGGGTGGGGGGGGGGGGTTTTGGTACAACCGTAATTGGGACACAATTTGCCGAATAGCATTGTACTGGAAACTTAATAAAGGGAGCAATGAGATCTGTGCCGGTGATGGCACAGATCTCTCCCATGTTAATTCACAGTCTGAAAGACCAAAGATCGCCAGAGTATGATGTCCTACCCAGATGTCTTTAGTCACGGACAGACAGACTGTAGAGAGAGGCCTCTTCTCCCTAATAGTACATAACCAGTGATTTTGGAATCAAACTGTAAATGATGATTTTCTTCCAGATTATGTAGCTAAAACTGTTAGGGTTGTTCTTATAGTTTGTCATCATTGCTATAGTTTGTCGATTCCCTTAAAGCTTGCATAGAGATAACAGAACATTTATCTGCTCTTGCCAATGCCGTGGCCATCTAGTATCCCCCCCACCCCTTGTAGAATTCCATATATTTGTGTATCCAGTAGCCTTTCAATCCCACTGAGCTCTTTTTGCAGGTACTTCAAACAGATCGTCAAATCGGCGAGGGCAAATGGAACTGCGGGGTCTGCAGAGGACAATGCCGACGACTTTTTAGGCTGCCTTAACCTCTCCATTAATGTGAGTAAAGAGGATAACATTAATTACCTCTGCTTCTAGGAGAGCTTCTTTTTGTTAGAAGACGAATTCATCCTCTTGATGTGTGCGTCTACTTTGAGCTCCGAGTACTGGCACTGTCTACTTCTATGCATTAATGTATTTTTATAGAGAGAAAACGTGGGTGATCTCACACCATAAGCAGCTTTCCATTTCCTCACCACACCCGCCATTTTGTTTTTAGAAAGAACATTGGTGACATTCTAGAACTTTTCCAAATTAAGTTCAAAAGAATTGTTGGTAGATTTTTGAGTCTACTGAATGCAAGTGACTAAAGATACCTCGACATGCTACCAAGGTGGATAAAGAGATGCAAGTTGGTTCCTTCTGATTGCCCCCTGCTGGCCATTCTTACACCAACTGAATGCTTGGGTTGACCACTCGGCCTATAGTTGCCCTGTTCCCTCAATCCATATTAGCTTCTCCTATCTGTTCATCTTGTAGCTCTCCTTGGCCAAGTCACAGTTGAATGAGTATGGTGTCTACTGATATCACATCAAGGCATTAATTGATGACCAATGGCACTGTGGCCATGTTGCCACAAACCAAACACCATGCCAGGGACCTATGAATGTATGGAGGGTGCAGCTTGGTCACGTATGTTGGCTTTGGGCGGCATTCACTTTGATTGTAGTCAGGGGAGGGCTGGCAAGAAAGTCAGGGGAGCAATTGCCCACCAGGCTGCACTCTGTCCTAGCTCATTGGGCGGGGCCTGCACCACTTTTCACTTCTAAATTCCCTAGTGCTCAAACATCCAACTGCAGCCCTCCCACCTGCTCCAGAACAAAAAACCTCATAATTCCCCACCAGCTTTCTAGAATGGCAGAGAAATGTGGTAGCTGTAGTACAGAAATAGGTGGAGAGTTGGATGCTTACGCCCTAGTGCAGTGGTTTCCAAACCAGTCCTCAAGGCACACCCAACAGTCCAGGATCACTTTAGACACAATTGGGTAATCCCTGAAGCCTGCACTGTTAGGTGTGCCTTGAGGACTGGTTTGGAAAGCACTGTCCTAGTGTGTAGCACTCTATCTTTCTATCTGATTGTTTTGTCTGTCTATCTGTACCGTATCTGTCAGTATATCTGTCCTGTTTGTCTATCCGTGTCGGTCTATCTGTACCTTATCTGTCAGTATATCTGTCCTGTCTGTCTATCTGTGTCTGTCTATCAATCTCTGTACCTTATCTGTCAGTATATCTGTCCTGTCTGTCTATCTGTGTCTGTCTATCAATCTCTGTACCTTATCTGTCAGTATATCTGTCCTGTCTGTCTATCTGTGTCTGTCTATTAATCTCTGTACCTTATCTGTGAGTATTTCTGTCCTGTCTGTCTATCTGTGTCTGTCTATCAATCTCTGTACCTTATCTGTCAGTATATCTATCCCGTCTGTCTATCTGTGTCTGTCTATCAATCTCTGTACCTTATCTGTCAGTATATCTGCCCAGTCTGTCTATCCATGTCTATCAATCTCTGTACCTTATCTGTCAGTATATCTGTCCTGACTGTCTATCTGTGTCTGTCTATCAATCTCCATACCTTATCTGTCAGTATATCTGTCCTGACTGTCTATCTGTGTCTGTCTATCAATCTCTGTACCTTATCTGTCAGTATATCTATCCTGTCTGTCTATCTGTGTCTGTCTATTAATCTCTGTACCTTATCTGTCAGTATATCTATCCTGTCTGTCTATCTGTGTCTGTCTATCAATCTCTGTACCGTATCTGTCAGTATATCTATCCTGTCTGTCTATCTGTGTCTGTCTATCAATCTCCATACCTTATCTGTCAGTATATCTGTCCTGACTGTCTATCTGTGTCTGTCTATCAATCTCTGTACCTTATCTGTCAGTATATCTATCCTGTCTGTCTATCTGTGTCTGTCTATTAATCTCTGTACCTTATCTGTCAGTATATCTATCCTGTCTGTCTATCTGTGTCTGTCTATCAATCTCTGTACCGTATCTGTCAGTATATCTGTCCTGTTTGTCTATCCGTGTCGGTCTATCAATCTCCATACCTTATCTGTCAGTATATCTGTCCTGACTGTCTATCTGTGTCTGTCTATCAATCTCTGTACCTTATCTGTCAGTATATCTGTCCTGTCTGTCTATCTGTGTCTGTCTATCAATCTCTGTACCTTATCTGTCAGTATATCTGTCCTGACTGTCTATCTGTGTCTGTCTATCAATCTCCATACCTTATTTGTCAGTATATCTGTCCTGACTGTCTATCTGTGTCTGTCTATCAATCTCTGTACCTTATCTGTCAGTATATCTATCCTGTCTGTCTATCTGTGTCTGTCTATTAATCTCTGTACCTTATCTGTCTGTATATCTGTCCTGTTTGTCTATCCGTGTCGGTCTATCTGTACCTTATCTGTCAGTATATCTGTCCTGTCTGTCTATCTGTGTCTGTCTATCAATCTCTGTACCTTATCTGTGAGTATTTCTGTCCTGTCTGTCTATCTGTGTCTGTCTATCAATCTCTGTACCTTATCTGTCAGTATATCTATCCCGTCTGTCTATCTGTGTCTGTCTATCAATCTCTGTACCTTATCTGTCAGTATATCTGCCCAGTCTGTCTATCCATGTCTATCAATCTCTGTACCTTATCTGTCAGTATATCTGTCCTGACTGTCTATCTGTGTCTGTCTATCAATCTCCATACCTTATCTGTCAGTATATCTGTCCTGACTGTCTATCTGTGTCTGTCTATCAATCTCTGTACCTTATCTGTCAGTATATCTATCCTGTCTGTCTATCTGTGTCTGTCTATTAATCTCTGTACCTTATCTGTCAGTATATCTATCCTGTCTGTCTATCTGTGTCTGTCTATCAATCTCTGTACCGTATCTGTCAGTATATCTGTCCTGTTTGTCTATCCGTGTCGGTCTATCTGTACCTTATCTGTCAGTATATCTGTCCTGTCTGTCTATCTGTGTCTGTCTATCAATCTCTGTATCTTATCTGTCAGTATATCTGTCCTGACTGTCTATCTGTGTCTGCCTTTGACGACAATGGGTGGGTTGATGTAATTGCAAAATGGGCTACTAAATTGTTTTTGCCACTTGGGCCAAATGTTGCTACCCCCTCCCCCCTGATTGTTGCATAGTGGCCACTGAGTCAAATATTATGGAGGGAGACTAGAGGAGGAAGTAATACACTAGATGTCTGTACTGTGTTGTAATGAATGTCTTGCTTGATCATCATTGTATATGTAAACACAATAATCATAATAGAACATTGTCTTACAGGAGATCCCAGTTGGGGGATCAGATAAATGGTTCAAGTTGGAACCAAGGACAAGTTCTTCGCGAGTGCAAGGGGATTGTCACCTTATAATCAAACTAATTACAAATCAGGTAGGTGGACTGTGTACAGGTGGCTGTACTGCAGGATTGTATATGTACGGTGTGCTTAGTCAGCCTTTTATCGGTACGTTCCAATACATTGTTTACATCATACGTTTGAGAAATGGAAACAAAATACCCCTCAAGCCATCAAACCAACAACCCACAGTACAAAGACTTACCTGCTTTATTAAATCAATAATTGGCACGGTACAAACTGGCTGAATGACTGTTCTTTGCCGCATATTCAGAGCAGCCATTTTATTGCAGACCTTTCAGCATCTGACAGGTCACCGCTGAACGTAAGGTTTGTTTTAGGGTTCGTTTTAGGGCTAGGGGTTAGTTTAAAGGCTAGGGGTTAGTTTAAGGGCTGGGTGTTAGTTTAAGGGCTAGGGGTTAGTTTAAGGGCTAGGGTTAGTTTAAGGGCTAGGGTTAGTTTAAGGGCTAGGGGTTAGTTTAAGGGCTAGGCGTTAGTTTAAGGGATAGGGGTTAGTTTAAGGGCTAGGGGTTAGTTATAGTGCTAGGAGTTAGTTATAGTGCTAGGGGTTAGTTATAGGGCTAGGGGTTAGTTATAGGGCTAGGGGTTAGTTTAAGGGCTAGGCGTTAGTTTAAGGGATAGGGGTTAGTTTAAGGGCTAGGGGTTAGTTATAGTGCTAGGGGTTAGTTATAGTGCTAGGGGTTAGTTATAGTGCTAGGGGTTAGTTATAGGGCTAGGGGTTAGTTATAGGGCTAGGGGTTAGTTATAGGTCTAGGGGTTAGTTATAGGGCTAGGGGTTAGTTATAGGGCTAGGGGTTAGTTATAGGGCTACGGGTTAGTTTAATGGCTAGAAGTTAGTTTTAGGGCTAGGGGTTAGTTTAATGGCTAGGGGTTAGTTCTAGGGTTATTATTAGAGGTTACTTTTCAGATTAGTATTAGTTGGGGGTTCTGCATCCACGGTGACAGTTCAGAGCAGAAACAGCTGCGCTGTCATGTCCGCTATGAAACTACCGCTATAAAAGTGCGGCAATGAACAGCCATAGACCTCCAAATTGGCAACGGATTACATTTCATAGGTTATCCAAAATGGAACATTCCGTTATCCACAACAGGTTTCAGATCAGGGAATAACCACTATATCCAGTTTTTGTAGAAATATATTTAAAAATAAGATCAGTGGAAAGAATTTTGCATCTGCGTGTGTGTATGTATATGTGTGTGCATGTATACATACTTGATAATGAGAGAAATATCAGTGTATCTTTCCTGGTGAAATATTTTATAAATAAATATATATACTTTTACTGAAAATTGGGTTAGTTTCATATACATTTCCATCCTCAATATTTGGATTGTATTACATTCTTGATATAGGTGATTTGTTCAAATGTACAAAATCAAGTTTTGGCAGTTGTAATGTGTTGTGGAATGCCTTCATTGATGTGCTTAGAATGTTGCACCTTGAGCAGGGGTGTCCAACGTGCGGCCCACCTCTGCTCCAGAAGCCGCAGCTCCAACTGCTCACCACACAGGAAGCTGTGTCAGGGAACACAGAGCGGTGCTGCTCTTGTGTGCATATCCCCTCTGCTACCCTGCATGTGAGGTCCTGCGCAAGGGTCAGAGGGAGGGAAGAAGCGCACCAGCGGCATGAAGGGGAGCCCACAGACTCCACAGCCCCATCTAAAAAAAAGAAAGAAAGAAAACTGTTTGATAAGTGTGTGTGCGTGTATAAATGTGTATGTGTGTGGGGGGTAAGTGTATGTATGTGTGTGAGTATGTGTGGGGGGGGGGGGTGGTAAGTGTATGTATGTGTATGAGTGTGTGTGTATAAATGTGTATGTGTGTGAGTGTGTGTGTATAAATATGTATGTGTGTGGTGTGTAAGTGTATGTATGTGTGTGTGTGAGTGTGTGTATAAATGTGTATGTGTGTGGTGTGTAAGTGTATGTATGTGTATGAGTGTGTGTGTATAAATGTGTATGTGTGTGAGTGTGTGTGTATAAATGTGTATGTGTGTGGTGTGTAAGTGTATGTATGTGTGTGAGTGTGTGTGTGTGTGTGTGTATAAATGTGTATGTGTGGGGGGTAAGTGTATGTATGTGTGTGTGTGTATAAATGTGTATGTGTGGGGGGGTAAGTGTATGTATGTGTGTGAGTGTGTGTGTCTATGTGTGTGAGTGTGTGTATAAATGCTTATGTGTGTGTGTGTGTGTGTGTGTGTGTGTGTGTGTATAAATGTGTATGCGTGCGAGTGTGTGTGCGTGTATAAATGTGTATGTGTGTGTGTGTATAAATGTGTATGTGTGGGGGGGTAAGTGTATGTATGTGTGTGAATGTGTGTGTATAAATGTGTATGTGGGGGGGGTAAGTGTATGTATGTGTGGGGGGGTAGGTGTATGTATGTATGTGAGTGTATGTGTATAAATGTGTATATGTGAGTGCGTGTTAAGTGTGTGTGGGGTAAGTGTATGTATGTGAGTATGTGTGTGTGTGAGTGTGTGTATAAATGTGTATGTGTGTGGTGTGTAAGTGTATGTATGTGTATGAGTGTGTGTGTATAAATGTGTATGTGTGTGAGTGTGTGTGTATAAATGTGTATGTGTGTGGTGTGTAAGTGTATGTATGTGTGTGAGTGTGTGTGTGTGTGTGTATAAATGTGTATGTGTGGGGGGTAAGTGTATGTATGTGTGTGTGTGTGTGTGTGTGTGTGTATAAATGTGTATGTGTGGGGGGGTAAGTGTATGTATGTGTGTGAGTGTGTGTGTCTATGTGTGTGAGTGTGTGTATAAATGCTTATGTGTGTGTGTGTGTGTGTGTGTGTGTGTGTATAAATGTGTATGCGTGCGAGTGTGTGTGCGTGTATAAATGTGTATGTGTGTGTGTGTATAAATGTGTATGTGTGGGGGGGGGTAAGTGTATGTATGTGTGTGAATGTGTGTGTATAAATGTGTATGTGGGGGGGTAAGTGTATGTATGTGTGGGGGGGTAGGTGTATGTATGTATGTGAGTGTATGTGTATAAATGTGTATATGTGAGTGCGTGTTAAGTGTGTGTGGGGTAAGTGTATGTATGTGAGTATGTGTGCATAAATGTGTATGTGTGTGTGGGGGGGGTAAGTGTGACTCTGTGTGGGGGGTAAGTGTGACTGTGTATGCATGTGTGTGTGTTTGTAGTTAATGTGACCACTGCACATTAGTGTGAAATATATATATATATATAGATATATATATATATACACTCACACACATGTATATATGTATATAATGATATATATTATTCTCTGAATTAATGAAAAATGAATGCGGCCCACGCGCACATACATTTCTAGAGGAGTGGCCCTTTGCAGAATAAACTTGGACACCCTGGCCTAGAGCATAGGCGTCCAACTATGACACACCAGCTGTTACTAGGCTACAACTACCACAATGCTTTGCCATTCCAGAAAGATATAGGGAAATTATAGAATTTGTATTTTAGCAGCATCTGGGGAGGGAGGGGGCGGTGAGGACACACAGGAGGACAATAAGAACTGAATGAGGCATTGTTTGATATATAGAATGTACAGATATGTGCAACACATTGGTTTTGATGCTTAAAGAGGAGTGGAATGCGCTGGGTCCCATTACACCACTTAAAAGGGTTAAAAAGGTTTCACATAAATACTATACATATTTTCTAAAAATGTAACTAAAAACACCTTTACTGTGTTATCTTTTGTTAAATATCGTGCTGTACAATAGACTGTACAAAACCAACGCATTCCACAATGTATTGTTATTAAATAATACGTCTGGAGAAAAAATATGAAGAATTAAAAAAACCTTTGTATTATACAAGTCCCCGGTGGCAAAACTTTTATATGAAATCTTTGCTCATTGAAATTAGTTTTTTCTCTGCTGTAATCCAAATTCTCTGAGTATTGAAAACAAATTGCGTGGTCTATAAATATGAATCGACACATGTGTTTCAGAGAGACACCACCTTAAGCAAAAAAGCAGCATCTGGTGCCGTGATTCATGAAATGCTGCTCAGCCAGCTGCTCCAGTACGAGCACAAGCAGACAGAGGTAGGATACGTGTTAAATCATCATGATCTTTATTGAGTTGTGACGTTCGATGCTGGAATGATGAATCCGGCTACATGGATTGTGCTTTAAGGTTTAGCTGTAATGTAACGCTAAACGGATTCCTTCGAAGGGGAAGGGGAAACATGTTTAAGGAGATGGTTGTTGAACCATTTCCCACTTTTTCTGGTGTGTACAACATTTCCCATGATGCTCAGTCCTGGTATGTAGGGATCGCAGCATAGAATCCTTAATAATAATTATCATCATAAAAATAATACATTATTTGTATACTTTACCATCTTTTTTTTATTGGGTTAGTATAATTCAGTGTCTCAATTTCAAGAAATGGCTCCTATAATGAATTGTTGAAATTTGTAATTTTTATTTTATTTGGTTTTTTTTTGTTTATCTTTTTTACACTTTATCAGAGAGTTAGTGGTGTGGTTTTTTTTTTTTTAAGAACATTGCTCTGGTTTAGCTATACCTGCATTTGGTACTATTGTCTGATGAAATTTGTGTTTGTTACTTTTTAGTTTTATCCTTTTTTAGTTTTTTTTTTTTTATGGCCATCTGTTCCTCGGTAGCTTAAATGGGCATTTTTGTCCCCTGCCAGCATGGCACAGGCTCCTGCATGCTCCAGGTCAGCGGAAGCGTAATGCCACGTGGTCGCCCAATGTCACATAACCCAACTTTGAGAAAAGACGTCCTGGGATGGGGGGGGGGGAGATGCAAAAGGAGGTGGGTTACATGACATGTGTCATCATATGATGTTGCATCACCCCACTAGGCTGGGCTTGCTTCTGTTGGACTAAAAAAAAAAGGTATAGTGGGTGTCCAGTCCACACACAAGGCAATTTTTTATGTATATTTTTAAAAGGCGTTGAACATGTATCGTCTCCCTTTCTAAAAGCATCTGTGATGTAAATGTAGTTTGGATTCTCTGTACCTAATGTGCATTGACACGTGGCTGTTATGTCTTAGGTTGACTACTGGAGCTGGAAGGGGGAACTCAGCAAGCATGCATTCACCTTACTGTCCCATCACAGCATGCAGACGGACCTCTCTAACCTACAGCAGGCCACTATGTAAGTATATTGCAAACTCCGTATAGTGGTATATTGTGCCACTGCTGCCACCAATAAAGTGAGCTAGCACTAAAATCCTTCATGAAGTACTTCAGATTGCGAGTGATGTTAAAATGAGGCTTCTCATATAACTGCGTCCAGTGTATTTTTCATAAAGAGACCTGTGAAACTATTTTTTTTGACAGGGACGGCCACAAGGTGGTTTAAAAAATGTACTTACTTGCATCAAGTGTAGGCATTTTAGATAGAAATGCTTTAATGTACAAATACAAATATCCTACCTTTTATTGAGTCGTCTTCGCTTGTACAGTTTTATCCAAGGGTGGACATATTGTTTAGAAACTTTGGTTAGATGAATGAAGATCTGACCCAAGATGGCTGCCCCCTGATAGTGCTGTTCAAGCAGATCAGGCTTAATAAGGTCCTTTATTTGTATTCTCTCATTAAAACACTTTATATTTGAAATGCCTACGCCTGACGCAATTTTTCAACTTAATGTTTTGCTGACAGTTGTACTCTAACATCATTTATTTCATAGCCGTATGAATGCTTAGTTTTGTTTGGAATAAAGTTGACTGGCAGAGTGCTTTGATATCCCTGCTAAGTAAATAATGTAAAAAAAATATATATATATTTTGATGGCCGACGGAGTTTTTTTTCACCATTATCAAAGTGGGCACAACTGACCTTTGTTAACTAGTTAGCTTGCACCAGTAGGAGATTCCAATCATATGGAAATGTATTCCAATTAACTCTCAGATCCTGCAATGTCACATCGGAACAGCAGGGATCTCTGGACCAACTTCAGTCAGACAGAATAATAGCAATGAACACAAAATGTGCATCTCACAGTGAGGGGGCAAATGTATAGCATGATGCCATCCGTGTCCATCAGGGGCTTGTACTCATAAATGGTGACCTACTGTTGGGCTTGTACATTTAACACGTCCCCCTCACCATGAGGCATAACATAATAAACATACTCTTACATTTTTTTTAGATTTGCTTAGAATTTCTCTTTTTCTAGTTTGTCCAGAGTTTACCATTATGCCTGTGTTATTGTTACTCTGCTCCCCTGCTATTTATATGTGCCTCATTTGTTTGTTCTTTCTGTTTCACTTCCCAGTCTCTGGTATGTTCTGTGTATTTTGTTCCCTTCTAGTATGACTATAGTGTTAGTCATACTAAAGTGTTAGTTTTGTGTAGGCAGGTTTTTTAGTGCCAGAATTTGCTGATATGAGGTACCTTGACACTGGTGGCATGCTTACCCTCTCATGGCCATCAGGTGTAACTGAACCCTCGCCTTTACCATCTCAGAGTCCTAGGCTAGCTTGTCATTGTTTTTGTTATGTTCCTTTTGTTTAGATCATCACCCTAATCCAAAGTCCTTTTTTTTTTCTCCTCTTCAATGCCAGTGTTGAATAATGTACAAACCAACTCAGCACCCAGACATAGGTCTAAACATGCAAAAGTCCACTGGGCTCAGTTAATTTTCTCTGAAATGAAAAGGCAACAGCCACAGAATGGCAGCAGACTTTCATAGAACATACACAAACAAAAAAACCCCTAGACTTATTTCATAGCCTTCCAGCTTTATAATAAAGAAGAAGGTGTGAGGATCATACTAAAAAGGAAATACACAAATATTATCTCAAATTTCCTCGACGTTAGTAGAGATGGGAAAACACTAAAACAAAATAATAAGAATTTTGTGCACCATCCATGCCAGTGCACAGCATCCTATCTTCAACATTAATCTGTTATCTTAGTGTGCCTGCCTGCATCCCTCTAGATAATTCATGTACTGCACTTAACTGCAAATAGATGCATCACCTGGGTACAAGTGGATTGAAACACAGGCAATGCTATTTTTGTCTCTTTTTTTTTTTTTTTTCTTCCAACAAATCTAAGACTGCTTATAGAGAGTATGAAAGTTACAGTAAACACATTAGCAGAAAAGAGAAATGATCTTGTTAAAAGCAAATGGATATTTAACCTGTATGTGGCAGTGTGTGCCTCTGCAGGGTCACTCACACAGCCGGACAGATCACGGAAGCTGTAAAATAGTCAGTATCATTTATGCTCCCATGCCTTATCGGTTTCCCGATGGAGAAAATTCAACCTTTATCTACCCTTTACAACACTTGAATAAAACTAGGACACTTGCATATGGTGGCAAATTGAAGTCAATTATTTATAACAAAGTAAAAAAGGGGAGGAGTCCCCCAAACCAAATGCGGCACCCCCTACAACCTTGAGCTGCGCTGAGCCCCGCCTGCCTGCAGCGCACGTGACGGCCGGTCCAGCCTTCACCGGGCCGCCTTCTACTGATACTGGGATGGCCAGGGCCCCCCAACTCACGTGCCCCCATGCGGCTGCCTGGGTACATCACTCCACAGGACACAGCCCAACATGTTTGTGCGTTCTGTACATACCGGTACACCCAGTATGTTCGCTCACGGCTTGTCAATAAACGGCATAAAGCAACAAAAACTTCCTTTGTTTGGAGGATTTAAACCCCTTGGTGCCTTACTTGGGTGAATGGTTTGTACAACGTTGCAATGCCTCCCACTATTTTTATTTCCCCCGTCTATACTCTTGTCCCTTGTTTCACCTCTTCTGCTCCTCCTCATCACTTTTTAGCATTTATGGTTATATTAGATTCTTCACAAACTTTTTATGGGTCTTAAATGCACACACTTGGCACAGAATTACAGTCAGATTTAGATGCACACACTTGGCACAGAATTACAGTCAGATTTAGATGCACACACTTGGCACAGCATTACAGTCAGATTTAGATGCACACACTTGGCACAGCATTACAGTCAGATTTAGATGCACACACTTGGCACAGCATTACAATCAGATTTAGATGCACACACTTGGCACAGCATTACAATCAGATTTAGATGCACACACTTGGCACAGCATTACAATCAGATTTAGATGCACACACTTGGCACAGCATTACAATCAGATTTAGATGCACACACTTGGCACAGCATGGCAACCAGCTTTAGATGCACACATTTGGCACAGCATTACAATCAGATTTAGATGCACACACTTGGCACAGCATTACAATCAGATTTAGATGCACACACTTGGCACAGCATTACAATCAGATTTAGATGCACACACTTGGCACAGCATGGCAACCAGCTTTAGATGCACACACTTGGCACAGCATAGCAACCAGCTTTAGATGCACACATTTGGCACAGCATTACAATCAGATTTAGATGCATTTCCTCTCTCCACCCCCCATGTCTGTCTGTCTGTCTCCTCTCCCCACCCCCCATGCCTGTCTGTCTCCTCTCCCCACCTTCCCAAGGCTGTCTCTCTCTTTTCACCTAACCCCCCCCCCCCCCCAAGGCTGTCTCTATCTTCTCACCTAGCCCCCCCAAAGCTGTCTGTATCTTCTCACCTAGCCCCCCCCAAAGCTGTCTCTCTCCTCAACTCACCCCCAAGGCTGTCTCTCTCCTTTTCCCACCCCACCCCCAAGGCTGTCTCTCTCCTTTCCCCACCTTCCTAATGCTCCCTCTCTCCTCTACTCACCACCAAGTGTGTCGGTCTCCTCTCTCCACCCACCAAAGCTTTCTTTTTCCCCAACCCCAATACTGTCTCTCTCCTCTCCTTACCCCCCAAAGCTGTCTCCGACCTTGCCCCTCATTCCTCCATGCCTTCCCACATTCAATTTTAACTTGGGGAGCCACGAGCAGCATCTGTTCTGTGCATCACCCTCAGACCTTTGTCAATGCTACTCATGCTCCTTGCGTGTAGTGAAGACTCAGAGCATTGTATTTCCGATACTTTGAATCAATACTGATGTGGGGAGCGCAAGCAGCACTGACAGAGGTCTGAGTGTGGCACACAGACCTGATTCTGATTGTGGCTCCACAAGGAAGCTGCACTTATTGTAGAGGATGGGGGCGGACCAGCACCCGGTACGGTTCACCCCTCCCTCGGCTAGCAAAGCCACTGCCGGGGAAGCGCGACCCACCATAAAGCACCTGGTGACCCAGCTCTGAATGGTGTAGTCACAACCACCCAGGTTGGATGGAAGTGAGAGAGAGTTTACTTCAGTGTTTTATGTTTAGTTATTAACTTATATGAAAATGTATCACGTGTCCTAATGGTGATGCAACAAAAATAAGTATCACATTTCTATGGTTCATCCTCACCACCATCAAACACTTGATGTTAGTGTGATGTTAAATGCAGTCTAAAGTGCAAATAGAAAAGGTGATAGGGGCAACCTATGGTGGGTCCATTTTTGTAGGCAAAGATAAAGATTGACTCCAACAGAGCTCACTAGATTTTTTTGGGCAAGCATAAATTGTCTGGATATCTTACAGCAACGACTAGTTCTACGACACGGATAGGCCTTGGTCAGAGCTGGTCCCATCTACAAATCTAGGCACTAGTATTAATTAATGGAAAAAAAACAAACTTCTTTATATTTGCACTCGTTATGCCTGGCCACGGATATATGCAGCCTAAAGGCTAGTTGTGCCATTCTCACTTTCCCTTTTATTCCATTGCTCTGGGCCACCCCCTTTTAGGAGCCCTAACTATTAAGAGAAGGAAAACATAGAAACATAGAATGTGTCGGCAGATAAGAACCATTCGGTCCATCTAGTCTGCCCAATTTTTTTTTTAATACTTTTATTAGTCCCCCGTTCCTGGTCTTATAGCTAGGATAGCCTTGTGTCTATCCCACGCATGCTTAAAATCATTGACTGTGTTTACCTCCACCACTTCTGCTGGCAGGCTATTCCATACATCCACTACCCTCTCAGTAAAGTAATACTTCCTGATATTACTTTTAAATCGTTGCCCCTCTAATTTAAGACTATGTCCTCTAGTTGTGGTAGTTTTTCTTCTTTTAAATATACTCTCTTCCTTTACTGTGTTGATTCCCTTTATGTATTTATATGTTTCTATCATATCCCCCCTGTTACGTCTTTCCTCCAAGCTATACATGTTAAGATGCTTTAATCTTTCCTGGTAAGTTTTATCCTTCAACCCATGAACCAGTTTAGTAGCCCTTCTCTGAACTCTCTCCAAAGTATCAATATCCTTCTGGAGATACGGTCTCCAGTATTGCGTACAATACTCCAAGTGAGGTCTCACCAGTGCTCTGTACAATGGCATGAGCACTTCCCTCTTCCTACTGTTAATACCTCTCCCTATGCAACCAAGCATTCTGCTAGCATTTCCTGCTGCTCTATTGCATTGCCTACCTACCTTCAAGTCCTCTGAAATTATTACTCCTAAATCCCTTTCCTCAGATGTTGAGGTTCGGTCTGTACCAAATAGTCTATATTCTGCTTTTGGGTTTTTACGCCCAAGGTGCATAATCTTGCACTTGTCCACATTAAATGCCAGTTGCCACAGCTCTGACCATTTTTCTAGTTGAGCTAAATCATTTGCCATTTGGCTTATCCCTCCATGAATATCAACCCTGCTGCAAATCTTTGTATCACCAGCAAAAAGACATACTTTGCCAACAAGACCTTCTGCAATATCGCTAATAAAAATATTAAAGAGAATGGGTCCAAGAACAGATCCCTGAGGTACCCCACTTGTAACAAGACCTTGCATCGAATATACCCCATTGACTACAACCCTCTGTTGCCTGTCACTCAGCCATTGTCTAATCCATTCAACAATATTGAAATCCAAACTCAAAGATTTCAGTTTATTGATAAGCCTTCTATGTGCGACAGTGTCAAAAGCCTTACTGAAATCTAGGTAAGCAATGTCTACTGCACCACCCTGATCTATTATTTTAGTCAAAAAAAATCAATCAGATTAGTTTGGCCTGATCTCCCTGAAGTAGAATTTTCACCATGCTTAGGTTTCCTCTCTTAACACACTATAGCTCTCATATAATGTTTTGTGAAGGTGGGAACACATCTTTATCATGTTTGTGAGGTATATCTAGTGTCTCTGCGTTGAATCCCCTGCCACCAAGCTATTATTAATGTCTTTTTTGAAGACGTCTAAATTGTACAAGCGAAAATGTCAGAGACCATTGATTTATGGCCTGTGGTGTAATGGGAGAGAAGGCTGGAACATCCATCTAATCCTGTTTAGTCACAAGCATGATCCTTATTGATTGGTGCGCTCCAACACCTGAAGGGCCGTTGGTCCTCTTGACTAAATGGAATTGTAGTCTAATTATTTCTGAAAACTATTTGGATTTATGATCTGAAATTGGCTTCATTAGCGGTTGGCTCAGAGTTCGGAATTGCCTTGGAGAGTAGCCGTCCAGAAGTGACTTCTCAAATAATCTCTGTAAGAATCTAGATTTCAGCCAAAAATATGTGCATATATCCGTTGGTTTGGGTGTAAATGCCTTTTCTTTCTCATATGGCAGTATCCGAGAAATAGAAAGAAATTAGGATTTTTTTTTTTTTTAAATTTGAATTCACGTTTATCCTTTTTATATTTAGAAAATGGCAGGCGTTTAGCAAACATCACCAGATTCACACTATGGACTACAGTTACCTGCTAGGACTCCTGAAGAATATAGAAGAACACTGGGACCCGGCAATGAGCCAAAAAGAACAGGTATCTTTTTTTTAAATTTTTTATCAGCGCTTGGAGCGGGGGGGGGGGGGGGGGGTCCAGAGTCTGATATCAGGAGGGACACTGCCCATGCTGTCTGTCTTTTCCTTTCCCCCCATGTCAGTCTATATTTTCCTCTCCCCTATGTCCATCTGTCTTTTCATCTGCCCCCATGTCTGTGTGTCTTTTCCTCTGCCCCCATGTTTGTCTGTCTTTTCCTCTGCCCTCATATCCGTCTGTCTTTTCCTCTGCCCCCATATCCGTCTGTCATTTCCACTGCCCCATGTCTATCTGTCTTTTCCTCTCCCCCGATTTCTGCCTGCCTCTCTCCTCTCCCCCATATATGCCTGCCTCTCTCCTCACCCCATGATTGCCTGCCTCTCTCCTCTCCCCCCATGACTGTCTGTCTCTCTCCTCTCCTGTCCCATGTGTGTCTCCTCTCCTGTCCTGTGTCTGTCTTCTCTTCCTTCCCATGTCTGCCTCTCTTCCTTCCTTCCCATGCCTGTCGCTCTCCTCTTCTTTCCCATGTCTGTCTCTCTCCTCTTCCTTCTCATGTCTGCCTCGCTTCCTTCCCATGTCTGCCTCTCTTCCTTCATTCCCATGTCTGTCTCTCTCCTCTTCCTTCCCATGTCTGCCTCTCTTCCTTCCTTCTCATGTCTGCTGCTCTTCCTTCCTTCCTTCCCATGTTTGCCGCTCTCCTCTTCCTTGCCATGTCTGCCGCTCTTCCTTCCCTCCCATGTCTGCCGCTCTTCCTTCCCTCCCATGTCTGCCGCTCTTCCTTCCCTCCCATGTCTGCCGCTCTTCCTTCCCTCCCATGTCTGCTGCTCTTCCTTCCCTCCCATGTCTGCCGCTCTTCCTTCCCTCCCATGTCTGCCGCTCTTCCTTCCCTCCCATGTCTGCCGCTCTTCCTTCCCTCCCATGTCTGCCGCTCTTCCTTCCCTCCCATGTCTGCCGCTCTTCCTTCCCTCCCATGTCTGCCACTCTTCCTTCCCTCCCATGTCTGCCGCTCTTCCTTCCCTCCCATGTCTGCCGCTCTTCCTTCCCTCCCATGTCTGCCGCTCTTCCTTCCCTCCCATGTCTGCCGCTCTTCCTTCCCTCCCATGTCTGCCGCTCTTCCTTCCCTCCCATGTCTGCCGCTCTTCCTTCCCTCCCATGTCTGCCGCTCTTCCTTCCCTCCCATGTCTGCCGCTCTTCCTTCCCTCCCATGTCTGCCGCTCTTCCTTCCCTCCCATGTCTGCCGCTCTTCCTTCCCTCCCATGTCTGCTGCTCTTCCTTCCTTCCCATGTGTGCCTCTTTTCCTTCCCCCATGTCTGATTCTCTTCCTTCACCCATGTCTGTTTCTCTTCCTCTCCCGTCTCTCTCCTCTCCACTGTCTCTCCCCTCTCCCTTCCCATGTATTTCACTCACTTACCATGTTTGTCTTTCTTCTCTCCCCCCATGACTGTCTTTATCCCTCTCCCCATGTCTGTGTTCCCTCCTCTCCCCCTATCAGTGTCGTCTCCTCTCCCCCTGTCAGTGTCGTCTCCTCTCCCCCTGTCAGTGTCGTCCCCTCTCCCCCTGTCAGTGTCGTCCCCTCTCCCCCTGTCAGTGTCGTCCCCTCTCCCCCTGTCAGTGTCGTCTGCTCTCCCCATCTGTGTTCTCTCCCCTCCCCCTTGTCTGTGTTCTCTCCTCTCTTCTCCCGCGTCAGTGTTCTCCCCTTACCACCTGTCCGTGTTCTCTCCTCTTCCCAGTCCGTGTTCTCTCCTCTCCCCCTGACCAACGTTCTTCCCTTACCCCATTGTCAGTGTTCTTCGCTTACCCCGTCTGTATTCTCAGTTTACCACACTGTCAGAGTTGTCCCCTTACCCCTCTGTCAGTGTTCTCCTTTGCCATCTGTCTGTGTTCTCTCCTCTCTCCACTGTCTGCGTTCTCTCTAAGCAGGAGACTCCACAGACACATTTAAAAACAAATTTTTCTCCTAATTTAGGCATTTGCTTGCAGTCAATACAATGTATAGATAATTTTCAATCATTTTTCGTTCTCTACATTCACAGTAAACAATGTTTAGACGATAGTCCCTTATTTTTAAAAAAAAAAAAAAAAACATTTTTAAAGATCTAAATTCCAAAAGATCTGCAGCCAATATTTTTATTCTGTGTCAAAAAAAAATAATAATTGGTGATTTGTTTGTAACTCCCCAGTGATATCAGAGTTTATTCTGGAGAGTCACGTATTGTCCAACTTGTGACCCAAAAACCTGATCTGAATTTTAATATAAAGATCTATCACCCGGTGTGTCTAGATTTCTATTTATCTATAATATGCCTGGATTTTATTTCACCAGGTTCACTTGGGGAAAGAAAAAAGATAATCTCATCAATTATAAAAGCAACATTACATTTCTTTATACACACAGATTGTTTTATTTGTATTTGCTGTTGGTTGTGCACTTAAAAAAAACAAAACTCAATTTGCCCATCATCACAACAAAGTATGTCCAGGTGTCAGAGAGAAATACAGAGACACTGATTATCATGTGAATGTATAGAAAATAAAATGATGACAAACAATCTATGCATTGCAGTAGGAGAATGTATGCAACACTTCTATGAGGCCAGCAAATAATTTCCGAGGTTCCTTCTCTGGTCGGCCCCGTCTCTCCCCGTTTTTACCAAATCCAGATTGATACCTTATTTAATTCTTGTGCTCTTTAGATTTCGTTAACCTGACTATTTTGTTTTTATTACTCAATCAGGAACAGAGTTCCGCTGAGAGCTTCACACTTTTCACCGACTACTGCTTTTTACTGTTGAGAAAACTCCGTGAGGTCTTCCCGGTGCTGAACTCCACCGTGATTGGCCGCTTGGAATTCATGCTAAGGTAAGACGCGGGGGTGCTGGGTTTCCGCCACAATGCTCCGCTGCTGGATTTAATTAAAAAATCCCATCTCCTCGTTTTAATTGGCTTCACCTTTCTCCCCCCTGCTCTGTCACAGGTGTCTCAGCCAAATTCACAACATGCAGGCTTTTAAGATGGCCTGTCCGTTCAATAATGAGCTGCATTTGGAAATTGCTGTGGTCTTAAAGGTACCTTTTCATTTAAGTGGTATTAAATTGGAGTGTATGTGGATCTAGAAGCTGATTGACAATGGGCTGTAAGGGACAGTGGTGAAACAATACTTTGGGGGGACTCCTGTAATTTTTATATTTTTTGTGTTGACTCCATTACCCATGATGGTGGCTGAGCTGCATTGAAAGTTTAGTCCACACCGCACAATTGTCTACTTTTGGTGGAGGAGGTGGGATCAGGGTAGAACGGTGACTCCAACATAGCTCTTGCTGGACATTTACTGGGGTCTGTGACGGAGGATTTAAGGTTGTGTGGACCATCACAGACCTCACCATGCCACACCTTCCCCTGTTCTGGGAAGAGCGGTATGTGAAGAAGAGGCAAGAAGACAGTTGCTTCTTCCTCTATGTCAGGAAGGGAATTGGGTAAATGTGTTCCCCATATCCTACCATCTTTCCCACAGGCCCCTCACTAATGGCAGTGGGTAGCAAGAAAAGCTGGCAAGCCGAATACCCGCTGCTTACACTGTTGGTACTTATGGCAAGGTGGCAAGCCTAATACCAGCTGCTTGCACTGTTGGTACTTATGGCAAGGTGGCAAGCCTAATACCAGCTGCTTGCACTGTTGGTACTTATGGCAAGGTGGCAAGCCTAATACCCGTTGTTTGCACTGTTGGTACGTGGCAAGCCTAATACCCGTTGCTTGCACTGTTGGTACTTATGGCAAGGTGGCAAGCCTAATACCAGCTGCTTGCACTGTTGGTACTTATGGCAAGGTGGCAAGCCTAATACCCGTTGTTTGCACTGTTGGTACGTGGCAAGCCTAATACCCGTTGCTTGCACTGTTGGTACTTATGGCAAGGTGGCAAGCCTAATACCCGTTGCTTGCACTGTTGGTACTTATGGCAAGGTGGCAAGCCTAATACCAGCTGCTTGCACTGTTGGTACTTATGGCAAGGTGGCAAGCCTAATACCCATTGCTTGCACTGTTGGTACTTGTGGCACGGTGGCAAGCCTAATACCCGTTCCTTGCACTGTTGGTACTTATGGCAAGGTGGCAAGCCTAATACCCGCTGCTTGCATTGTTGGTACTTATGGCAAGGTGGCAAGCCTAATACCCATTGCTTGCACTGTTGGTACTTGTGGCAAGGTGGCAAGCCTAATACCCGTTCCTTGCACTGTTGGTACTTATGCACCTGACCAGGGTTACGCACTGTAGGCTGGTTAGCATTAGCAGTAGTGGTATTTCTGCAGAGATGTACTAACTGCTGACACATCTTCATTAAATATCATATTTAAACAAGAGATGCTGAACTTCTCCCTGTATTTAATTAAGGAGCTACGTTATTAGACTAATATACCTCTCAAGTGACCAGAATTCCTTTCATTTAGTGATGGTTGGGGTATCTAGGTGTAGAAGGCAGTTGCCCTGCAGTCAATCTAGGTCGGGGGCAGTGGTTTACGTCCTGCCTGCAATTGAATTAACCCGGCCCACTTTTGCTGAACTGTCAGAGCCAAATACTAACTCTTCCGAATAAAATAACCCCCGCTTACTCTAAAAGTACCCCCTTAAACTAACCCTAATACTAACCCCTAACACCCCAATACTAATCCCTAACCCATACACCCTAATACTAACCCCTAACTCTCTAATACTAACCCCAAACATCCTAATACTAACCCCAAACCCTGATACTAATCCCTAACCCATACACCTTAATACTAACCCCTAACTCTCTAATACTAACCCCACACATCCTAATGCTAACCCCAAACCCTGATCACTAATACTAACCCCAAACACCTACACCCTAATACTAACCCCAAACACCCTAATACTAACCCCAAACACCCTAATACTAACCCCAAACACCCTAATACTAACCCCAAACACCCTAATAATAACCCGTACACACTAATACTAACCCCCTAACACCCCAATACTAACCCCTACACCCTAATACTAACCCCAAACCCTGATCCCTAATACTAACTCCTACACCCTAATACTAACCCCAAACACCCTAATAATAACCCCTATACCCCAATACTAACCCCAAACACCCCAATACTAATCCCTAACCCATACACCCTAATACTAACCCCTAACTCTCTAATACTAACCCCAAACATCCTAATACTAACCCCAAACCCTGATACTAATCCCTAACCCATACACCTTAATACTAACCCCTAACTCTCTAATACTAACCCCACACATCCTAATGCTAACCCCAAACCCTGATCACTAATACTAACCCCAAACACCTACACCCTAATACTAACCCCAAACACCCTAATACTAACCCCAAACACCTACACCCTAATACTAACCCCAAACACCTACACCCTAATACTAACCCCTAACACCCTGATACTTACCCCAAACCCTGATCCCTAATACTAACCCCAAACCCCTACACCCCAATACTAACCCCTAACACCCCAATACTAACCCCTACACCCTAATACTAACCCCAAACCCTGATCCCTAATACTAACTCCTACACACTAATACTAACCCCAAACACCCTAATAATAACCCCTATACCCTAATACTAACCCCTAACACCTTAATACTTACCCCAAACCCCCAATAATAACCCCAAACCCCTGCACGCTAATACTAACCCCTAACACCCTAATAGTAACACCTAACTCAAACACCCTAATACTAACCCCAAACTTCCTAATACTAACCCCAAACACCCTAATACTAACCCATAACACCCTAATACTAAACCCAAACACCTACAACCTAATACTAACCCCTAACACCCTGATACTAACCCCAAACGCTGATCCCTAATACTAACCCCTAACACCTACACCCTAATACTAACCCAAAACTTCCTAATACTAACCCCAAACCCTGATCCCTAAGACTCACCCCAAACACCCTAATAATAAACCCTAACCCCCTGATACTAACCCATAACACCCTGATACTAACACCAATACTAACCCTACACCCTAATACTAACCACAAACACCCTAATAATAACCCCTGCACCCTAATACTAACCCCTAACACCCTAATACTAACCCCTAACACCCTAATACTAACCCCAAACACCTACACCCTAATACTAACCCCTACACCCTAATACTAACCCCAAACCTTCTAATACTAACCCCAAACCCTGATCCCTAATACTAACCCAGACACCCTAATACTAACTACTACACCCTTATACTAACCCCTAACACCCTAATAGTAACCACTAACCCCTAACACCCTGATAATAACCCCAAACCCTAATACTAACCCCAAACACCCTAATAATAACCCGTACACACTAATACTAACCCCCTAACACCCCAATACTAACCCCTACACCCTAATACTAACCCCAAACCCTGATCCCTAATACTAACTCCTACACCCTAATACTAACCCCAAACACCCTAATAATAACCCCTATACCCCAATACTAACCCCAAACACCCTAATACTAACCCCTAACATCTTAATACTAACTCCAAACCCCCAATAATAACCCCTAACCCCTGCACGCTAATACTAACCGCTAACACCCTAATAGTAACCCCAAACACCCAATAATAACCCCTAACCCCTGCACGCTAATACAAACCCCTAACACCCTAATAGTAACCCCTAACCCCAAACACCCTAATACTAACCCATAACACCCCAATAGTAACCCCTACACCCTAATACTAACCCCTAACCCGAACACCCTAGTACTAACCCTAATACTAACCCCTAACACCCAAATACTAACACCCTAACCCGAACACCTGTATACTAACCCTAAACAAGCCATAAAACTAACCTGACCCCCCCTAAACCTAATTGAACGGAGCTCCTGATGAGGCAGATGCTCTGTAGTGACCGAGAAGGACTTCCCCTGTTCGGGATGTCAAGCCCCCGCTATATATATATGAGGTGAATGAAAGCTGCTATATTCAGGCAGCAGCTTTACAGTCGCTTTATTTTAATAATCCCGTAACCTGAATAGCTTTAGTAATGACATATTACGCATATCATTTATAAACCGCTGCGCAGGATACAATGTTTCATACAGATTGGAATCCGCGAGTACATGGAGCCGCTTGCCATCTCCGCATGGATCTGACACAATATTACACTGAGTGAGAAATGAGGAGCATACAACTGTCTCCAGGAAATCTTGTTTACCGGTAACAAATCGGAGGTGTACAGCTGTTCCCACCAGCCTAATATCCTTGTATATATCCTAATTTATATGATTTACATTGCATTGATCTACTATAATATGCATTAACCTTCCGGGGACCGCAGAGCTGCATTATGATTCACGGTCTGATTAATCGACTTCTTAACCCTCGTTGTGCCTTCAAGTGATTTTTTTTTATTTTTTATTTTTTTTTACATTTTTTATCCTTTGTTCTGTTTTTCGAAAATCAGATACTTATGATTTTTTTTTTCCTTATGTGTTCAAAAATAGAACCAATCGGGAAACCCAGCAACTAGTAAAAGCATAATTAGCTTTACTCGTCTAAAAGGTGATGTCAAACTTCAGGCCAAAGTAGCGGAGTTGTCTCCAGTTCAGTTGAAGCCCTAGATCTTCAACACTTAAGATCTAGGATGGATAGATGATACGGACTGGCAGAGAGACCTATATTTTTTACGAAAAAAACTCTGGGCTTCGGTCAAAGGTGCCAGAGATAAATCGGAGAACCCAAGAAATAAAACCTAACATTTCTTTAAACATTAACACAAAGGCATTCTTTTATAAGTCAAAATATCAAATAAATATCCGCTGTATAAGACTGGAAAACGATACGGAATCTAACGCGTTTCGCCTGGGGACGCAGACTTAAGCCTGTGTATTGGCAGAGAGGCTGGGTTGTAAAGTACATGGTGAGCAGGGCAGAGAGACAAACCTAGGGCACCGAAAAGAGTCTGTGAGAGAGGCAGCTGGATCCTGCTCTTACTAGACTTAGTCATACCTATCTCTTGGGAACTGGGATGTACTTGTTTTGTATACGTGTAAAATACAGAAAGATTGTAACTCGTGTAACCGTAACCAATTCCGGTAATATATATGGCACTGCCATCTATACCCTCTTTAAGTTAGTTTTTCCGCTCTACATTAAAGCATCCAGTATATGGTTAATGCTGCCACTTCTATCAGTAAAACCTCATCTGTAGCATAGAGGGATCCAGGGCAGTTTCCCGTTGCTGCGGCAACACAGTTGATGGAGCTGAGTACCACTATGCTACTTGGCATGTTAGAAGGGTCTGATTTTTTATTTTTTTCCCCCTGGAGACTCAAAAGTCCGACCACCACTCTGAGGGTCCTTCACGTTAACTCTTACCAGGAATTCATAGTCTGCACAGCTCCCCTTCGTCTTTGACTTGTTAACCCATGACTTGCCAGGGAGTGTTATCTTTACAGTGATTTTAACATTCCCCTTACTCCAGCATTGCACATGTGAGTATTTGGAGAGGTGTAAGCTAGGCTGATAAGAAGATTACACTAAAAGGGACATGGTCCAGTGATGTGTTTGGCCATTGACCGATATGGAAGTGTTAAGGGGCAAGGGTAGGCAAACCTTGGACTCCATCTTCCATAATGCTTATACAGCTGTAATCCACAACCTCTGGTCTAGGACTCTCTCTCTTTCCATTGGAGTTACACGTAGGATTGGCCAGGCCGTCTCTCCAAGGTGTATCAAGCGAAAAGATTGTGAATCTTGCTGGCAATATTAAGTGTGGTCCCTGGTCTCTCTCTGTATTGGGTACATCAGGCAGTCATTATATTGATCGATTTTTTTTTTTATATTGGCTGAATTGCGTAACGATGGCGTTCTACACTAAACACCGCCATGGCCATTTTGTCTCTGAGCAAGAAATATCCCAAGTTAAACAAAAACACAAATCAAAAGTGAAATCACAAAATATAATCCAAACACTTATCCCACCACTAGAAGGAGGGGATCAATCAGACGCTGTAAAAAAAAAAAAAATATATCAATAAAATGGTGGGCGTTTAGTAACTGCGTGGTTAATCTTCTGCCTTAATATTTAAGCTGAGAAATCTTTTTATTTATTGAATACATTGACATCTGTGAAGAGCTTGAACAGTTTTGTTATTGCAATAATCAGCCTTATTGGAATCTTGGCCAAATGTGGGAGTGATAAAAAAAAACAGGAACAAACATATGGGGGATTTTTGTGGAAATATTGATGGGATGTCAGGATACAAGCAATGGAGCATCATTATAAGGTGAAGGGTATAGATCGCATAGAGATTTAAACCAAAACAATATAGTAGCAGATAAAATAATGTTTTCAAGCAGACAGATGTCTGGTGGCCATTTTTGCTTTTTCTCAAGTGTGGGAATTATTCCTCTGAAAAAAAAGGCAGTTTTACCTCTACTAAAATATATGGGGGACTTCATCCATGTTTCGTACAAAAAGGCCAAACCGTCGGTCTCCTTTTTTACCTTGCCGCTCAGAATGTCTGGTGCGTTGGACAATATTGGATTTGAGCGTCTGATTTGTCAGATTCTAGGATAGCCCTGTCGAAATCACATTTGCCAGGTGCTAGTTCCTCCCTTTTGAGAGGAAATAGTGGATCGGGGGGATAGAAATAGCGGGGAAGGCATGAACTATATTCAATTGGGCGTGTTGGGTAAAACGAAGAGAGGCAGATCAATAGAAGCTACAGCAAGAGCCTCTCCATACACTGTCCAGTACCAGAACCACAGGTAGTGATTTTAATCCTATAGTTTTTATACCTGAACCCTTAATGGTCTTGTTCCGACAGTACGTTCCACACCCCCCCCCCCCCTCCCCCAACCAATAATTGCACATTATTACAATGGCTGTTATCAGTCAGCACTTGAAGAGAATGGACGGGTTTCATTTTACTAAGTTAATATCTGAATTTTCGTTTTTAGAAAGGCACCCTCGAATGGTATGAAAAGACGTACGCCTCTCTCAAACCAATGGAAAAGGTACGTTGTTAGGCAACAAATAATTTACGTTCTGTTTTTAGATGTGTAAATATAGATATAATATTGAAAATAAATGGGTTGTCTAACTGTACCGCTGCTATCTACTGGGGAAGAGCTCATATTATTTTAAGGTAGAGAGCGGTGACTGGAATTTTTAGGATTTGTCGTCATGTGAACATTTCTAACTTCTGCCCTGGGTGTTAAATTCAATAATAGAACAAAACTCAATGGGGCAGCTATGTGTTCAGAGGCCTGCTGCCTCCCAACAAATTAAACTTGTTTTGATTTTTGGTGGGACTGCCCCTTTAATAAATGTGTGGTTTGCAGATGTGCTTGTAATAAGCTCTGTATCGTTCTAGAATGATGTGGAGCAGCTAAGGTCACTGGTGAGACTGGTCGACGCCGTACATGAGGATGTAGAAAAATGTCAGAATGTCTACAACAAGCTGTTTGTCAGGTGGGTTGTAGAGATCTGTTGCTCTGTCTGCAGGGATGTTCCCTGTGAATTAGGGCCCGGGAGCAATTTGTGGAACAATTTGAGGGGATTTACATTTGGAGGAATAACACTGCACTTACTCTATAACCAGGACTAGGCAAAGTGTCCATACAAGGAAACCCGGTGTCTGCGGGGCATCAGACATCATTAAATTATACAGTAAATGTTTGCCAGGAACAATGTTGCTGCCCACCCCTTTATAAAAAAAAATCCCCTGCCTACCCCTTTATAAAAAAAATCCCCTGCCTACCCCTTTATAAAAAAAATCCGCTGCCTACCCCTTTATAAAAAAAATCCGCTGCCTACCCCTGTATATAAAAAATTCCCTTCCTACCCCTGTATATAAAAAATCCACTTCCTACGCCTGTATATAAAAAAAAATGCCCTTCCTACCCCTCTATAAAATAAATCCCCTTCCTACCCCTGTATATACAAAATCACCTTCCTACCCCTGTATATAAAAAATCCCCTTCCTACCCCTCTATAAAAAAAATCCCCTTCCTACCCCTGTATATAAAAAAATCCCCTTCCTACCCCTCTATAAAATAAATCCCCTGCCTACCCCTGTATATACAAAATCCCCTTCCTACCCCTGTATATACAAAATCCCCTTCCTACCCCTGTATATAAAAAATCCCCTTCCTACCCCTGTATATAAAAAATCCCCTTCCTACCCCTTTATAAAAAAAATCCCCTTCCTACCCCTCTATAAAATAAATCCCCTTCCTACCCCTGTATATAAAAAATCCCCTTCCTACCCCTGTATATAAAAAATCCCCTTCCTACCCCTGTATAAGTTAGTTGAAAAAAAAATCCTGAAGAATTATATCTTCAAGTTTATACGAACAAGAAACTTGTGAATAAGCAGGCACGTTAGGAATTTTAGCAATTAAATACCGGTACCTTAGGAATGACTTATTGTTTACCCCTTAATGCCCCCCACAGTAAAGAAGAAGAAAAAACAGATGTAATAACAAAAGCGCATAAGATATTCCAATCATGATCCTTTTTCTTTTGATTTTTCTTTCCTTGTCATAGTATTGCCAAGGTAGATTTCTTCAGCATCACCTACCGGCAACTGGAGAAACTGGTAAGACCAATTATATTTTGCTTATTTTTTTTTTTTTTTAAGTTTAACCAGGAGATATAAGGACAGAGAGATAGCTGCTTGGTACATATTTCCTTGCCGACATTTGTTTCGACATATAAAAGGTAAAAAAAAAAAAAAAAAGAAGATATAAAAGGTAAAACAAATTTCAAAGAGACTGCACAGAGCATATAAATGCCGGCTTTCTTTCCGAATTAATTTTAATTTTATTTATTTATTTCCCTGGCAAGTGAACCGCTTTGTACACCGCTCGGCAGTCGAATTTCTACAAGCTAGGCCTTGTAAGTCCACCACAGGAGGGGGACACTTTCTCGTACCTGGGGTTATGGACCTAATTATTCTGTACACCTCTGCACAGCTCTTCACTTAAATGCCTTTGCGAGTATCTTTTTTTTATCATTCAAGGGGACGGCATGTGTCTCTAGACTTGTTTTGTGTATGTAACACAGGTAGCTGACGAAGTGAGCACAGTGATGGAAGAACTAAAGGGAACCGAACAGGAAGGCGCTAGTTCAACCCATGCCATTGGAGAGAATCTTTTTGAACTGTACATCACACTGAATGAACTGAGGAGGTTTAGGGATTACCTGCCTTTGAAGTGAGTGGGGAAGTGTCTAATTTGTTGCATCCCGTGCATGTTCTAGTTGCCCCATTGTACAGCATTGCGGAATAATATGTTGGCGCCTTACAAATAAAATAATAAATGTCGGCCCCGCAGGGTAATGTCCACTCTCGTTGTTCTTCTTAATTGTGCTAAGAAGGAGGGAGTGCTATTAATTCGGGTAATCGTTTATTATAACGGAAGAATAAACCCAAAACGATTTGGGCGGGGGGGGGGGGGTAAAGGGGAGTGTACAAAGCAAGAGCATATGCACGATCAATATATAACTGGGACATTGAGGCTACAAGACGCCTGTCTAGCAAGTTATTGACTTACGTCTGGAATTATTATTATATGTTATACATACATTGGCCTGCCCAAATGCATGTTTCTATGACCTAGGCATCAGACTGGCCCCTCCAGAGGTTTCTGTACTACAACTACCATAATTCCCTGCGATTACAGACAGCTGGTGGAGTATTATGGGGTTTGTAGTTGTGCAGCGACTGGAGTGCCACCCAGGCTCTACCAATTCTCGCATGGTCATTTTTTTTCCACTCTGCAAAAGGAGTAGGGGTGTACAGCTTTGAACTCCTCGACTAGGATGCCTATAACCAGCTCTCAAATTAATAAAATCGGGGGGGGGGGGGGGTTTAATATGTGTTTTTGTTTATTTTCTGAGCTATATGTGTTCTGTGGAAATATCGGAAGTCATAAACTGAACCATTGGATTAAAAGGGTCATAATCTTCTCCAGTTCTGTGCTTTTGGGAAATGCATTGTAATTTTGTTTTTTTGGAAGGCATTGTTCTCCGGGTCTATCACCCATCCCTCCACCACTTCTTTTATTATAGGGATAACAAGTCTCTGGCTTTGTCCAATTTCCATGATCTTTTCAAAGTCTCAATTCACACTTGGCTACAGACTGTGCACGAAAAAACCCGAGATCGGATACAGAAAGCTGTAGAAACCGATAAGGTACCACTTCTTTACCCTGGGCACTCACAGTAAGCATGATATTGTCCCATCCAGACATGAACATCATCATTGTTTGTCTTTTTTATATGTTTTTTTAATTTTTTAATTTAGCAATTTCAAAGTAGCAATAATTAAAGTAGGCCACATTCTTACACTGTCTATTGTGCTCCCCGGCACTCTATTGGCATAGATGAAGCCTGTAGTTGGTTAGAAAACTAGTCTTCATTAGATGACAATTACAAAAAACAAATACGAACAGCATTTCAGGAGACAATGTGGTATTCAGCACAATTATTAAGTGGTAAAACACCATGTATATAATGAAAACAGTAAATGAAATATCTGAATAATTAATACAGTTAAATGTAGATATACATAGTAGAATGACATAAACAAAGGTATTAGATGAAAATAAATTAATATAGAATTATTTAAAAATAAGTCAATAGGGAAAGGGAAGGGAAATATGAAGTTAGGATACATATAGTCTTTATAAAGATGTTTATATTATTATTATTATATTTGTATTATATTATATTACTATATTTATTATTATTATTTATATTATATAATAATATTTCATTGTTAATAATTATATTTGAAATCTTATAAATCTCATAAGAGGAAAAATGTATAGTATTACTGATATAATATAATATTGTTGCTATATTTAAATATGCAATGTATTAACATTAATCTGAAAATATAAGATAAAATATAAATGATATAATATTTAAGATATATGTAAAAATTTTAAATAAAAAGATTTTGGGAAAAAAAAAAAAAACAGTGAAGTGCAGTGAAGAGCCATTAGTGGCCATTTGGCATGTCATATCAAAAACAGACATAAATAAGACAGTTGATGTGGTATTAGAGCTCTGACTTACCACTAATTATAACTGTGGGTAACAAGTAGTCCTTTTAAGAATTAATGGAATGAGCAGGGATGGAAGTTGCATATATTAGGCAGAGAGCATCTACTGTTGATATGGCAACTAGGCAGGGATTTATGCAAGGTGGCTGTACAATGACACCAGTGTTCTGTGGCAAGAGTTGCGAAGTTCCATAGAGCAACATTACATTGTCCATCACACAGTACAGTAAATGAGCAATACTGGCTCAAATCTCTGCAAGAAGGCATAATGTGCCTTGCTCCATAGACTTAACATTGGCCTGGAGAGGTTTAAAAAATAATGTTTTGGGTTTTTTTTGACCAGCCAGCCAATAAAATACTGGCTTAGTGGAAACCCTAATACTGGGCATGGCAGGCACAGACCGTAATTGAAAGCACAGACCGTAATTGAAAACACAGGCGCAATATCCCTACTCAAAATTAGGAAAATTAGGTAGTGATCATCGCATCTTAAGAGGTGGTGTCTTTTACAGGTTAAATGACATTCATCATAGCATTAAATTTAGCGTCTGAGAATTCAGCTCAGTTTGGGCAGATTAAGGTTTGCATTAGACAGGAAGTCAGGGGGGTGTTGGTTAATGTTAAAAGGTTTAATCTTTCTTAACATGTTAGTGTACGATTGTAGAGCATAAAGGAATCCGTTAATTTGGGTATCATTCACAGAGGATATTTAAATCCAATCCTCCTGGTGACATATTATACCAAAAAGTTAATTTTGCTTTACCTATTTTATTCAGTATAATATTCAATGTGACGGTTATTTGTTACTGTAACTTTTTTTTTTTTTTATTACAACATGCTAATTTTGTCATATCAGTCTCGTGCAGCAATTCAGGCCGACATACATCCTCTATATATTCACTTTACATCTGTACTGATGATGCTGCTGCTGCCTACGACTGTCTAGATTTTATTTCTCTGTATCTCATATCCGTCACTTATTCAAATGCAAGCATGAAAGGTAGAGTTCCAAAAAACTGTTTCTGTACAGACTTGTCATCCTATTCCGCTTGGGATTCTGTGCCTGTTTTACATTTGGGAAATCCTGGTTCGTACTTAATTAATGTAAAGAAAATTTAGGGGGGGGGGGGGGGTCTGAATTCATAGCAAAGCCATCTTGTTAAAAAAAAAATTATATATATATATATTTTTTTTTTAATTTTTGAACATACATAAACATATGTATAGTGAATATTTTGTTGGGCTAGGTTGGAAACCGGTACACACTGTGTGGATGTGGAAGGTCTAATGATTATTATATTTTTATTCCTGATAAGGAGTAAAATGGAAACATATATATCATTTTTTTTTAATGAGCGCTTCTGCAGGTTTGTCCTGATTAGACTTGATTCCTCTGCGTTGACTATTCGAGCAGCAAAACTCACTTTATTCTGGTCTTATTTGCACAGCTTGAATCGGTAGATTCACTCTCCAAGCACAGCAGCTCCGCCGTCGATGTCACAATTTGCTTTTCGCAAATCAAAGAATTCTGGGCACAGCTGGCTTGGCCCGACTCCTCCGAGGCTTTTGTATTTTTAAGTCAACTTTCCGATGTAAGTAAAGGGTCGGCGGGGGGGGGGGGGGGGGGGGGGGGCTTTACAAGCAAGTTCGGCAATTAGCAAATTGCACTTTGTGTGACAGGACAGGGAAATGAGACTAGCCAATGCAGATACTACCGCAATTATGTCATCTTATTGCGGATTCTATGACTCGCCAAATTAATGTTCCCTGGTAGTAGAGTTTATTAGCCAATGAGTGACATACTTCCGAGCCTGGGGTGGGTTGGGGTTGGGGTAACATCTCTAGTGGGGATTTGGCAACTCCAAGCAGAGTGATTGGGTATTTTATATTGTGACCGTAACCAACCTAAATTGGGGGGCTAATAGGAAAAAAATTGAGAACCCCTAGTCAAGACATGTTTAAGATGTTGCTCTCCACTGATATATTATTTTGTGCTGTCCATCTGCTAAGCCAGTGATGGCTACCCTTGGCACTGCAGATATATGGGAACTACATCTGCCATGATTCTCAGCATAAAGGCTGACTGGGAATCATGGAATATTTAGTTCTAAAACATCTGCAGTGCCAAGGTTGGCCATCACTGGGTTTTTTTTCCACTACTAAGCTGTATCGCCTAAACATTATTATTGTTATTTTATTTGACGGCGAATGTAGAGAACCCAAAAAAAATGAAAATTATCTATACACTGTGTTCGCACAAACTGCTGTTATTAAAAACTATGATATGATCTGTGTGTCTTCCACTAGGATATGTGCAAGTCTGCAATATATTATTCAGAAGCAATTAAGCGTAAAATTGACAAAAGTCATCAGTCCGCTGGACAAACTGTGGTTACAGAGCAGGTGAGTTTTTGCCGTATTATTTTGTACCAGCTGGATGTTACTGCAGTAAAGCAAAGATGGGACAAAAAGGACTTTTCATTTCTCTTGTCAAATTTTTAAAAAGGAAAGCATAAGAATGATGGTTAGTAATAAAAAAACAAAATATTCGTGCAACACATTCATAAAAGTGGAGTACTCTGCAGTGTACCACGGTGATTGCATCATCTTTAGAACTTTGAGCCTGATCGGAATGCACAAGAACAATACTCTGTAGCGTTGTAACGTGATTGGCAGATATTCTGAAGTGGGATAAGGAAGTTGTTCTATTGGCCCGCCAAAATCCAGATTCGCGCAAATTTCTGGGCTCCGCTTTCCCACAATTCACCATGTTTTAGTTGTGTGGCTTGCCTTGACTCATGCTAAACAACTGTTCTCTGCTTAAGCCATTCTGGAGACGAGTAAAATGATGTTTTTGAAAATCAGTGTTGATTTTAGTGCAGAATTTTCTTCTACTTGGAGCTGTGTGTTATGGACCCAGCGTGTCGTCGACAGTGTTTCTCAGCAACCTTTTTAATGTTTCAATATTCACAACTTCAGCTGGAGATACAAACATATCAGTGTAGCGAAGATGAGTTTAATCCAAGAAAGGCAGCATTTCAACCGAAATGGTCTTTGTCAAGCCATGGCCTGACAAAGACCATTTTGGGTCGAAACTTTCAATCTCTTGGAAAAATCTGCAAAATCTCTAAGCAATTTACCAATATTTGAAATCGTACCTGTCATTAGAATGAGCGCTTAAATAAAAACATAATATCTCATGAAAGGATAATGATATATGAATTCTGCCAAGATAGTATATAGAGAAGTATAAAATGACTTTAGTTTTTCATATTCTTAAAAAAAAAAAAAAAAGCTTCTCTCCTGATTGTCTCACCAGCTCTGCGTTATCCTCAATAACATTGAACATGTCCGTAAGTTTATGGGCAACGTCCTGCGAGACCTGGACTGGAAATCCTTCGAGACATCCGTGGAACAGACCAGCGGAACGGATGGGAAGCAGCAAGTTCAGAAAGCTTTAAGCACACAGCTTCAAAACATTGACATAGACATGCAGAGGGAGACGAAGAACATCATCTCCCATCTTACTGAAAAGGTATGGGTTATTCAGGGAGCGTTATGTTTGTCATCTACGGAACCATTACTTAGAAATCAATAAGTTGGCTTTTGGGGGGATTGTACGAGGACTTGGCAACCTATGGCTTTGCAAGTGCTGTTCACTATGACTGGTCAGGAAAGGCCAGCAAAATGCATCTCCCCATATCTGGCTGTACAAAGTTACCTCCACTATAAGATATCAGAGTATCTTGTTGGATGAGTGGGTCGCAAATGCCAATATTTGAACCTACAGTCTTGATATTAATATAACCCTCAATTCCCCAACTTTATTATTTTATGAATAAATAATGTTGATGATGATTATCATCATACTTTGGAGAGAGTACAGAGAAGGGCTACTAAACTGGTTCATGGGTTGAAGGATAAAACTTACCAGGAAAGGTTAAAGCATCTTAACATGTATAGCTTGGAGGAAAGACGTAACAGGGGGGATATGATAGAAACATTTAAATACATAAAGGGAATCAACACAGTAAAGGAAGAGAGTATATTTAAAAGAAGAAAAACTACCACAACTAGAGGACATAGTCTACAATTAGAGGGGCAACGGTTTAAAAGTAATAGGAAGTATTACTTTACTGAGAGGGTAGTGGATGTATGGAATAGCCTTCCAGTGGAAGTGGTAGAGGTAAACACAGTGCAGGAGTTTAAGCATGCGTGGGATAGGCACAAAGCTATCCTAGCTATAAGATAGGGAACTGGGCAGGGCCGTCTTTAACGCAGGGCAAACGGGGCAGCTGCCCCGGGCCCACTTACTCCTGGGGGGGCCCAAGGCAGCTGCCAGGTGGTCCCGCTGCCCCTCTGTATGTACCTGCATTATGCGATCAGCACTGATCGCATAGTACAGGTGCGCCCAGCGTTCTCTGCTCTCCCCGCTCCCTCAGCGGGGAGACGCAGGCAGCATGTGCTCAGTGTGTGTTGAACACACTGAGCTCTCAATCCATGCTGCTCGCGCTCCCCGCATGTAGTGTTGGTTCAGAGCATCGGAAATACGATGCTCTGCGTCACTATTACGCGCGGGGAGCGCGAGCAGCATGGATTGAGAGCTCAGTGTGTTTAACACACACTGAGCACATGCTGCCTGCGTCTCCCCGCTGAGGGAGCCGGGGAGAGCAGAGAACGCTATGGTGAGGGGGGATAGAGAGAGGGGGGGGGATAGAGAGAAAGGGGGGGGGGTGAGATAGAGAGAACACTAGGGAGGGGGGATAGAGAGAACACTAGGGAGGGGAGGGGGGATAGAGAGAACACTAGGGAGGGGAGGGGGGGGATAGAGAGAACACTGGGGAGGGGAGGGGGGATAAAGAGAACACTGGGGGGGATAGAGAGTACACAGGGAAGGGGGGATAGAGAGAACAATGGGGGACAGAGAGAACATTGTGGAGACAATGGAGGACAGAGGAGAGAACACGGGGTGGGGGAATTGGGGGACAGGGGAGAGAAGGGGGGACGGGGAGAGAACACAGGTGGGAACACTGAAGGGAGAGAAGAGAATACAGACGGTGGAGAGGAGAGACATACATGGGGAAGAGTAAAGAGAGTGAACTGGGAAGGCAGAGGAGAGACAGACAGACAGACATGGGAAGCAATGGGAGAGAGACAGACATGGGGAAAAAGAGGATACAAAGACAGACATTGGAAGGAGGACGAGAGAGAGGCGGACATGGGAAGGGAGAGGAGAGAGACAGGCAGACATGGGAAGGAAGAGACAGACGGAATGTGCCCCCCCCCCAGATCAGACTCTGGATCCGCCCGTGGGTGCACAGGGTGCACCGCGCCCAGGCGCAGGTATCCAGAGGAGCTGCTTTAAGGAGTTCACTCCCTAACAGCGCCTCACCTCGAGGTGTGGACCGCAGGCGAGAGCTAACCGCACCAAGGGGTGAGCACAGCACGACGGGGGCAAGCTCCGCCCCATCACGCTGTGTAACTTCGGAGAGTGTTCTGCCTCTGCAGGGATGAGAGGCAGAACACTGAAACGTTCTCCTCCCTGCAAGTAAAGGTAAATGTGCAGGGAGGGGAACAAGCAGCCTATTTTTTTAGTAAAGAAATAAAATAAATTTAAGCGTGTGACTGTGTGTAAGGCTGGCTAAGAGTGTGATGTTTTCTGAAAAAGAAATCCGGGCTCCACCGGGGCAAAAAATAATGGCTAAGAGTGTGTCTGTAAGTGTGGACATGCATTTATGTGTGTAAGTGTGACTATGTGTAAGGGTGACTGTGTGTTTAAGAGTGTGTGTATTTCTGTGTAAGTGTGACTGTGTGTAAGGGTGTGTATAACAGTGTGTGGATGTGTGTGTAAGTGTGACTGTGTATAAGTGTAAGTGTGACTGTTAGTGTCACACAAGCATATATATTTTTCCGGTAAAAATAAATAAAATGTAAGTGTGTGACTGTAATGAAAGGCTGTCTAAGAGAGTGTATGTAAGTGTATCTATAAGTGTGACTGTGTGTAAGGGTGTCTGTGTATGTCTAAGAGTGTTTGTGTATTTTTGTGTAAGTGTGACTGTGTGTAAGGGTGTGTATAACTGTGTGTATGTAAGGGTGACTGTGTGTGTAATGGTGTCTGTGTAAGTATATGTGTAAGTGTGTCACGTGAGGGGGGAAATATCCACCCCCTCACAGAGCATGTTAGAGTGCCGGATGTCCGTAACATACCGGTGCTCAGAACACATGGAGCCACGCACAGAAGAAACAGCCCCTTCCCTGCAAATGTAAGGTAAGGGAGCAGGGAGGGGGACAAACGAGTGTGTGTTTAAGTTTGACTGTGTGTGTAAGTGTGTCTGACTGTGTAAGATTGTCTGTGTGTGTAAGTGTGTCTATCTGACTGTGTAAGTCGGTATGTGTAAGTGTGTCTATATGACTGTGTAAGGTTGTCTGTGTGTTAGTTTATCTGTGTGTTAGTGTGTCTGACTGTGACTGTGTATGTAAGTGTGTCTATCTGACTGTAAGGTTTTCTGTGTAAGTCATATATATATATATATATATATATATATACACACACACAAAGCAAGTGTGTGTGTTTATTTTTTTTGTAGGGAGGTATTAGGGTGGATTGTGCGATTGCATGCAGGGAATGAGGGGCCCCAAACAAATGTTTGCCCAGGGTCCAGTCAATTTTAAAGACGGCCCTGGAACTGGGGACTAATAAAAGTATTTAGAACATTGGGCAGACTAGATGGACCGAATGGTTCTTATCTGCTGACACATTCTATGTTTCTACTAGTATCATAGACTAATGTTTTTGTATTTTATCTATGTTTTTTTATTGTAATGTGTGTAGATTTGTGTTTGATAATGCCTCTGCTAACCACTCAATTTCAGGTGGAGGGATTTTTTTTACCCCACCATCACTTACATGTTTTGTTCGGAATGGTTTTTAGAAGCTCACCATAATCGTGACCAGTCATTTTGTACAACTGTCATGTCTGTCTCTGCAGATGATTGGCGATATAAAGAAATATATTCAGCACATAAGCCTGTCTCCAGACTCCATCCAAAATGATGAGGCGAGTATTGGTCAATGAACAACACATCATAAATTGGGTTTTGAATTTTGGTTAAAAAGCAGATATAGATGGGTTTATACATGCTTCTAATGTCATTATCCAGGCTATCTACGGTCGTTTATAGTTTTGGGGGCAAATGTGACTTTTAAGCAGTCACCGATGTCATGGAGAATTCGGAATACATAAATAATATGCACACATGCAGTATTGATCGCACTTATTCCACGGTGCAATTTTGGCACTTGAGGGTCCACAAGGTAGTAGAGTGGCATTTTTTTTTCCACTGGCAAAAGTCCATTGACAAAATAAACCAGCACGTCGGACCCCAAATTAAGTTTAATCACAAGCCAAAGGGGTACATACTTCCTGTTTTACATTGACTTATCTATGGGCGGAGAAGATCTCTTGCCCATTCTTGAAGGCCATCTCCATAAGAACAAGAGCGCTGTACTTGTACCACACTGGCAGTTCAGCGGGGAAATTTCAGCGTAGACCAATACTATCCCCCCTATCCTTACTTATGAATAAGCGTTAGTGAAACGCGTTGTGTGTTCCTGTTTTCCCCACTTGCTGTTTCCGTTTTCAAAATAAAATTTAGTAGACACCCCTAACTTACATTAATACCATAATACTAACCCAAAACATAGCCTAAATCTAACCTCCTTTGCCTGTGCTGAACTGTCAGGTGCTCCAAGTCCACGATGTATAGTCCCATTCCACTGCCATCCTCTTAGCTGACAATTTATTATGGAAGATGTAAGTGCTCTGCCCCACCAAGTCCATCTCTCTGAAGCCTCTGAAGTGAGGCAGCTCGGGAAGAGGGAGGAACATGCACCAAAACAAGTGTGAAAACAAAAGACGTTCCTACGTGAACAACTGAGCATGAAAAAGGTCACGTTTGCTGGTTTTGGTGTATTTTTAGAATCCATGTCAGTGTGACTGCCATCAAGCTTGTTTACAGAGAGTGTGCGGATAATTGTAAAGATAACCATAATTTGTAATTAATCTGTCACTTTAATCTCTAACATATGGCATGTCATTCTGTTTTAGGCTGTCTCGCCCCTAATGAAATATCTTGATGACAAATTAATTATACTAAGTGAAACCTTGGTGAAGGAAAACCTGTACAGGTAGGAAAAGAGGTGTTTGTTTGGTTTCAAATTTAACACTTCCATTTTTTGTGCTGGCCTAAGCAGACACAATTCGGGCACCCACGTTGTACACCCAGGACCTGCCCCATCACCCACGTTGCACACACATTAAATGCCCCCATAACCCCCATCACATGCTCCATTAACCCATTACATGCCCCATCACTTGATCCCATTACATGCTCTATTAGCTCATTACATTGCCTCCATTACATGACCCCCATCACTTGACCCCATTACATGCCTCCATCGCCCCCACTACATGCCCCCAGAACTTGTCTAGTGGCAGGCAGCATGGTGTCCTATACAAATCGCCTAACGCGTTTCGCTATGAACGCTCTCTTTAAATCACATGCATTTCAGAAGGTATGTAGAATCCCAATTATTTTGTAGTAGTGCTGGAGTGTTTTCACCTATCAATTCCTTCAATGTATGTTATACGCAGAAAAAAAATTAATTTGCTGCGTGAGAAATTCTTGATCGTGGGTAGTAGTATAATATGCCGGTGGAGTGCTGTTCACTACACTCTCTATATCGGAAATGATCCTTTTGGAAACGTTGTGGGTTTACCTGCTATCCAGGGCTGCTCTTTATAGCCAACGGTGATGTCATATGATATGGCCGCTCTTTAAAGCCGACGGGGATGTCATATGATATAGCCGCTCTTTAAAGCCGACGGTGATGTCATATGATATGGCCGCTCTTAAAGCCGACGGTGATATCATATGATATGGCCGCTCTTTAAGCCGACGGTGATGTCATATGATATGGCCGCTCTTTAAAGCCGACGGTGATGTCATATGATATGGCCGCTCTTTAAAGCCGACGGTGATATCATATGATATGGCCGCTCTTTAAAGCCAACGGTGATATCATATGATATGGCCGCTCTTTAAAGCCGACGGTGATATCCTATGATATGGCCGCTCTTTAAAGCCAACGGTGATATCATATGACATGGCCGCTCTTTAAAGCCGACGGTGATATCATATGATATGGCCGCTCTTTAAAGCCAACGGTGATATCATATGACATGGCCGCTCTTTAAAGCCGACGGTGATATCATATGACATGGCCGCTCTTTAAAGCCGACGGTGATATCATATGATATGGCCGCTCTTTAAAGCCGACGGTGATGTCATATGATATGGCCGCTCTTTAAAGCCGACGGTGATGTCATATGATATGGCCGCTCTTTAAAGCCGACGGTGATGTCATATGATATGGCCGCACTTCATAGCCGACAGTGATGTCATATGATATGGCCGCTCTTCATAGCCAACAGTGATGTCATATGATATGGCCGCTCTTTAAAGCCGACGGTGATGTCATATGATATGGCCGCACTTCATAGTCGACAGTGATGTCATATGATATGGCCGCACTTTAAAGCTGACCGTGATATCCACGATAAAGAATTTCACTCTTAACAGTAAAATGTGGCAACCCTAATTATGAACATGAAAAAAATATCTAGATGGTGTTAGCAATTGCAATCAAATGCTTACATTAAGAGGATAAATAGGACACCTTTCAATGGGATATGTGTAATTTGCATATAGTGATGTCATAAACAGGCGACGGCGCATAGAATACTCAATACTTAATCGATGCATTTGCTTGCACATAGATTATTACACACGCTATTTAGGTGACTGTCGCCCTGTAATTATAATTTCAGCGTGAAATCAATGTTATCATGATATGTGTGTTGTATTCCTGTGTACAGACGGCCTGCGGTGTTATTATCACTGTACTGTAATGTCATTTCTCCCCAGGGTCCTAGAAGCACTATGGTGGCTTCTTTTGAAATTCATTATTGATGCCGTGGATTCCAACAGGGGAGTTTCTGTGGAATTCTATGGAAGGTTTTATTATACACTGGAGGTAAAGGATTATATGTCAAGCCTTTCCATTTAATGAACTTGACAAAACATACAGCAAACACAGGAGATCATACTGGGTCAAAGACATTAGTTTGTGTAATATTTTGATTGCTTCTCTCTGCTGATATTTCATAAGGCATATATGTAATAATCCACAATGACGTGTCATAGGATTTTACTAAACTGAGTGTGTATTATAGACTTTGTGACTTTATTCTTCCTGGGTTTGAATTTTGAGACCCCCAAATAATTGAGCAAGGAAAAGCGAAAAAGGTACCCAAAAATTCCTAAAACCAGTTTATAAGCAGGGCTTCTTAAACTTGTCCACAAGGACTCTCAACGGTCCAGGAATAAGGGATCACTCAGTAGTGTTTAAATAAGAATATGTATAACACCTGGTATGGTTCCCTAACAGTTAGGGAACCACACCATGAGTTATACATATTCCTATTTAAACACAACTGGTTAATCCTTAAATCCTGGACCACTGAGGGTCATTAAGGACAGGTTTGAGAAGCACAGGCTTAGAATACCCCAAAATTATACCGCATATGCTAGAATACCACAAACATTGTATATGGGTGCAGATGTATACTGTAACCATATTGAAAAAAATGATTTGCATTGTGAGTTGGCAGAATTGCATGCAAAGGCATTAATCAATGTTTTAACATGTGTCTGTAGTGTCTGCTTTTTATGACCTCACCTTGTGGCTTGATATGCAAATTATACATATTTGTTTCACACGCTGCAGACAGAGCATGCAAAGTACGGCCCGGCAATGTGTAGGATGCATATACACACAGACACAATCCAATTAATTAATCATGGTAGGTCCTATGAGATCTCCACCCTGATTAATTGACTGGATTGTTTATGTGCGTATATCCATCCTACATACTGCCGGGCTGCACTTTGCATGCTCTTTCTGCAGCATGTGGAACAAATATGTGTCCCTGGAAACATGGCCGATGTTGGCAACTATGCATTTCACATTGGTAACAGTTCCCTTCACGTCTTGGCACGCAAGTGATGTCATACATAGGAGACGCCACAACACATTTAAAATACACATTTTATACGTTTTTCCCTTAATGTTACACATTGCTAACAAACATTGCAAGTAAAGCATTTTGTATAGGTCATTTTTTTTATTCTCTGCATTTGCATTGGAAACCATATTGAGGAGCACTTTTTAGTATAAGACGACTGGGCGTATAAGACGACCCCCCAACTTTTGAGAAGATTTTATTGGGTTAAAGTCATCTTATATGGCGGAAAATAGTATCTATATTTTAACTTTTGAGGTTAAAATATAGAGTTTGCCACCCTCCTCCCCCCTTCCCCAATCCCCAGTACTTACCTACTTTCTGCTCTGTCTCCCGCTGTTAAGCCGGTCCGTGGCTGTGAGGGAGGCGTTGTAAGCTCCCCTTCAGCTGCACGGTCAATAAAGTTTGTTTAAAAAAAAAGTTTAAACAAACTTTATTGACCGCGCGGCTGGAGGGGAGCTCACAACGCTTCCCTCACAGCCACGGACCAGCTTAACAGCGGAAAAGGATACAGAGCAGAATGTAGGTAAGTTAACCCTTAGCCCCCGGCGTATAAGACGACCCCCCAACTTTTGAAAAGATTTTCCTGGGTTAAAAAGTTGTCTTATACGCCGGAAAATACGGTAGGTTCATCTCACCAGTTTAGCTATACATTGTGCAATGGACAAACCTTGTGAATTCCCCACCTCTTGGCAAACACACCAGGTTTGTCCCTGCAGAATGTACGAGTAAATGTTCATCTCAACTCACCTTTTAGTAAATAGCCCCCAATGATTGAGTCACTGCCTGACTCTCCTGTGTCCAAGCAGAAAAAAAATGTCCTTTTTCCCCAGCACCATTTGACTCAGTTCCCCCAGTTATAATGCCAGTTTTGTGTATTGTACAATAGTCCTTCCCTTATGCATTGCTCACAATTCATGTTATCTTTATCAAATGAAAGACTCCAGTCGGCTTGGGAAAGGTTAGTTATATAAAACCTTTTATCGTATTATCTGCTTCTATTTTCAAGGCCACATATTATTCTGTGTTTATTTGCTTATTTGGCTCTGGAGCCTTTGAAAGAGCAGACAAACACTGAAACTAACTATCCCTGGAACATCAGAGGCCTACTGATTTGAGCTGTTCTCTAATTGTTACTGTTAAAGAACCAGTCCCCCTGCTGATTACAGCACAACGCATCCTAATTAAAATGTTTGGAGAAAAGCAGGGACACAGAAGCTGCTGTTGAGTTGATACAATTTTACTACCGGGAGAAAGTTTAACTGCAAACATGCCTACTTCACTTCTTACAGGAGAACTGTAGAAATACATTAACGTCTGTTTAATTGAAAGATTGCATCAAGTGTAGGCATTTTTAAATAGAAATGCTTTAATGAAAAAATACAAATAGTTTCTTTTAGAGCCTTCTTGGTTCAAATAGCTCTAACAGGGGGCAGACATATTGTTTAGAATCTTGGGTGAGATGTGTGAGATCTTCCTTCATCTGGCTCAGTGTGAATGAAGATCTCACCCAAGATTCTAAACATGTCTGCCCCCTGATAGAGCTATAAAAAGCAAGGAGGGATTAATAAGGTACTTTATTTGTAATTTTTAATTACAGCATTTCTATTTAAAACATCTATACTTGATGCAATATGTCATTAAAAAATAAGTATTTTTTGTGGTTGTTGCCTACAGTTGTCCTTTAAAGGAAGCCTCTCAAAGTATTATTACAACCTCTTATTAAAGAAATGCCAACTTTATAAGATGAGATCAAAACTAAAAACACTATATGATTGACAGGGGAAGTGTTTGGGACCACCTATTTTTTTTGTTTTGTTTTGTTTAAAGGGACAGTCTCACCTAAATGTTGTTTACTGTGAATGAAGAGAATAAAATAAATCTATAGGATTGTGTTGGCAAAATTGGAGAAAAATGTGTTTTAAATGTGTCTGTGGTGTTTTCCGTTTATGACATCACCTGTGGCTTGATATGCAAATGAACCGTTTGGAAAATCTGTTAATTTGCATACCATGCCACAGGTGATGTCATTTGCTTGCACTTTTGATAACACAATGTATAGAACGTTTTCAATCACTTTTTTATTCTCTACATTCACAGTAAAAAACAATATTCAGGTGATGCTGTCCCTTTAATTAAAGGGGTAGCTCCACATACAATGTCCCTCAACGTCTCCTGTCTCCTAAAAACAGCATATACCATTTTATAGAGGTACGGCTGTTGCTGTAGCAGCAATCCTGCCTATCTTTCCAAAACCACCTCCTTGTGTTACATCACAGCTGACTGAAGGCTCTCCCCCTCTGCATTACAAGCACTTGAAGGAGCAGAGTACAATAGAGCAGTGTTAAGTCCTCCGTCATAATTAATAACGAGGGCACTTTCTTAGAGGGGAGCATGAGAATTCAATGATGTCACTGAATTTAAAGGCCCCCCGGGAAAAAAAAAAAAGTTATATAATACTACAAGAGAAAAGCAATTTTGTTACAGTAACAATCAGCTGATTAATTGGTCGAAACAAAACAACAATTAATAAAGCTTTGCACTTTGCAGCCTTGTTATTTAATGTTTTCTGTCTCTCTTAGGCTCTTGTGGACTTTTTCCATGCGGAGGGACAGGGGTTACCAATGGACACCTTGAGAAACGGCGATTACAGGGTGATTGGGCTTAATTGGTATTTTTAAAATGTGGTATCGAGTGCTAGAGAGAGAGAGAGCAGCAAGGCTGTTTTAACATTTCTGGGGTGTTTGTGTTTAGCTGTAATTTTCTTCTCTTTCTCATTTACTGTAACCACACAAATGGTATATTGTTTTTATCGCCGTAAGAAGGGCTTTCTTTAGATACCATTGTTTTCATAATATCTTATAATTTATTACAAAAAAAGAAACATAAAATATAATGGAAAAATTGAAAAACACACACACACTTTTTCTAACTTGGACCTGAATTTTTTTTTACACAATTAGTAAAAAAAAAAAAAAAAAAATAGTTTCTACATTTTGTCCTTAGCTTCCATTTTTGTTTGCAAGTTTTATAGGGCAATAACCAAAACTAGAGTTTTTTTGTTTTCTAAACATTTTCTCCTACAGTGGACTTTTAACCCCAACCCTAACTCTAACACTTATGCTAACCTTAATTTAATTATACCCTAACCTTTATGCTAAACCTAATTTTTATGTAAACCTAACCATAATTCTAACTCTTGATGTTAGGCTATTTTTTTTTTCCATTGCAATGTTACTGACTGCCTCTAGGGGCAGTCTAGCAACAGCATCAGAGCAACTGAAGTGAAAATTCAACACTCTCTACGCTATTCCGGTAATAGGGCAGCAGCCATATTGGAGGAGCATAATGCTCTCCAACATGTTGTCAGCAATTCGCAAGTGCCCTAGTCACAAAATTTCGGAGATGCTTAATACTTCGACATCGAGGCATTAAAGCATCACCTCCTGAGTGGTGTTTGTGAGCGTAGATCGCGTACACCGCTCGTTTAACATGCAGGACATCCTAGGTCCGTCCAATGTAGGAAACGGTTTGCCAGACAGGACGAACCTAGTCAGTCACGTGTTGCCAACAGGTTAATGGCCAACAGTCGGCAAAAAAGGAAGTTCTGTTTAACACAGAAAATACTTTGCGAAGGGGATGAGATAGGAAGTATGGAATATATGTGGGTGCTAATACTAAATTATTTTCCTTAATCTTTCTTTACCATTGCCTTACTTCCCAGGGACCACATATGTTCATTTTGTTCCTATTTGCTTTGGGGTATTTTTTTTGTAAGGGTGGGGAGGGGAGGGGTGGGGTGGAGGGAGGGGGTGAATTCCAAAAGGTAGGCGCAATAAAAACATCAGCGGTTTACACTATTTATGTTCCTTGATAGTTCTTAAATCCAGAAGATATTCTATGTTGTCGCTCAGACCGTTCAGTTTGAACATGGTCTTTTTTAAGCTGTTGTCCTTTTTTGCATTCTAGTTTTTGGAAGAAGAGCTCCGCTTAAATAAGTGCTCCACGAGCGAACTGATCGAAAAATATTACATGGACAATATTAAGGAGCAGGTGCGTGTGCCAGATACCGACGCATTCCGCGGGTGGATATGGGTTTTACATATTTGATAATGTGGTATATTTTTATAATAATGAGTCAAATCTTGTTTTTAATCCCCCTCCCCCAGAGATCAGCCGATCACAGCAAATATGGAAGAATAAGCGTTAAAGTCTATTATGAGACGTCGGAACAGAAGCTCTATGTTGAGGTGCTACACGCAGCGGACCTTATTGCCCTCGACGCAAATGGTAAGGATCATGGTTACGTCTTACGTTTGTAATCTGTAGGCTGAAACTAAGGTCACTTTGCTGAATCACCATATCTTCCCTCGGCATTGTCTTTTACCAAAGCAGCAATTAGCAAAGCACATCAGCTTATATTAACAACTATAATTATTAAAGGACAACTGTAGCTAAAACACCAGTAATGTTTAATTGAAAGATTGCACTGATTATAGAAATATTAAATAGAAATGTTTTCATGAAAGAATATAAATAATGGACCTTATTGCGCTCTCGTTGCTCTGTATAGCTCTAATAGGGAGCGGCCATGCTGTTTAGAATCTTAGGACAGTCCTTCATTCATTTTGGTTCAGATGAAGGAAGATCTGACCCAAGATTCTAAACAACATGTCTGCCTCCTGTAAGAGCTAAACAGAGCAAAGAGGGCTCAGTAAGGTACATTATTTATATTCTTTCATTAAAGCATTTCTATGTAAACTATCTACACTTGCAATCTTTCAAATAAACATTGGTTCATTTTTTGCTACAGTTGTCCTTTAACCCTTTAAGGACCAGGGATTTTCCTAGGCCAAAGACCAGCGCGTTTTTCAATTTTTAATATGCGTTTTTTGAAATAATTTCCCTCTCTAATATTTAACGCAAACATACAAGTTATATGTTGTTTTTTAAAGGACAGTTAGAGCTTTCTTTTGATAGCCTATACATAAAAATTATTTACATTTTAGTATTAAAAAATACATATAAAAGAGGAATTCCCCCCCCCCCATTATTTGCCCAATAAAAAGCTACACAAGTAGTGCAACACTAACCCACTTATCCACCCTAATTAACTTAGTAATAAAAAAGAAAAATATTGTTCCCAAAACCCACTAAACAAAAAAGACAGAGAAAAAACTGAAGAGTGTGATGTCAGATCCATAAAAATCATGCAACAGGCATGCAGGGGTTACATTTTATTAAATAAATATATTAAAATTACCTTTATTTTTAAAAAAACTTTATAAATTGTAAAAATAAAAAATTTAGTAACAAAAAAACTAAATGAGGGCCATAAAGTGGAAAGAAACTGATCACAGTTACAAACATCACTAAGGGAAATGCTGGGCACAACTCCGGTCAGAGATCACTAGTGAGAAATCCAGTCCAGTCATTGGCATGGAAAGCATAGCAAACCATTTAAGTTCTTTTGTTTTTGCTGAGTTTTTTTCTCTCTCTCAATACCCAAGTGTTATTACCGTATTATTGTTATTTTTATCATAGGTCTGAGTGATCCATTTGTCATCATTGAACTCTGCCCCCACCACATTTTTCCCCTGGTGAAGGGTCAAAGGACACAAGTCAAGGCCAAAACATTACATCCGGTGTACGACGAGCTCTTCTATTTGTAAGTATACTACTGATGAAAGGAGCCGCTGGCCCTGTATCTGTGAGTTCATTATGTAGACCTGGAGAGAATATTACACAATAACGCTACCTTTTCAACATATACAAATACTACCTTGTATATGGCGACCATCCTAAATGTGGATTTCGGAATAACAAAACGTGTAAAGTTATGTATTTGCTAGTATGGGTCAGATAAAGGAGAAGAAAGACACAGACCTACGTGTTTTGGATAGGGTGCCTAGAATTAAATATTGGCTGACCCTATAGCCATTTAAAATAAACAGGTGGCCACTAACCAGCCCTGTGCGTTCATTATCACCTGTTGGCCATTTTAATATTTGCATAAAATCTTAAACCTAAATATTGTTCATACTGTGATCGTAGAGAATTAAAAAAAAAATATATCAAAAATGACCTATATACATTGAGTTAGCAAAATAGCATGCAAATACATCAAATAATATGAGAAATGGACGCTCTAAATGGGTCTGTGGAGTCTCCTGCTTATGACATCACCTGTGGTTTGATTCACAGATGACACTTCACACTGAAAATTGGTTATCTTGCATTCAAGCCACAAAGTGATGTCATAAGCAAAAGACATGACAGAAACATTTAAAACATACATATTTTTATGTGATGTATTTGCAGGCAGGTTTGCTAACGGAATTTAGCATGTGCTACTTATTTGAATAGCTGGTTTTCTTTCGAATGTCGCTAAGATTGCTCTCACTGGGATAGCGTGGTCTAGTTACTTGGACTGTCTAGGACAATATTGACAAACACTTATGGCAAGGATGGATATATATATATATACTGCTATTCCATGTCATGGTTGTTTGTCAATACTGTTCTAGAGCACTGCTTCTCAAACCTGTCTGCAACGGTCCTGGATTTAGGGATTGTCCAGTTGTTTTTAAAAAAATATGTATAACACCCGGTGTGGTTCCCTAAGAGTTAGAGTACTATAGAAACACCACACCGGGTGTTATACATATTGTTAATTAAACACAACTGAGTAAACCCTAAATCCAAGACTGTTTGGGGCCCTTGAGGACAGGTTTAAGAAAAAGTCCAAGTAACGGTAACATGCTAAGCAGCACATCCTCCCAACATGCACAAGAATTCCAACCATTTAACTAGGTAACACATGCTAACCCTAACCAACCAACACATACTAACCAGTCCAACTTGCACAAACCTTTTAAACAGGGCAGCACAGACCACCTCAAAATGCAGTCCTGTACTCACAGCTACAGTGCTCGCTCCACTGTATTTAATGTAAACCATTCATTTTGTTTGTTTTGACCTTGATGAAGACCCAGCTATCATGGGTCAAAACGTCAACCGCAGTTTGATGGTAAAAGTATATTTTTCGTTTGAGTGCCGAGTTCTCTTTCTTTTGCACCTGTGGACGTTTCTCAGGCCCGTCCAATGCTCTGGCACCCGCTTCCATATTCTGTTTATTTACCTTTTCTGGGCTGCCAACACCCTACCTGTTATTTTTGTGAAATGCGTGTCTTCTGTACGCGGAAAATTGAATGCATTCTCTCGTATATCAGCTCAGTATCGTCTGAACAGTGCCGCAGGAAATCCGCTTGTATCCTGTTCACGGTGATGGATCACGACTGGCTGTCTACCAATGACTTTGCCGGGGAGGCCGTCCTGCCTATGAACGTCATATACGGACTGAACCGACCCCACATCACCGGAGGCGTGAAAAACGTCCAACCAACCGTACTGAAGCTCACTAGGCCGAAAGCCAACGGTAATAGGTTCAATTTGTATTCATGGTAAATGGAATTGCCCAGGATTAGCTTTATCATTCTTAAATGCCGAAACAGTGTTTCTATTAATTTAAAAACATTTTAAAAAAAAAATCATATATTGTCTGAGCAGCATCGCAAGCAAGTGTACGGAACTAACGGAAACATTTTTTTAACCTCTTCTCATTACGTAGTCCTGATGGGCGATGTTTGTGTTTCTGGCCTCGATCACAGTGATCGGAAAGGCAGAGATCATCTGACAGAGGGGATCCCAGACAGTTGCAGGGGGGCTGCGATGAGCTGCAAAAAGCTAGAACGTATCAAGAATGGCCATATTTTTTTCCATATCATCAGTTAGTTTGGAACCCCTGTATTGATGACATGTAAAAACGAGGGCTCAACCCGTGAGCGGCAGTGAGCGACCGACCGCATCAGCCTCTTTCGTTTCACAGGAAAGCGTACTCAAGGCCGTTTTCAGGATAAACCATTAATAAAGGGATTATTTAAACTTTTAATGCCAATGGACTTTTCCAGTCTAGGTGACTATGATGTCTCCTCTTTATGACATCATCTTGTGACTTTTGTATTCTAATTTCACAATGAGCGTAGATATAGTATGTTTATCAAGGTGATGTCATAAATAGGAGACATCAGTCACATGTAACCATTTATTTGCCCTCACCTACGCATTTGCTTTCACTTCTGCCAGCACTTTTTTTTCATTGTCTCCCTTAACTTTCCTCTGTGACCAAACATATCATCGTATTGCCTAGGCTTCCAACTGTGGCCCTCCGGTTGTTTTTGTACTACAACTACCATAATTCCCTGCCATTCTAAAAAAAACTGGTGGGGAATTATGGGGCTTGCAGTTCTTCAGCAGCTGGAGGGCCGCAGTCGGACGCCTATGTCTTATTGGATTTTCCCCTCACTTCCTTTCATTTTTTTATTCTTTCTCTTCCAGTAAGGTCGATCCTGAAGATGCTAGACGGCAGAATGGACAAGGAAGCACAAGATTTTGTAAAGAAACTTCGCGAAATGGAGAAGTACATGGAGGATGACTGAACACTCCCCGCGTAAAAGGGGGGGGGGGGGTGAAAACAAAAAGAGAATATTTAACCCCTTGGCTACCAGAAATGACAGCACATTGCTGTGCTGTGTTACAGGCCCCTCTGGCATGGAAGAGACCAAGTTAAATAACCTGAGTATACGGGGGTGGGGAGGTGTTTTAGTTTGATATAAACTTCAGTTTGTTATCTATTGTTAAGTTCATGGTTTGTTTATGAGAACTAACGTTTTAAATATTACGTGTCGATTGAATATTGTAATAATCGGTGTATTATGGAAATATACCCGTTTCACAGAGTAAGTTCATTTGTTTGTGTTAATCTATTCTAAAAGGTAATTCTAGCATGCATTCGCAGATATAAAAATGATGCTGTATATGTCACCACATTTAAAACCCATAATATATATATATTTGGCTTCTAGCGCCACCTACTTTTAATATGTGTCTGTGGAGTCTCCTGCTTATGACATCACCTCTGGCACGGTATGCGAATGAACTGCTTTTCAATGGAAAATGTGTAATTTGCATACCGTGCCACAGGTGATGTCATAAGCAGGAGACATTGTTCTCCTAATTTAGGCATTTGCTTGCAGTTTTGCTAACACAATGTATAGAAAAAAACAATGTTGAGGTGATACAGTCCCTTAAATTCACATTTTTAACTGATCCTCAATTGTGTTTAATGTATAATATCACAATAATCTGTTCCTAGATGTATTCAAAAGGGAAGTGACTATAGCAGAACTCAACCTATATAAAACGTAAACTAGTTCCAAGTAGTAGTGCACTCCCAAGTTAAATTAATAGTTAAAATTAGAGTTTAGATGTCCAGGCAGGCAGACATTGACAGGAGATATCTAAAGGTACTCGGTTACCTGATTATACACAGTGAATGTTGTACAGGCAGAAGCTCCAAAGAAATGCATAGATTAATACACTTTGTGTCCTCTGTTTATGACATCACTGTGTGGCTTGGCATGCAAATTAGCTTTTTCAATGGAAATGTATAAGTTGTGTACGAAGCCAAAAAGTGATGAAACACCACATGGTTTCAGTCCACAATAGAGAACTGATCAACCTGGTTTTTAATTGAATCTAGGCAACATGGTATTTTACACGGAGCCGACCCATTATATTTCTATTTATTGATCGATAAAAACCTGAAACATTTAACTTGAATATACCTAGGCAACTTTGTTGACTGTTATTTTATTTTTAATTTTAAAAAAGCCTTAATTCTAGTAAGGGAATAAGGAAGCGGCATAAAAACATTTAAGGACACGTGTCCGCAAGAAAATAACTTTTTATGTTTAATTGAAGGACTGCATCAAGTGTAGATGTTTTAAACAGGAAAGCTTTACTGAAAGAATAAAGTAGCTTCGTTATTAAGTCCTCGTTGCTCAGTATACCTCTATAAGGGGCTGCCATCTTGTGCGGAACCTTTGGTCAGACCTTCCTTCTCTGACCCAAGATTCTAAACATGTCCGCCCCCTGATAGAGCTCTATGGAGAAAAGAGAACTCAATAAGGTACTTTACTAATGAGTCCAATACAATTTTCTATCCAGCACAAATCTTGAAATGGCTAAATCATAGAGAACTGCTGCGTTAAAAAAATTAATCGGAATATCCCTAGAATAGATTCCAATTTCTGTCCATGTTTACCTAATGCTTAAAAAAAATAATACAGTGGGGTTTTGTATAGTTTTATTTGTGGGTGTGCCCGTGTGTGTGTGTGTGTGTTTTATATGGGATGTAAGGTTTTATTTAATATGAATGAGCTTTTGAGACCTGAGCCTATATTGTAGTATTAAGTGTGGCTATGTGGCAGACCAAAAAAAAAAAAAGATATATGTCAACCTTTATGAAGACATAAATATATATATATTCAGAGTTGTGATGTAACTTTATCTGTTCACGATTATAGATAAATCGAACTGCCAGTAGTTTGTTTCACAAAATGGGTTGATTAAAAAATGTTAACTAAATTAACAAATGTTGGTGCTCTAAGCATCTCACTGGCTGAATTACAATTAATGTACAATATTACACTCTCTAAACAGCATAGTGTTAGAGTTGGTACCAAGTGTCTAAGAAGATTAGGGGGGGTTCTGGCTACATGATTTGTCATAAAACTCCAATTAAAGGGAAAACATCACCCAAATCGGCGCTTGACAAATCCCAGGAGCCAGTGTTCCTAAAAAACCTTTATGCTGGCTCCTAACTTTTTTTTTGATTGTTTCACATAGAACTCTATGTAGAGACTAAATTTCCCTGGCTCTTAAAAATAACCAGGCTGGCTCCTGTATTGGTCTGTCTGGCTCCTAAAGTCTACAGAAATTTGTCAAGCCCTGACCAAAATGTTATTTAGACTATAAATGTAGAGAATAAAATATCTAAACAATGATTGGCTGGTTTGACTGCCCAATAGATAGTGGGTGGGTGTAGGTACGGTGCTGGCATGTCAAGCCCCACTGAATAAGTTAAGGTTAAAGGGATTTTTTTGCTCACTTAAACATGATTTGTACGGAATTTAAATTATCTGTGCAAACCAATTCATAAATAAGGAGAGAAATGTGTTTGCAGAGTCTCCCGTTTATGACATCATCTTGCGGATGGCTGTGGGAATGTGTAAATTTGAATGGCAAGTCGTAAGGTGATGTCATAAGTAAGAGACAGCACAGTAGTAGAGTTAGAATCTTAGTAGAGCTACTAGCAAATGAAAAAATGAAGAGTGCCTGTGAGCTTAGCTACCGAGGCCAACTTAACAGGGTAAGTGCCTAGCTCTTTTCACCTACTATCTAGTGGGCTGACCATGCAGTCTACCGCTGTTGAGGTTGTCTGACTGCAATGGGGTAGGAGTGTTTACTCCATTTTAAAGGGACAATCCGAAAAATGGCAAAAATTTCTAAAACCTTTGCATTTTGTGAAACAAATTTAGAAGGTCCCAAACCTTGCAACGCTGGTGTCTACTCCGTGATGTGTAAATGTCTGTGTAAGGCTAGCTATAACTAGTATGTGCCACAATCGTGCTCAGTCTGACTTCCTGAAGAAATGTCTTGTTTCACATTTCTAGGTATATTTTTATATATCCGTCTTGACGTAACTTGAATGTAGGAAAAAATAAAAAAAAATGTCTGGAAAAAATGACCGTTTCCCTTACAGATTGCAGTTTGGCAAAGTACATTTTCCATGTTTGATTAAAATGTTTTATATTTGTATTTTACATTTAATAAAATGTGAAGCATCCTAAAAGGTAAAAGTGAGCATCTCTTTAATCCACTGCAAAGATAGTGCTGTTGGTTTCGGGAATTAATTATAGGACTTGGACGTTACATGGTTAATACAGTATTTTAACTACATTGATCTGCTAGCGATGATTTAAGGAGAATACTATGTATTATGCCATTATGTATGCCAGTGATGCTAAGCTTTGGCACTGTAGATGTTAGAGAACTACATATGCCATGAGGGCTGCCCCGAGCATCATGGGATATGTAGTTACCAAACATCTGCTGTGCCAAGGTAAGCCACTCCTAATCTATTTCCTGGGTATACAACTGTGGCCCTTCAGCCAATTCTGAACTACAGCTACCATGATCCTCTGCTATACTTAGATGCTGTTGGGGGGTGTTATGGGATCTGTAGTCGGACAGTGGCTGGAAGGCTACAGCTGGACCCCGAAAATCTACGTGGTCTGTAGGCTACCCATCATAGGTAGATCATTGCACGCACATGCTGCCACCATCCAATCGATAGATGTGATTATTGCATATTACCCTGGGTGTTAACCATTGCATTGCTGCAGTAACACCGCTTTCCACACCAAGGAATTACACTAAGGCCCATTAATCCTCTACATAGAAGGAATAAAAGGCGTAGAAGAGGAGGGGGTGTACCATTTCAAATTCTCCTTTAATATAATTTACATGCCAGTCGCCTATATAAAATAAGACACCGATAGCGTGTCCATGTACCATATATACCGCCAAGTCCTTCTATAAAGCACTAATACCGTGATCCGCGCTGCTTACGCTCTAATCTTCAAGTCTCTTTTTAACTCCTTTCCATACAACTGGTTTACTAGCTGATGCAGCTGCTTCTTCCTCCTCCTCTTCTTCCTCCTCCTCACTTTCATCCCCAGATGGTCCGTCTTGATCTCCTTCATCACTGTCACTGTCGTCATCATCATCATCTTCTGCTGTCCTGTTGAAAATGAAGAATACATAGTAATTTAGCAGGTCCACTCTCACAGTGCTCTCCATGAGTGACCGAGAGCAACTCGATGACTCTGCACTGTGTGCATTGAAAAATGAAGCCTGCCAGTATTGGCTCAAAGCCGGACCATTATACTGGCAGAGATATTAAACTAGAAATTCCATGTATTTGTTAGCAATTTGGCTCGCCAAATGTATCCAAAAAATATTATGTCATTTTTGCACGGCAGGTTTTATTCTAGAAAAAAAAAAAATGGTTAGGAGCGTTACCCTTTTGATTCTATGACTCGGTTTGGGTTTGAAAATTCCCTTCCAGATTCAACATCAAATGGATCTATAAAGAGATCAAATAAATAAATTAGAAAACAATAAAGACCATTAAGACAAACAAATAATATGAATGGAAAAAAAATGTACAAACAAATTTGAATTCTAAAAAAAAAAAAAAAAAAAAGTGAACCAGAGAATGTGAAAGACTAAATGGAAAAATAAAAAGGAAATCAATGTTCCTAGTATGTGTTATGACAATATGTCATGTGTTTCAGAGCATATAAGAAGCTTTGGCACTTTAAGATCAGCAGTTCATTGGAACGGGAATGTGTAACTTTAATAACATATCTGTCTATATTAAACAACATAAAAAAAATCAAAAATGTATTGCCAAAAGACTGCTCTATCAATATATCTCATATTGACTAGGTTATGGTTAATGGAAGGATTGCATCAAATGTTGATGATTCAAACAGAAGTTCTGTATGGAAAGAATACAAATAAAGGACCTTATCGAGGCTTCTTTGATTCGTAGAGCTCTATCAGGGGGCGGACATGTTTGTCATCGGATAGAACTCCCAGATGTTCCTTAATCCGAGCCAAGATTCCGAACGTCATGTCCATCCCCTGATAGAGAGATATGGATTAAAAAGAGCTCAATAAAGGTACTTTAAACCCCTTAATGGTACTTTCGTCCTCAAGATGGGATCCCAGTCTCCGCGGCAGAATCTGAAGCACAGTTCATCACAAATTAAGGACGTTCTATGCCATCCTACCAGCGTTTGAGCTCTTTCATCTAGGAAGGTCTAGAACGTCCATGAAAGAAGTTGTTACTGAAATGAACCAAATAAAGCGTTTGTAGTTACACTGTTTCAACATTCAATCTTTCCGTTAAACATAAGTTAATGGTTTTACGTCCAGCTGTCCTTTAGAAAGGAATGCCCCGACGTATGTATTATGCATGTGCACACGTATAGACACACACATACCAAAATCTTCCGTTTCTTCATCGTGGGCACCAGCCAGATAATCGGTTTCGATTTTCCGGACTTCCTCCACGGTTTGGCAGTTACTGTATTTCTCCAGTAAGCCTTGATTCAGCTCCAGAAACACTTTTCCCCATTTGAATTTCCGCAAGAGGATTGTGGCGAGTTCTGGAAAACCTAGAAAAGTCAAAATCGCACAGAAAGGAAATGATTGTGAGGGTCACTGTATACAATGTACTGTGCAGCTGAACATGTTCAGATAGGTCTGGGTTATCATTCGTGAAGCAGTCTGATAACATTCAGGCCATCCGTCGGTGGTTGGGTTTTGTCTATAAAAAAATAAAATATCAAAAACAGTGCTGCGTAAACACAGTGATTACAAATCAAATGACATACAAAACAAAATGTAAAAGCATAAGACTATCATTACAAACCACAACTTGGTGCCCTCCCACTACACCATAAATATCTAAACAACATCAAAATATGACTGTGTAGCACCAAAAAACAGTATATAATATAAATAATACTGAAATTATTGTATATGTCAGAGGCGTCCAACGTGCGGCCCGCCTGAGATCTGCTCCGGTAACTGCACCTCTATGTATGCGAGTGTGTATAAATGTGTATCTATGTAGGTGCATGTTAAGTGGGTGTGGGGTAAGTGTATGTATGTGAGTGTGTGTGTGTGTATAAATGTGTATGTGTGTGAGTGGGGTAAGTGTATGTATGTGAGTGTGTGTGTGTGTATAAATGTGTATGTGTGTGAGTGGGGTAAGTGTATGTATGTGAGTGTGTGTGTATAAATGTGTATGTGTGTGAGTGGGGTAAGTGTATGTATGTGAGTGTGTGTATAAATGTGGATGTGTGTGGGGGTTAAGTGTATGTATGTGAGTGTGTGTATAAATGTGGATGTGTGTGGGGCTTAAGTGTATGTATGTGAGTGTGTGTATAAATGTGGATGTGTGTGGGGGTTAAGTCTATGTATGTGAGTGTGTGTATAAATGTGAATGTGTGTGGGGGTTAAGTCTATGTATGTGAGTGTGTGTGTTTTTAAATGTGGATGTGTGTGGGGGTTAAGTGTATGTATGTGAGTATGTGTTTTTAAATGTGTATTAGTGTGTGGGGTAAGTGTATGTGAGTGTGTGTGTGGGGTAAGTGTATGTATGTGAGTGTGTGTGTGTTTTTAATTGTGTATTAGTGTGTGGGGTAAGTGTATGTGAGTGTGTGTGTGTTGGGTAAGTGTATGTATGTGAGTGTGTGGGGTAACTGTATGTATATATGTGAGTGTGTGTGTATAAATGTGAATGTGTGTGAGTGGGGTAAGTGTATGTATACGAGTATGTGTATAAATGTGTATCTATGTGAGTGCATGTTAAGTGGGTGTGGAGTAAGTGTATGTATGTATGTGAGTATATGTGTATGTGTGTGTGTGGGGTAATTGTGACTGTGTGTGTGTGGGAAGGGGGGGTAAGTGTGACTGTGTATGCATGTGTGTTTTTGTAGTTAATGTGACCACTACACATTAGTGTAAAATGTATATATATATATTTACATACACACACATGTATATAATTATATATATTATTCTCTGAATGAATTAAAAATGAATGCGGCCCACGCACGCATACATTTCTAGCAAAGTGGCCCTTTGCCGAAGGGTTATGTGTAAATAGTGGTGCTTATGGGGGTTATGTGTAAATAGTGGTGCTCATGGGGGCTATGTGTAAATAGTGGTGTTTATGGGGGTTATGTATAAATAGTGGTGTTTATGGGGGCTATGTATAAATAGTGGTGCTTATGGGGGTTATGTATAAATAGTGGTGCTTATGGGGGCTATGTATAAATAGTGGTGTTTATGGGGGCTATGTGTAAATAGTGGTGCTTATGGGGGTTATGTATAAATAGTGGTACTTATGGGGGCTATGTATAAATAGTGGTGCTTATGGGGGTTATGTATAAATAGTGGTGCTTATGGGGGCTATGTATAAATAGTGGTGCTTATGGGGGTTATGTATAAATAGTGGTGCTTATGGGGGCTATGTATAAATAGTGGTGCTTATGGGGGTTATGTATAAATAGTGGTGCTCATGGGGGCTATGTATAAATAGTGGTGTTTATGGGGGCTATGTGTAAATAGTGGTGTTTATGGGGGTTATGTATAAATAGTGGTGTTTATGGGGGTTATGTATAAATAGTGGTACTTATGGGGGCTATGTATAAATAGTGGTGCTTATGGGGGCTATGTATAAATAGTGGTACTTATGGGGGTTATGTATAAATAGTGGTGTTTATGGGGCTATGTATAAATAGTGGTGCTTATTGGGGTTATGTATAAATAGTGGTACTTATGGGGGCTATGTATAAATAGTGGTGCTTATGGGGGTTATGTATAAATAGTGGTGCTTATGGGGGCTATGTATAAATAGTGGTGCTTATGGGGGTTATGTATAAATAGTGGTGCTTATGGGGACTATGTATAAATAGTGGTGCTTATGGGGGTTATGTATAAATAGTGGTGGTTATGTATAAATAGTGGTGCATATGGGGGTTATGTATAAATAGTGGTGCTCATGGGGGCTATGTATAAATAGTGGTGTTTATGGGGGCTATGTGTAAATAGTGGTGTTTATGGGGGCTATGTATGAATAGTGGTACTTATGGGGGCTATGTATAAATAGTGGTGCTTATGGGGGCTATGTATAAATAGTGGTACTTATGGGGGTTATGTATAAATAGTGGTACTTATGGGGGCTATGTATAAATAGTGGTGCTTATGGGGGCTATGTATAAATAGTGGTGCTTATGGGGGCTATGTATAAATAGTGGTGCTTATGGGGGTTATGTATAAATAGTGGTGCTTATGGGGGCTATGTATAAATAGTGGTGCTTATGGGGGTTATGTGTAAATAGTGGTGCTCGTGGGGGCTATGTATAAATAGTGGTGCTTATGGGGGCTAAGTATAAATAGTGGTGCTTATGGGGGCTATGTATAAATAGTGGTGCTTATGGGGGTTATGTGTAAATAGTGGTGCTTATGGGGGCTATGTATAAATAGTGGTGCTTATGGGGGCTATGTATAAATAGTGGTGCTTATGGGGGCTATGTATAAATAGTGGTGCTTATGGGGGTATGTATAAATAGTGGTGCTGTCAGAGCTACACAGACCAATTCAGGAGCCAGTCTGGTTATTGTTATGAGCAAGGGAAATGAAACTTTCTATGTATAAACAGTCAAAGAAGTTGGGAGCCAGCAGTAGGGGATTTTAGGCGCCATGGCTTCCTGGCTCCCGGGATTTGTCAGGCCCTGGACTATGCATGTATTTCACGTTAGCCTACGAGCCAAACACCTGAGTTAAAGCAGGATATGGTCCAGCCAGCCTTACCCACAATGCAGAACGTTGCCGCAAACGCTTCTACGCAAGAGAGTTTACACGGGCGCCCGTAGTTCACTGGGTTTGCTGCAATCAGGTAGGGCAGCAGCCTCGGATGGCTTCCTCTCATCTTGGCAAAGGGCGTGTCTTCAAGTTTAGCCCACGAGCAATCGATGACTGCCACGCCGTTATCTGCGACGATCTGCCTGAGACCCAGAGACATCAATCAGTCAATATAATACAGGATGAAACCATTTCATTATTCTACATTAAAAGCGTTCTCACACCAGATACTCTGTTAGATAGTTCTTAAACACTGGGGATTTTCACTACTGGAAGTCAGGGTCTCAGACGGATGCCTCATATACACAGATACAGCCATAAAAAAAACAAAAACAGGACAGGCTTGTGAAAATAATAAATCATCTTAAAAAGGACAGGGTCAGCTGTTTATAGACTACAATGACCACGATCCTCTGACATCCGTAAAAAAAAGGTTGCTGGAAATTAAAGGACTTGTAGTTCATCAGAAGACAAGATGGCTTCACCCATGTTTTAAATGATATCTTCTCTACGGCTACCAATCGACAACAGCAGTGAGAGACATGAACATTGTGTAGAGTAAAATTTATTAGAAAGGGTTAAACCCAAAGGCCATTCAATGGAAAATAAAGGGTCTCCCATCTAATAAAAAAAACCAAAAAAAACACAATTTTATTGATTCAAATGAAAACACATTCTTTAAAGACAAAACAGTAAATAAAAAAAACAAAACGAAATGACAAAGCTATGAACACAACAGATATTATAGCTCAGGGGTCCTCAAACTACGGCCCGCGGGCCACATGCGGCCCCCCGAGGACATTTATAAGGCCCACGGGGGGTGCTACCTTTTTTTTCTGGCAGCCGCAGCGGATGCGGCTGCAGGAAGAAGAAGGAAAAAAAAAATCACCGCGACCGCGAGGGAGGTATAACGAGCACTGGAATGGCACACTATTCCTGGGCATCTGACTGGCACACTATTCCTGGGCATCTGACTGGCACAATATTCCTGGGCTCTGACTGGCATAATATTCCTGGGCATCTGACTGGCATAATATTCCTGAGCATCTGACTGGCATAATATTCCTGGGCTCTGACTGGCATAATATTCCTGAGCATCTGACTGGCATAATATTCCTGGGCTCTGACTGGCATAATATTCCTGGGCATCTGACTGGCATAATATTCCTGAGCATCTGAATGGCATAATATTCCTGGGCTCTGACTGGCATAATATTCCTGAGCATCTGACTGGCATAATATTCCTGGGCATCTGACTGGCATAATATTCCTGGGCTCTGACTGGCATAATATTCCTGGGCATCTGACTGGCATAATATTCCTGGGCATCTGACTGGCATAATATTCCTGGGCATCTGACTGGCATAATATTTTGGCATAATATTCCTGGGCTCTGACTGGCACAATATTCCTGGGCTCTGACTGGCATAATATTCCTGGGCATCTGACTGGCACAATATTCCTGGGCTCTGACTGGCACAATATTCGTGGGCTCAGACTGGCATAATATTACTGGGCTCTGACTGGCATAATATTCCTGGGCATCTGACTGGCATAATATTACTGGGCTCTGACTGGCACACTATTCCCATTGAAATACTGGTAAGTTTGTTGATTTAACTTTACTTCATTTTAAATATTGTATTTGTTCCCGTTTTCTTTCTTCACTTCAAAATAAAATATATGCAGTGTGCATATGAATTTGTTCATAGTTTTTGTTTTTACTATAGTCCGGCCCTCCAACGGTCTGAGGGACAGTGAACTGGCCCCCTGTTTAAAAAGTTTGAGGACCCCTGTTATAGCTGATAAAACACAGCAGCATTTGATCAGTTACAATGTATCATCGTTGCCAGATGTAAGGGGCATAAAATTGCGGATTATTATCTCAAACCCTGTCAAAAGCCCTTTGTTAACAAACGTGCTAAAAACTAGCTGCTCAATGTAACTACCAGTACATAACATTCAGTATAGATTGACTAATACTCCACTAGTAGGACCTTCCTAATACAGTCTATATTCATCCTAACAAAAAAGGGGACTGAGGACAAAAATTGGCAGAGGGATGTCTATTGAAAGCAACTTAAGAAACCTGTGTTTTTAATTGATACAATAAAATTGTGTGTTTTTTTTTTTTTTTTCATTTTTAAATCAGATTTTTTTTTTCTCTTCTTCTATGGTTTCCCATTTTACATGTCCATATTGTACGCTGGATGACATTTATAATTTTAATCAAACAATGTATAAAATTGTGTGTTTTATTAGTGTTAAAGAAAAATAAAAAGATTCCCACCTCTTTAATTTCCCATTTTGTAGAGTAACAATTCCCAAAATAACACTGTGATTATTAGCATTATAGAATAATATTTTTGGCACAAGAGCAACAAAAATGGGGGTGGGGTAAATGTAATTGCCATCTTGTCCACAAACACCCCCCCCCCCCCCCCAATATTATTTTTTAGCAAGTGAAGCAGCAGCAAGCCGATTTAATTGAGATGAGCAGAGCTATATTAATTGGCTTCTTGTGCCAGTTCAGGTTGGTGCTGGATGATTTGGAATGAGGCTATTTATTAAGAGGAGAATTATTACTGACTGGCAGTGGATAGAGTGATTCAGCTCACAGTAACAGAGCGTGCCTACTGAGTCACGCCTTGCATGGGCTCTGCCAGGCTGTAAAACCCTTTCTTTAATAAAGCAAGTATGAGCAGGATTCATAGGTAGCACGGTACAAAATAAATAAAAATAAACTCTTGGTGTGTAAGTGTGTGTGTGTGTGTGTGTGTGTGTGAATGTGTAAGTGTGACTGTGTGTGAGCCTAATAAATCCAAATAAAGATAAATAGTATAAAAAACAAAATGTAAGTATGTGAGTGTGACAGTGTGCACAAGTGTAACTCTGTGATTCTGTGTGTAAGTGTGAGTATGTAAGTGTGACTGTGTTTCTGTGTGTGTAAGTGTGAGTATGCAAGTGTAACTATGTGATTCTGTGTATGTAAGTGTGAGTATGCAAGTGTAACTATGTGATTCTGTGTATGTAAGTGTGAGTATGTAAGTGTAACTATGTGATTCTGTGTGTGTAAGTGTGAGTATGTTAGTGTGACTATGTGATTCTGTGTGTAAGTGTGAGTATGTTAGTGTGACTGTTATTCTGTGTGTAAGTGTGAGTATGTTAGTGTGACTGTGATTCTGTGTGTGTAAGTGTGAGTATGTTAGTGTGACTATGTGATTCTGTGTGTGTAAGTGTGAGTATGTAAGTGTGACTATGTGATTCTGTGTGTGTAAGTGTGAGTATGTAAGTGTGACTATGTGATTCTGTGTGTGTAAGTGTGAGTATGTTAGTGTGTCTGTGATTCTGTGTGTGTAAGTGTGAGTATGTTAGTGTAACTATGTGTGCTCAAGTGTGTAAGAGTGACTGTATTTACAACTTCTGCTGGAAGGCTATTCAATGCATCCACTACCCTCTATACAACCAAGCAATCTGCTAATACCTCTCCTTATGCAACCAAGCATTCTGCTAATACCTCTCCCTATGCAACCAAGCAATCTGCTAATACCTCTCCCTTATACAACCAAGCATTCTGCTAATACCTCTCCCTATGCAACCAAGCAATCTGCTAATACCTCTCCTTATGCAACCAAGCATTCTGCTAATACCTCTCCTTATGCAACCAAGCATTCTGCTAATACCTCTCCCTTATACAACCAAGCATTCTGCTAATACCTCTCCCTATGCAACCAAGCAATCTGCTTATACCTCTCCTTATGCAACCAAGCATTCTGCTAATACCTCTCCTTATGCAACCAAGCATTCTGCTAATACCTCTCCCTATACAACCAAGCATTCTGCTAATACCTCTCCCTATACAACCAAGCATTCTGCTAATACCTCTCCCTATACTACCAATAATTCTGCTAACACCTTACATTGTCTACCTACCTTTAAGTCCCTCCTCAGCAGAGGAAGAGCTCAACTGGATGCTGGCACACGCTATCACTAGGGTCCCATGGCATTCAAAAACCCCTGGGCTGATTAAGCGAGTGCATACTGACCTTGTCCCGCATGTGCCCACATCCAGTTGACCGGTATTCCCATGCTGTACACTTGGTTATTCCTGCTATACTCCTGAGTATATATTCCTGAGTATACAGGACATTCACTGGGTGAATGGTTTCAGCACCATGGATAGCTAACATTGTTTTCTAACAGCAGAAGAAAGGTAGCATCACTGCATTGCACACAGGGCTATACTAAGACTGTCACCTATATACTGTTTGATCTGTGAATGTAGAGAATAAAGAATGGGTCTATACAAAGAGCAGAATTATGTGATGTGAAACACCAAACTGGGCGCTCACAAATGTCCTTCATTTGCCTACTGTGGGCAGCAGGTGGCAGCCTAACACCATACAAAGACTGTATTGTGAGTTCGCTTTAACATGCTTTATTATCCTCAACACAACTTCCTTCAATTCATCTGTGCCTTCATATGTAGGGGGCCGTGCATGCATAGTAGGCATTGTCCAGTGACCCAGACACCAGAGAATGCGATCAAGACAGCCGGACTGTGGTCCTGAAGCCATTTACCATTATTTCACATTTCCACAAATAATTTAGGAACAAATTGGTCTAGGTCAGGGCTGGGGAAACCTGCGGCCCTCCGGCTGCTGATGAACTACATCTCCCATAATGCTCGTTCAGCAAGGAGTCTGACAGAGAAGTATGGAAAATGTAGTCCTGCAACATCTGGAGGGCCGCAGGTTTCCCCAGCCCTGGTCTAGGTGAACGAAGGTGAATCTTCAGCAAAACCTCTTTAATCATGTGTGATGCTGGTCACAATGTGGTACGCGTCTGGCTCACTGTCATGGAAAACAGTGGCACGCGGCTTATTCCCCGTCCGTACCAGACCTGGAGCGTAAGACAATAAACAATACAGACTCAGGCCACCACACGCACGTATCGTCTATCCTAAATGCCGTCACAGGGTAGTAACAGGCCTACTGATAGTGCTGAGGATGATACTGCAGCTAACAAGGTTTCCAATACAATGAAACCAGCAATCTCTACGTGTTCTACGCCCAACCAAATCCACAGGGAGATTGATATAGTGCTATCATATTCATAGAAACATAGAATTTGTCGGCAGATAAGAACCATTCGGTACATCTAGTCTGCCCAATTTTTTTTTGAGTACTTTTATTAGTCCCCCATTCCCGGTCTTAAAGCTAGGATAGCCTTGTGTCTGTCACACGCATGCTTAAAATTCTTGACTGTGTTTACCTCTACCACTTCTGCTGTAAGGCTATTCCATACATCCACTACCCTCTCAGGAAAGTAATACTTCCTGATATTACTTTTAAATCGTTGCCCCTCTAATTTTAGACTATGTCCTCTAGTTGTGGTAGTTTTTCTTCTTTTAAATATACTCTCTTCCTTTACTGTGTTGATTCCCTTTATGTATTTAAATGTTTCTATCATATCCCCCCTGTTACGTCTTTCCTCCAAGCTATACATGTTAAGATGCTTTAACCTTTCCTGGTAAGTTTTATCCTTCAACCCATGAACCATCATCTATCATCTATCATATTCTGCAGCACAATCATAATTTAATAGACTTACAAGAACAAAGGAGAGGGAAGGGCAGACCCTGTCCATATAAGTCATATATATATATATATATATATATATATATATATATATATATATATATATATATATATATATATATATACCGTATTTGCTCGAATATAAGACGAGGTTTTTTTCAGAGCAAATGTTCTGAAAAATCCCCCTCGTCTTACATTCGAGGTCGTCTTATAATCTGACCTCAAATTGAGGTCAGATTATAAGACTGGGATCCAGGTCCCCAGCAGAGCTGCAGGGGACCTGGATCCCCCTCTCTAGCAGCAGGGGATGTCTGCGCAACGAGCGCAGACTCCCCTGCTTCCGCCCGGCACGACCGCCGGGGCTTCTGTGAAGAAGCCGGGAACTTCCGCTTTCGTCACAGAAGTCCCGGCGAGCGTGCCGGGCGGCAGCAGGGGAGGTCTGCGCTCATCGCGCAGACTTCCTCTGCTGCCCCACTAGGCACCAGGGACAATCGGGCAGCTGGGGGATGTCTGCACTATATGTGCAGATATCCTCCATGCTGCCCGACACCTCCGTCTATTATGACGGACCAGCTAGCCACCAGGGAAAGGGGGGAGATAGGGAGAGAGAGAGAGAGGGGGGGGGTATAGAGAGAGAGAGGGGGGGGGGATAGAGAGAGAGAGGGGGGGGATAGAGAGAGAGAGAGGGGATAGAGAGAGAGAGAGGGGATAGAGAGAGAGGGGGGATGGGGAGAGAGGGGGGGGATGGGGAGAGAGAGAGAGAGGGGATAGAGAGAGAGAGACTAGGGGAGGGAGGGGGGAGATAGAGAGAGAGACTAGGGGAGGGAGGGGGGAGATAGAGAGAGAGACTACACTGGAGGGGGCAGGGAGAGAGGCCGCAAGGAAATAAAAACAAGAAATACATTTGTATAATATCAATTTTTTATTACATAATTAAAAGCAATTTACATATATACAAGTTAAACTTTTTTTTTCCTATAGGGTAGTCTTATATTCAGGCTTTTAGTTTTTTTCCTAAAGGAATATACAAAGTTTGGGGGGTCGTCTTATAATCAGGGTCGTCTTATAATCGAGCAAATACGGTATATATAAGTATAATCATACATTTAGGGGGCTGGGGGTGGAATTTGCTTTGTTTCTTTGTTAACGTCCACATTCATGGTTGCAAAACGAACAAATATATACATAATTAAATATATTTTATACATGTCAACATATATAAAGAAAAAGAGATAACATGTGAAATAAATCTCTTAATACAGTTCAATATTTGTGTATGCTTCAGGCCCCTGGTCATCTCATTTAGCATTTAAACTTTTATTTTAAAAAAAATATTTGTACTAGGGGCAGGATTTTTTCATTTCAATCTAGGTGATGACATTAAAAATGAGAGTTGACATGCAACATACATCGGAAGTGATGTCAATATTAATTTGTGGCTATGTTAACCATGCCCTACTACAGCCTGCCCCGCCCATGTCCTTATATGGGCAGTATTTGACCACACCCCTCTCGTGTCCATATCTGGTTTATGAGCTGGCGCCGCATCACAATAGCTTGAGTGTATAAATAGGAAAGGCTGCTGGCATTCGATAGGTAAAGCCTGGGAGTTAGGACTCAAGAGAGTTTTACCTTTCTAATGCTGACACATTTTTTTCACTGTGTTCTAGAACCTTGGAAACGTTCCAGGACGACAGTGAGGGCATCCCATTGTGATGTCCAACCTTGGAACTTACGCCTGCCAACATCAGGATATATACGCTGGAAATGGGTATGTGGCTTTCTATCATTTCATGGTCCAGCTCTATCCATGGGTTATCAATGGATTGTGATGTTGGCACCGTGTACCTTCAAGCCCTGTCAGCGGTAGCAATGATCTAGTGTCCGACGACACAATCATTGCAGGATCTATACATGCCATGTATAGGAAATACTAAATCGATGAAATTAATGACGGATGACCTAGTGTCTGACGACACAATCATCGCAGGATCTATACAGGCCATGTATAAGAAATACTAAATCGATGAAATTAATGACGGATGACCTAGTGTCTGACGACACAATCATCGCAGGATCTATACAGGCCATGTATAAGAAATACTAAATCGATGAAATTAATGACGGATGACCCAGTGTCTGACGACACAATCATCGCAGGATCTATACAGGCCATGTATAAGAAATACTAAATCGATGAAATTAATGACGGATGATCTAGTGTCTGACGACACAATCATCGCAGGATCTATACATGCCATGTATATAAGAAATACTAATTAATGTTTCATCTTAAATGTATTGCATGTATTTACAGCGATCACTAAATAGTCATTCAGTTCTAATCAATGCATACAATTAATAACCTGAACAGACATGTGTTTCTAACCTATGTAATCTATATTTGCAATGTATTGTAACATTACTAATTGCTGATTACATTCAGTAGCCTGATCCAAGACTGAATGCCGAATCGCTGTTATTTCAGGGTCAAGAAGGAATTTTTTTACTTGTGACAAGTTGATTCGCCTTCTTCTGGATCACTTGGCTTATAAAGTTTTAACAACAAAACTTTTTAAAGTCAGTAGCTGATCCAGGGCCGAATGGCTGATCGCTGTTTTTTTAGGGTCGAGAAGGAATTTGTTTACTTGTGACAAGTTGTTTCACCTTCTTCTGGATCATTTGGCTTATTAAGTTTTAATATTAAACTTTTTAAAGTCAATAGCTGATCCAGGGCCGAATGGCTGATCGCTGTTTTTTTAGGGTCAAGAAGGAATTTTTAACTTGTGACAAGTTGTTTCGCCTTCTTCTGGATCATTTTGCATATAAAGTTTTAATATTAAACTTTTTAAAGTCAGTAGCTGATCCAGGGCCGAATAGCTGATCGCTGTTTTTTTAGGGTCAAAAAGGAATTTTTTACTTGTGACAAGTTGTTTCGCCTACTTCTGGATCATTTGGCTTATCAAGTTTTAATATTAAACTTTTTAAAGTCAGTAGCTGATCCAGGGCCGAATAGCTAATCGCTGGTTTTTTAGGGTCAAGAAGGAATTTTTTACTTGTGACAAGTTGTTTCGCCTTCTTCTGGATCATTTGGCTTATAAAGTTTTAACAACAAAACTTTTTAAAGTCAGTAGCCTGATCCAGGGTCGAATGGCTGATCGCTGTTTTTTTAGGGTCAAGAAGGAATTTTTTACTTGTGACAAGTTGTTTCGCCTTCTTCTGGATCACTTGGCTTATAAAGTTTTAATATTAAACTTTTTAAAGTCAGTAGCTGATCCAGGGCCGAATGGCTGATCGTTGGTTTTTTAGGGTCAAGAAGGAATTTTTTACTTGTGACAAGTTGTTTCGCCTTCTTCTGGATCAATTGGCTTATAAAGTTTTAACAACAAAACTTTTTAAAGTCAGTAGCTGATCCAGGGCCGAATGGCTGATCGCTGTTTTTTTAGGGTCAAGAAGGAATTTTTTACTTGTGACAAGTTGTTTCGCCTTCTTCTGGATCATTTGGCTTATAAAGTTTTAACAACAAAACTTTTTAAAGTCAGTAGCCTGATCCAGGGCCGAATGGCTGATCGCTGGTTTTTTAGGGTCAAGAAGGAATTTTATTACTTGTGACAAGTTGTTTCGCCTTCTTCTGGATCACTTGGCTTATAAAGTTTTAATATTAAACTTTTTAAAGTCAGTAGCTGATCCAGGGCCGAATGGCTGATCGCTGTTTTTTTAGGGTCAAGAAGGAATTTTTTACTTGTTACAAGTTGTTTCGCCTTCTTCTGGATCATTTGGCTTATCAAGTTTTAATATTAAACTTTTTAAAGTCAGTAGCTGATCCAGGGCCGAATGGCTGATCACTGTTTTTTTAGGGTCAAGAAGGAATATTTTACTTGTGACAAGTTGTTTCGCCTTCTTCTGGATCACTTGGCTTATAAAGTTTTAACAACAAAACTTTTTAAAGTCAGTAGCCTGATCCAGGGCCGAATGGCTGATCGCTGGTTTTTTAGGGTCAAGAAGGAATTTTATTACTTGTGACAAGTTGTTTCGCCTTCTTCTGGATCATTCGGCTTATAAAGTTTTAATATTAAACTTTTTAAAGTCAGTAGCTGATCCAGGGCCGAATGGCTGATCGCTGTTTTTTTAGGGTCAAGAAGGAATTTTTTACTTGTGACAAGTTGTTTCGCCTTCTTCTGAATCATTTGGCTTATAAAGTTTTAACAACAAAACTTTTTAAAGTCAGTAGCCTGATCCAGGGCCGAATGGCTGATCGCTGGTTTTTTAGGGTCAAGCAGGAATTTTATTACTTGTGACAAGTTGTTTCGCCTTCTTCTGGATCACTTGGCTTATAAAGTTTTAACAACAAAACTTTTTAAAGTCAGTAGCTGATCCAGGGCCGAATGGCTGATCGCTGTTTTTTTAGGGTCAAGAAGGAATTTTATTACTTGTGACAAGTTGTTTCGCCTTCTTCTGGATCATTTGGCTTATAAAGTTTTAACAACAAAACTTTTTAAAGTCAGTAGCCTGATCCAGGGCCGAATGGCTGATCGCTGTTTTTTTAGGGTCAAGAAGGAATTTTTTACTTGTGACAAGTTGTTTCGCCTTCTTCTGGATCATTTGGCTTATAAAGTTTTAATATTAAACTTTTTAAAGTCAGTAGCTGATCCAGGGCCGAATGGCTGATCACTGTTTTTTTAGGGTCAAGAAGGAATTTTTTACTTGTGACAAGTTGTTTCGCCTTCTTCTGGATCATTTGGCTTATAAAGTTTAAACAACAAAACTTTTTAAAGTCAGTAGCCTGATCCAGGGCCGAATGGCTGATCGCTGGTTTTTTAGGGTCAAGAAGGAATTTTATTACTTGTGACAAGTTGTTTTGCCTTCTTCTGGATCACTTGGCTTATAAAGTTTTAATATTAAACTTTTTAAAGTCAGTAGCCTGATCCAGGGCCGAATGGCTGATCGCTGGTTTTTTAGGGTCAAGAAGGAATTTTTTTACTTGTGACAAGTTGTTTCGACTTCTTCTGGATCATGTGGCTTATAAAGTTTTAATATTAAACCTTTTAAAGTCAGTAGCTGATCCAGGGCCGAATAGCTGATCGCTGTTTTTTTGGGGTCAAGAAGGAATTTTTTACTTGTGACAAGTTGTTTCGCCTTCTTCTGGATCATTTGGCTTATCAAGTTTTAATATTAAACTTTTTAAAGTCAGTAGCTGATCCAGGGCCGAATAGCTGATCGCTGTTTTTTTAGGGTCAAGAAGGAATTTTTTACTTGTGACAAGTTGTTTCGCCTTCTTCTGGATCATTTTGCTTATAAAGTTTTAACAACAAAACTTTTTAAAGTCAGTAGCCTGATCCAGGGCCGAATGGCTGATCGCTGGTTTTTTAGGGTCAAGAAGGAATTTTATTACTTGTGACAAGTTGTTTCGCCTTCTTCTGGATCACTTGGCTTATAAAGTTTTAATATTAAACTTTTTAAAGTCAGTAGCTGATCCAGGGCCGAATGGCTGATCGTTGTTTTTTTAGGGTCAAGAAGGAATTTTTTACTTGTAACAAGTTGTTTCGCCTTCTTCTGGATCATTTGGCTTATCAAGTTTTAATATTAAACTTTTTAAAGTCAGTAGCTGATCCAGGGCCGAATGGCTGATCACTGTTTTTTTAGGGTCAAGAAGGAATATTTTACTTGTGACAAGTTGTTTCGCCTTCTTCTGGATCACTTGGCTTATAAAGTTTTAACAACAAAACTTTTTAAAGTCAGTAGCCTGATCCAGGGCCGAATGGCTGATCGCTGGTTTTTTAGGGTCAAGAAGGAATTTTATTACTTGTGACAAGTTGTTTCGCCTTCTTCTGGATCATTCGGCTTATAAAGTTTTAATATTAAACTTTTTAAAGTCAGTAGCTGATCCAGGGCCGAATGGCTGATCGCTGTTTTTTTAGGGTCAAGAAGGAATTTTTTACTTGTGACAAGTTGTTTCGCCTTCTTCTGGATCATTTGGCTTATAAAGTTTTAACAACAAAACTTTTTAAAGTCAGTAGCCTGATCCAGGGTCGAATGGCTGATCGCTGGTTTTTTAGGGTCAAGCAGGAATTTTATTACTTGTGACAAGTTGTTTCGCCTTCTTCTGGATCACTTGGCTTATAAAGTTTTAACAACAAAACTTTTTAAAGTCAGTAGCTGATCCAGGGCCGAATGGCTGATCGCTGTTTTTTTAGGGTCAAGAAGGAATTTTTTACTTGTGACAAGTTGTTTAGCCTTCTTCTGGATCATTTGGCTTATCAAGTTTTAATATTAAACTTTTTAAAGTCAGTAGCTGATCGCGTTTTTTTTAGGGTCAAGAAGGAATTTTATTACTTGTGACAAGTTGTTTCGCCTTCTTCTGGATCATTTGGCTTATAAAGTTTTAATATTAAACTTTTTAAAGTCAGTAGCTGATCCAGGGCCGAATAGCTGATCGCTGTTTTTTTAGGGTCAAGAAGGAATTTTTTACTTGTGACAAGTTGTTTCGCCTTCTTCTGGATCATTTGGCTTATAAAGTTTTAATATTAAACTTTTTAAAGTCAGTAGCTGATCCAGGGCCGAATGGCTGATCACTGTTTTTTTAGGGTCAAGAAGGAATTTTTTACTTGTGACAAGTTGTTTCGCCTTCTTCTGGATCATTTGGCTTATAAAGTTTTAACAACAAAACTTTTTAAAGTCAGTAGCCTGATCCAGGGCCGAATGGCTGATCGCTGGTTTTTTAGGGTCAAGAAGGAATTTTATTACTTGTGACAAGTTGTTTCGCCTTCTTCTGGATCACTTGGCTTATAAAGTTTTAATATTAAACTTTTTAAAGTCAGTAGCCTGATCCAGGGCCGAATGGCTGATCGCTGGTTTTTTAGGGTCAAGAAGGAATTTTTTTACTTGTGACAAGTTGTTTCGACTTCTGGATCATGTGGCTTATAAAGTTTTAATATTAAACTTTCTAAAGTCAGTAGCTGATCCAGGGCCGAATGGCTGATCGCTGTTTTTTTAGGGTCAAGAAGGAATTTTTTTACTTGTGACAAGTTGTTTCGACTTCTTCTGGATCATTCGGCTTATAAAGTTTTAATATTAAACTTTTTAAAGTCAGTAGCTGATCCAGGGCCGAATGGCTGATCGCTGTTTTTTTAGGGTCAAGAAGGAATTTTTTACTTGTGACAAGTTGTTTCGCCTTCTTCTGGATCACTTGGCTTATAAAGTTTTAACAACAAAACTTTTTAAAGTCAGTAGCTGATCCAGGGACGAATGGCTGATCGCTGGTTTTTTAGGGTCAAGAAGGAATTTTTTACTTGTGACAAGTTGTTTCGCCTTCTTCTGGATCATTAGGCTTATCAAGTTATAATATTAAACTTTTTAAAGTCAGTAGCTGATCCAGGGCCGAATAGCTGATCGCTGGTTTTTTTAGGGTCAAGAAGGAATTTTTTACTTGTGACAAGTTGTTTCGCCTTCTTCTGGATCACTTGGCTTATAAAGTTTTAACAAAAAAACTTTTTAAAGTCAGTAGCTGATCCAGGGCCGAATGGCTGATCGCTGTTTTTTTAGGGTCAAGAAGGAATTTTTTACTTGTGACAAGTTGTTTCGCCTTCTTCTGGATCACTTGGCTTATAAAGTTTTAACAACAAAACTTTTTAAAGTCAGTAGCTGATCCAGGGCCGAATGGCTGATCGCTGTTTTTTTAGGGTCAAGAATGAATTTTTTACTTGTGACAAGTTGTTTCGCCTTCTTCTGGATCACTTGGCTTATAAAGTTTTAACAACAAAACTTTTTAAAGTCAGTAGCTGATCCAGGGCCGAATGGCTGATCGCTGTTTTTTTAGGGTCAAGAAGGAATTTTTTACTTGTGACAAGTTGTTTCGCCTTCTTCTGGATCATTTGGCTTATCAAGTTTTAATATTAAACTTTTTAAAGTCAGTAGCTGATCGCGTTTTTTTTAGGGTCAAGAAGAAATTTTTTACTCGTAACAAGTTGTTTCACCTTCTTCTGGATCATTCGGCTTATCAAGTTTTAATATTAAACTTTTTAAAGTCAGTAGCTGATCCAGGGCCGAATGGCTGATCGCTGGTTTTTTAGGGTCAAGAAGGAATTTTATTACTTGAGACAAGTTGTTTCGCCTTCTTCTGGATCACTTGGCTTATAAAGTAATAATATTAAACTTTTTAAAGTCAGTAGCTGATCCAGGGCCGATTGGCTGATCGCTGTTTTTTTAGGGTCAAGAAGGAATTTTTTACTTGTGACAAGTTGTTTCGCCTTCTTCTAGATCATTTGGCTTATCAAGTTTTAATATTAAACTTTTTAAAGTCAGTAGCTGATCAAGGGCCGAATAGCTGATCGCTGTTTTTTTAGGGTCAAGAAGGAATTTTTTACTTGTGACAAGTTGTTTTGCCTTCTTCTGGATCAATTGGCTTATAAAGTTTTAATATTAAACTTTTTAAAGTCAGTAGCTGATCCAGGGCTGAATGGCTGATCGCTGGTTTTTTAGGGTCAAGAAGGAATTTTTTACTTGTGACAAGTTGTTTCGCTTTCTTCTGGATCATTTGGCTTATAAAGTTTTAATATTAAACTTTTTAAAGTCAGTAGCTGATCCAGGGCCGAATGGCTGTTCCCTGGTTTTTTAGGGTCAAAAAGGAATTTTTTACTTGTGACAAGTTGTTTCGCCTTCTTCTGGATCATTTGGCTTATAAAGTTTTAATATTAAACTTTTTAAAGTCAGTAGCTGATCCAGGGCCGAATAGCTGATAGCTGTTTTTTTAGGGTCAAGAAGGATTTTTTTTACTTTTGACAAGTTGTTTCGCCTTCTTCTGGATCATTTGGCTTATAAAGTTTTAACATCAAAACTTTTTTAAAGTCAGTAGCCTGATCCAGGGCCGAATGGCTGATCGCTGGTTTTTTAGGGTCAAGAAGGAATTTTATTACTTGTGACAAGTTGTTTCGCCTTCTTCTGGATCATTCGGCTTATAAAGTTTTAATATTAAACTTTTTAAAGTCAGTAGCTGATCCAGGGCCGAATGGCTGATCGCTGTTTTTTTAGGGTCAAGAAGGAATTTTTTACTTGTGACAAGTTGTTTCGCCTTCTTCTGGATCACTTGGCTTATAAAGTTTTAACAACAAAACTTTTTAAAGTCAGTAGCTGATCCAGGGACGAATGGCTGATCGCTGGTTTTTTAGGGTCAAGAAGGAATTTTTTACTCGTGACAAGTTGTTTCGCCTTCTTCTGGATCATTTTGCTTATCAAGTTTTAATATTAAACTTTTTAAAGTCAGTAGCTGATCCAGGGCCCAATGGCTGATCGTGTTTTTTTTAGGGTCAAGAAGCAATTTTTTACTTGTGACAAGTTGTTTCGCCTTCTTCTGGATCAATTGGCTTATAAAGTTTTAATATTAAACTTTTTAAAGTCAGTAGCTGATCCAGGGCCGAATACTGATAGCTGGTTTTTTTAGGGTCAAAAGGGAATTTTTTACTTGTGACAAGTTGTTTCGCCTTCTTCTGGATCAATTGGCTTATAAAGTTTTAATATTAAACTTTTTTAAAGTCAGTAGCTGATCCAGGGCCGAATGGCTGATCGCTGTTTTTTTAGGGTCAAGAAGGAATTTTTTACTTGTGACAAGTTGTTTCGCTTTCTTCTGGATCATTCGGCTTATAAAGTTTTAACAACAAAACTTTTTTAAAGTCAGTAGCCTGATCCAGGGCCGAATGGCTGATCGCTTGTTTTTTAGGGTCAAGAAGGAATTTTTTTCCTTGTGACAAGTTGTTTTGCTTTCTTCTGGATCATTTGGCTTATCAAGTTTTAATATTAAACTTTTTAAAGTCAGTAGCCTGATCCAGGGCCGAATGGCTGATCGCTGGTTTTTTAGGGTCAAGAAGGAATTTTATTACTTGTGACAAGTTGTTTCGCCTTCTTCTGGATCACTTGGCTTATAAAGTTTTAATATTAAACTTTTTAAAGTCAGTAGCTGATCCAGGGCCGAATGGCTGATCGCTGTTTTTTTAGGGTCAAGAAGGAATTTTATTACTTGTGACAAGTTGTTTCGCCTTCTTCTGGATCACTTGGCTTATAAAGTAATAATATTAAACTTTTTAAAGTCAGTAGCTGATCCAGGGCCGAATGGCTGATCGCTGTATTTTTAGGGTCAAGAAGGAATTTTACTTGTGACAAGTTGTTTCACCTTCTTCTGGATCATTTGGCTTATCAAGTTTTAATATTAAACTTTTTAAAGTCAGTAGCTGATCCAGGGCCGAATAGCTGAT